>JAHTLZ010000007.1:15738962-15777353 GCA_023846285.1 Phrynocephalus versicolor | reverse complement strand
AGAAAGAAAGAAAGAAAGAAAGAAAGAAAGAAAGAAAGAAAGAAAGAGCCAAATAGTCAACAGGATTTCTGTGCCCTCCCAAGCCCATTCCAGCTCCCCATGCCTCTTGCAAAAGCTGTTCTTCAAAACACTTTGGAATGTAGTTCCTGTGAGGGAGTGAAGTGGGTGATAAATGGGAGAGGAATAAATGTAAATGAGAAATTAAAAGAAAAATGTGTTTATTAATACAGGTACATTGTACTGTATTCTACCTCATTCTCTCATGTACAATATCTTATTTCAAAATACAACTGTTTTTCCTTTTCCTTTTCCAAGGAGAAAGGCAGAGTAAAATGCTCTACAATAAAATAAAAATAAACTCTTTACTGCAGAGAAAACGAATGAGAGACAGAGAGAGAAGCACCCCCACTCCCTGCGGCTTTGCCGAGAAGCCAGCTTCAACAAGTGCCCATCTCCCTCAAATGCATTAAAAGGCTGAACAAAGAGAGAAAACAACCAGAAGCACTCTGAATAGTTGAGTTGGGAAAGAGCTGATCATTGGAAACAACACTGAGTGCATTCCTGGCAGAAGAGTAAGGCAAATATGCTTTAAGAAGAACTAAATATGCTCTCTCTCTCTCTCTCTCTGTGTGTGTGTGTGTGTGTGTGTGTTGTTTTGTTACAGTCGTGACTGACTCTTTGTGACTCCATATCCATGGAGTTTTCTTGGCAGGAATACTGGAGCCTACATCAAATAGACAATACTCAGGGTAACTCTTATTTCACTGTTTCTCAGTCCTCAATATAAAGTGTTTCATTTTATACAATTGTGGTTCATGGACCTATCGTCCAACTCTCATGCACTCCTTTGCATTTCACATTTTCTGTTTGAAAGACAAGCATACTGAAACATTTGTCAAACCATTCCTCATTTTAAAGATCAACATACAGTGAACATTATTTCTTAAAATGTGCAATGTGTAAGATATGACTATCCTATCTGAATAAGATTACTTGGCTGTATGTGAGCTGTCAAAATTTCTATATCCTTCTATATTACTTAAATACTATACCTTTAAGATATGGTCCTGCAAATTCATATAAGCTAAAAAAGTTTAGCTAAGTCTGGCTAAGCTTCTACCATACTATTCAAACAGCACTGCCGGTCTTAAACATAGAACACTTACCAGCAGGAGGAAGGTATAATTCATGCCCCGACAGAGGTCTGCTTCCTGCAGCAAGTGGTTTTGTTGGCTCAATGAGGCTGTGACGTGCAGGAGGTGGTGGTGGTGGAGGAGGAGGAAGTGAGGGGGGTTGGGTGTCCAACACATCTTTACCTACATTGAGAAGGAATCCATCACATAAACAAATATTGAATAAATTAATAAATTGTATATAAAGATAAAAATTGACTTTTCTCTATCTCGGGAGAGAGGTTAAGATAGCAGATCAGTGCCACCAGGAATGACAACATAAGATTCCCTCCCATTCAAGGCTTGAAATATGCTGTGAATGTCCTTTTACTGTACTCAGTTTTACGTTTCCAGAAGGTGCTTCCTGGATTGAACAAGATCCCTGTACATTTACAGCTAAGCTTCAAATACTGTACTCTAAATGTAAACACAATGGTTAATGGATACAAACACACCCGAATGTGCCTACTCTCTATAATCTAAATATGCATATTCCTGAAGATATAGGATGAGATACAAAGAATTATGCACAAAATTGCCTATACAGTGGTACCTTGTATAAAGGAATTAATTCGTTCCAAATGAAATTATGTTAAGCAAATTTTCCTTTATACAAATTCCCATAGGAATGCATTGAAAATGGAGTGATCCCATTTTTATGTTGTACGGATTCTCCCCATAGGCGATTATGTTAAGCAAATTTCCCCTATCTCTGGATTTTTTATGTTGTACAAATTTTATGTTATACAAACTGTTTGTTATACAAGGGCCCACTGTATTGTAAAAGGAGATCATTTCAGAGAGCTCATGATCCCCCACCAACCCCTATTCTGGTAATATATATATTCACAGGGATTGTGTGTAACACACTCTTACTACCATTAAATACTTATTGAGAGTATGAAGCAGAAGTGCCATGAAATCCAAAGAGAAGAAGTATGAATCAAATACCCAAGCCAACTTTTCTGAAATTATTGCTGAGCTAAATAGCATAGTTTGAATTCAACATATCTCTGTGTAGCAAAAGCATTCTGATGATGACATGCCATCTTTTTACCATTTTAGTATGTTCTTCTAACTTATCAGAAGTAGCAATTGCCTCATTTCAGATAACTAAAGTTCGAAGCTAACAGAAAGAGCTGTGTGTATAACTGCACATGCAGCAGAGGTCTCCTAAAAGCAGCAAATAATATGTGTCAAATTATTCCTCCTAATTCCAAGGAAAATAGTGGAAAACTGATGCAGATTAGTCATTAGGTCATCCCAGACAATATTCTGGAAAACTCCATTCCCAAAGAGCATTATAGGTCTTTTTACTTCTAAATGTTTTCCCCCACCTCACATTTTTTCTATCTCCCCAATCTGATTGCTATAATACATGGACTAGAATGTTACTCTGAAAATATACAACAAACCCATGTCTCTAAAATATCAGAATAAAACCACAATCAAGAAATATTTGAAAATTTGTGTTAGACTTAACCAAACAGAATCTGGTTGGGGATTTATCCCGGCATCAGGGCAACTGTGTAAACTGGCTGCCACAAAACCAAGAATACAAGGGGAAATACACTACCATTATTTATACACTTGCATGTACAATGGCAAACCTAGATAGCATCCTAAAGAGCAGAGACATCACTTTGCCAACTAAGGTCAGGATAGTCAAAGCTATGTTTTTTTTTCCAGTAGTGATGTATGGAAGTGAAAGCTGGACTATAAAGAAGGCTGATCACCGCAGAATTGATGCTTTTGAACTGTGGTGCTGGAGGAGAGTCTTGAGAGTCCCCTGGACTGCAAGGAGATCAAACCTATCCATCCTGAGAGAAATCAACCCCAAATGTTCACTGGAAGAACAGGTTGCTTACCTGTAACCGTGGTTCTTCGAGTGTCCTCCGTGAAGCCACACTATGGGTACTCTGGCGCGCCCGCGCGGTGAACCGGACCTCTTGCAAAGCAGAAATTAAACACTTCCGCTGGTCCCCTGCCCCTGCGCATGCTCCCGCGGGTTCCCGCCAAGACCTCAGTTCCCTCTAGCCGTGACCCAAAAACAATGGAGAATGAGACGTGACCAGAGGGGAGGCGGGCGGGTTAGTGTGGCTTCACGGAGGACACTCGAAGAACCACGGTTACAGGTAAGCAACCTGTTCTTCTTCTTCGTGGCCTCCGTGAAGCCACACTATGGGTGAGTACCAAGCTAACTTACCGGAGGAGGGTGTCACGGTAGAGCTTGAGAAAGGACAGCCCTGCCAAAGGAAGCTGAAGCCCTGGCCCTGGTGTCCAATCGGTAGTGGCTGACGAAAGTGGACGGCTGGGACCACGTAGCCGCTCGGCACACTTCATCCAGGGGAATTCCTCTGAGGAAGGCCGTGGAAGAAGAAACAGCCCGGGTAGAGTGCGCTCGAACCTGAGAGGGAAGAGGCTTGTTGCAAAGGTCATAACAGAGTTTGATAGTAGAAACTATCCAACTAGAGAGACGTTGAGTAGATATGCTCGCACCCTTCAGGCGAGGATCATATGACACAAACAGTCTGGAAGAGTTCCGGAAGGAGGCAGTCCTGGAGGTATAAAAAGCCAAAGCCCGGCGCACATCCAAGGAGTGCAGTGACCGCTCTACAGGGGTAGAGGGGTTGGGAAAGAAAGTGGGAAAAATCAGGGGCTCAGAAATGTGGAACGAGGAAACCACCTTGGGGAGAAAGGAGATATCAAGGTGGGCTATAACTTTGTCCTTGAAGAACTGCAAAAAGGGAGGGTCATGTCTAAGGGCACAAAGCTCAGAAGCCCGTCGAGCTGAGGTGATGGCCACCAAAAAGGCGGTTTTGAAGGACAAAAGGCGGAGAGAACAGGACGCCATAGGCTCGAAGGGCGGACCAGAAAGGGCCTTCAGCACCAGAGGCAGAGACCACTGTGGAGGAAAAGGGCGCCTGTCTGGAAAGGTGTTTTTCAGGCCTCGGAAGAAAAGTTTCAGGCGAGGGTGGCGGAAAAAAGCCGCTGCCGGGGAGTCACTAGGCTGATGGGCTATGATAGCTGAGAGAAAAACCCGGAGGGACGACATTGAAAGTCCTCGGCGCTTCAAGTCCAGTAGGAAAAGAAGGATCACCTGAAGGGGTGGATTTTCATGAGGGTAGGAATGGGACTCAGTGTAATGCAGGAAACGCCGCCATTTAGAGGCATAGGATTTCCGGGTGGAGGGCTTCCGGGCCGCTACGAAGATAGCAGAGAGGGCCGAGGAATCCGCCAAGCTGTCAGCCGGAGGTGTTGAAGGTCGGGATGGAGGACTGAGCCCTCCTCTCTGGAGAGTAGAGAGGAAAAGAGAGGCAGACGTATGTGCTCGGTGGCTAGGCGAAGAAGGTGGGCAAACCACGTTTGCCGAGGCCACCACGGTGTTATAAGTATCACATCTGCCCTGTCCTTGCGAACCTTCACCAGTACTCTCTGGATAAGAGGGATAGGGGGGAAGGCGTAGAGGAGGTGCCGATTCCAGCGGAACATGAAAGCATCTCCTAAGGAAGCAGTTCCGATGCCCGCCCGAGAACAAAACCGAGGACATTTGGTATTGATGTGTGAGGCAAAAAGGTCTATGAGGGGGGTACCCCACCGACGAGTCAGGAGGCGGAAGATGGAATGGTGGAGTTCCCACTCGTGCGAGACCAGTGGAGATCTGCTGAGCCGGTCGGCAAGAACATTGTCCTCTCCCGATAAGTGGATGGCAATGGGAGTGATGTGGTGAGCAATGCACCAATCCCAGAATTGTAGAGTCAGGCTGAGCAGTGCACGAGAGTGAGTGCCCCCCTGTTTGTTCACGTAGAACATAGCCGTGGTGTTGTCGGTTACCAGCTGCAGCACTCGGCCGGAGATCAAAGGTAGGAAGGCACGGCAGGCTTTGAACATGGCAAGCAGCTCCAATTCGTTGATGTGCTTTGAAGTTTCTGTGGGGGACCACAGACCCTGGATCTGGTGGGGGCCTGAAAAGGCACCCCATCCCGAAAGGCTGGCATCCGAGGTGATTTGTACCGAAGGAGCCGGAGGAAGGAACGGTCGTCCCGCCAGAAGGTTGCGGAGGGACGACCACCAGAGAAGGGTCTGAGATACGTGAGGAGGCACCTGAAGGAGTTTCGACTGGGGATCGCGCTCCGGATCGAAGACGAGGAGAAACCACGCCTGCAGGGGGCGCATCCGTAGGCGGGCAAACGGAACCACAGAGGTGGTGGACGCCATGAGGCCAAGGAGTCTCTGCACAAGGTGAGCCTGGACGATAGCCCCCGGCTGGAAGTGGGATAGAGTGGCAAGAATGTCCTGTATACGAGTAGGGGGAGGAAAAGCTTTCCTCTTCCGAGAGTCGAGAATCGCCCCTATGTATTGGATTCTCTGAGACGGAATCAGTTTGGATTTGTCCCGATTGATCTGGAGACCGAGGTCTTGAAGAGTCCGGAGGGTGAAGTGGAGATGAGCCGTAGCTTGTTGGGAGGACGGGGCTACGAGCAGCCAGTCGTCGATGTAAGGAAACACCATCACACCTTGTGAGCGAAGAAAAGCTGCGACTGGCGCCATGCATTTTGTAAAAACTCTTGGGGCCGTAGAAAGGCCAAAAGGGAGAGCTGAAAACTCGAAAGCCTGAGAACCAATGGCAAAACGGAGGAAACGTCTGTAATCTGGATGAATGGAGACGTGAAAGTAAGCATCTTTCAAGTCTATAACGACGAACCAGTCCTTTGGTTGAAGAAGAGGAATGACTGATTCGAGGGAGACCATTTTGAACTTTTTGGTTTGAATAAACTGGTTTACAAAACGCAAGTCCAGGATGGGACGGCGGCCGCCATCCCGTTTGGGAACGGTGAAGTAACGGGAATAGAGGCCAAGGGGGGTAGAACTTGGATGAACTGGGTTGATGGCTCCTTTGTCCAGAAGGGTGTAAACTTCTTCCCAGAGTTCCGGAGAAGGGGAACTTGAGACGAAGTGGGCCTCGGGAGGAGCGGTGAAAAACTCCAAACGGTAACCTAAAGACAAAACTGAAAGGACCCATCTGTCCGAAGTGATTCTGCGCCACGCTGGAAGAAAGGGCGCCAGACGAATAGAGTCAAAAGTCCTTCCTGGTGCGTTTGTCCTGCTGCTTAGTGGAGGAACGAAACTTAGACTTGGCTTGCTTGTCCCTTGGAGGATAAGGAGGGGATTGTTGGGTAGCGAAGGAGCTATCCCGCTGGGTTTTAGTGAAGGATTGGCCATAAGATTTCTTCCAAGAGGGACGAAAGGACCGAGACTGCCTGTGAGGAATGACATTGAGACGTTTAGCCGTATTTTCGCTTTTGTGCATGTCATTCATAAGTTCATCAGTCTTTTCGTGGAAAAGACCCTCACCCTCAAAGGGGAGGCACTCAATCTTGGCTTTGGTGTCATCGCCAAGCCCGGTGGAGCGAAGCCATGCGTGTCTCCTAAAAGCTATTGCAAAGCCAAGGGATTTGGTGGCCGAATTGGAGGCATGCCGGCCAGAGCGCATTTGCTGAGCCGCCAAGGCGAAAGCTTCCTCCATGAGGGGCTGAGCTGCTGTCTTGGAAGTATCAGGGAGAGCTTCCAGAATGGGTTGGAGCTTGTTCAGGAGAGCCCGTTGGTACGCTCCCATAGCCGCCTGGTAGTTTGCAATTTTGAATGAAAGAGCCACCGAAGAGTAGAGTTGACGGGCCATAGAATCAACTTTTCTTCCCTCCTTGGAGGGGGGGACGGTAAGTACCTTGGATTTGGAATTCACTTGAGAGGCGGAGATCACCAAGGAGTTCGGCGAGGGGTGTTTCGCAAGGAAGGGAGCCGCCTCATCAAAAACCCGGTAGAGGGATTCGATCCTTCTGGATTTAGAAGAAGAAGGGATTTTTTTGAGAGAGTCCTTGGCCATGTCAAGGATGGAGGGTAGCACTCCTAGGTGAGGCGGAGAGGAGGAGTCCGACGATATCTGATCGAAGAGATGGTCGGAATACTGGGGATCCGGGTAGTGAACAGGGAGATTAAGAGTTGAAGCCATCCTTTTTACAAACTCTGGATAATTAGGAATGGCATCCGAAGCAGCAGGTGGACTGGATTCGGCAACATTCGAATCCGGGGTGGATGCCCCTCGGTCATCGTCCTCATCGGTATCAGCAGGCTCCGAATCCGAGGCACATGGGGCTGAAGACTCGGAATCGGAAGAGGGTGGCTGCTGATGCTTTGTCTTTCGAGAAGACTTTCTCGGTGGTTCCGGAGGACGGTCCCGTGGATGGCTGTCCGTATGGGGCCTCGGATCCGTAGGTGGAGGAGCCATGGGATATGGAGGCCAAAACGATCCCGGAGGGAACATCGTCGGAGGCATGAAGACCGGAGGATACCCAGGAAAAGACGGGAAAGTCGGAACCGAAAACTGATGGTACGGAGATCGTGGTACCGACCAGGGATCCGAGGAAGATGGAAGAGAGGCCATAGAGTGATGGCTTCGATCCCGGGGGGAACGGTCCCGAGGTTGCGGGGCAGCGTCCGCTGCAGTCTCGGCGGTACCGTGTCAATCCCGTCTCGAAGAGGGCACGCCACGCTTGGGTGAGACGCTGCGCCTTCGAGTTTCAGGGTGCTTCCGGGCAAACAGCTCCGGATTCGCACCAGGCTCCTGTGGCATACCCGACATAGAGGGGTGCCAGTACGGAGCCGAGAGATGGTACTGGAGGGTCCGAGCATCGGAACCATCTCCAACCGCTCGGTTCGGAGAGTGTTGACGGACGAGCGGGACATCTCTGTAGAGGGAGGCCAGATCCTCTCTACTGGCATGCCGGGAGAGTACCGAAGCCGGTTCCGAGGAGACCGATACCGGCGAAGAACTCCGGCGGTTCGGAGAAAGGACCGGGTTCGAAACCGACCGTTGAGACCGTTGGGGCGAAACCGAAGCATGTTTGGAGGTCTTCGCCTTTTTTGGGGCCGGAGCATCCGCTGAGGCCGCTTTCTTAGCCTTTTTAGACGGTTTCGAGGTCTTTGAAGAGTCCGAGGCAGCCACGTGGCGTTGCGGATCCGAAGGAGCGGTAGCGTGGCGTTGCGGATCCGAGGACATTTCTTGAGGTTTTAAAGACTTTTCCAAAAGAAAAGTGTTAAGTCTGTGGCGACGATTTCTCAGTGCCTGGGTGGTGAATTTCTGGCAATGGGCGCAGGTCGGGGTAGAGTGGGTATCCCCCAAACAGTAGAGACAAAGGGAATGTCTGTCCGAAAGGGGGATTTTACCTCCGCAGCGCGAGCACTTCTTAAAGAGGGGTTTTTGTGCCATGCAAAAAAGGAGTTGTGATGATCTAATTCTTTTCTTTTTCTTTTTCAGGAGCAGGGAGAACGGAGAGAGAAGATTCCGATCCAACCGTCGCGGCGGTTAGAGGGAACTGAGGTCTTGGCGGGAACCCGCGGGAGCATGCGCAGGGGCAGGGGACCAGCGGAAGTGTTTAATTTCTGCTTTGCAAGAGGTTCCGGTTCACCGCGCGGGCGCGCCAGAGTACCCATAGTGTGGCTTCACGGAGGCCACGAAGAAGAAGGACAGATTTTGAAGCTGAGGCTCCAGTACTTTGGCCACCTCATGAGGAGAGAGGACTCCTTGGAAAAGTCCCTGATGTTGGGAAAGATTGAAGGCAAAAGGAAAAGAGGACGGCAGAGAATGAGATGGTTGGATGGTGTCATCGATGCAACCAATATGGATTTGGCAAAACTCCGGGAGGCAGTGGAAGATAGGAAGGCCTGGTGAGCTTTGGTCCATGGGGTCACGAAGAGTCGGACACGACTGAACAACAAGTGTACAATGGTATACAGCTTCAACCAGATTCTGGCCATTATATTCCAACTGATCAAATACCCACATCTAGGTTTACTGATAAGAACGTGTATTCACTTTTAGTGTTGCTACATGTCATTAAGTGGTTTCTGACTAATAGCAACTCTTTGAATTAATGATCTCTAAAAGCTCCTGTCATCAACAGTCCTGATCAAGTTGTTGAAAATTAGAGGTGAAACTCGAAAATTAGAATATCGTGCAAATGTTCATTTATTTCAGTAAGTCAACTCAAAAGGTGAAACTAATGACTCATTACATGCTAAGTGAGATATGTCAAGCCTTACTTTCGTATAATTGTGATGAGGATGGCATACAGCTTAGCAATATTAATCAAATTACAGTTTGGTATTGCAGAAGTCCCCCGTTTATCGTGGTGGTTATGTTCCTTAAAAATCTGTGATATAGGAAAATCCATGTGCTGTATGGCATCAGACCTTCCTTTTGCAACTACATTTTCTTTTGACTAACCAAAATGAAGAATCGGTGACAGTGCTCATCATAGTAATTCTTTGTTCTTTTCAGTAGCTAACTGAGTGCTTTCAACATGGGATCCTCATTTTTGAGAACCATCTCTTGTTTCACTTTCAACTGTCTCATTAACAGGTTTTCAACGTATAAAATATTCAGATGATTTACTATAGCAACCTTCTGCACAAGATTAACAAGAGTTAGCATGAGTATCACTGTTGTTGTCTGTGAAAGGTGCTTCACTAGTTTCACTTTCCACAATTGCTGCCACATGGCAGCTTTCCTTTAGAACTATATCCATGTTCATCACCACTTGAACAACTACTTTTCTTCTGCTGATATGGTCACTAAATCCTAAAGAGGACGAATGCCTCTCAGTCTGGTGACTTAGCTTTGACAATTTTGCCAGGAGTGAAGCTACTAAAATCTTGACTTGTAACAGAATACGACCAGAACATAATACTGATATCAGTTTCCCTGGCAACATCAACCCCTTCATCTTCCATCCAAAAGCAATCACAAAAAGTATCAAAAATAATATTAGAAGAAATAATAATAAAAAGGAATATGTTACCAGGAGGGTGCACAAGTAAGTCATAGTCAGAGGGGGTCCTGTTTGGAACTGAGCCACGTTTCAAGTTCTCTCTTACAGGAGGCCGTGCAGGTAATAATGGTCCTGGGACAGGAGACTCAAGGGCATCTCCTGAAGAATAAAAATCAACAATTTTAGAGTACTTCAAAAAGTTATTTTCCCCTCTATTTAGGAAGCAATTGTTTTATAACTCATACCCTTCTCTGGATGTCTCAATCTTTTCATCTCAGAGCCAGCAGAGTGAGCTTCATTCATCATTCCAGAGGACTGGCCATTTTCACATACACTGAAAGCAGAGATAACAACACACACACGTATTGTTATGTTAGCAATATGACAGAAAAATCAGACAACTCACCAATGACAACCGCTAGCTTTTAAGCAACGGAGATCTTTATATTGATTTAACCTACTATGATTCTTTACTTTAAAAGCATTTTGTTAGTTACAAGGATTGAAACTATGGCAAAAGCTAGAGGAAATTATTTTATTCACTTTTCGGCATGTGCAAAAATCCAACACCAACAATTTTAGATTACTTTGAAATCTCAGTGTGTTGAATGATAGGATGTATGGATGTTTTTGGACTATTAAATTCCATAATTCACCTTCTCTGTTTGGGGGGTTGTACCTGACATACAGATTATAGACACAAGAATGTGGCTAACCTGAGACAAAGGATTAATGGTTTGGGGCTTGGCTAGGCCAAGTTCTGCCTAGTTTCCTAGCCAAAAAGAAAGCTAGCAGTTAGCACAAGGGGGAGAAACTGGAAGCTCGGGCAGAATGACCTCTAGCTAGACCTCCAGTACATTTCTTTCTCCTAGGTGAGCCTCATTTAGGTGTCTGTAAAGTATCTGTCTGTTAAGGAGAAATTCCAGAATGGAGAATTATGGGATTTATATTTTAAAAAATACAGAAGAGTCATCCCCATTGAATGTTTCCAGCTAATTCTACCTTTAAACAGAAAAACCAACACAAGTGTAACTTTGTTACCAAACTCTCAGCCTTTAATTTCAAATAAAACTTGGTGAAACTACAATAAATTGTAATATATTTGATTATGCTATTGAGATCAGAAACGTAGTACACAAAAATATGCATACTTGTAGTATATAAGCTGTAAACCTGGTAAAATGCTAAAATATATACGAAGTATTATATTCTATTGTATAATTGTGAAAATAAAACAGGGAACCCATAACATGACAAAACCAGTTTCACCATCCAGAGTAGCCTATAGGCTAGATCAGAGTTGGCGAACCTATGCCATGGGTGCCAAAGGTGGCACTCGGAGCCCTTTCCGTGGGCACCCGGCATCACTCCTTCACAGACACGTGTATTCAGGTTAGATTGCTGTATTGGCACTTTGTGAAAAAATAGTGGGTTTTGAATCGCAGTTTGGGGACTCGGTCTCTAAAAGGTTCGCCATCACTGGCCTAGATGGTGCAGTATATTTATTAATTAATTAATTAATTAATTAATCAATCCTCCTGTTTCACATTCTCAACTTTAAACAGTGGATATTTTAGCCACTTCTCCAATAAAATATATATTTTTACCACATCTGTTGAAATATGGTGTCATTCTCTAAAGATAAATAATTATATCTCACATATTAAAAGCTAATAAAAACCTCAGAATTATATTTTATATTGGCTTTCCTCTATATACATTAGAAAAAAGCAGCAACATCAAATGGAATCCAAACAGGGATAGAAGAAAACATCTCGAACAGCTACTCTCAATGGCTGTCATATGCTCTGGGATGTGCTGGCATATTTGAAGGGGGCCACAGATTAGAAACACTTCTTCACACACCACCTTAATATGGTTCACAAAGCAATTGATACAATCCTCATTTATCAAGTATTTCCTTCATACTATATTTATGGCTGTGGCAAAAATAAAAATAAAAAAGGTTGAGAGAATCGCTGATCTAGAGAATTACCACTGCAAAATAACACTGATCAGTTGAAGATGCATCAACTATTTTAAATTTAACCTGTAGTGGACGATAGTTATCATCATTAATAAGGTAAAATAAAATTAAAGCCAAATAAACAATTAGGCCAAAACTCTGTAGTGTATTAGGATTCTCCACTTATTAACCCACAAAGACACAAAAATGTTAGTAAGCTTTTCAAATTTTTCAACCAGAAAATATGTTAACAAAATGTAGACTGGGGAAATGATCTGGCCTGATGTTCAGAGATGGCATCTGAATGGCTTAGCTTGAGATGACATAACAGAGGAAATGTCTGTAATATATTGAAGTTATGCCAAAGGACAGTTCTATCAATGCCTTCAAATAATCTTACCGAATATGAGATTTTGTATTATGAAAATGAGATGACTGTGTGGTCAAAGAAACAGGATGGGATGAAGGAATCTTGTACTCATCTTCTTCTGCATTTTCTTTCAGTTTCTCAGGGAGAGAATTTGTAACAGGAACAGAGGACCTCAAGAAAAAAAGTACGTCATTTCCAGGTAAGTTTTCTGTTATAGAAAGCAGATACACTGTTTATCACTCATATATGAGTTAAAAGAAGTTTCCCTATTAAAATCTTAGAATTGTAGAGCTAGAAGGGACCCTATGAATAACTGAGTCCAGTCCCTCTGAATCTCGGGGGTGGAGCTTTCCCATTCAGCTCATCTTGAAGAGCAGCTCTATTGTCATCATGGTGAGTGGTTACTCTTTAGCCCAGGCATGTCCAAACGTAGACCCTCCAGATGTTTTGCACTGCAATTCCCACAGTCCTTTGCCATTGGCAATCTAAGCTTAGAATTCTGGGAGTTGTGATCCAAAACATCAGGAGGGCCAAAGTTTGGACTTGCCTGCTTTAGCCCGTTTCTTGTCTCTGTGGTCTCCAGTAGGGCCATTTACTCTCCCTCTTCTATACAATGAAAAAAAAATCAATTGTGCAAGGGCTGGGGCTGCACTAGGTCCAGAGGCCTCTGCAGCAGCCGCTCTGGAAGCTCCTGGTGGTGGTGTATTCGCTCTATAATACACACAGACATTTCTTCTTACTGTTGAGGGGGAAATAGTGTGCCTTATAAAGCGAAAAATATAGTATATCAGTGTAGCACAAGAACTTTTGGAAGCACAGTGCCTCAACTTAAGAAATCTCTGTAGACATTATCTGTTGCATACCAAGTTGCACAATTCAACAGCCAGCAGATAGCGTGGATAGAGATTTCTTAACTCGAGGCAACATCCCCCCCCCAAAAAAAAGTTATGCCTTTTGGATAACTCGACAAGAGGATTTTGCCTAAAGTTTGTGTGGGGATTACTTCTTCTGTTTGTGCATTTATTTGTAAAGCCCTTAACTGATATGTTTCTTCAGTTAAAAAGCTGACATATAAAAAAATATTCTAATAAAATGATGGCAAAGCCATCATTTGAATGTCTGTCCAATCTTAAGCAATAAAGCTATGATCAGCAAATAACTCTATATTTAATGGCAAGGATCCTACAGGTGTTTGTTTTAAGATTTGTGAAATTTGCTGTGCGTAACTGTAGCTATATAAGAAGTTGCTTAGGCATGTTTTAGTCATGTGCCTGGTCATAACTGACTATGCCACCAAGATGTGCCCCGGAACCTCATTATTTGACTATTTACTTAATTTATTTAGAGACTATAGTTGAGCATGAAAGTTACACAAACTTCAAGCATATACCAAAAAGTTAAAACAAGTCTAAAGAAATATTTTTACATAGGACATCAACCCCAGTCACTAAGGGTGGAATGAATTATCAAGTTAATAATAAGATGCAACCATTTAGATAAGATCGCCCATTCTCTTAGACTCTATTAATGAACATCACTGTCTGAACATTACTACCTTTGGCTTGTTCTTTACATTGGTATTTAGTACAGGCTCAACAAGTACCATAGCAATCAGTTCAATTCTGATATCAACACAGAGGACTAATGTTCAGATAATTATGTTCATTATTTAAATCTAAAGATATGCACATCCCCCCCAGGCTGTTTTGTATTAAGTTATATGTACAAGTACTGGTCAGAGTGTTTCTGTTAACAACAAAAACTGTGAAGTTGAAACGACTTTACTATCAATGATTCAGCATGTATCCCCTGTGAAAAAGGAGATATATGAATTTGAGTTTGAAAGCTGCCTGCAATGCAATACATTAGCACCTTCTGTAGAGGGAGCCAAAGGATATCATATATTTATCCAAAAGAGGTTCCTCCTCCTTGCCTCTAGCATAACTAAATATTCAATATTCATATATTCACAATATATTAGATGAATGAGAAAAGACCCAATAATGAGCTTCATGGGTACTGCTTAGTCAAAAGCCCCTCCAGTCAACAGAATTTTGAATCCCAGTCTATTTTCCATTTTCGAGGTAGATTGCTGATTTGAATAGAGCTTATGACTCTAGATTGAGAAGCTATGCTGTGTGTTCGGTCTAAGTAAGTTGTTTAAGTCAGGTGATTCAATGCCTTACTTATAAAGTACAGCAAGTATTTCTAGTCTATGGTTTAGATCCTAGTACAGCTATACTTTAACTAAATCAGTGGAATATTAAGTATGACTGATTGTTTCCATGGATCTGTTAGAACATACATCTGAGTTGACTGAAATAGTTGGTGCACATTAATAACAATATCACCAGTTCTGTGAGTGTTTACCTGATTACACAGTAGTCTTGTACCTTTTTAAAAAAAAGTAATGTAAAATACCCCAGTCACGCAGTCTAAAATTTAAGTAAAAAGTTTTTAATACAAAAATACTGCACCCAAGGCTGTCCATTTAAATTTTCAAAACACAGTGCAGTATCTACTAGGGTAAGGGATTTTTATTTTGTTCAGTTTGGTAAAAATCCTGATGCCTGTATTACAGTAGAGGACAAAAATTTTCAGTACTTTCCATATGTATAAGACTATATTTTTTGTCTAAAATTAGACTAAAACTTGAGGGTCATCTTATACACAGACATATGTCAAGGACAGTACTGCATGGTTGTGAAACTGTAATTTGGGTTAGGAAACTGGGACTGTCTTATACATGGGGAATCACATTTGTGATTATTTTGCCTTCAAAACATTTTTAACAATTATAAAACTAGGAGAAACTAGAAAACTCAAATTCAAAACTGATGCAAAGTGAGAAAAACTTATAGAAACTAACTGCAGAATTGAAACTTTTATCATTAACAGGATCTGCTATGCTTACATATGACAAGAAGTCACATTTCCACATGAAATACAACATGGAAGGTTATTATCTGTATGTGAAATGCTCATCCACCCCTTTTACCTGGCTATGCCACTTCTCAAATTATAATCATTCTCAAGCCCCTATACCAGTGTTGGCCAACCTATGGTACTGGTGCCAAAGGTGGCACTCGGAGTCCTTTCTGTGCGCACCCAACATCGTCCCTTCATAGCCACCTGTATTCAGGCTAAATTGTTGAAATGGCACTTTGCAAAAAATTAGTGGGTTCTGAATCACGATTTGGGCACTCGGTCTCTAAAAGGTTCACCATCACTGCGCTATATATGTACAAAGTTAGTGCTAGAATGTGCCATTTTTATTACCAGGCTAGACAAATAGTCAATGTTCCCTTTCACATCACTGTTTTATAACCACCATAGCTATAGATTGACCTCACAGTGCCCTTTTTAAAAGTAAGAATATGTTTGGTGAAATGGATGTTTACTTTGGTGACACTATAGAAATCATGTGTCTTTACACAGATCAGCAACATATGTGGATCTATCTTGTAACTGATATCTATAAATATAATAACAAAGATTTGCAAGAAATGAAAAGTTTTTAAAAGCACTGAAAATTAAAAGGTTCAATGAAAAGAGAAAAATGCAAGAGCATTTTAAATTGTTTATCTTTATGTAAGAAGCACTGTTAACTACATCTGAGTCTCTATAATTAGAAAACCCTGGAAAGAGCCACTGTAAATGTGAACTGATTTGATCAAATGCAATTCCTAGGCATCAATGCAACGACTGTGTGGCTGCATGCCTGCACAGCTTAAAGGGAACCTTGGCTGACTAACCAAATCCTCACTGATTCAACATTTGTACTCTAGCTGCAATTTAGCACTGGATTTCAACCAGTCTGCAAACCATCAAACCAACAGCAACCAATTCACCACACAGACAATTTTTTCACGTATTGACTCCTGGCATACATCCCTCCAAGCAAAAATATGTGTGTGTACTCCTTTGCCCCCCAAAAATGTAACTACAACGCATCAAGAGTTAACACACACATATGAACATAAAAGCAGTTCTTTCTATTAACAGTTCTTCAACAGAGTTGACAACTCTTTCAAATACTGTATGTGTAATTAGCTTTGTAGGTCTTTGCAGCCTCCTGATCCAAAAGCTAAATTAGTAATGTTATGTGTTGAACCCATGGGTTTCTGAATCCTCAGAGGCACTGGATGGATGGATGGATGGATAAATGGATGGATAAATGGATGGACTGGGGGGAAGAGTTTGTGCATAACCAAAATTGTGTTGTTCAGACCCATGCAAGTGAATTTTGCCTTCATATTGCAGGTGTTAAAAAAAAACACCAAAAGAACATAAAAACTAATTACCGTATATACTCAAGTATAAGCAGAGTTATTCAGCCCTTATATTTGGCTGGGAAAAAAACACCCTTGGCTTGAACTCAAATCGTAAGTTTCCCAGTTTTTTGGGGTAAAATTATGTGCTTGGACGGCTTGGGGAGAGCAGCGGAAGGCAAGTCCTGATCGGGGAGAGATAGTGGTGCCTCCACTTCCCATATGATTCCAATGAGAAGGTTTAGGGGCACCCCTTTGGAGCTTCATAACTCAGCCCCCTTACCCCAAAATGTTTCCAAATTTCAGGCAGTTCCCTAAAATCGCTTTCTGAAGGTACCCCTGCTACTTTGGTACCGCCAAGGTAAGTAAGTTTTGAATGCATATTTTTAAAAGAATATGCACTCAAAATTATTTTTAAAAATATGAAATCAAAATTTACTTACCTTGGGACTCCAGAGTAGCAGGGTTACCTTCAGAAAGCAATTTTAGGGACCTCCCTGAAATTTAGAAACATTTGGGGGTAAGAGGGCTGAGTTATGAAGTTCCCCTAGGGTACCCCTAGGAAAATACCTTCTACTCCAAAGCTGATCAGGTAGGAGATAAGGCTGCTGTGCTTCCCATATTATTCCAATTAGAAGGGCTTTTTTCCCCCTAGGGGCACCCCCCTTGGAGCTTCATAACTCAGCTCCCACCCCAAATGTTTCTAAATTTCAGGGGGTTCCCTAAAATTGCTTTCTGAAGGTACCCCTGTTACTCTTGGTGCCCTAAAAAAGTAAGTAATTTTTGAGTGCACATTTTTTTAAAAATATGCGCTCAAAATTATTTTAAAAATATGCAATCAAAATTTACTTACCTTGGGACTCCAAAGTAGCAGGGGTATGTTCCTGAAGCAATTTTAGGGAATCCCCTGAAATCTGGAAAGTTTTAGGGGTAGGGGGACTTAGTTATGAAGCTCTAAAGGGGCTGGGGGTAGTATTGGCAACTGTGTAGGGACTGTGGATGCAATCAGAGAGTTTACTCTATGGTATTAACTCCCTTATTGCCTCCACACTCCTAGCACACAATGCCAATTACTACCCACCACCCTCGGCTTATACTCAGGTCAATACGTTTTCCCAGTTGAGGGGTAAAATTAGGCCCTTGGCTTATACTTGGGTCGATGTGTACTCGAGTATATATGGTACATAGACTACACTGATGATAAGAAATCAACATGAAAACTATCCAGAAGAGTGAAAGCATACTAATGAGCTGGAAAAAATCCACTTCTTTCAAATACATAATAATGAAGTATTTTCTTTGGATCATTAATATCATTTTACCTAAAGTTCTCATTTGCCTTTGTTGGGAAGTGCCCATTTTATAAAGTTAAAGAAAACAGAGATAAAAAGTATAAATTCACCATTCAAATGCAAAGAAAAAAGCAAAAATACTAATCCAGAGCCTGAAAGAATGTTTGTGTTATTTCTAGAGATCAGTTGTTTCAACAGATTGAACTAAACCGTTTCCTTGCCAGAAGTGTGAGAAGGAAAGTTGAGGGGGTACAACAGGTGTTGTCAAATTTTACTAACTTTTCTATCATATAAACTATAGATTTACAAAATCACTATGTTTTTCTACACCCTAAATAAAAATAAGGAACTAGTGTGCATCGATTTTCATTTTATGTACCTCCAGCAGGGTTTTACTCAATATCCTTATACAATGTGTACTATACATATGTTTATAGAAAACCACTCACCATCAATTTAGTACCTTAAAAAGATCTATCTGAAATTTGTAGAATTAATACAACCAATTAATTCTCTTTTCATAGTGTAACAAACATCCTTGGTTTCAAAATTAAACTTACTTCATATTCATCATGACTGAAGCGACCGGAGGAGGAGGTGAAAGTCGAGGTGGAATATCATATTCTTCATTACCGAGGTGGCCATTTGAAAATAGCTGCAAGCGACAAATTTCACAGCATTATAATATGCCATCAGTGCGAGAACAAAATTGTATTTTCTGCACTAACTGAACTCTCCATGTTCAAATTTCCTACGTCATGGTGCAGTTTCTACAGATTTTCCCAGCATCAACCACAGTGTAAGTAAATGTCACACCATCTTGAGATTTACAAATACTTCACAATACATTTTCAATTTATATCATATTCTACTAAGTTAGTTTGTATAAATAAAATTAAGCATCTAAACAGAACCATAAACTAGGTAAAACTGAAACTATTAGGAACAGTGGCAATTTGCAGAGTACTTTGTTTAAGCATATTATTAGATTAAGAAAATTCTTCTATTGGATATTTTAGAGTGCAGTCTTCAAACTAAACCATAACTAAATATAGTACTACTTTCAATAAGAAATGGAATGATCCATGTTTATTCACATTTTTATTTTAAATGTGAAAAGGGAAACAGAGACGTATAGTAGAAGTAATGGGAAAGTGAGTCAGACTGCAAAGCATGATGAAGCTCTATGCTTTGTCTTATAGGTGTCTTACCTTGGCACATTCTAAAGGCAAATCATGGTGTCTGTGTTTCCGCAGAAATACTGGATCAGAGCCCATGCGACAATGCCCTCCATTCACATTTGAGCCTGCGGTGAGTCCAAGTTTGGGAGAACTGTCACTTCCTGCTATTCGACATCCCATGGGATGATTAGTCCCACACACATCCCTGGGGCACCAGGCTTCAAGTGACATCGGCTGATCTCTGGAAGGCACACTTTCAGAATGATGCATGTGTCTACTCAACCTACTATCCGGTGGAATGGGAGGGGGCCTTTCAGGCGGAGGTGGAGGTGGATCTCGTACAGGTGGTGGTGGTGCAGGAAGAGGCTTGTCTTGTTTTCTCATCATACATGGTGATGACTAGATATATGATATAAATGCAACTTTCACTACATATGTCAGAAATATGTATCATCCAGAAGTTCACTTTCAGAAAAGATTAAGCATATTCTTCCAACTATTATTATTTTTATTTCCAGCCTATCTTAATTACTTTAAACATTAAAAAGATTGTAATAATAACAACTGGTAAATGAAACAGGAAAAAACCCTGTTCCTTCTGGAGACAGCATATATAAAGGATATTCTGAATAAATGACATTTATTGGCAAGAAGAACATTTGCTTATTTATTTTCACAACTCAAACACATTTTTTACCTTTGTTAAAATGATCAGAGTGTAAACAATTATACTGAAAGATTAATTGCATAAAACCTAAGTAATGTTAAATGTAAAATATAAGAATAATTCAAAAACAGGGCGCAAGATTATACAGTATTTATAGTGAATTTTTAAAGAACTAGCAGGACATCTATCTTCCAATACAATGCACCATGTTCACCATCATAGATTAGCATCTGCATGCATTATTAAGACCAACAATACCAACCTTTAACTGTAAATTTAAATGATGGATTTCATTAAAGTTGTATTTTTAGTAAAGAAGCATTTTATGTACTTCTGCTGCTAAAGTGCTTAACATGTCCCCAAGAAAAGCTGGGCCTCTTTCATTGTCCATAATTAGAGACAAACTCTATTTACAGAAGATGTGCTTCCACAGCATTCCTACTGTGATACAGACCAAGCAATCTTGTGTGGTGATAGCTTCAACCAATCAATTACCACCAATAAATATTTATTTCTGCTGGGTTTCTTCAAAGGACCAATGTGGTCCATATGTCAATGGAAGAAGGGTCGGCATCAGGTTGATGTCTTCTAGCCTGTTCAAAACTTGGTTTTGGATTTACCAGTGCTTTTCACACCAGTCTTCCACTTTTATTCCTAGCTGCAACAGAACTACTTTCAATAGACCAAATGTGCTAGGCAGTCCAAAACAAAAACAAAAACTTCTTGTGCATATATTTATTCCTTTCCAAAGGGATTTTGGAGGTACCTATCAAATGTTCTCCTCTTGCTTAGCTTTTGTTTCATCTCTATCTTCCATTTTCTCTCCAGTTCCTTATGAGCTGTGACAATGAGTTCTAATTCTTCATTCTGAGGTCTCCTGTGATCTCAGTAATCCATTTTTCAGTCCTCTGTCTTTTTAAATTGTTTCATGATACTCTCCCACTTTCCTTACACCTTCTCTGATTTTCACTTCTTGTTCTAGTACATTCCTTTTCCCACCAGCAACCTCTGGCTTCTCTTCTGCTTTTCTCTGCTTCTACTTGAGATTGAGTAGCCACCGAGATCTCATGAGTGGCCACTTCTTTTGATGCCTTGTCAGCCAGATCATTGTAATACGTTTCCACTGCTTCTCCCCACCCCCTTTTATGAGCTTCCATGTGAGTGACATAGGCAAAAGCTTCTTTGTCTGCACTTTATTTATTTATTTATTTATTTATTTAGCATATTGTTACCCTACCTTTCTCCTTGGAAAAGAACCCAAGGTGGCTTACAATACTAAGGGCAATAATACAGACCGGAACATTTAAGACCTATTCAAGTTAAGAACAGGGAATTAAAAGAGGCATCTTAGAACAATTCTTCGAGGCTAAGATCATGTGTAGCAACTGTTTAATGTAATGTCTGGTACCTCCTCTAAGTGAGGAATGATTGTTACTGTTGTTTTTGAACCATGTAAGGCTTGCTTTATTTTTAATCACCTGTGTCTAAAAATCCCAATATGCTGGCTGGTACTCTCCTTTTTCCCAGATAAGAGCCCAAACCAATAATCTTAGCCCTGTTCACCATGAAGCTCAACAAATAACAATTCCAGTCTCAATAACTGTGGCTTAGAAGGCCTTCAAATCTGTACTATGTAATTACAATTAAAATTACTTTACAAATAGAACTATGAAGCCTGAAAGGGAAATATTTATACATTGTGTTATTCCTTGGCATCTGCATACAACCTAGAGCAGACACAGAGCTTTAATAATTGAGTTTGCAAAATATGGCTCCAATATTCAACAAAATACAGTGCTACATCTTAAGACGAACTTAATTCGTTTTACAGGTGAATTTTTTTACGAAAAATTCATCCAACAAAACATGGTTTAACACAGTTTCCCATAGGAATGCACTGAATTCAGCTTGTGAGGCATCCCATAGGCAAAATTCATCTTACGAGTTTTGCGTATTCCCAGAAATTTCATTTAGCTTACGAGCTTTTCGTCTTATAGGGCATTTGTCTTATGAAGTACCATTGTAACTAATCTTTGTGGACATTATCAATTACAACCCAATAATATTTGTCCATTAGGAGGAACACCTGTACTTGACTGAACAGCTTTACAATAGCTATTCTGAAAATTTATTTATTTATTTATTTATTTATTTATTTATTTATTTATTTATTTATTTACTGTCATTCCTATGAGATCATAAATAGTTTGCTAAATGCACAAACTGCTTTCAAGGTTTTCCCATTAAGTAATTGTAGCTCATGATCTCAAATCTTTCTTAATTTCCACATGCTCAAAACTATGTACACCTGGAGTACCCTGAAAAAGAAACTGCCTTTTGAAAACATGGCATGTATCAAATAATCAACCTTCCAAAGCATTTTGATTTACTGTTTTTGGCATCTCAAAATCATAAACAGTGACTTCTTCATTTGGATACTTAGGAAATACATATTCAACTCAGACTTTAGAGATATAGAAACATTATAGTAAGAAAGGGAAATGGGGGAATACATTACTGTTTTTGCAAAAAAATCAGATGCACATCTTACACCACAATGTAATTCCCATTGTTATCCCACCTAGTATGGTCACTGCCATAGGATATAATAGCTAGAGATTCAGAGTAGTACAGTGATACCTTGTATGAAGAAATTAATCCGTTCCACGGGTCCTTTCATATTACAAACATTGTTTTGCAAAACATGGTTTCCCATAGGAATGCACTGCAGACCAATTAATCCGTTCTGGAAGGATTTATAGCTTTTATAGGTTTTCAATGAATTCCTATGGGATGGCTGTCCCAAACCCCCTTAATCAATGGCCAGCCAAAGGCTGTTCCCCATGCAACCGACAGACAACTGATTTTGACAGCTCCAACCTGTCTGTTGTGTGGAGCAGCCTTCAGCTGCTGGTGATTGAAGGGGTTTATCTCAAACTGAGCAAAGGGGGGAAGCTTTTCCCCTTCTTTGCTTCCCTCGCAAACAGCCCAGGCAATGGAAGTGAGCTGAACCTCAGAAACGGCTGTCTGGGAAGCACACCTCTTGCCTGGCAGCTGTTTCCAACGCTTGGCTCACCTCCATTGTCAGGGCTGTTTGCGAGGGAAGTGGCAGCAGCAGCAGGGATCAAAGCGCCACCACCTTCGCTCTGCCAGGGTTTGACTGCCCTTCCTGATGGTGTAGCACATGCAGATCCATGCTACATGATCAGGAAAGGCAGGGAGGTGTTTGAATTTTGTGCGCCCATTCAAACACCTCCCTGCCTTTCCTGATCATATAGCAGGGATCTGTGAGTGCCATATGTTCAGGAAAGCCAGGCGGGCTTTTGAATTTAACGCACCCAGAACCCCCTTGGATTGTGGGCATGCAAAGTTCAAAAGTCTGCACTGTAAGATGAATTTTTCACAAGACATCAGGTAGGCAAACCGTCATCTTGTGAAAATTGCCTATCCCCGGAAATTTCATTCATCTTACGAAGAATTCAACTTATGAGGCATTTGTGTTGTGAGGTACCACTGTAATCCAATTCACTGGCCAAAAGCCTGTTGCTGAGTGTAGTAAATCAAATTAAAGTACAACTATTGAATCAGTGACTCCAGTATTCCTGCCAAGAAAACTCCATGGACATGGGGTCACGAAGAGTCGGTCACGACTGTAACGACACAACACACACACACACACACATTAAATCAGTGAATACTTAGCAACTCAACACATTTGTTACGTAACCAGAATAAATCACAGTTAGACTAGACCCTCAGTAGAACAGAGGGAGTATGTGTGCTTATCAAATGGGAGAAACTAAGGGAGAAGAATTGTATTTACAAAGTGTAGTGTTATCTCTTTCTGGGAAAATAAAATTTAGAAAATTAGAAAGCACTGATAAACAAGATTTACTTTTGGTGAGCTAGCAGGGCTGGCACAAGGTGATCGAGCAACTCCCTTCTGAATCAGGTCTAGTCGAGGAGGCACTGGAGGGAGGCTAAGGTGAGATCCCTGCACGGCATCAGGAAGTGGCTTTCTTCTTTGAGCAAGTGGAGAAGACCCCGGCGATGTCACAGGAGAATTTTGTCTTTCAGTACACTGCAACAAAAAGTACATAAGTATAAAATACATATAAGTAGAACATGTTTATTTTTAATTGCTTAATGCAAACATGCATTTGCAAATTCTTGTTAATCACCTATTAACAGTAACATTGGCCATTTACTTCTCCAAGAACATTTTTTTTTGGCCAAGTAAGAGTATATAACTAAATGTGTAGCCTGCACACTGTAATTAAAAAATTGTAAACCGCCCAGAGACAACTTGTAGTGGTATGGGGCGGTATATAAGCAGAACACTCTATTGGGCTGAAAAAGACAGCTTCTCACACATTTCAGGGACAGAAACACTGCTTTCTTTCTATATGGTAAATTCATAGCATAAGGGTACCTTGGTGTAAGTAATTAATTTGTTCTCTGGGCCGTTCTGTATTGTGATTTTTTTAAAAACCAAAATGCAGTTTCCCATAGGAATGCACTGAAAACCAATTAATCCATTCTTGAGGTCAGAAAAAGGCAAACTGGGACATTCGATTTAAATTTGTCTTAAACTGAGGCATCCCCATTCTTTTCACCATGCGAACATCACACATCAACTTTTAATGCCTTACAGGAAAAATTAAACAGGGGCATTCCATTGAAAAAAATTCTTAAACTGGGACATCCCTATTTCCAATAATTTATTTTTATTTCTTTATTTTATTTTTATATTTCTATATCACCTGTCTTCCAAAGGAACTCCAGGCGGTTCATAACAGTTATAATACAACAATAAAATTTCTTTCCTTAAAATGGAGTTTTTCTTTAACCAAGGCATTCTTAAACCGAGGTACCACTGTATTTATAGGATCTCCCTTGGAAGCATCCTGTAGCAATAAATCCTTCCTCTAAAGATAATTATATTTCAACAATAAATCAGAAGTTTGTTACAATGTGTACTGTTTTACGTAGTGTTACAATGACCATTTCTATAATTTGGGATGTTTAACTAACTTACATGGGGTTGTTTATTTTTTGTTTTTAAATTAGGGTGGGACCCCGACTTAACGAGATTAATCCGTTCCGAGTGAATGCTCGTAAGTCAGTTAACTCGTAAATTGGGGAGCGGTTTCCCATAGGAATGCATTGAAAGTCAATTAATATGTTCTGGAGGGAACAGATTTCAATGCATTCCTATGGGAAATTGTTTTAAACATCGCCCACCACTTCTCCCGTCGCAGGGAGGTCGGGAGAATTGGCAGGCAATGTTTGAAAAGCCTTCCAGTCACAGAGGCAAATGCTGCCTCCATGACTGGAAGGCATTTCAAATCGCACACACAACTTCTCCCCTCTTGCGGGGGGGGGGGGGGAGAGGAAAAACTGTGTGCACAATTCTTCCCTCAGCCGTGCCAATCAGTTGCTTGTCACTGGCTTTGGGTCAGTGCCCCCGGGCCAATTTCCCCCCATTGGAATGCATTGGTGATGGCTGGGGGAAGAATCGCGTGTGCAGGTTCTTCCGAACCCCTGGGAGGGGGGGAGAAGCCGCACACGCAATTTGAAATGCCTTCCAATCACTTGCCTCAGTGACTGGAACACATTTCAAAAGTGGCGCACCGCTTCTCCCGAGCCCCCGAGGGGGGGGAGAAGAAGTACACCACTTTGAATTGCAAACACTGCCTCCGTGACTGGAAGGCATTTCAAAAGTGGCAAGATGCTTTTCCCGAGCCCCCACCCACTGCTCACAAGTTAGGAATCCTGAAATTGCTTGTAAGCAGCCACGGGGGGGGGGGGAGAGGAAGAGCGGTCATAAATCGGGCATTTTTGTATGTTGGGTGTGTTGTAAGTCGGGGTTAAAATCTGTGTTAAAAATGCATGTAACACATTTATAACTAGGTCAAAGCACTAATTCAGGGGGAGAAAAGACTATAAAAAGAAAAAGCATATAAAAAGGAAAGAACACCTACCCCCAAAAACACTTTTTACTAACTCAAGTTACACTCTTCTTAAACAAGAGCAAACAGAAAGTATTTCAGACATGTATGTTTAATAAAGTTTGGAGATCTTAAGACTAAATAAAAGGAGTAGAGACAAGATAGTTGAATAATTATTTTTATTTATTTATTTATTTATTTATTTATTTATTTATTTATTTATTTGAGTATTTTTACCCCACCTTTCTCCTTGTAAAAGGACCCAAGGCGGCTTTGTAATTAGACATTACCAAAGTCAAATAATTCTCCATGAAACCTCAGAGCAAGAGGTATACATCCGTAGACTATACGTAGATATTGAAAGCTTCTCCATATGTTATGTCTGGTAGGCTAGCATGAATAAAACTGCATGTACTCAAACATGTTTTATGTACAACTTGTTTCATAGACTGCTAGTGTCAGATATTAAAGAGTAGGCCTACCATTCTGTGCTAAACATGGAGGAAACTTGCATTTGACATAATATATTAAGTAGAGATGGGCACGAAATGATTTTTTTCATTGTGTTATTTGTTATTTGTTTCGTTACAGAACAAATCAAATAAAGAACAGACCCATAAAAGAAAAATGAAATGAAACAAATTTCCGCTTCGTTTTTCGGCAGTTCTCCCCAACACACCCAGGTGGGGAAACTGTTGGCTTTCCCCCCCCCCCCACAGAAGCCACCATCGATCAGATGTAGCATGGGGCTTCGGCAGGGGGGAAAACTTTTAAAAGCCCACCCTTTTCCCCACCCGATCGGGAGCCATCAAGTGTGTGTGGGGGGGAGGGGGGAAATAAAAGAAATAAAAAATAAAAATGCTCCAACTTGGCCCGCGGGCCAGCTGGTCGACACAAGTAAAATAAAATAAAATAACGAAAGATAAAACAAATGAACAAAATGTAATTTTTTAAAATTTCATTTTGTTTTGGCATTTCGCGCCCATCTCTAATATTAAATATACAATAATACTCCTCCCCACCTTGCCCCCAAAATGCCACACACTTGTCTTTAACTGTGTCCAGAGTTTCACATAATTTTGGGGGGGGAAGGGGAGCTCTGAACACTATGTACAATTCCAAAACTATAATCACATAAACTTAAAAATAAACATAAAACATGCAAAGAGAGAAAAGGTGCTACAAAGGCCAATAAAAATAATGAAGCACCAGACATAATTTCCATATTTTTCTATATAAGAAAAGTCACAAAACTAAGAAAAGATAGGTTAAGTAATATGATGGAACATGACAGAAATATTTCAAATTATGGATTGAGGTAGAAAATAAATTCACTTCTCATAATGCTAGAATTCAGTATACTCCAATAAAGTTCAGGGGTGATAGAGAGTTAGAACAGATTGAAAGAATGTTCTGCATAGCATATAGATGCATCAACTTGGATGATTTTAAAAGGACATCAGGCAAATCCATAAAAACTAAGGGCCTCAATGCTGATTAAGAATTGAAAATCTGGAGACCATGCAAGAAGATATGCATTTTTGTCTGTTAATGTACCTGTGTTGTCCTTTATACAATTTTGCAGCCCACCAAAAATCTTGGTGAGACCAAAGTCCCATTTTCAAGTTGGCCTGCAGTTCAGAAACTATATATCTTCCCAGCCACTGAAAATTAGAAGCAAAATCCATGCTAAAAACTGGTGTTGCAGTTTGCAGCTAATTCTCTAGTTTCACTGTGGCTATGTAATTATCATTTTATTTTATTTTAACTTGTTTAATAGGGAACACTATTTAGGCATCAGATAATTTCAGCTCCACAGCCCTTAACCACTAAGACATATAACAAGAAATAATAAATTGTTTCCAATCCACATGGAAGGAAGTCATATGCCAAGAAGCAATTACTGTACTCCAACTGAAGACTTCGGTTATTCAGTAAAAGTCAATTAAAGCCCAGAGCTGCAATTTTATATTTCAAAAAGTGGTGAAAAATGTTTACTTATTCATTTTTTAAAAAGAGGACCTAAATAGCTGCTACACTGCCAGTAAGGCAGCTGGGAAGCCACGCCAGAGATTTTCAACAGCTTTTTCAGAAAATAAGTATTTCTAGAGTCCCTCAGGGGTTATATGATGAACTTGCCTGCTTTAATACATTAAGAGGCTGAAACATATGGGGATTTTTTTACAATAAATATACAGCTTCTGGAGATCTGTTCCTCCTACTGCCCACAACAGTTCTCTATTGACTTCAGTATTACAGGCAACATCCTTTTGAATACCATTTGCAAGGCAAAATAAGTGGGTGTGGGTGTAGGGTTGTCTGCAATCCAACAGGATGTTGACTAGATGGGCCTTTGGTCTGATGACGCATGTGTGCTCTCACGTAAAGTACTTTCTAATCTCTCTCTCTCTCTCTCTCTCTCTCACACACACACACACACACACACACACACACACATACCTCTTAGCTGATATCTTGATAAATACAAAAAGCTTTATACATAAAGCTTTTTAAAATTATTTGTGTTACAATAAGTCATGATAATTTTTATGTGCATTCCCCTAAGAGGAAAAAAGTTATGGCTGAAGTTATATCCTATACAAAGCATAGAAATTCAGAATTAAAATCATTCATATTCAGACACGGGCACATTGATGACACAAAACTTTTACCTTTCTCACAGAAGCCAACTGTTTCATCATTAAAGGCTCTTCTCTGTCATCATCATCATCCAAATCGAGCAGCGGCAAACTAAAACTATCCATAATGCTACAGCACCTCGTGTTTTCATCCCTGGGGTCAAAGGGGTCAACAATTATGGGTTCAGTTCCTTTGATTTCACAACGGCAGAAAGGACATCCCTGACCATCAGACTCCTGTGTATGAAAACAAAAAGTTTTTTAAATTACCAAATTCAATGTTATTTGCAATACAGTATATTTAACTACCTTGTTTGTCTCCAAGATAAGATAAACAAGTTAAACAGAATTTTATCAATGAATGATACCAAACAATGATTTTATCAAGAAATCATACAGTCAGTAAAATTAAAAATGAAAGAAAACCCATCTAAATACAGTGGTACCTTGTTCAAAGGAATTAATTCGTTCTAAATGAAGTTATGTCAAGCAAATTTTTCCTTTATAAAAATTCCCATAGGAATGCATTGAAAATGGAGTAATCCCATTTTATGTTGTACGGATTGTCCCCATACGTGATTATGTTAAGCAAATTTCCCCTATCTCCGGATTTTTTATGTTGTACAGATTTTATCTTATACAAGCTGTTTATACAAGGGTCCACTGTACTTGTTTTATTTAAACAGAGAATTATATTATTTTGTCTTCTAGGATCCATCTTCATCACCCATGACCTGACTCTCACAGATCATCAGTAAAATAAAAACAGGAACTATTTCTTATAAGAAAAATATGCAAGAAATTAGGTCAAGAGATTTACTTCTCGATAGATTTTCACAAATTGAAGAAATCAGAGACATCAATTCCAATAGCTTTCAAAACATCATATACTTTACTATGCACAGAAACATCAATTATATTATTACATATTGTCTTAGGAAACAAATAGAATTGGTTTGACTATGACAATTTTATTTCTGGTGTTTTTGTTTTTTTCCCATTTGACCCAGACAGTCAAATAGACTTAGCATGAAAGGGGGAAAAGTAGAGAAACAAAATTATGTCAAAAGGAAGAGAAATAAAGAATCGGGAACCATCATTATATGGATCAGAAATAACATCTGAGGAAAAATTAAGTGAACACAAAGATTACAAGAATGCTACAAACTAGGCCTCAAAGTATAAATTTCCTCTATCAGATTGAGTCTGTGTTTTCTAAATGTTTCATGATTAAAAAGAGGGTTCCCTTTCAAATAAATAAGTCTAGCAAGAGCCAGCCATGTCCTTGGATTAAAATTCCTTTTGTTGTACAGTACAGTTCATACTTGTATATGTCGGTTTGTAATCTTTCAGATACTTACTGACTGATACACACACACACACACACACACATACACACTTCTCCCTTGAATTGCATGGGTCTGAACAACAAGGTTTTGGTTATGCACAAACTGTTTTCCCCCAGTCCATCTGTCCATCTATCCAGTGCTTTTGGCGATTCAGAACCCAATGAGTTCAACACAAAACATCTCTAATTTAGCTTTTAGATTAGGAGGCCATAAGGACCTTCAAAGCTCATTACACATGGTACTGTATGGGAAAGGCTTGTCAACTCTATTGAAGAACTGTTAATAGAAAGAACTGTTCCGAATGTGTGCATATGTATGTTAACTGTTTATGCTTTGTAGTTACATTGGGGGGAGGTCAAAGGAGTCACATTTTTGCAAGCTTTAGCTCATCAATGAATAGTCAATGTATTTGATTTTGAGTGACAGAGATTGCATCTACACTGAAACATAAAAATAGCAGAGCCAAAGGCAATACAAAAACTGACTAACTGACATACATGCTAGGCAACTATCTATAGGAATTTAAGCAAGAAGGGGGCATTTAACTCCTTACAAAAGGTTACCTGGCTAGTGGCCTATTTACAGTCAAATTTAAAGTACCTGTTGTGACCTACAAAGCCTTCTTGTGGCCCCACAACTTTCAGAGGCCCATCTGGTAGGAACTGAGGAAGGGCTTCCTATATGGTTGCTCCCAGGCTCTGGAACTCTTTGCAATGGGTGGTTAGGTTTGCATCTGCTCTTCTGTCATCCCACTGGTAGGCAAAGATCTTACTATTCATGAAGGCCTTCAGCCATTAATATCCCTGGAACCATGAGATTTTAGTTGATGGACTTTTTAAAATGTATTGAGGCAAATAAATAAAGTATTTGAATCAAGAGATTTTTAAATGCTTTGATTTCGATTGTATTGTAATAACATTTTAGTTTTCTGTATATTTAAACTGTACTCTTCCACTTCTTGGACAAAGGTGGTATATAAACAAAATATGTTAATAAATAAAATAGGCCGCTGTGGTCAAATAAAGTGGAGAAGGCTAATTCCCAAGGTGTTGTAGTGAATAATGGGACACTAGGACTTTGGAGAACTGGATCTGAATCCCCAGCTCTGCCATGGAAACTCTCTGGGAGTGTGCAACAGCTTAAAACCACTCCTTTAATACCTCACTTACCTTGTAATGCCTATTAGGGTCATTACAAGTCAGTTCTGACTTGACAGCATATGAAAAGACTAGCTCAAGAAGAAATTTTCTACACCGTTCACAAGTGGCTGATTTTGAGCCTGCTCATATATAACTTTTAATAAAGTAAAAAAGAGCAAACAATGGTAACCAGGAAACGATATACCGGTAAGACCTATTTGAGTGCAAAGAAGAATTTCTACATCTATTCCTCATGGAAGAGTATGACAATGACTACAGTGGAATTATCTCAGTGGCTCTTCCTCCAGTTACATTTCCATGGATTTTTCTTTGCTCTTTGCGTGCTCTTTGTAGCTCTACTGTTGCTTTGCTTTTTGTGTGCTCTTTGTAGCTCTACTGTTACCTTTTAATGTTCTAAGATGCCTCTTCTAACTCCCTGTTCTTACCTTGAATATGTCTTAAATGTTCTGGACTTTATATTGTCTCTCATTATTGTAAGCCACCTTGGGTGCTTTTCCAAGGACAAAGGTGGGATAAAAATATTCAAAGTAAACTTTCATTTATTGAAACTTGCATTCATTTAGAACAGTCCCCAGATTAGGAGGTAATTTAAAAAACAGAGGAGCAGCACTGAGATTTTACTACATCATTAATTAATGTCTTATGATAACGTCAATCCAGACATTTACTTGAGGCCTCATTTACCGGGAAGCCTCATTTTCATGTCTGAATTGAGTTCATTTAAAAATATTCTACTTCTACACAGAAAGGAGTGCACTTACTATTACAATAGAATACTGACAACAACATTTTTCTCATGTAATTAAATGTTATTCATACACTTGTAACAATTATTTTTCAGAAATCAAAACCATCCAACTTTTCATATGACTACAGGCCTTCTTAATGTGAGCAACAAAATGAGGGCAGAACTGCAGCCTATTGTTTTCACAAATCAGTTGCATCTCTTGCTACAAGTAAAGACATGTCACATGATATTTTAAGAGCCATAACAATAACCCTTCACTAGCCAAAATACAAAACAAGAGAGTACCTTTATTGCAATACACCAAAATGTCACAAAATAGTGAACAAGTTTTAGTCTTCTCCTGGATCACAGTGTTCTAACAACTTTGTTTATAAAAAAAGAAGATACTGCACAATTGTGAAGTTTAATTTTACTTCCTCACATACTAAAACAGGAGTCCTTACTTTTCAAATTTTCCCCTGCATTGATTCAATATAATATGAGCTTCTTCTCACACATCTCCAAACCCAATCTTACATTTACTGTTTAAGCATCACATGGAACTGAATAGCTGAATACTAGATAAAAGAATGGACAACCATGGTGAGCACTGGTTTTAGCTTCTTCAGAAATATACTTATCTTCTGAAGGATCTTCCTAATCTACCTGCTTCAACAGGTTAAGTAAGACATTTCTGGCTGTTTCAAAATGTCGAAGTAAGGCAAAATGCTTCTTCTTCCTTAAGACCTCTAGCAACTTTTGAAAGTTCACAAAAGATGTAGACATTGTTGTTTTCTAAAAATATCATTTTTAAATATTTGTACTGACTATCAGTGAGATAAAACAGGTATTTTTCCTGTGTTTGCTCTGGATTAGACGGGCCAGTTCAGTTTCCTGAAACCACAATTTATGTTCCACTGTGAAACAGCTAACCCTTGATCCATGCCAAAATGATTTTGTGTCCTTGTCAGGGTAGGATAGTTCTGGTTTGGTTCAGTTCCAGCTGGTGTGATTAATAGGATCAAATTACACTGTGCTTTGGCATTGCTTAAGTTTGTAAATATTATTTTTCAGTATTTGTATACTCGCTGTTGTTAGCTTTAAATGCTATCTTTTAAAGATGTAAGCCACTTTTTAAAGAGAAAGACAGGATAAAAATATTTTAAATAAATAAATAAACCAAAGCAGCTGCAAGGCTGTCCCTTTGATGAAGACAATGATTAGAGATGGGACAAAATGCTAAAATAGCATTTTGTTTCATTTTTCGTTTCGTTTCATTCTGTTCTGTTCTGTTTTGTTTGAAATACAGTTTTTAAAAATTCATTTTTATTTCATTTCTTTTTTCGCTTGTGTACTCTCTCTCTCTCTCTCTCTCTCTCTCTGTGTGTGTGTGTGTGTGTGTGTGTGTGTGTGCGTGCGCGTGCACGGTGCTTGTGTAACTTCCTGCACCTGATTGAGCACTGGAAAAGGCGGGATTTTAAAGTTTTTTTGTCACCCGAAGCGCTGCTCAGCTGTAGCACGAGCTTGGGGCAGCAAAAAATGTTTACAAATCCCCTTTCTCCCACCCAATCAGGCATGGGGAAACCAGGGATTTTATATACTTGCTGAACCCCAAACCCAATGGGGTGGGGGGAAAGGAGCAATTTTCAACCTTTTTTTGCCAGCTACAGCTGATTGGTGCTTGGGTCTCAGCAAAAACAAAAACAATTTTTAAAAATCCCACCTTTCCCCACCCCCACCTGATCAGTTGTAGCATGGACTTGGGGCTACAGCTTTAAAAAAAGTTTAAAGATTGCTCCTTTTGCCCCACCCATTGGGTGGGGGGAAGGATAGGATTTTTAAACTTTTTTTGCCAGCCCCAACCCCATGCTACAGCTGATCAGCGTTTGGGCTCAGCAAAAATAAAATAAAATAAAATAAAAACCCTGCCTTTTCCCTCATTCACTCAGGATTAGTGTTGTTGCTTTTTTTTGGAGGGGGAGGGGGCTAGCCCCAAGTGGTGATCAGCTGTAGTGCGGGCCAGCTGATGGCACTTTTTAAAAGGAAGGCATCCTCACTGCTTTGGAAGTTCCCTCCATGAAGGCTGGTCAGCAGGAGCAGCAGTGGTGCCAGGCAGCTGGGAGGCCTTTCCAACATAAGGTAGGAGAAGATGCTGGATTGGGGGCGGGGGAGAGTGAAAATGAAACTGAACAAAACAAAATGTTTTGTTTTCTTTTGTTTTGTTTTCCTTTGAGGGAGCAGTTCATTATTCATTTCATTTAGTAACGAAACAAATAACAAGTAACAAAATGAATTAAAAAAATCATTTCATCCCCATCTCTATTAATGATCTTGAGCAATGGAAAGTGCCTTGCTGTATGCCTATAAAGGAGAAGGGAGAGGAAATTTTATGTTTTTTTAAAATTGTTGATAACACTTCAGTGACGTTTTAAGATTTTTTTAAAAAGCACTTTCCAAGCATCACTGATGCACTGTGTCAGTTACATGGCTTAAGCAAAGCTTTCATGGGAACAAGAATCTACCTCCTGTGAAAGAACTAGTTTTCTAACATATCACATTTTCAGTAATGTTAAATAATCACAGTAGAAAAACTCCAGCTTCTCTTAGCCTTCAGCATACCATGTAAGGCAGAACAAATGGAAGGAAAACTTGCCTTTCACAGCACTTTGCTGTATATACCCAAAGAGTCATTTTTAGGTTACTTAAATTACCAAACTGAGCTAAGATTAGTAGACCAGAGTTTTATAATCCATACATTTTCCCCTTTAAAATAACTTGGCGAACACCTAAGTAAAAGTGAACACTAATTCAATGAGTTGCTATTTAAAGATGGAAGAAGTTGAACTTCTTCAGACTAACAAAGCTACCTGGATGGATAGTGAAACATTTCAATCTCACAAGAAAGAACTCCAGTTGCCATAACTCAACTTTTGAATCACCTCATCTAGATGACTGAGAATCTGCACTGGCATATTTCTATATATGAGTACAGAAACTACTCAAAATGTATAATAAACAAGACATAGCACAACTCACCTTATATGCATACAGAATTAGTAATGTCTACAAATGTAAAAGGCAAATGACTAGATTACAGGCTCTTAAACCACAAGGTTCCATCAAGGGAACTCTGACATATAGTAAATTGTTTCTGGGTTTTCTAGATACAAAGTACTCAAAAGTGTTGGCCATTCCCTTCTTCTGGGGATATTTTGGGACTATATATACAGCTTTTCTTGGGACACGCAGTGGAGAATCAAAATCCTCACCTCACACTCTGCGGTCAAACACCCAACTCTCTGAGTAATCCACAACACTACTTTAAAATATATTTTCTTTCTAAAATAAAAGCCAGAGGATACTTTCCTTTAATAAAGAAAATGATAAAGAGCAAAGTGACTGTCAATATAAAAGTCCTAAGAATGTGTTTTGTAGTCACTAAAGATGTGAGTAGTTTATTTTATGAACTAACACAGATGTTTCAATATGAGAAAAAAAGCTGTGGCAATCTCTCTTTAGGCATGTTTAATGAGCCATTATGACAGCAATTAAACTCTAACCACTGGCAAGTACCAATTGACACTATTCTAGTATGTTTCCTTTATCAACTCATTAATTATACAGAAGTTATATTTGCAATGAAGATTGATTAAATAGTAAATGTGGCTGCTAATGAAAAAAAAAGGCCCAATGCTCCATTTTTCATTAGAGTTCACTAGCTAATCAATTATCTATAACAGGAAGATTTCTGTATTTTGCTTTGGTTAGACCAGTGGTTCTCAACCTGTGGGTCCCCAGATGTTCCTGGACTGCAACTCCCAGAAGCCTCCAGCACTTGCTCTGCTGGAAGGGATTCCTGGGAGTTGCAGTGCAGGAACATCTGGGGACCCACAGGTTGAGAACCACTGGGTTAGACTCTTTGTCCCCACTGGCATATCATTATCCCAACATATATATTTTACCTCACTACCTCTTTTTACAGTGGCTTCACCAAAAGCCCCAGCAGAGTATGCAGTCATAAATGTTGAGAAGCTGGAGAGAGAGAGGTTTAAATTCAATCTCTATGATTACTATAACACTTCTCAGCAAGTACCTGAACTCTATGGATTCCAATAAACAATTAAAAGGATAGATGTAACAATGCAAATGTCAGAAACAGAATCTAAGACTAGATTAATAAATTATCTTGACGTGGAATTTTGCTACTGAGTAATTAATTAAGATAATGTGCATATGTATTTTACCTTAAAAGAAAAAAACTTACCTGCCATGCAGTAAGGCAAGAGGTGCACATAAGATGTCCACAAGGCTCAATCTTCACATCTTTGTCATTTTCAGCACAAATTTTACAAAGCTGGAATGTGGAGCCCATTTCACAATACAATTCGTATTGTTCCTGAAAAACAGACTATATTAGATTTGTTCTTCAGAGTAATCCTAGAAAAATTAAGTTGGAAGGATTCTGTAAAGCCATCAAATACAACCCTCTACTTAATGCAGGAATCCAAATCAAAGTATATCTGACACATGGTTGTCTAATTTTCTCATCAATGGCTCCATCACCGGAGCACTTACCACATCCCAAGGTAACTGGTTCCACTGTCATACTGCTGTAACATTTAAGACGTTTCTCTTTATATTCAGCTGAAATATCGCTTCTGTCACTTCAGCCCATTTTATATGCCTTGCACTCTGACAAGAGATCCTGCTACTCCTCTGTATGACAACTTTTCAAAGTATAGCAATACCTTGGTTTATGAGCATAATTCGTTCCAGAAACATGCTTGTAAACCAAAATCCTCTTATATCAAAGCAAATTTCCCCATAAGAGATAATGGAAACTCATGTGATCGGTCTTGGGTCCCATAGACCACATACTGTACACAAAAAATGCTAAAACTCACAAAATAAGTTGGCTACAAGTCTACATCCACACCATGGCTTAGGTACGTGCCTGCAGATCTGATCTGCTTGGGACTAACAACTGGGTATTATTCTTTATTTTAATATGACAATAATAAAGTGCAATTTGTAGCCCTATACACACTTGACTAGATGCCCCATGACTAGAAATGGTTTGAAAAAATAAGAATGTTGAAAACAAATTAAAGAAAAATATGAAGAAAAAGAAAAAGAAAACCCTAACCTAAAACGCCCCTTTGAAAACGGCTTCTTAAGATGGAACGTTCCAGACAATCTGGGGGAGAGGGGGAGACCATTGGCTCCCTCGTGATAATGTGACCTGCTCCAGTGCTTATATATAAAGACATTGCTTGTTGATCAAGGCAAAATTTAGAAGAAATGTTGCTTGTCTTGCAGAATGCTCTTAAACCAACTTACTCTTAAACCAAGGCATTACTGTATTTGAAGAACTGTCATATATCCTCTCATTCTTCTTTTCTCAAAGCTAAATGTGCCCAGAGCTTTTGATCTTTCTTCACAGGGCTCTTTTCAGTTTTTTAATCATTCTTGCTGCATTCCTTTCTAACTGTTCAGTTTCTCTACATCTTAAAGTGTGGTGACAAGAATTGTACAAAGTACTCAAGATGAGGTCAAATTTTACAGAAGTCAAAGGATGGATTTACAATCCACCTTACATTTTCTAAACAACATAGTCTGCTCTTGTAAGAAGAAGCAAACAATATTCAAGTAAACTACTGAGAACTATTTTGTTCCAGTCAATGCAATACATTAGTGGAAGAAAAAAGTATCTTGACACTTTTCAGAAAACTATGATAAGCAGAAATGTCAATTTCTGGTTGTTAGCAGAATGGTTCCATTAGGTCAAATTGACATTTCTTCAATGGCAATGGGAGGGAAAGAACTACGCTATACCACGGGAAGGGTACATTGTGTTTGAACCCTGTTCCTCAGCACTCAGAATTGTTATTCATGTCAGAATATATCCAACAGCTCTCTCAACACAAGTGCTTTTAACCTTGTGCATAAGTTTACAGAACCTTGGCACTTTACAATAAACCAATCAACTGTGTCATAATCTTTCATTGACAAAACAGTTCATCAAATGAAGTGCTATTCTCATTTATACATACTAGATATAGATGTGCATACACAAAAAGAATGACAGTAAGGTCAAATGAAAATGAAATGCAGAAAGTTAACAAGAACATTCAGCTACTCTGCCTACAATCCTCACTATCAATCAGTCACATGTTTATACCTCTCAAGTCCTGAAATCCATGAAAGCTTTGTAGTATATCCTACTACATGTGCTAGTCATCAAGGTGTAACAATAGGCTCTTTGGTTTTTTGCTGCAACAAAACTATCACAAGTAGAGATGGGCACGACCAGAAAAAAATTATGTTTCGAGTTGTCATTTTTCGGGATGGGTCCGTTTCGGGTCGTTTCCGTTTGTCGCGAAATTTTTCAAAAATTTGTCGTTTCGTTTTTCGTTTTTCATTTCTACCTGCTTTTTGCGCGATTTTAAAGCATTTCCGTATTATCAGACAGTATAAATAATTATCACTGCATTTTTATGGATGTCCAGGGCGTTTTTTAACATTTAAAAAACAGCTCATTTCATTGCGCGCCGCCAGTAACGGAAACGAAACTAACGACCACAATTTTCATGGGTCGTTTCGTTTCGTTCAATTTTCAGCTCAATTTTCGTTTGTCGTTTCGTTACGTAACGGAAATGACAAACGGAAATGGAAACGAAAATTTCGCCGAGTCGTGCCCATGTCTAATCACAAGTATTTGTCTGGAATTTGCATAGTATAATCAGAGTTTCCTTTCTTACCTCTTTATTTATTTATTTATTTATTTATTTATTTATTTATTTATTTATTTATTTATT
>JAHTLZ010000007.1:15724528-15738952 GCA_023846285.1 Phrynocephalus versicolor | reverse complement strand
ATTTATTTATTTATTTATTTATTTATTTATTTATTTATTTATTTATTCTTACAACTTATATGCCGCCCACTACCCAAAGGTCTCTGGGCGGCTTACAATAAAGAATTAAAACAGTTAAAACATCAAATATCAATAAATAATTAAAGCAATAACACTAAAATTGTCACCGGAGGACCCACAGTCTATGTGGTATCAATTAAAAAACTTCTGGAACAGGAAGATTTTTAGCTGGAGCCGAAATGTCAGCAATGTTGGCGCCAGGCGGATCTCACTTGGGAGGGCATTCCATAGCTTGGGGGTATCTGCCGAGAAGGCCCTGTTCCTACAAGCCATCCCTCTCACCTTCAGGGATGGCTCTTTCAAGAGGGCCCCCTGGCTCGATCTTAATTGCCGGGTAGGTTCGTATGGAAGGAGGCAGTCCTTCAGGTATCTAGGTCCTAAGCCATTTAGGGCTTTATATGTCAAAACAAGCACTTTGAATTGGGCTCGAGCAGCAACTGGTAACCAATGAAGGTTATACAGAATCAGCATGATGTGATCCCCACCACTTACCAGCCGCGCCGCACGATTGTGAGCCAGTTGCAATCGCCAAACCATAATCAAAGGCAGCCCCACGTAAAGCGCATTGCAGTAATCTATACGGGATGTTACCAGTGCGTGCGTAACGGTCATGAGGCTCTGCTCGTCTAGGTAGGGGCGGAGCTGGTATATTTTCTGCAGCTGAAGAAAGGCACCCCTGGCCACTGAGTCCACCTGGGCTTCTAGAGTTAGACCGGGGTCCAGGAGCACGCCCAAACTACAGACCCTGTCCCTTAGGGGGAGTGCAACCCCGTCCAAGACAGGAAGATGGCCCTCTAACCTTCTGTCTTTTCTGGATTGAGTTTAAATGAGCCGTTTTGTTTTTGTTTTTAATGGAAGCCAAGTAGCATGAGGTGAGAGGGGGAAAGTAGCATGGTCACAGACTGCTACTGACTAAAGAAATTTTCTTCAGATTTTTTTCCTTAGAATTTTTTTTTAAAAAATGTATGACTGGATTCTATTAAGAAGAAAACAAATGGTGATATCCCAATCTTAAACCACTGTATTTTTTTCTTTTACCAATGTTGCGGAAGAGGTACAACCCTTTTCTCAGATAATGAGCCTCATCCAAGTGAAGTGTCTAATGACAAAGAAACTTCAACTAAGTTATTTATAATGAGCGCTACATGAACTGACAGCTGCTGATTAACAGCGTGATAGAACACTATTTCAAAAGTGGTAACACAGGAAGCAAGTCCACAAGTTTCCCAAGAGACCTTGAAGTGATATCTCAACAAAAGGAGAGCATTTTTTTCTTTGTTCATTTCTTTCAGGGTTTGAAGGCAAACAAAGGTCGGGCTCTATCAAGAAACCCAGTTTCACTTCCCTCTAATGGAAACCAGAATGGCATTATCAGTTGTCTCTTCAGATTCATCTATACTTTAGCCTTCTCTCTTGAAATCTCTCTTTATCTTAGTTTTCCTTTCCACCAACAGTTTACATTTCCTATCTTTATAGCACAGGAAATACAAATGAAAAATGCAAAGAAAATGAAAAGTTATATACTTCCACTAGCCTATTTCTCAAACATGTACTTCTTAGTTTAGAATCTTACACTACTGGTATAATTTTATCTCTAAAGAGAGATAAAAGTGCATATTACAGTGCAAGTGCAATAAGTAGCGAGTATAAAAATCACTTTGCATCTCCCATATAGCTTGTAGCATGTATTCCACACATTCCTGACTTGTCATGTTGTAATTATTCATGGCTGCTTTCATGAAGAAATCATTAGTCTGTTGTGAATTCTACTGGGAAGATGTGCATAATAAGTCAAACAAGATCCTGAAGCTTTTTTCAAAGTGCAATTCTCAATGCATCTTCCCTCTCATGCTTCTTTCTCATCTTGTCTAACGGATGGAATAGGCTTGGCATTGGCTTGGCAAATGAATTTAATAAATATCTCATTGAACATCTGGTATGAATATCTATTATTTAATGTTTGCTGATTAATGCTTTCACTTGAAAAGAATGGATACTATGCAGCTTACCTGTGTAACTTTTATGTGATCATGTGGGGTGGGTTCACAAAGCCCTGTCAAATCAGGATTATAACTCCGTCCATCAGGGTAAAGATAGCTAGATTGCAAATAAATATTGGCCATTTTAGTTTGCACAACCTTTACCTACAGTCAATATACACATTACAGCGGTACCTCCGTTAATGAAATTAATCTGTTCTGCCAGCCATTTCAATGTGTGAAAATTTCATTAACGGAAAAGTGGTTTCCCATAGGAATGCACAGAAAACCAATTAATCAATTCCAGGGGCCGGAAAAAGTTTTAAAAAAGGGAACAGAACAGATTAATTGGTTTTCAATGTATTCCTATGGGAAACTGCCAGCTTCTGGGTGCTTCAGCCCCAGGATTCAAGTGGGGGCTCCGCTGCGGGTAGGTGGCAATGCCCGGGCGTTTCTTGAAGAAGTGGCGATGGCACCGGCAGCAGGACAGGGAGCAGCTGGGCCACTGGCAGTGGCAACGTCTCAACCGAGCCCTCTGGGCACTTTGCAGAAGGCATTCATGGCACTCTGCAGTGGCCCACTTCCTGACATGATGCCACGCAGTGGCGAGCGCTCCAGGTCCAGACCTCCCACCGCAGCAAGATGTCGGAGGATTGCAGTGGGGATGGGGATCAGCAACTAGGAGTGGGATGCTGACCGCAAGAAGGGTCTTGATCGGAGCCAGGATCTTGCCAAGGGAGGCAGTGAGGGTGAGGGTTGGGTGGCTGCAGCTGCTAGTGCACAAAATGAACAAGCAGCTGCGATTCTGGGGAGAGTAGAGAGGGCAGCTACACTGCAGGTGAGAGGTGATTCCTCGCTGCTGGGTCCTGGAGAAGCAGAGCCCCCACTTCAGTCCGTGGGTTGCAGCAGCACGAAGCCAGCAGTCCCAACCCAGAAAAGGGGTGAGGACGCGCACCAAAGGATTAAATGTAGGGAAGCAATCAGGGATGCCCTCACTACTAAATAATCCCACCATATTTCCCCAACTCTGGCCGCATGGCACTGGCTGCCGATCCATTACCACACTGACTTCAAGGTCTTAATGTGGCTTTCTACCACACGAGTGGTATATAAATCAAACAAACAAACAAACAAACAAACAAACAAAAACAAACAAACAAACTCCTCAGAATCACCAAGCCTCAGTGGGGGGGGAGGTGGAGAAGGGGGCATGCAGCGGTAGGGACTCGTTTGTCGCCACTCATTCCTTTTGTTCACTGGCAGCTGCAGCCACCCACCCCTCGTCTTCCCAGCCTCCCTTGGTGAGCTCCTGGCTCCGATCGAGCCCCTTCTCAAGGGCAGCATCCCACACCTAGCTGCTCCCCCCCACTCCCACCGCAATCCTCTGGCATCCTGCGGCAGTGTGTGGGGGGGTCTGGACCTGGAGCACTCGCCAGTGTGCTGCATCATGTCAGGCAGTGGGCCACTGCAGAGCACCATGGCCACCTTCTGTGGAGTACCCAGGGACCTCGGCTGAGGTGGCAGAGGCTGCCACTGCTTCTGGTGGTGGTTTGGCTGCTCCCAGTTCTGCCACTGCCATTGCCGCTTCTCCAGGACCTGGCCAGGTGGCACTGCTTGCCCACTCGCCCGCAGCGGAGTCCCCACTTCAATCCTGGGACTGCAGCACACAGAAGCCGGCAGTCCCGAACCAGCAAGGGTAAGCTGACAAGTGATGACTTCTCGCCATCTGGCCAGGTCCTGAGTCCCCCCCCCCTTAAACCAAGAAATCCCTATTCCTGGAATTTTCGTTTCATTATCTGATTTGTTCACTAACCGAGGCTTTCGCTAACCAAGGTAATTCATAATTATTATTAAAAAATGACAACAGTGTTTGAAAACAAACTGAGCTCTTGGTTCCAATTAATCTATTAAAAGCTGAAACTGGCTCAAAAATCAACCAGAAAGCAGAGACTCAATGTCACACTTCCTCTACAAACCTTTTTAATATAAACCATGGCCTAAATGAAAGTTTTACATGTTTCCCCCTTTTAATACTGTTTTAGTTCTGCTTTTTGTTGAAAGATGTATACTTAATGATTCACTGCAATGATAACCTAAACCCAAATGATATCAGACACTACTCAGATCTTCAACCCATCAGAAAAATAGATTTCCTCTGCAAGGAACAGCAAGAGCAAATACTCACAATCCTTCCCGGCTGCCGTCAATCAGTGCTTGAAATAGAGGCTTATTATGAGGTATGGTCTGTAAAATATTTCCATCACCAGTAACATATCCAATAGCCCACTGCCCTAGTCGAGTGCAACTTAATCTAAAAATATAGCTGCAAGACAAAGGCACAAAACTATAGTTGGTGAAGTAAAGGAGATAGGACTGTAAATTGTGGGGAAAAACCCCACACAATTCCACACATTGGCCATGGGGCGTGCGGTGACCGAACAAATTAGGTAAATTGTCATTATTTCTTATGAGTTTTTTTTTTAATTTACGAGTATTTTGGTTTACAAGTATGCTTCCGGAACGGATTATGCTCATAAACCAATGTACTACTGTAATACCACAAGTGGCTCTTATATTTAAACTACAGCACTTGAATCTCCAAGCTTGCATTTTCCATTTTGAAACTTAGATGACTTCCTCTGTCATGGCTGAAAAATACATTGAAGATGAATTTTGAAGTCCTAAGATTTGTGATGCTGATGTGTTCTAAAATATGCAGAAACTCACTTGGCCCTGCTTATTCCTAATATTTTAAGGTACCAAAAGGTATTACCCAATTCCATTTACTGCATTATCAATGTTCTATTATTTGTAACTTGTTTTTCTGTAAACCGTCTTCAGGTGTTTTTTCAAACAGTAGAAAACAAATCCTTAAGGAAATAATAAAAATAAAATGTAGTAATATTTGTTGTCTTCTGTACAGTAACCCAGGCTTGTCCAGACTTCAGCCTCCAGATGTTTTGGACTGCAACTCCCACAATCCTTTGTCATTGGCAATCTAACCTTAGAATTCTGGGAGTTGTGGTCCAAAACATCAGGAGGGCTGAAGTATGGACATGCCCGCAGTAACCCCATGCCTATTGCAGCGGTTAGGGACCCGACTAGACCCGCGATAACTGAAAATCCATGATATGCAGATGCTGGTTTGGGTTGGAACTGGGGTGTGTGTCTGGGCCCAACTACACTTACCTGAGGCCTGGCGCTGCCACAAATGGGTCTCCAAGGGGCTTCCAGGGCCTGTAAGAGGCCCCAGACGTACTTTCTGGCAATCTGGAAGTGACTTCTGGTTCACCATAAAGCACTTGTGGGGCCTCTGACAGGCTTGGGAAGGCCATTGCAGGCCTCAAAAGTGGTTTTCAGCTAATCAGAAGTGACTTCCAGTTTTCAAGAAGTGACTTCTGGTTCATCAGAAAGCACTTTGGGGGCCTCCGGCGGGCCCAGAAAGTACATTGGAGGCTTGTTTGGGGCAGCACCAGGCCTGGGATAAGTACAGGAGGACTGAAAAAGGCCCATACAGCTTACCCCAGGAGGCCTATACCGGGACCACAGTATATGAACCGCAAAAGGGTGTGGGAACACTGTACAGTTAAATTAAAACAAAAAAGATAGTTCAGCATTTAAAACAAATAACTTATTTTTAAAGAATTATCAATTTAAAAAGGTTACCTTCCTGGTCTGGTGCTGTATTTCTGTAACCGTGCTTTAACTTCATCATAAGTCAGAAATGCCATATATCCAGGATGCGTAACTGCTAAGAAGTTCCAATTTCTTAATATTGATCCCCAAGGCTAAACAAAAAGTAAGAGTCAACATTTTCGTATATGCTTCTGCCACATTCTTCTGTCAATATTTATGGAGGCTTGTAACATATAATCTGTTCAATCACCTTTTAAATGTATGTGAATATACAATCACAGCCTTCAGAAACACATGTTAATGATATTGAGAAAGGAAGGGATCTAATTTCTCAGCAGACAAAAAATTAAAGAAAAACAATCATCTAAATAAAAAAGCTGTCACTGTTTTAATCTAAGTCCCAAACATTCCCTTCTCTTTCCTTTAGATAGAGGAAGATTGTTATATAGTACCGGTATTAATTATGTGATTCATGACAGCAGTACTGTAGTGCATTGGTAAGATATTAAACATGTTCTTGTGATAATTATTAATAGGTACACAATGGAAGAATATAAAGATATCCTATCTCAGATTTTCATGCCCACATATTCAGGGCACTTGACTCTGGAGCCCACTTTTGGTCAGTTATTAATTTATTAAATTATTTTCTCACTTTCTGGTTGTTTTCTCTTGCACTAATATTTTTATGTTGATGTTCAGAACAGAAAACCTAACTCTCTAGGTGTAATAAGTTTTTACTGCCATTTGTTATCTGACAATCCAGATTAACTTGATTTTCTTGAAATTTATTCTGAACAAAACATCCCATGGTACCATCTATGTCCATTAAACTCAAAGTGCTTATGAAAAAAGCTTGCAGAAGCAATTACTGATACTGTAACTGGATACATCTCATAATCAGATCATCAAACTCATTGTGAATACATTATTTCCAATTGAGGGAAAAGATATTCCTCTAAATATGTTAGCAAAGTCTGAAAGAAGCATAGGTAGAGAAAAGCAACACATATAAAAATCAACACTACACTCATCTAAAAACTTTACCTGGAATAATCTTGTGAAGATATCAAATTCAAATATTGAAATATAGTCATTGCAAGTTAAATCAATGGTAGACTTCAAGGCCATTGCTTCTAAACCAGAACTAATCTCATGTACTTCATGTAGACACTGCCGGAACACCTTCCAAGGCACTATGGTTCTGTAGTAAAAGAGCAAAATAAACGAGCTACATAATATACTGTATAGCAATTGCCTTAAGATATTTGAAAGAATACAGTATGTTTCAAAAGGGCTGCTATTTTGTTTTCATGATAAGTGCATAGCTGAATTCAGATGTATTTCATTCTCTTTTACTGTTTCCTTCAACAATTTTCTCACTCAAAGTTTCTACTAAGTAGGACTGTGACTTCACAATCTTTTCTAATCCAACATATTGCATGAGTCACGAAACCAGATCAATTCCAGCTGTTTACTAATGCTCTTATAGCTAGTACAGGAATGCTCCTGCCATTTTCCACTGATCTTTGACTGAGGGAGTTTCCCTCTGACATTAACAAGGGAAAACTAAGCTGCTTCCAGCTTAAAATTATTAGTAGGGTCTCTTTTAGTCTCCTAGCCTGGATCTCTTCTTCAACAGCTGCACCTCTTGATGTGACATGGAACCCCATGTTCATGCTTTACGGTATATTGTATCTTGCTGCTTAGAATCTCTCTCAACATCCTTCCACTGAAGGACATCTAAGGAGAGTTGCTTTTCCTTCCCTCTCACATGCCTTTCTTTTTTGCTCATGACGCTTCCCTCTCTTTGCTTCATTCTGTCTCCTCCCTCCAACTTGTCTGGTCAATGCCATACAGAATTAAGTTCACTGATGTTTTCCAGAGACAGGATTTATTAATTCAACCTGATTTTGATTATTATTATTTTAAAAAGTTTGCATTCATTTCCTCCTATAAACCCTATGAAAACATACTAATATGTAGATCAAAATATGAGGGTATTAAACCACCCTGTCTTCCTATTAATTTGAAAATCAAGTTTTAGGCCAGCTTTGCTGAACTCACAAAAGCGTGCCCACCAGCACACTGGTACTAGAGCTATAGACAGAAAATATTCATCTAGCATGATGTCTTAATTCCTCAGCTAAACAGCTATTCCCATTATAGTGGTACCTCTACTTATGAGTTTAATCCGTTCCGAATGCATGCTCATAAATTGAACAACTCGTAAGTAGAGCAGCTGTATCTAAAAATAATAATAATGAAAATAAAGAAAATAATTAAAACATTATAAGTAGAGCAGACTGCATCTACAATTTGTAAGGCAGCAGTTAAAATGCCAACGGTTTTCTGCTCAAGTTGAATTGCTCGTAAGTAGAGCCGCTCGTAAGTAGAGGTACCACTGTACATCCCACAGAAGTAAGCCAATTAAAGCTTCTATCAATTAAGACAGCTTTATCAGAGCTGGGCCAGTATCCTACTGCTGGGTGCAACTCCAGAAAACCCACTGAAACAATTATCTGAATGGTAATTCAACCCTTATGTAAATCCCACTATCAGTGTGTCTACTCTAGTTAGAACTAGCAAAAGTATAGTGACCAATCGGAAAAATCCTACTGAACATAGAAGATCATATTTCCAATTAAAATTGGTAGCATTTCCCATTCTTCCAATTTAGTTTTCTACAATCTATTTCAATGCTTGCAAATAACAATAATAAAACCCAATACAGCAAGAAACTCAAAACATACGTAAGGTCCCATGACATGGGATCCTAACAGGAAAAGGAGTCTAATATGGGTAGAAGTTCATAAAAAATAAATTCTAAAGACACAAACAATTCTAACAAGAAAAAAGGCAGAAGACAGCAAAAAATAGGCCAATATGGCTTCAAAAGAAGGGCAGAGAGTATCTGAAAATTAAAAAGTACAAATATAGGAAGTAGGAGGAAGATCAAGGCATGAAGAGAGAGTACAGACAAATGGTAAAGACTGGCGGAAGGCAAGAAGGCAGAAGTGAGAATGAATTGAAATTAGCAAGAGCTACTAAAAGCAACAACAACAAAAATTCCTCAGGCACGTCTGTAGCAAAAGAAATAGTGGATCAGCTATTCAATGGGGATGGGAAAATGATAATATATGACAAAAAGGGACAGAAGTGCTCAATACCTACTTTAGCTCAGTATTTTCCCAAAAGACGGTCTATGGCCCTTCAGGCAAATGTGAAGTAGAGGGCACAAGATTGCAGCTGAGACTGATTGTCACAGAACATCTTACTTTGAATGATTTCAAATTTCATATTGCATCCAAGAGTACTGAAGGAACTGTCTGAATAACTCTCAGAATCACTGTCTATTACATCACGGAGGATGGCTGAAGTGCCAGATGACTGGAAGAGAGCTAATCCTCTCTCTTATCTTCAAAAAGGGTCAAAAGGAAGAAGTGGGTATTACAGACCAATCAGCCTAACAACAATCCCAGGGAAAATTCTGGAACAGATTGTATCTATAATGTGGTCACTATGCAAGCACCTTGAAAATAATGTAGTAACACAGTTACCGCAACAAGTATTCTATCCCCTGCTGATTTTGACCGTTTGCCCTCTGACAAAGAAATGACCAGGCTGTAACTAAAATGGTAGGTTTACTGTAACCGTGAGACAGCAGAACAACAGGGGAAAAAAACTCTAAAACCCAGTGCCCAACAGTCAGATATGGATTTGCATTGTAGTGAGGGAAATGATTATTCAAGCCCCCATCAGCAGAAGTTGTCTTAGTACAAAAGCCCTTAGTAGCAAAACACTTGTTGGCAATCACAGAGGTCAGACGTTTCCTGTAGCTGGCCACCAGGTTTGCACACATCTCAGGAGAGAGGTTGTCCAAATCCTCTTTGCAGATCTTCTCCAAGTCAGGGAGGTTTTAAGGCTGATGTTTGGCAACTTGAACCTTCAGCTCCCTCCACAGATTTTCTATGGGATTAAAGTCTGGAGACTGGCTGGGCCACTCCAGAACCTTTATGTGCTTCTTCTTCAGCCACATCTTCTTTCCTTGGCTGTGTGTTTTGGGTCATTGCCATGCTGGAATACCCACCCACGACCCAGTCCTAATGCCCTGGATGAGGAAAGGAGGTGCTCACCGAAGATCTGACAGTACATGATCCCATCCATCATCCCTTCGATGCAGCAGTGTCCTGTTCCCTTACCAGAAAAACAACCCCAAAGCATAATGGGTCCACCTCCATGTTTGACAGTGGGGATGGTGTTCTTGGGTTGATTGACAGCACTCTTCTTCCTCCACACATCACGAGTTGAGTTGATGCCAAAGAGCTCAATTTTGGTCTCATCTGACCACAACACTTTCACCCTGTTCTCCTCTGGATCATTCACATGTGCATTGGCAAACTGCAGACAGGCCTTGACATGTGCTGTCTTGAGCAATGGGACCTTGCGAGCACTGCAAGATTTCAGTCCTTCGCGGCCTAGTGTGTTGTTTTCCTGGTGACGGTGGTTCCAAGCTGCCCTGAAATCATTGACAAGTTCACCCCATGTAGTTCTGTGCTGCTTTGTCACTTGTTTCTTTCAGGCAGGTCATCTGAGGGTGTCAACATAGAGGGTGGCCTGCAAGTCAACCACAAGGAACCAGGCTTTCTCGGTGGCGGCTCCTAGACTCTGGAACCAACTCCCCTCAGAGATCTGCCAGGTCCCCTTGTTGTGATCTTCAACAAAAGATTGAAGACTTTGTTATTTCAATCTGCTTTTCCTGGTAATCATGGTAACTGTTATTTTGCCTTACTGATTTTGTGATATAATCTCGTCCGACATTAGCGTATCTTATTTATTTTTGATTTGTATCCATGATGTTGTTTTAGCTATATGTTCATTTGTAATATTTTTGCTTTTTATTATATACTTGTATTTGTATTTTGTAAGTTTGCTTTATATTGCAAACTTCCCAGAGTGGCTTTCTACCACATGAGTGGTATAAAAATCAAATACATACATAAATAAATATGCTCCTCAGAATCGCCAGGCCTTAGTGGTGGCTAGGGGTGGAGAAGTTCTCATGATCACTACAATTCCACAAGGTGAGATCTTGCATGGCTTTCCAAACCAAGGCACATTGATAGTTGCTTTGTGTTTCTTTAATTTGGGAATTCTCATATCGTGCCCGCTGTTGACATCTTCTCACCAAGCTGCTTGGCAATAGTCTTGTAGTCCAGTCCAGCCTTTTGCAGGTTTACTATCTTGTCCCTGACATCCTTCGACAGCTTCTTTGGTCTCGGGCATGGTGGTGAATTTAGAGTCTGCTTGTTTCTATGGGCAGGTGTCTTTTATACAGGTATTGTAACAAGCTGGGATTAGGAGTACTCCCTTACAGAGAGTGTTCCTCAGCCCAGCTCATTACCTGCATATAATGAAAAGGCACCTGGGAGCCAGAACTCTCGTTGGTTGATAGGGGCTTGAATAGTTATTTCCCTCACTACAGTGCACATCCATATATGACTTTTGGGCACTGGAGTTTTGAGGTTTTTTTGTTGTTATTCTGTCTTTTACAGTTACAATTTATTTATTTATTTATTTATTTATTATATTTATATCCCGCTTATCTACAGGGTACTCTAAGCGGCTTACAACAACAACAAAAAAAGGCTACAAAGCCAATAAAATACAATAAATAATCACAGACAAACCTATAAACACCCTAAACACTGTTAAAACCACATGACACCTCGACTAAAACGCAAGTTACGATGGAGGAAAAAAAAAAAAAGAAAAGAAAAAGAAAAAAGAAAAAAAAAATAAAAAAAAATAAAAAAAATCAACTGTCGCCAAAGGCCTCACGAAAAAGGTAGGTTTTCAGCGCCTTTCGGAAGGCCAGCAGGGACTCTGCAGAGCGCACTTCACTGGGGATGGAATTCCAGAGGCTGGGGGCCGCCACAGAGAAAGCCCGGGTCCGAGTGCTCGTCCTCTGGGCTTCCCGAGGGGTGGCGACCCGAAGCAAGTGCGCTCGCGCCTGCCGAACGGGACGGGCCGAAGTTGACCGCTGAGCGATACGCTCTGCCAGGTAGTCCGGTCCCAAGCCATGGAGGGTTTTATAAACTAAAACCAGGACCTTGAATCTAATCCGGGCCGCAACGGGTAGCCAGTGCAAGCGGGCCAGGACTGGGGTGATGTGGTCGTAACGACGCACACCAACCACCAGCCTGGCCGCCGCGTTCTGGACCCGCTGCAAGCGCCGGAGAAGATTCAAGGGCAACCCCATGTAGAGCGCGTTACAGTAGTCCAGCCTCGAGATCACCAGAGCTTGGACCACTGTTCTCAAGGAGTTCGCGTCGAGGTATGGGCGGATCTGGGCGATCCGACGGAGATGGAAATAGGCGGACCTGGTCACCGACGCCACCTGGTGCTCCATGGCAAGCGCCGGGTCCAGGAACACACCCAGATTCCGCACCCTCTCCGCGAGCTGGAGGGAGACTCCCCCCAGACAGGGAAGAGGGCCACCGTACCCCGACGGCGAGCTCCCGAAGAACATAACCTCTGTCTTCTCGGGGTTGAGCTTAAGCCTGTTCGCCCCGGTCCAAGCCAGTACGGCCTCCAGGCACCCGTCGAGAACTTCCACAGCTTCCACAGCAGAGGTGCTAAAGGAGAGATAGAGCTGCGTGTCATCAGCGTACTGATGACAGCAGACTCCAAAACTCCTGATGACCCCCGCCAACGGCCTTACGTAGATGTTAAACAGCATGGGGGACAGAGACGACCCCTGTGGAACCCCACATGGGAGGATCCAAGGGGCCGATAACTCCCCCCCATGCTGCACGTACTGTGGCCGGCCCTCCAGGAAGGAACGGAGCCAACTGCAAGCAGTGCCTCCGATTCCGACCTCAGAGAGCCGGTCCAACAGGATACCGTGGTCGACGGTATCAAAGGCCGCTGACAGATCCAGGAGGACCAACAGGGAAGAGCAACCCCTGTCGGCCGCCCTGAGAAGGTCATCTTGCAGGGCGACCAAAGCTGTTTCGGTACCCCGGCGGGGCCTGAACCCGGACTGGCAAGGATCGAGGCACTGCCGATCCTCCAAGTATGACTGCAGCCGGACCGCCGCCACCCTCTCGATCACCTTGCCCATAAATGGGACATTGGCGATAGGACGATAGTTTGTCAGATCATCCACCGCCAGGCCAGTTTTTTTCAGGATGGGCTTTACCACCGTCTCCTTCAGACGAGAGGGAAAAACCCCCTCGCTGAACGAGGCGGTGGCAAATGGTGAAGCTACCATTAAAGTTATGGCCTGGGTATGACTTTGGCAGAGGGCAAATGGTCAAAATCAGCAGGGGATAGAATACTTATTTCCCTCACTGTAAGTAGAAGAAAACATGGGTTTGTCAAGAACAAATCCTGACAGACTAATCATATCTCATTTTAATCAGGTAATCTCCCTGGTAGATTGTGGGCTGGGTAGCACAAGTAGACACACTGTTAATAACAAAATTATGCTCAGAGAGGTGCTCCTTCTCAAGCTGGAGGGAGCTAGCAAGTGGGGTGCCACAAGGCTCAGTTCTGGGTTTGCTGCTCTTCAACATTTTTATTAATGATTTTGAGGGTGAGGAAGTGTACAGAATGCCTATCAGATCTGCAGGTGGTACAAAACTGGATGGAACAGCTCATACTCTGGAAGACAGGAACAAAATCCAAAATACTTGCAAAGGTCTACAACTAGAAGACAAAAAACATTCCATTGCAAGATGGGGATACTTTGGCTCAGTAATATTACGAATGAGAAGGATCTTGGAACTGTTTTAGAACACAAGATGAATATGAACCAGCAGTGTGATGTGGCAGCAAAAACAGCAAATGGTATTTTAGGCTATATTAGTAAAAGTCTATATTAATAATATGATCTCTTAATCTATTTGGCATTGGTTAGGTCTCATCTTGAGTACGATGTCCAGTTCTGGACACTGCAATTTAAAAAGGATGCCAACAAACTGGAACATGTTAGAAGAGAGCAACAAAGGGATTAGGGGACTAGGAAACAAGCCCTATGAGGAAAGAAGATAAGAACTAGAAATGTTTAGACTGGAGGAAATAAAGACTGATAGAACTCTTTGAATACTTGAAATGTTGCCATACAGAGCAGTGGCAGTATCTGTTCTCCATTATCCCAGGGAACTTGACACATAATAATGGGCTCAAATTACAGAGTGCAAGATATTGGCTGAATACCAAGGAAAAAATCCTAACTCTTAGAGCACTATGACAATGGAACCCATTACTTTAGGATGTGGTGAGTGCTTCAATGATGGAGCCATTCAAGAGGAAATTAAATAACCATCTGTCAGATACACTTTGATTTGGATCCCTGCACTGAATAGGGGTTGGAATTGATGTCCTTATAGATGCCTGTCTACCCCATTATTCTATGTTTCTGCGATTATTTAAGAAACATATCCCCCTCCCCTTTATCTTCTGGGGAAAACTTTTAGAGAAACTGAAAGACATGCTTTCTTAGAACTATGAAAAATATGTAAGCGACATCTTCAGATAAGTCATACATTATCAGAAATTCATAATTCTTGTGCATAGTATGGGGACACCAATTTTCCCCCCAAAATGACTTTTCACCTAAGGATGCTGTCATCTTCATAAGAGTGCATATGGCTTTTGAAACTTAAGAATTGTTGCTAGCCTTCTTGTGGTTGTTGTTAAGTTAGTCTAACAATATTCTTTTGACTTGGCATATTCTTTTGGT
>JAHTLZ010000007.1:15694833-15724518 GCA_023846285.1 Phrynocephalus versicolor | reverse complement strand
ATGTTAAATCTCTAGATAAGATGGCTGCTACAAAGAGGGTGTTTCTGGCTCTTTTCATCACACAATTTTCATGTTTGTTGTAGGCAAAACCTGGAATACATTTCCTTTCACTCCAATGTGTTTCTTTCTTTCCTTCTTGAAAGGTTTAGATAACTGACCAAATTTGAAACTGTGTTTAATCCAATGTTAAACGTAAAATGATCATACTGGTACAGCTCATATTTAATTGACTTTATGGTAACACAATGAGGGCCTTAATCACAGAACTGATACAACAAAGCCTTCAGATCTGTGATCAAGATCCATTGAGAGCCATCCTCATGAATGTGACTGAGCCTGTCCCCTCTAATTCACAGATGAGTAGCAATCATTCAACTGAACAAGGAAGATAATGGAGGGCTAGTATAAAAGCCACAGCAATAAATTTTAAAAAACAATTTTTAAAAATAGCCCTATATTGTGACCAATCATTACAGAAACTTTTAAAGGGGCTAGAAAATTAGCTAAGACAGCAACACCAGTCATGTAAAAATAGCACTTAAATAGATTAGTTTATGGAAAATGTGCTTTATTTTTTTCAAATGTATCTGTTCTTGAAACCACATAAATGATTTGAACTTATAATTGCAAATTACAAAAATGTATGTTAAAAGTTGGGTTCAAAAGCTAGTTCAGCAATTTCTTCCTATAGTTCTTGCAACAGCCAAAAGTCCTTCTTCAAGTGCCATGTCCTCATAGAACATTGGCGATCAGTAGCCTGAACTGGTTTCTATCTAAGGCTATTCTAAACAGAGTGGTGTGCTCACTGTGGACCACTGGTTTAAGTTCTTAAGACAGAATGTTATTCTACGCCCCGGGCCACGCTTCCCATCTATTTTTCCTTGAAGGGTAATGTGCAGCATATGGCATTTCTTATTGCACATTATGTGCCTGAAATATTGCTATTTTCTTCTCTTTACAGTATTGAGGATTTCTAAATTTTTATTCATGTGCTGTAATACAGCCACATTAGTGACTCTGGCTGTGCAAGGTATCTTCAAAATGGCCTCACTGTTTGATATCTATGTTCACATAACTCTTTGGAGATAATACTACATAATAGATGTGCCAAGAAGTCTACAAATGTTGTGTATTTGACACATTTAAGAAGTAGTTCTTCCTGTTTATGAAAAACAGGAAACCACAATGAACAGAACAATACTGTGACAGATGCAATTTAAGAACAAATTTTAAGATATTAAGGGGCCAAGGCTTGCTCTTACGAAAAGACAGTACTGTACAGTACTTTCATTCTTAGTCATCTCTAACAATGCAACATCTTTTATAAAGCAAGAGATAGATTATTGATGGATCATATAAGAAAAACTCTACATACTGTCCCTTATCGGTCTTCTTTCAGCTTTTCTCCCCAAATCTTCCTTTATAACATAATTCTGAGATGGACAGGTTGCTTACCAGTAACTGCAATTCTCTGAGTGGTCATCTCTAAACTAATACACATTGGCCTGGCGCCTCCCCTCAGAATAATCTAGAGCTAATGAACTCTTGGTAGCTCTATTTAGATGATGACGGACATCATAAAGATTTTCACCCAGTTTCAGTCTTCTGTCAAAGAACAGTGTGATGGACTGTGGGGAAGAGGCTGAGTTCACTGATGACCACCTGAACTCCTACATAAGCAGATAAGCAAACTGTCCTTTTTATCATGGTTTCTGTGCTTCACATAATAGATGGCTGGCTAGCCCTCCTACTGGAAAGCATCATGTCAAAGAAATACTGAACACAAACCCACAAACTCAGCAGCACCGCCCCACCCTGCTCCTCTTGGTGCCTCTGCTGAATGGGTGACCACTGGAGGGGGTGGGGCAACAAACCACAGAGCAGCTGTTTGGCCAGCAAACAAAACATGCCAGATTGCCAAACCAATGGTTCATGCCTCTTTCTTAGCAGTATACAGTACTCAACTACCATTCATTTGCATTTACATCTAAAGGTAAATTAAGGGGAGTGGGGGAACTGCTCTCAGGGTTTTGAAAAAGAAGACACTGAAGTGTTGCCTTTTAATATTCTTTATACAGTACTTGAAATCTCAGCCCAGACTGACTTTTACCTGGTTTTCTACCTGCTATATTTCCATTTTCAACATTATTCTAAAAATCTTTTCCAGACCACATTTTTTTTAAAAAAAGTTCCATCCTTTCAACATTTCCTCTCTTTGTAGCAAATGAACACCAGCAAAGACACAGATATGACATTTTAAACAGGAAAAATATCATATTCCTAGCTTTTACATGATTCTATGATGATCTTGTTCAACTATTATTCAACCAGCTTTCTTGTGAAACTTTTCTAACACTCCTACTGTACCAATAATGACTTTATTTTATTTTTCTCTCATTGAACTTACTGCTATAATTGTCTCTTCTTTCTACCCCCTTTTTCAACTTTCCTTTATGTATATGTACAAACAACATTATCTTTCCAGATTGCCTCATGCAAGTAAGGAAGGAAATACAGAAAACATTGGATGTCAATTACTTATCCACGGATTGAGTGGGAAAATACCGTATATACTCGAGTATAAGTCAACCCGAGTATAAGTCGAGGCCCCTAATTTAACCCCCCCAAAACTGGGGAAACGTATTGACTCGAGTATAAGTCTAGGGTGGGAAATGCAGCAGGGCCTGGAAGCTCCTCCTTTGTGAGCTGGGGGAGTGGTGTGTGATGTTTAAAATGATTTTTAGCCACTGATGCAAGTGCTTGGGTCAGTGGCAAAAAGTTATTTTGAACATCGTGCACCACTCCCCTGTGATGCAGAGGGGGGCCATGAGAAGCGGCACACAATGTTTAAAATGACTTTTAGCCACCGACCCAAACTTGCCTCAGTGGATAAAAGTATTGACCCGCATATAAGTCGAGGACCCCCCTTTTCAGCCCAAAATTAGGGCTGAAAAACTAGGCTTATATTCGAGTATATACAGTAGTTAAAAATAATTCAGTAGCCACAAAACAGGTTACCGTCACAAATACTAGCCCTAAAGCAGGCTACTGTTGCAAACAGTAGTTGTAAGGCTGGCAGCGAAGAGGGTGGCTGGCCAGTGGCGAGGAGGGCTTGGCATTCAAGATGGGTGTTTAGTTTCAGAAGGGGACTGGTTCCAAAATGAAACACACCACCATAGCTGGTGCTAAGAACCCAGTCCCATCCTCTAGAACAAAATCAACCACTGTCTTACCTTGGCGTACTTCGCACTGGGTGAAAAATTCAGCCAGGAAGCAGCCTCTGATGCATCAACTTTCCTTCTCCCTGGTGGTAGTCAATCAGGAGCTGTGCACGGACATGCATCATCGCACCTCCCTGTCTGTTCCGGAGGGTGGGACTGGGTTCTGAGTACCAACTGTGCTGGCATGTTTTGTTTCAGAACCAGTCCCCTTCCGAAACGAAACACCCATCTCTACTAGGCATTGGTAAGCTTTCTTTTGTTTTCTTCCCTCCTCGCTGCCGCCACCGCCCCTGCAAGCTGACCACCGAGCCTGGTGCTGAAGAGGGTGGCTGACAGGCAGCAGCAGTGAGGAGGGAAGAAAACAAACCGCCTGGCGGTGAAGAGAGTGAGTGGTGGGCGATGGAGGAAGTGAGGAGGGCTTGGGATTGGTAAGTTTTCTTGTTTTCTTCCCTTCTTGCTGCTGCAGCTGCCAAGCCGGGTGGCAAAGAGGGTGGCTGGCCGGCAGTGGCTGCGAGAAAGGAAGAAAAAAAGAACTGTACCCTCCTCGCCACTTGCGCTGCACTACCAAGTGTTGGGGGGGGGTGTCAGGAGCAAAAGCTTTCGCCCCAGCACACCACCACCCCTGTTGCCCCTATCCGCGGGGGGGCATCCCGAAACTCATTCCCCGCAGATACAGCAGTCATACTGTACGTCCTCTTATATGCAAAACCAAACCTCTCCAGCCAGGAATTATGCAATCACTTTGTTCACAGTTCCATTCACAAATTTCTACACTTCTCAACTACTTTACCCCAAGTCACTTCTCAACTACTTTACCCCAAGTACCATGCATGCCAATACACTTCTGTACCCAAACTATAATTTCAAAGCACAATGCTATAAGCAAATTCAATATTTCCTCAACAATCACTTTATTGCACATGACCCTGTATGGTTCAAAGTACATCTTACTAATTTTCCAAATCTCATTTTGTGCTAAAAGCAAAATAATACCTAACAATAGACTTAAAGGTATAAATTACTCATGCGTAAATACATAAAAAGTAGTTGAATAATTTCAATTAATTTAGTCTTTGGTGCCATATCTCCCATTAAGAGAGCATGCACAAGTAAAAAGCAACGTTATGCCTTTACATAATATTCCAACGTAAAACATATGAAATTAAGAAAAAGAAACCTAGAGAAGGCAGCAAAATCAGAGCACATTTGGAAGTTTTGATTGTAGATTCTTATAAATTCTGAGTTCATCAAGACCATCCTAATAAGACCAAGTAACCTGAATTACTGAATGCCAAAACTCTTCCTTACTTTCCTCTTTACTTCAAGATGCAAAAACTTTCACAAAACCATTTACAAACTTGTCATAACAAACAGAGCTTTAAAGGAATAATCCAAGGCACAGTGCCATGTAGTTGAAAGAGCAATGCATATGTAATAGCAAGTCTTTCTCTAACAAAGCTGATTGAATTGTACATCTCTAAAAAAAACTTAGCTCATTGGTATGGAGAAGCTAGGAAAGGATGGCTCATTTTGCACCAAAGAACCCTTGTAAAGAATAATGAAATGTCTTTGACAGATGACATCAGAACCTAATCCACCATTCTGAATATCAGCAATCATACCGTTCTCCAAAAGCACATTAACAGAACACATTATGAGCCTAATGGATGATTAACCAGAGGTCACTTTCGAATACGTAGTCATGCTGCTCAATTTCAGCATGCACAATAAATCCAAGCAAACATAAAAAACAAAAAGTACATTATTGTGGTACTTTAAAAAATAAGATATTTGACAGCGAGCTACTAAAAATATACTCCACTTTCTCAGATACATGGTTCAAAGTCCTATTGCTTAGCATACTAAACTGCAGGCCTATTGAATCAATGGGAATTTTGTGAATCACTTCCTCCAAAAGTTCCACTTATTTCAATAGGTCTATTCTAGTGTGATTTATGGTGCTAAGCAACAAGGTTTGGACCATGACATGTGATCTTTAGCCACAGGTTTCTATATAATAGATTATGTGCATATCTCGACAGAAGTAAAAAAATGTTTAATTTCTTTTAAAAAATGTGATATGATCAACCTCACACAGTGTTAAGTTATACAAATAAGATTTTAGCCACTGTCCCTAACTTTAAGCAGCATGATTTGTTGTGCCTTTTTCTTCAATACATACTTCTCTGTTGCTGCTCCCAGACTTTGAAATTCCCTCCCACTGGAGGCCAGGACTGCCTCATCTCTGCTTTCTCTTCAGAAGTAGGCAAAGACCTTCTCTTCAGGCAAGCTTTCCTTGAATGATGGACTACCTGCTATGTGATTCTTTAGATGGACTACCATATATGATTGCATTGATTGATTTCATAAGTACATTTGTGTTTTCCATGTTAGTTTCAACCCTCATTATGGATTTTTTTTCCTTTTGATTGTTTGTGTGCTTCTTTTATTTTTAATGTTGCCTTTTAATGTTGTAAGATGCTTTCTAATTCCCTGTTCTTAAACTTGAATATGTCTTAAATGTTCTGGGCTGTATGTTGTTCCTCATTATTGTAAGTCGCTTTGGGTCCTTTTCCAAGGAGAAAGGCGTGGTAATGATGATGATGATGATAATTAAATAAATAAATAAAGTACATGTTAAAATACCTTAACAGAAGAAAGATATCTAGGATTAATGCTCCCTTTATATAAATTACTATTAGCAACATTCAGAACACTTTCTATAACACACTAATAGAACACAAAAAATCTTGATACTTACTTTTCTCCAAAGAACTTTTTCCAGAATTCTGCAGCATCTGCTTTTGTGATACGAAAGTTGTCACCTTGGAACTGGCCATTAGGGAAGATTGCCTTGATTTCTGCAAGCATGTGACTGAAGATGAGGGACAACTTTGTGAGATTTCGTCTGCCAATGAAATGAAAGAGGAAAAAGCTAAACAGCCTCTTCAAGGAACTCTCCTGTTTTAAAGTACTTATCTAAATGAGAACCAAGACTTGAAATTCAAGAATCTCAGAAGTACGCATACTGTGGTTGTACCCTTTAATAGCACCTTCACACCAGTTACCAAATGGTTTAGAAAATGTTTGTAAAATATTGTCAGTTCTTTGTCACTTCTTGTTTTTGCAAATACAAACCATATACATTTAATACACTTCTCAGAATTTCTTCATATATAGAGTAACCCCCCGCCTATCGCGGGGGTTAGGGATCCGACCCGACCCACAATTGAAAATCCGCAATATGCAGATGCTGGGTCAGGTTGAGACTGGGGGGGGGCTCTCTGTGGGCTCTTGTACTTACCCCAGGCCTGGTACTGCTCCGAATGGGCCTGCAATAGGTTTCCCGGGCCCTCGGAGGCCCCAAAAGTGCTTTCTAGTGTTATGGAGGTTACTTCTGATTTACCAAAAGTTACTTCTGGTTTGCGGGGAAGCACTTTTGGGGCCCCTGACAGGCCTGGGAAGGCCTTTCCTCCTTACCCCAGGAGGCCTTTTTTTCATATACTCAGGACCCGCGATATACCAGGACCGCAGTATATGAACCGCGAAGGGCGGGGGCCAGCTGTAATTCATTTTATGAAAGTTACTACTGTTCCATTTTCTTTACTAAGACTATTATTCATTCACCTTGAAGTATCACCTTAATGTTTTCCTACATAGTGGTCACCAATCCTGGGTAACCTAGGTGTTCTTGAACCACATTTCCCAGAAAACTTGCCAGTACAGCTAGTGGTGAAGGCTTCTGGAAAAAGTGGTCCAAGAATATCTGAGTTATCCAAGGTTGGGAACCACTGCCTTACAATGATATTTTCCACATCAGGCAGCAGGAATCCTAGAGTCATCTAAACTTCATGCTGTACTTCAACAGTGGATTGTACTAACTATACACATTATTTTCTGCATGTACACTCACCCCAAATCACATTAAACTAACTAAAATATGGTTTTAATGTCTTCTCTCCCGTACTATTGAGACTGAAGATGATGCAACCACACACATTCTCATCCCAGCTTCACATCTGAAGTATTCCAAGCAAGGTGAGGAGGCACTTTTGTTAGTGCCATTCAGAGATAGGTATAGTAAAATATTTTGTATTGTAAGAGGTTTTCCAGAGAACCCTACTGCTTTGTCACCAACATGCAAATTGTGTGCATCTTTATTTCTCCTTCATTTAGTAACAAAGAAGCCAATGACATTCTGAACCAATACTGAAAGGAAATAATGGACTGCGTAAGGTTTAACAATTCTCCAGAAGAGACAAAAATGCTTTCTGTTCAGGCCTTAAATTCATAATTTTTTTAAGGAATCAGGCATGAAGCCATATGAAGATATTCAGAGACTTAGCTTGCCATCTGGATGATCTGCAGGCAGCTGTGATTAGAAAGGTCTTTGGTAAGTTGAAGCTAGTGTTCCAAAGGAATCCCAATCTAACTATATTGATTATTTAGACCCTGCTTGAATTATTGGAGCATGGTCAATATCAAGCTACCTTTGGAGAATCTTTGGAAACTTCCTTTGTGCCAAAATGAAGCTGCAAAGATGTGATACTACTTGTACATTCATGGGCTCATACTGCCAAAATATTATGAAAACTCTGCTTTTTTCTGCATAATATAAGGAACTATTATAGAATGTGGACACTGAGTCATGGCAACTGGACATCTTTTCTTGAGACATTGAAACGTTTTGCTGCTCATCCAAACAGCTTTGTCAGCCTGAGGAAAGCTATGTGTGAGTCCTCCATTTTATAGTTCACTTTGACGTCATATCACCCTGGTCTGAAATAGGCTCATAAGATTTTTCCAGGCTAAAGAGCCCCAAATGTTTTAGCCTTTCCTCATGTGGGAGCTCTCCCAGTCCAGTAATCATTTTAGTTGCTCTCTTTTGCACCTTTTCCAATTCCACTATCTCTTTTTTGAGATGCGGTGACCAGAATTGTACACAATACTCCAGGTATGGCCTAACTATCGTTTTGTCCTGCTTTATATGCTTATGTGTCCTTGTCATATTTTATTTTAAACTTCTGTCACTTCATGTATTGTCTGTTATTTGTTGTTTTTGGTTACATTTATTAATTTAGTCAATTGTAAACTGCCCCAAGTAGTGCTTTCCCAACATTTCGCCAGAGATTAAACAAACAAACAACAATTGGTGACATAGCACAAGGCCACATTTAAGCCAAAGTCCTATTCACTGTTTGCCATTTTCAATAGTTAGTTTCATTTAGCCATTACATCTTCCACCATTCTACTACTAAATGGGGGTGGGAGGCAATAAGGCTTTGGCCTTATTGTTGTTTTTCTTATTTGCAGGTCCAATGAAAACAATAAGGAGTCAGCCAGGCATGTCTTTATGATACTGATCCTTCCATTGTGCAATATTTGATGTTTAAGGAGAGACAGAAACTTTGTAAGGTCTAGACCTGCCAGCAGACTCTGATAAAGAGATGTCAATGCTGTACAGTAATACCTTGGATAATGAATGCCCCTGATAATGAATTTTTCAGATAATGAATGGAAATTTCCTCGTATAGGGTTGCCTCTGATAACAAATATTCCCTATGGGCTGCCTCGGATAACGAATGTTTCAAAATGCCTTGCAAAAAAGTGTACCCAGGATGCATTGAATCGCCTGTAGTTTGTCGAGGGGAGGGAGGAGTCAGAACTTTTTTCATGTTGTTTTGGAGGCATTCTGGAATTTTTTGCTGATGATTTGTACTTGGAAAGGTAGGGAGCTAGCTTTTATTAATCATTGCACTGCTTTTCTTTGCCCTTTGGGAGGAAAATGGTTGGGGAAGGCTTGCAAGCTTTCTTTCATTTTCTCAGTGTTTGCAAACTTTCTCCATTGATATGGAGGCAAAAATGGGCTGGATTTTACTTGCTGTTTGTTTGTTTGTTTATACTTCTATTTGGATTCTTTTTTTCTCCATTCCTCTTTGGACAGGAAATGGTTTGGGAAGGCTTGCTGTTTTCATTTTGTCCATGTTTGCAACCTTTCTACATTGATATAGATTTTACTTGTTGCTTCTGTTTGTCTGTTTGGAATTTTTTCCCCTTTGCACCTTGGATGAGAAAAGGCTGAGCTGGGCTTGCTGGTTTCATTTCTCCATGTTTGCATTACATTGCAGGGGGGGGGAGTCGGGGGGGCTCCAGAACTGCATGCCTTTAAAGTGCAATTTATAAAGAGATCTGGAAAAAAACGCCCAGCTTTTTTGCCTTTTTTCAGACCTCTGGAACAAATTAAATGGTTTCCCATTCATTTCAATGGGAAACCGAGTTTCGGACAATGAATTTTTCCAGATAACACACTGTACACAGGATACCACTGTACACAGGTTTCAGTTGCAGGCCTTTTGAACTCAAAAACAGAAAGCAGAAGACAATAAGCAATACAAGAAAGAGAACAGGAAATTAAAGAAAGTGCCAGCTAAAGAGTACATGCAGTACAAATCCATGTACACCCAAAGCTAGAATAAATATACAGTGTTTCTATCAATTTCAGGTAAATGACCACTACCATTCTGACTTACACAGATCTTTTAAGAACCTCTGGATAATGACATCAATAGTTTGTTGTCCCTTACTTGGCAAAAGACAATGCTTCATAATGTTTGTGATGTGCCTCTAAAAACAAATACTTGCTGAAACTATCCTACTGCATAAAAACATTTAAGATGCCATCTTAAATATGCTCCAATGAGAGTATGAATATATCCAACCATTAGGGGTTATCTTTTTAACATATCCTTGCATTTTTCTTATAAGCACCCAATCAGGACTGTAGCACTTCTCCATTCACAACTATATTTAGAACCAAAATGAACCAGATGAGCTACAGAGAACACATGTCTAGAACATAATATATTCTACCCTACAGCGACCTTCCTCCAATCTAGAGCTTTGACCCTCTTTCTTTCTGTATCTTACCCCTGGACAAACTGTTTTAAACTGTTCCAATATGTTTGGATTGCCATTATTGCCATAAATGTCTCTGAACTGTTTTATTCTCCAGCGAATCTGGGAAATGCCCGCTTCATCCATCCCCCATTCTGAGAGCTTCAGTACAGTATCTTTAATTATCTGCAAGGCATTTGAGCAGTGAATGACAAAATAATTTTATTTCACCCTAACATGTTATTACAACATGCACCAGAAAAAAACACAAATTCTGCACAGGAGGACAAGATAGAAAACATACATTTCTGCTGTTTGTTGAGAATATTTTTAACACGTTGAGACCTGTAACAAAATGTTTTTCCCTAGCTGTGACAGGAGAAATCATGTCCAAATGAGATCAAAACCCAAGAGAGAGGGGAAGCAAGTTAGGAAATGAAGAATGGGCACGCTTTTCTAACCTCATTATAAAAACATATTCCACTGTGCTGTGTAATCCTTTAGATTTTAAGCCTAAAAACAGAGTACTGATACTTAGAACTTGTACTCAGGCAATTCTACGGACTAAAGTTTGGAGGTAAATATGCCCAAGATAAATAAAAATGCAGGTTGTCAATCTAAAAACCGTATTGTTATGTATTTGAACAGAGTGATGGATTAGGGCTCAGGAAACTGGGGTTCACATCTCCACTTGATCATGAAGACTCACTGGGAGAGGGGGGAAACTGCAAAACAGTTCCTTAAATATCTCACATACTTTGATAATCCTACTAAAGTCACTCTAGATTGGATGCAACCTGACTGCACCTAACATTTTTGAATGGGATATGTCCCTTCTTTCCTCTTTCCTGAAATGTATGGAGGATGCAGGGTAATGTTTTCATTGCTTATTTTCACATGGAAAACACAAGTATCTGTGCAACCAAACAGACAGGACTAAGAAATGCTATCAAAAGGAAGTATAACACTATGTTTATTTTCTTTTTAATCCACACCTTTTTGAATTCTGAAGATGATGTTCCAAAGTCTGTATGGTATGTCATTAAGCCATGATCAGAAACAAAATCACATTTATCTTGCTGTAAACTCTAACAGAAATGTTAGATCCTCATCAGCTTTCCACCATTATTATTGCTATGGGCCTTACATTTAACTGTGTCTCCAATATCAAAATATCTTCTTTTGAAAAGAAAATGCAGGTTCTTTTTTTGTCTCAACAATTAAATTCATCTTTTCTGCACAAGCTACTTATTGACCTTTATGCAATCTTTTTACAAACACTCTTCATACCTTTACACAACACTTGTGCCTATCAGATTCAATTATTTTTGATAATACTACATAATTGCTATGAGAAGACCTGATATTCCCAAGAATTTAAGGGCATGATCGTATGACAGTGTATAGGGCTATTACTATCCCTTTACATCTAATGTTAACCGACCAATAAAAGCTACTATTGCTGATACTTGGCAACCACTAATACTCTCTCAATTAACCACAGGAAAGAAAACAGGAAGTCTGTTCTCAATAGGCTGCATTCTGTCGACACATAACATTACTCATATGCATAAAAATGGGACAGTTTGAAACACAAACAATGTAAGTTTTTTTTTCTTTTCTTTTGCATGATTATCTGGGACTTTTGGCAATTCTGCAGTTAATATTTATAGGCAAGTCATCTGAGTCACATTTCATGAAAATCATTACAAAAGCACTTACTGTATTTATTAACATAATGTCACATTAGTTGATTGAATAGCTCAGAAAACTGCTCAGCCTTGGGCAACTTACAAACTCTCAATAAGAAGTGGAGGGTAAACTACTTTTAAGTGTTCTATACCTAGAAAATCCTAAAAGGAGTAACTACAAGTCAGAATCAAAATAATGGTACATAATTATCTTTACTAATCTTATATTATAAACACCCACTCTAACTTATCAAATTTCAATGTTCCTCAGAATTAAACTTACTGTACTTCAGACAAGTCAATATTCATCAGCAAATTCAGTGTATATCTAGTGCCAAATCAAATGCAGTAATGCTTAAATATTCCAACTACAGTACTCCCCCAATTATTGTGGGAGTTTGGTGCCTGATCCACCTGCGATAAAGGAAAATCTGCAAAATGCAGATGCATCAGTAAAATGACCTTCAGCTGCTCCTGATGGCTGCATTTCCAAAGAGAGGTTTTTAACCCTCTCCTGACACCTCAGCAGACCTTGCTGCCAGGAACTCAATGTTTATCTGCTGAGGTGCCAGAAGGGGGTTAAAACTTTCGCTTTGGACACAGCAGCTGAGCAACCCAAGGCCAGTTTGATGAGGTGCTAGGGATTAGCTAAAAACCTTTCTTTGCAAACACAGCCAGCAGGAGCAGCCCATGTTCTGTTTGCTGAGATGTCAGGAGGGGGTTAAAAACCTCTCTTTGGAAGCAAAATGCGGACGCCTCAGCAAGGGCTGCTCCTGCCTTCTCTACTTACAAAGAGAGGTTTTTAAACCCCTCCTGACACCTCAGCAGAGCTTCCTGCCAGGAACTCAAAGTCTGTCTGCTCTTTGCAAGCGCAGCCAGCAAGAGCAGCCCCAGGTCTGTTTGCTGAGGTACCAGGCGGGGGTTAAAAACCTCTTTAGAAGCCTGCTTCTCTCAAGAAAAAATGTGATATATTGAGACGGTAATATATGAACCACGTTGTGGTGGGGGCCTACTGTACTACTTTTTCACTGTGAGAATATTCACATTTAAATTATATGAAAATACAGTAATTATATAGAAACAATACATGAAAAAAACTTATCTCAAGTTGATTTATACTCTAATCTGAAGGCAAGCAATTGTTTAATTTATCTAAACAATACTGAATGTTACACCACTTATGGACTGTTTTTCTGTCCATGAGATATTTAAAGCAAGGTAAACAGGGCAGTATGTCAAGCCTTATCCAGTCTTCCTAGACATAATCTGAGTCCTTTAAGGGAAAACTAATTTCTGAAGCATCTTCAAACATAGAGTGAATAGTACCTGCTGCTAAAAAGAACAAAACAAAAATTTAGAACTCTGGAAATGTATAGCTTCACTGATGTCATAATAAAGCAGTGTGACATTTTTCTTTGTAGAAGCTATAAGCACTGGTGAAGAATCTGAATTGTCTCTTTATCATCAATTTCTTGCTAGTCTACCACCTCTGTTAAATAAAGTGGGGCTGGCTATATCCCTCTTTATCATTTCATCTTTCTGTTTGTTAAATAATAGATCCCAAAATATCAAAGGAAACAGTTTAGAGAAATTCCAGTTGGAACTTGTGAATAACAGAGTAGACTAAAGATAGGTGTTTCATTTTGGAAGTGGTCCGGTTCCAAAATAAAATGAGGGAGCCCAGATGGTATTCAGAACTGGACCAACCCTCCGGAATCAAATCAACCAATCCCTTATCTTGCTCTGGGGTTACACGAGGCTAAAGTTCAACGAAGAAGCAGCCTTCGACATCATCTTTCTTTCTCCCTGGCGTTGGCCAATCAGGAGCTGTGCAGGAAAATGCATCATCCCACCTCCCTGTTGGATTGGCCAGTGCCAGGGAGAAGTAAAGATGACGTTGGAGGCTTCTTCCTCATTGGAGTTTAGACCCACGCAACATCAGAGCAAGGTAAAGGATTGACTAATTTTGTTTTGGAGGGTTGGTCTGGTTTTGAACGCCAGCTGGGCTCCCACTTTCTGTTTTGGAACCAGACCCACTTCCAAAATGTCTAGAGTAGAAACCATATTTTGTCTTCTTTGTCTGCTAATGTTATGTATCAAGCCTCATCTCCTATATACAGAGATTTCTGGAAAGCCATTTACGTTTTTGGAGGACAATGTTAAAGATAAAATCCAACCCCCTATTCCTTTTTATGGCAACTTTTAGGTGACAGCTTATAAAATACTAAGCAGATTATGTTTTCCTGTCTGTTCCAACTTACAGTTTCTCTCTTAAATCATAATACGGTGATTTGGAGGGGGGGTTAACATATCTGTTCCAAATATTATTAGAGTGCTTCTTATATGAGAATATAAGATGATATTTAAGACCTCTACTTGGATTATAGTAAGATCAGATGATGAAAATAATAAGGGCAAAAGAAACAAAAGTTATGAATATAAATATAACTTCTTAAAAAACAGGACCTGTGGCATGCAAGCTCAGTTGAAAATTCTGTAACACTTTGAAATACCCCAGAACTTGGGCTAAAAACATCAACTCAGTGTACTACAATATATTCACTCTCTTAGTTTTCAACACAGTGTTATTGCTGCTTTTCATTTTCTACTGTGCCAATCCTGTCTATGATTGGCTTTCAGTGCAGCTGCTCCCAACAGTGTTATTTCTGCAGCTTAAGATTTCAGACACATGAACAGGCTTGGTCTTCTTATCTTCACTTGCAATTCTTTTCTGTTGGCTAGATTTTGTTTAAATTAAGATCCAAACCCATGGAACTAAATTGCTAGGGGAAGGTTTTGAACATTTGTGAAAATATTATTCTAATACAGATTTGCACTTATTGCAAATATAGTATCAATCATTTTTAATGCTCCTCAAATATTTGGGCATTTTACAAAACTTAAAATGTAATGGATCCTGTACTCACTTTGAGAGTGTGCTTTACCTTTTCAGGCTCATGGAAAGAGATCAGTTATTCCCTATTAGTTATTGCAAGGGAAGGCAATCTTTTCAGCCCTGGTTGAAACAACTGCCAGGAACTAGGCGCATATACGTTCACACCTACTCACCTAGTGAGCTTATTTTTTACTTACTATATATTGCTACTATTCATATTATTAACATAAAATGATTTGCCAGTTTATATATAACACTCTTCTTTTCCAAAATACCATTTTGTCTGACTGACCGCACCTTTAGGATGCAGGTCAACAATTCACATGTCCTTATTGACTTTATTTCATCCTCTCTGTTTTGGTTGCCCACATGGCCACCGGCCATCAATTTCCAGGTAGTATGCAATTTGGGTGACAATAGAAGGTGCTGCTCTGAGGACAAGTGCATACCAGTACAGCCTGCTTTCTCTCAACCGTACCTAGCTCTTGTAAGGTAGTATCATTTGTGATGTGGTTGAGTAGGGAAATACCTGATCTCCACCAGAGCATATGCATTTCCATCGCATGGAGTTGTTCTCTCTGCTCATTGTTGCTGCCCAGTGTTCTATGCGATACAGTGCAACAGGGTGGTTAACTGTCTTATAAATATTGGATGTGAGATGGATTGGCATATTTCTGTCACAAAGCAACATAACTAACACTATATGGTATAAATGTGGTTAGATTTAAAAGGGGGGGGGATTTGATTGTTAAAAGCCAACATGAGTCCTTCTACAGGGAGAAAAGTAGGAAAGACAAACAAACAAATATAAAAACTGAATATCAGGTATAAAGCAAGCACTTTTCAGACCATCAGGTGTTTTATGATTACCAGTGAATGCGCCCCCAAGATCAGCATTGCATTTGTATTACTACTAATATCGGAATGCAATCACAACTCTTTCCTTGCATGGCATTAATAGAGTTAACTAATACAGAAACTATAATCCAGATTTGGAATATTTCATTTTTAAAGCTTTTTTGCTTTCACCACATATCCAATATTACAATTAAATGTAAAGGTTCCCTTTCCTTCATTCATCTGGAAATTTACTGCATTTCTGGCCTGTTCTTCTTCCATGATCACATTTGAGCTAGCACGTATACAACTTCCCAAGTCATCTTCTATCCAGGCAATAAGCAAATCAGCCTGGCTTTACGTTGGTACATAATTTGCTTTCAGACTGTCGTACTAGTTCCTATTTTGCCAAGAAAACAAATCTAAACAATTAAGAATTTTACTACAAGTCGAATTTGCAAGGGATAAATAAGAACCTTTGGATGTTTGCTGTGACAAATTCCAAGACCTTTTGGAGATATCAATCGTCATACTGTCTCTAACACAGAAGGCTTTATTTAGTAAATCATCCACTTTGAACTATTTTTCATTAGAGAAAAGTACTTAAATGGATGGTAGTGGTGAAGCTCCAGATACTCTTGGGTGCGAGTGTAATTAAACCATTATTTCCCATGACCAATGGCCATGTATTCCATGAATTGTAGTAAAACAATAGGTGCAGCCAGTAGATAGGGACCACTGCTCAAGAACTATTACAGTTTAATTAAAGAGGTAGCTATGACATTGAAACAGCTCTGGTTGTCTTAAATGATTACTTCTATAAATTGAGAGATGCTGGGAGAGTGACCCACTTGATTCACCTTGATCTACCAGCAGCTTTTGTTACAATCAATTACAGTAGCTTTCTAAACCATATGTGAATTAAGGTGAGCAGCACCGTGGTTCTGCTCCTACATGTAGGGTCAATTCTAGAATACAATTAAGATTATGACCATCTACGTTCATGCCAATAATGCTGTGATCCTACAGGATTCCATCTTATTCCCCAAAATCTCAACTTATTTATGGAGCTCCTGGATGACATATGATGACATGGAACAAGATATCTGAATGCCATCAGTATGATCAATATCTGGATGGCTTAGCTTTATTTCTTCATGTCATCTGAGATAGGTGAATATGTGAAAGTGTAAACGGAGACTACAGAAAAAAAACTGAAACCTGAAAAAACAGAGATAACTAGGTGTCGGCCTATTTTGCAGAAGATTGCACTCCTCTAGAGATATCAATTTAAGATCTACTGAACTATATCGTCAGAGCTAGATCCCCCCCCCCCAAGTGACTCAACAGAGAAACCACAGCCTTTATTTTACAAGGCAGCAGCAGACATTTTGACTATAGGATGAAGTTTTTTGGGGGATGGGGAGCATTAATTCTTAGGATTCCCTGAACAGGGCAACAATTTGACAGTGTATGACACTACCATCAAATATCTACTGCCTAGTGAGTTTATCCTTTCCTATCCACTTGGTTTGGCTTATAATTTGGGTTCAACCTGTTACTTTTAAGCTCTAGTTTTTCATAGCTTCCGCTCCAGTTCAGACCAACTGAGACATATTAATTGAATTCACCTCAGGCACAACTTGGAAGGGAATTCCAAGATGTCAGAAGGTAGAGGCAGCCTTAGGGGAAGAAAAATTCTGCTTTTCTCAAGAGTAAGAAAAAAGAGAGACAGAAAGGGACTTTTTTGACTACACACATCATCTCACCTAGCCCCTGTCCCTGCCCCACTTCCTTTCTAGGAATACAGTTCAGTGCTCAGGTTATCTCCAGTGCAATTCTCTTATCTGTTGTATCTTGGTTCAAAATTTTGATATTTATCTATAAAGCCCGTCACAGTTTGGGACCACAATATCTATCCCCAAGGTTATCTACATGTTTCACCAGATCCTCCCAGGAAATGCTCCTTTGGATGGGCCATCCAAAGGAGGCTAGGAAATCATTAGCAAGAAGCCAGGCCTTCTTCACTGTGCCACAACACTTTGCAACTAGCTCCCAGTAGCTCTGCACCTGATCCGCTTCCTCCCAATGTATAAAAAGCTTCTGAAAACACTGCTTTTCAGAGAGATGTTTCTGTGTATCCCTGTCTAATTTTAAATTCTTCCTGTTTTCAATTACTCTCTTGCTCAAAACCATCTGCCTTTTCAATAAATACATGTTTGTGCATGTACATGTTCCAAGAAGTCAGAGAAATAAACTGCAGATGAGTAAAAACAGCTGGAGCAACACTCATTGGAACCTGATTTTATGAAAGACTATTGCAGTCACCTTGAACTTTGCATGTTCAAGGTGACTGCAATAGTCAGAAATCTTCTATATTCATGAGACTAAGAGCTACTGAACCAATGGAACTTATTTCTGCATAAATGTGTAGACTGGGTGGCCACCCTTAACATACAATTCAACTATTCTACTATTATTTAAGTAATTATTTTATTAGCATATATTTCTTTCCTTTGAGACCCAAGGCAGCTTGTGATACATGTTTAAAAAAGCCCTCAACAGTAAAAATTAAAATTATCCTCTGGAGATAAATTCAAAGACCTAGAGTCTCCTTAGTCTTCCTCATCCTAACTCTGAAGAATGGTGGCTACTTCTAATGCTATTGTAAGATGGATGTTTTTAATAACAAGTCTTGCATTTTTGATGCAAGGCAATTGAACAAAGAAATGGCCAAAGTAACATTGCAGCTGAATATTAAGATGACAAAAATCATGACTACAGAACTACACAACTTTAATGCTGATTATAAAGAAATTGAAGTTGGCTCAATTATCAATCCAAATAGATACTGCAGCCAAGAAATCAGAAGACAGACTCAGAAGGGCAGCAATGAAGGAATTTGAATAGCTCACCAAATATAAGAATGTGTGACTGGAGGTCAAGACCAGGATCATCCACACTACATATTGCCTTTCCATAGGAGTGAAAGCTGACAGCAGAAAGGAAGCTGACGGGGGTGGGGGGCAATGATTGGTTTGGAATATGATGCTGGTGGATAACTTTATAGATACCATGGACTGTCAGAAAGACATACTAGTGGATTTTAGGTCAAATGAACTTGGAGGCCTCACAATGCCCCGAATGGGCCTCCAACAGCCTTCTCTTTTGTAAACCGGAAATGAACAGGAAGTAAACTTTTTTAGTTTCCATAAAGAAGCTGGTTCCATAGTCAAAATGTGTAAAGATCCCCAAAACAAAGGTTTTAGGTTAACAAAAATCAAATAAAAATTGTTCCAATGAGTACTTTTAACTGTACTTTGTTTAGAATGCTACCATCATCTTATACAATAAGATTCACAAATATAACGCCAAATGCACAATAGCCAGTCACATCTGAGGCTATACAATCTATGCCCCATTTTTGCATTTTGAAATGTTACAGTCCATATGTGTCATGAATGTCCAGCAATCTGCAAACATGCTCTTAGGACTGCGCCTAAGAATAAGTTGACTATTAGACAGAGGAAAGAAATGTCAAATGAATTACTGATTGATCTGCAAGGTCACTGAATTCACTAGTAAAGTAAATGGCATGTCAAATTGTTAAAGCTTTCAAATACTACTGAGTATGCTGACAAATCTGTAATAGAATTAGTCAATCTAAATGAACATCTGAAAAATTACCTCACCTGTCTTGTGACTGTTCCTCATACATCCTCTCTTTTCCTTCTTTAAATAGTCTTATAGCCCTCTTTGATTTTTTCATGAGACTGTCAATATAGATCTTAAAATATTCATTTTCACTGAGCTGTGAAAGCTTCTGGTTGTCATCATACTTGCTCAATATAAGTCGCAAATGCTGATAGGTATCTGGTAAAATGTCAAGTATGTAGGGTGGGCTGTTCTTCAATTGAAGCTTGGGATTCTGACACAGTCTTACCTAGAACCAAAAAGAATTTATATGCATTTAATAATTATGTCAACTTTATATTTTACTTCACAAGTACAGCAGTTGAAGGCAAACATCTAAGCTATCCAGTTAGAAAGACTGTTGTTAACTGTAAGGAAAGGGACAAAATTCAGTTCCTATTTCAGTGACTTTGAACAAAAGTTTAAACCATTTCATACAGAGGTAACAAGAATTCTGCAGTTACTTTGGTTCATTTTGCTTCAGTTATCGCACTGCAGATTTCTATAACAAATAATTCAGACAGTAGATTCTTAAATGATGCTTTTCTAAACTATATTTTAAGTGCAAAAGATTGTATTGCCCCTCTACTCCACCACCGGGAGCTGGATTGCTTCTGAAATATTGTCCATAAATCCCACTCATATTGGATTTTCTTTTCTTATTTTGTGATTAGAGCTTTTTAAAAGTACTATTTAATCAAATATAATCTCAGACCATAAACATTTGCATAAAATATGTAATAAAAGCTATCATGAAATGCTTACTAATTCCACAGAACTAATTCAAATATTGTAAGACAAACTACAGAATGAAGAACTATTTCCTCATTTTCAGTTAGCACTATCAGTTTATGGACTTTTACTGTTGGAGTTTTATTTTCCATTTATGAAAGAAAATACTTAGACCTTACATAATTAAACAATAGCTTGCATTCACTGCACAAATGAATACTTCATTAAGGAAAAAAAACTGTATGGAAAAAGTCCTTGGACCAGTAAAATATGTTAAAATGGGGCAAAGACTGATTCCCGTGTATAGTACTTAAAACATTTAAGGAAAGAGAATGAAAAATTCCAAACCTGCAAGGACACTTAGGTGAGGTATTTCTATCAGATACTACATCATGTATATGAAGAACACACGTGCTATTCTACCACAGGAACGTGATATACAGGTATATGTCCCAAATGAACATCTAAATTATTTCTTTGGACTACTGTATTTGAACTGTTCTTTCAAAGGATTAACTTGATTACTATAGAGATCTTTGCCAATCTGAGAAGTTTGAGAAGCTACTCTGAGAACGGAGGAGCTACTCTTGGACTTCATCCAAAAGCACTAAGTAGCAAACTCCAACCTTTTTAGATTATTCTGTATCTCATCACTAATAACATAGGGATGCTGCGGAAAACTCCAAAATGTGCTCTGAAGTGAAAACATTACACATGTTGCTTTAATATTATACTGGTTCATATGTTATATGCTACCTAACTGTAACCGACCATAGCTATCCATCACACCAGCAAAGGATGGCAATAAATCTCTAAACAGATTGATGACATAAATGAAAGGAGGCATTCTTAGCACAGGAAATGTGAATGGGCTCAGACACACTATGTTGGTTTCTTAGGTTCAAAACTGATGAATGTGAGGTACCATAAATTACCCTAAATATCTCCATTATTGTAAGTGAAATCCAGCTGTTTACTTTCCAGTAAGGTATCATAACTGTGCACATTCTCTAAAGGAACTGACAAGTCTTTGAGGAACACAGTATCCTAAGAAAATAAGTTTTTAAAATCCAAGTAAGCTCAATTTTCACTAGGAAAACCAACAACCTTAGAACTATGAATTCAAGGAAGACAAGGCTACCAATGGTTAACATAATTGGAAACTGATTTTCTGGAAGGCTATGTCATGGAGGATACATAGTCATGGAGGCTATGTATCTGTCTCTGTATCACAATTTTTCTTTGTTAAGAACAGGCAATCACCTGGCTAATCTATCCAAAACAGAATGTTAGACTAAACAGATCTACAATTTGAGTCATTATGTGCCATTAACTTCATTCCAACTTATGGTGACCCTAGTAGGATTTTGATAGTGAGATGCTTAAGGAGCGACTTTACCATCCCCCACTTCCCACTGAGTTTCCACTGTCGAGTAGGGTTTTGAACTCATGATTCCTGGATTCTAATTTTAATGACCATACTATCTCTCTGTACATGTATACGAAGGATCTTTTATCCTGGCTTTTATACATCACATCAAATTTATCACAATAACTCACCCTTCTATACCAATTCTATTTCTCAGAAGAACTTTTGTTTGTTACAGAAAAATAAAAAACATAATACACTTTCTGCATGTTTATAATACCTATCTATCTATTAGATTTATATACTGCCCATCTGGCACCAGAGCCAACCCAAACTACATGGGTTGTAACCTAAAGGTATCACCTGTTCCACTTTTGTATTTGTCTTATGTTACTGTTAAGAGGAAAATAGAATAAAGCACAAAACTATATGCTAAGAATTAGTCTAACAGGATAACAATGTTTTAAACAAAATGCTACTCAGTCAGGGACAATGTGCTGTGCATTTAAGGTGCTGATATGACCAGAAGGAAACTACTAGGGATAGGAAGGCCTGGTGAGCTCTGGTTCATGGGGACACGAAGAGCCGGACACGACTGAACAACAACACTAGGTATAAATGCTAAACATATTAGAAATTTTAACACCGCTTGTAAGGAGCAGCAAAAGAAAAATAATTCTGCAGTGTTCATTTATTATGAGAATATTGCTACCTCTACGTCCTATACTAGATAACCATGGAAAGAGGAAATGACAAGGATAGCTAAACACCAAGGCAAACACCCATTTCCAGTGCCTTGTGAATTCTCTTCTACTCTTCATGAGAACTATTCTCCAGAACCATCGCAATCTGAGAGTGACTTACTGCTACTGAAAAAACAAATTACTTTTAGTGATCCCTAAAGAGGACTTGGACAATGAAAATGGAATTAAAAAGAAATCAAGGACCATTCTTTTGCAAACCCTCAAGTGTCAGGGCACAAGACAATTTGGGACTATTGTCTCCTTCTCCCAAAGCACCCCAAATTGTTCAGGAGATGAAACATTTCAATAAATGTTGGGGGGGGGCAGGGAAAAATTCCAGCAGTTTTTTTTCCAAAGTTTTCTTTTTGATGGCTTCCAAATTTCAAGAAATTTTACAACTCTAATACAGACATAATTGGAAACTGATTTTCTGGAAAGTGAGGTTTTCAGCATTCTGTGCAGGTGGTTATGGAGAAAATGAGAAGCATGCAAGTTCAAGGTTTGTCATTACTTAACCTCAGTCCTTGTAACACTACTGGGCCTGCTACATATATTATCATCCCCCAAAACAACTTCAGTCATAACCAGCAGTATCTTAATCTGTTTGTAATACAGTCTTATGAAAAACCAACACTACAATGTTTCACTGAAAAATCTAATTCTATGTAGCCTTTCCACCAACAATGACTTAATACAGTGGTGCCCAAACTTTGGCCCTACAGATGTTTTGGACCACAACTCCCACAGTCCTCTGTCATTGGCAATACAGTCTTCAAATTCTGGGAGTTGTGGTCCAAAACATCTGGAGGGCCAAAGCTTTGACACCCCTGACTTAATACAATTGTTTGAAAGAAAATCTAGCACTTTCTTTATCTAAGAATAATACTTTTTGCATTCTGTTTAGTACAACACAGAAAAGCATTGGTGTGTGTGGTGGGGGGGTTGTCCAAATATTAAGTTTATCTGAATGCAATGTTTCATAGTGCCAAATACTCAACTTAAATTGTCCCATGGTTCTAATACTATGGCATCATGCTATCTGCCATACTTTAAAGTAATCAGAAAATAAAATGTGATTAACTGCCAAAAGCTTAAACAGATGCACTAAGATCTAGCTGAAGATATTTACTCATTGGAAGGGGGGGGAGGAAAACTGTAGTATCCAGATTAGAGTTCTAGCATTATTCTCTTGAAAAAATAGTATGGCTTGGATCCAAAAGATACTAGTGGAAGTAAATTTGTGGAACAAGACATTCTTGTTTCTATGCTGCTTCCTTGCAGCACCTTTCCATGTTTCTGTAAGACCACGGGATCCTCATAAACACCAGAGGATGTTGAAATAATTCTACATTGTTCAGGACAGGGGGATAGCTCTAAACATCATGCTTTAGTTATAGTGAAAATTATGAGATGAATTTTGGGATGTATCATGCCACAACCTGGAGTATTGTGTATAATTCTGGTCACCGCATCTCAAGAAAGACATAGTGGAACTGGAAAAGGTGCAGAAGAGAGCGACTAAAATGATTACTGGACTGGGGCACCTCCTTTTTGAGGAAAGGCTAAAACATTTGGGGCTCTTTAGTCTGAAAAAAAGGCACCTGAGGGGGGATATGATTGAGACATACAAAATAATGCAGGGCATGAGTAAAATGGACAGAGTGACGCTCTTCTCCCTCTCACAAAATACCAGAACTAGGAGACATACACTCAAATTGAGGGTTGGGGGAGTAAGAACAGACAAAAGAAAATATTTTTTCACCCAGCGTGTTGTTAGTCTGTGGAACTCCCTGCCACAGAATGTGGTGATGGCATCTGGCCTGGATGCCTTCAAAGGGGGATTGGCCAAATTCCTGGAGGAAAAGTCCATCACAGGTTACAAACCATGATGGAGATGTGCTTAAAACCAGGGTACTTCAAGAGCCAGATGCAGGGGAGTGGTATCAGGAGACAGATATCTAGTCTTGTGCACTCCCAGATGCATCTGGTGGGGCCACTGTGAGATACAGGAAGCTTTAATGCCAATAAAGGTCTCTTAATAATACAGGAAGCTGGACTAGATGTGCCTTTGGCCTGATCCAGCATGGCTCTTCTTATGCGCTTATGTTCTTAAACTTCACGTAGATAGTTGTTTAAGTTACTATGATATACAGTCTACAAATAAATAATAATCTTCACATAAACAGCAGTATTTGAGGCCATTCTCAAATATCAAAACATTTTCTGATGAATCCAGGAAGCAATCTTCTTTGTTCCCCGTTTATGGCAGAATCAGCCAACTTCAAGCACCCTCTTCTTTCACACTATCATATTGTCCAAGTCAACTAAGTATACACCATGTAAGTTGTATCCCTGTAGACATAATATAGGTTAAAACAACTCCACATATGAACTCAGCAACACCATTTCAAGTTAGCTGTTAAAAGAGAATATATAGCCACCCCGAGTGAAAATACTATATTCACAGTGGCTGCTGATATCCATACCTCAAGTATCAACTGTTGAATGCTCAGGACAGGAAGTCAAGTGCCACTTCAGAGAATCATCATCAGTCTGACATTGTCTCCAGTATTAAAACAACAACAACAACAACAAAACATGCGGTGGGGGGAGAATCTGAATAGTTTGCAATATGAACATTTATGTCAGTCTACAAAATCTATATATCAGAATATATTTCACCACTACCTCTGCGTACTTCCCTAATATCTACAATTAACTCTTTAATACATTTGGGCCAGTATGTTGGGTACACAAAACTCAGAAGTGATATAAGACTTCAACTGAAGGTTGTATACTTAAAAAAAACTTGTTTGTAAACAAAGCCAGAACAAAACCAGAAACATGGTTACTGTATTAGTAGAAAATAAGTGTACATGAGAAACACAGCTGGACAGAAATAAAGAAGGGGAAGTAAACAAAGTTTCATCTCACAAAAGCCTTTCCAGAGAAGGAGGGATAACCTTTCAAAATAGAAAACACTTTAGGTTTACTGAAGTTCTCTTTAAAATACACCAAGAACTGAATATAAATCTAATGTGAAGTAAACACACTAGACTTGTATTTATCAACCAAATAAAAAATAAAAATCATGACCCATGAGAAACAAGGGACTATAATGATGACACAATAAAAATGTACATAATGCTGACATCCAAGAAAAGACTAGAGATCATTTGCCATTGGGATCAAACAAAATATATGAAGAGGACTTATTTTAAGTTATGGACAGCACAATTCTAGCTACACTTACCCCAGAGGAGTTCTGCTGACTCCTCTGGAGACTTTATTTGCAGATTAAAATGTCAGTAATAGAGCTTTTATACATAATGTCAAAAAAGATTTTTGTCTCCAAAATAAACAGAATGTTTATGGAATAGTAGACAAGAGAGATGGACATCAAACAGAAAATGAAACACTGTTTCATCCTTAGGTTACATAACAAAATGATAGAAACTGTTTCGCAATGACATGAAACACATTTTTTACTTCAGGAAACAAAACAGGGAGCTTCTTCAAGCTCTTTCCTGTAAGCCCCCAAAATTTGGAGAGATTTGGGGTTTAGGGGGTCAAATTAATCCACTGCAAAGAGGGTCCCCTCCTGCAGTAATTGGAAGTGTTGTGTACACACTGCACCAGCAATAAGTCAATTTATTACTTCCTCTTGCTTAACCCCTATATTGCTGGTGCATGCCGTATACACTTTTGCAAATAGCTAGCTAGATGGACCCTCTTTACAGTTGAGTAACTCGGCCCTTGAACCCCAAACTTTTTCAACTTTGGGGGGCTTACAGGAAAGAGCTTGAGGAAGCTCCCCTGCCATTTCCAAGCTGCTACATGCCTGCAATCATTATTTTCAGGTACAGATTTTTTTACGTACTAAAAAATAGAGCTTGCATGCATGAAAAAGCATGGAAATCGCAGGGGTGCTTCCTCAAGCTGTTCCCTGTAAGCTCCCCAAGTCTGGAGATGTTTGGGGTTCAGGGAGCTGAGTTAATGAACACCAGAGGGGGGACCCTTAGGAAAAAATCATTTCTAATTGAGTCAGGAAACAGCTCCCCTGTGCTTGTGTGTGTGTGTGTTCTATTAACAGCTTCCTGACTCAGAAATGATTTTCTCCTAGGGGAATACAATTTAGAGTTTAATAACTCAGCCCCTGAACCCCAAAACTTTTCAGATTTGGAGGGCTTACAGGGAAGAGCCCAAAGAAACTACCCTGTGATTTTGGTGCCTCTAGGACCCAGGGAAGTCATTAATGAATCATTTTCTTTCATTCAAAACTACTTAAAATCGGTTAGTTACAGATGAAACAAAACTATTAAAGAAACAAAACACTATATTTTCATTTTGTGCCTATTTCTAGTAGACAAGGCCAGACCAGATAGATAAACTGCTTGGCCTCATGTAGATCATACTATATTACTTTCAAGTAAAGTTCCTAGGACTGCCAGCCTATATTCTGCAGGTTGCTTAGTTCTGAAGTACTTTGGCACAAAGCAAATATGACCCAGAGATGTCACTCCAGAAAACAGCAAGCTTGGTGGAGAACATACAGGCCATCTATGTTGAGGCTAAAAGAAAATCATGTTGACACTTGGCCTATGTAATACAATTAGGTAGGAAGCAAAGCATTACTATCATGACATCTAGAGCATGGACACAAGTTCAAAAGAAGCTCATATCACACTATGAATCCAATAAGAGACTTCTACTTTATACCAAGGGTTTGCACAACAAACATCTCACAAATTAAAAGCACCTCATTTACAAAATATAGTTTTTATTCACTATTCTATGCTACAGCAGTTCAGACAGATTTTTTCACCCCTAAGCACGGAAATAATAATGATGAAAGACAGTAAAAACCTGAAGTCATTAAAACTTTATAAAACATTATAAAATATATAACCCCTGCTTCTTAAATAGATCTGAACTATGTTTTGTGTGATGGAAACTTGGTGCATCATAAACTTACCCATGAACAAACAAATATAAATTTGACTTGTATTTTGCACATGAGGAGCAAAATGTCCAAACCGTTAATAATTACACTTGCATGTAGGTACCTGCTGCCCACCCCACCCCTGATACAACTCCCAGGGACAGAAAAAAACTGTCTTATATATAATGGGTGGAACTTAGCAGTAAATCGCTATTACAGTAGGCCCATTTAATCTATGGACCTTACAGAGGAGCTGACTAGCTAAATCTCTATGGATTCAGTAGGCCTACTTGAGATGCAACATTACTGGCCTTCAATCATTACCTCTAATCTCTAAAGTTTTACAGCAATTGTAAGGCCTTCTGTTGCACATTAAACATAAATCAAGGCTTGTAAGTCCTCCTCATGGAGACATATTTCTAGACAGAAATGTATTCTAATGGTCTCTCAAAAACTGACATTTAGATGCTGGAACTCTGCACAGTTGCATGCATTAACATTCACTCCTTATTTCTATGAAGCACTCATATTAACACCCCCACATACTATAAGCAAAGAACAATGTTTTCCTTAAGAATTTGATGCAAGGTTATGCTGCTATTTCAATTCTGAAAAATTAAAAAAAAAGAACCAAATAAAACTCATAATCAGTTTTCCACATGTAGTGTTTTACAAAAAACATACTGACACTTTGGGAAAAAATTCTTTATCTATAGTAAGAAAAGAGATTCTAAAATCAATCCCTTTGTATGTGCTGAACGACAGACTTACTTAATGCAAACTTTAACAAAATATGTAGATCTGGTCCAGATGTCATTATATTATACACATTACTCTGTGACAGTCTGTGTTAAAAAAAATCAAAATCTGTTCCTTAATATGCCATCTATTTTTTTAAAAAAGATCACTAAACTAACTGTAAAGTCCTATTTGTTCATATAAAACATATGAAAACCACCACCACTCCTCAGACTGAATTGTATGCATATGGTTAGCATCAGGGTAATTATAAGAACTTGAACACCTGGAGGTTTCATTTTCAAGAAGTCATTGCAACAGCCTGACCTTTTGGGGGAACCACAGGAAAATTTGGTTCATATGAAACAAGTGGCTTATTCACAACCTTTCCAATCTGTGTTACTTATGGTCATTAAAATGCAAAAATGAGAAAAAGTCCTCCTTTCTCACTTTTTCCATGCTGAGAACAAACATCAAAAGCCAAATAGATACAGTGGATCTAGCACAAACCTGAATATAGTTGAATATAGTTTCTAGTTGAATATATTTTATGCCAGGAAACTAATTTGACAATTCAAATCCCCTTGCACACAAGCAAGTTCTGTAGTCTGAACTGTTTTCTGACTCTGTAACATAAATTACCCACTCACCACTTTATCCATTAATTTCCAAGTTTTTTCAACAGTCCTGCGATCAGCAGCTGCTTGCTTGGGGGGCCCAACTGCATCCTGAATAGCATCTATGAAGCCCAAAATGCGTCCTTTGCGGGGGTTTCCTCCTCGGCCACCTGGGTTCCGGCCGTTGAGGGAATTGGCCATCTGGGATCTTAATATTGCAAGAAACAGAAGGGGTAGAGTGTAACGTCGTGGAATTCCTTCTGCCCCCCCCCCCGCCAATCCAACTAGACCCACATCATGCCCACAAAGAAAAGTACAGGACAACGTCTTCCTTCATTCATCAAAAGCCAAAAGCTACAGTACAGAGGGAGGCCACATCAACTTCTGGGGAAGAGACAGAGCAACCCCCCAAATGGCAATCCTGAGAAAGAAGCGATCATACAGAATCGCTGACAGTAATTTAACACACTTTATGGAAACAAAGAGTCTTAACATGTTCCTAACCCATCATTTTTTCCTCCATTCGCCTCTTCAGGAGTTTAAAGCAAACACGACCAAAACAGTAAACGTCACTCAACACACACACAATGTTAAACTCATGCCCTCCCAGAGGACGGAAGGTCCACCCTTACAAGCCGCACATCGCCCTACCGTTTAACAATCTTGGGAACAGGCGGTGAAATTAGGAACAAGTTTGCAACGAGGTGCGAGATAACTGGCGTACAGATATCCTTGAAACTGGAAAGCACAACCCCCCCGCAAAAAAAAAAAAAATCGACGAAGGCAAGGAGACTCCAAAGGTGGTGGTGGGGATAGAAACCAGATGTGAGATAGATCCAAAGTCCGCGGGGGTTAACCAGACCAAGAAGCCCCGCTTCGTCCGCTTTCGGGCCACCAAGGCTGGAAAAAGGTCGGAGGTTATCCAAGGGGGGGTGGGGGCTCAAAGAACTGTCCCCCAACACACGCGAGGCGTCCTTTTGGCCCCTCACTCGGCGGTCTCTTCTCTCGCCCCTCCGCCTGCCTCGCCCTCAGGGACACGCTGTCCCCTCAAAGCAGAGCCCGCCTGGTTCAATCCCAGCCGTTTGCCTGGTTCCGGTGGCTTGTTCGGCGCCTGGCAGGAGCAGCAGCGGCAACAATAACAACAGCCGCCAGTGCCGCCCGGCCGCCCCACGGCTCTCCTCCTCCTCCTCCTCCTCCCCCTCCGTTCTCCTCACGGCTCCCGAGCGAGGGCGGCGGCGGCGACGGGACTCCTCTCCCCCGCAAGTCGTGGCCGTCGTTGGGGCTCCTCCACAAGGGCCACATGGGGGGGGGG
>JAHTLZ010000007.1:15677013-15691242 GCA_023846285.1 Phrynocephalus versicolor | reverse complement strand
GGAAACGGAAACGGAAATACCGCTAAGTCGTGCCCATCTCTAGTGGAAGCTATAAGTACTTTCTTCCATCTAGGAGCAACCATTTGTGTCCTCACCGATGTGCCTCTGAATATACTAACTAGGGACAAGAAAAGGGTTTCCCCTGAAGATCTTAAACCCAGGGAGCTCCATATAGAGAGAGGTGGTTATCAGGATATCCTTTGATCTTCTCTTCAACTCCTGTTTTTGTGCCTTTGATGTACAATAGTCTGATTATGCCATGTTTTGACTTTTAATGATCTAGTAAATAGCACCAAATTTATAACATAGGTTAGTCAATTGCATTATATATATATTGGGCAAGTTCATAAAAAAAACAACCTAACATACAACAAAGCAACGTTATACTCTCTGGTAGAGATGGGCACGACCAGGAAAAAATTTTTTTGAGTTCTCGTGTGTCGGAGCCGGCCCGTTTTGGCTCGTTTCCGTTTGTCGCAAAATTTTTCAAAAATTTGTCGTTTCGTTTGTCGTTTTTTCGTCTGTCGTTAGTACTGGTTTAGTTGTGGGTAGCGGGCTCCTGGAGGCACCTCTGTGGGGTGGGTGCCTCCTCTGGCCCGCTACAAAATGGCATGCATAGCCAATAGGATATGCATACCAAGTTGCAGTGGCAGAGGCACCTCTCTGGGGTGGGTGCCTCTGTGAGTCACAGGCCCACTGCTATAGTGCGGCGCTTCTGCGCTGTGCACTGTGCAGTCAGTGAACGTAGTGGGGAAGGCTCCCTCACTCTGGGCGCCCTGTGCCTCACTAAGAAGGGAAGTGTACTTGCGTGTGTAGTGCAATGCGAGTACACAGATCTGGCTTAGGGTTAGGGTTAGCGCAAGGGCTAGGCTTAGGGTTACAGGTAAGGTTACAGTGAGTTAGTGGGGTGCACCTCTGGGTGCCTCTCTGGCCCACTAAAGGACAGTGTACTGGCGTATGGGTTAGGGTTAGGGCTAGGGTTAGTGGGCTTTTTATGCCCGACTGGCACATCCCAGAAGTCTCTCAGTCAAAACCTGGCCAAGTGGCCATGCGATTGGTGGAATGGCTCCAAAAATTTGCATGGTCCACTTCCATGGCCAGCCCATCATTGCGCAGGTTTAAAAAAAATTTAAAAAATAAAATAAAATCAATGGAGAGGAGGACAGAGGAGACATTTTGTTGCAAGAAAAACCCACTGCTACTGTAAAAAATCTGGCAGTTTTAAAATAGCAATTTTTGCATGTTTCTGTGGTCCTTTGGTGTATTTTTGGACCATGATTTCAAAAAAAAATATTGCGGTTGCCGCCCCATTTTGGATCCTCCGCCCGCACCGCATGGCATGGCGAGTTGGCGATGACGAGACGACGAGGATGTCCCCCACCAGAGCAGCCCAGGACAGGAGGGGGGGAGGCCGGGGACACCCCCCCCCCCAGAAACCACCCCTTTGGTAGGTGCACTCTCAGACAGGCAGGCATATTTTTGCCTGCTTTGTTGGCCGGGAATCAGGGTTTTTAAAACTTTTTTTCTGTGCCACTTGAATGGCAGCGGCCGGCGGCGAGTCCGGCTTGTTGCGACTCCAGACAATGAGGATGCCCCCCCCACACCCAAGCAGCCCAGGACAGGAGGGGGGGAAGGCCAGGATCCCCCCCCCAGAAACCACCCCTCTGGTAGGTGCACTCTCAGACAGGCAGGCATATTTGAGCCTGCTTTGTTGGTCGGGAATCGGGGTTTTTAAAACTTTTTTTCTGTGCCGCTTGAATGGCATCAGCCAACAGCGAGTCCGGCTGGTTGTGAGTGCGACTCCAGACGACGAGGATGCCCCCCACCCACCAGAGCAGCCCAGGACAGGAGGGGGGAAGGCTGGGGACCCCCCCCCCAGAAACCACCCCTCTGGTAGGTGCACTCTCAGACAGGCAGGCATATTTTCGCCTGCTTTTTTGGCTGGGAATCAGGGTTTTTTTACTTTTAAAAACTTTTTTTCTGTGCCGCTTGGCATCGCGCGCCAATTTTTCTGTAGTCGGTTCGAGTTCGAGTTCTGGCGGAGTAATTGTCGTTCTTCGTTCCGTTACGTAACGGAAACGAGGAATGGAAACGGAAACGGGAATTTCGCTAAGTCGTGCCCATCTCTACTCTCTGGACATTTTGTCTAGAAGTACTATAGGCAGCAATTAGCATGGCTATCCATCAGAAATTATGGGAGTTGCAGTCCAGAACCTCTGAAAGGCACCAGGTTCCTGCCATGGCCTTAATGGCATCATGAATTTGAAAATGGAGTATGCAAAACATCTAATAGCTGAATTCTGAGACTTCAAATATATCTCACAATGAACTTTTTAATAGCTGATTTTTATTGGTGATCATCTTGGCTAAGTAAATGTTTTAAGCTGCTGCTTCACTTCCATGAGCAAGCAGCAAAAATTGCAGTGTTCAAGTCTTAAACAAGTCCTCATTAGTAATATGAATCAAAAAACAGGTGACAATAATGTTTTTCTTTTTTAAAAAATCTCTTCAACTTTTCAGAGAAACTAATCTTTGTTTCCTTAAACATAAGCTTCACACATCTTGAGAATAGGGAGAAAAGTATTTAGATCTGCCACACAGATGTAAAGGAAGAACTATATCCTTTCTGTTCATTCCAAAATGTGTTATTTCCTGAAAGAAAAGCTTTCAGCACTTTGATGAAACTCTCATTTCTTGTCTAGAGGAAATTATTTCCAAACCTTGGCTCCTGGTTCTGGAAGAAAGAATTGATCTTTCCTGAATGACTTAAAATGTTTTGAATCACACACATCACTTGTTATAGGAGTAATTTGTACAGCTCATTTTTTTAAGTCCGCATATAGTGAGTGCTACCATATTGACATGTTTGGGTTATATTTTTGTATCAGTGCAGTTAGGTTTCAACACAAAAAGCATAGAAGATGCACTTGTAAAGTCTCCCCGCCCCCCAGATTTTTCAGAAATAAGCCACAGTGTGGAACTAATAAAACAATTTAAGCTGAATCTCAGTACATTGGCTGAATAAAGGGAGTTGTAGCTTCCTTATTTACTGTTTGTTATGTCAAATCACATCTGACTTTTATATGAGATACTTAAAGAGTGATTTGCCAGTGCCACTTGACTTGCTGAATTTACATCATTGAGTCAGGATTCAAGCCAAGGTCTCCTAAGCCCATTTCCATCACTTGGTCCATTTTCTTTTATGACTTGCATGTGGATGTATTTACTTTCTAAAACTAGAAACCTTTTCATAGAGTGTCGCATTTAAAAATACATAGAATGTCATTATACAATATTCTTCACAAAGCACACAAACTGGAACTCACTGTCACAAGGTATAGGAACAAGCACACATTTGTCCACACAGGTTGGACAAAGTCAGGGGAGTACAGTACATAACCAGCATGTCTAATTAACATGATGGCTAGGTTTTACCAGTACTGCAAATACTAATTGTCAGATTCAGTGACTTGGAAACAATTCTGGATACTAGATATTGGGGCAGGGTTATTCAAAGTAGATATGTTTAGACTGCACAGTTAGCCACCAATTCTGTTGTAAGTGCTTTAAATAAATTAATGTGGTGTCAAAGCAAACTAAAAATAAAAATTACAGTCCAAACTGGCCAGGTAACTAACACGGCCCATTCCAAGTCTAGTGCTAAAAGACTTGCCATATGATACACCTATGGCCACTGCCTCCCTCATTAGTACTGATATTTCTGAGCCCCACCCTTAAAATACACCACATTTTAGCCCATAAAAATGCTGCAGCTGCCTCACCCACCACTTGGCAGAAGGAAGTCGAAACAGCTGGTGCTGCACTGGTGCCTCTGCTGCCATCTGTCCCATCTGTCAGTACATCTCTGTCATCTGTCCCTATCTGTACTGGCTGCAATCAGCCCCACCCTTCTCACCTCTAAGTAAGTTCTCTATGCTGTGCCAGAGGACCCCCCCTTTCTCCCAACCCCCCTTCATGCCTGGTTCCTGGTCAGCTCCTCTCGACTTTCTGCTGAACTCAAGGAAATGTAATGCTGTTCTTTCAGCACTTTAGCAAGGCTGCTCTATGAATTAGTACTGCTAGTCAGAGTTTCACATGAGACTGAAGCAAACTCCAAACTTCAAATGTTATAGTCAAGATGGGATAAATAAAGATAATTGGGATTAAATAAAGTAATTGGGTTCTGGTTGGCAGAAAAATGTTTGTCTGGCACAGCTGCAGGTAGAGGGATAACATTGAAGCCTAGCATGGGGTAGAAGGAATTTTACCCCGCAGACTGGATAGCGCAGTGATTTAAATAGACTGAAAGTTTTATTCCTCACTGTGCATCCTGGGAGAAGAGCCAGCCTGTGTCGACATGTGCAAGGCAGTCTCAAGGTGCCCTCAGAAGAAGGAAGCATCCTCTACCTAGAAAGCATTAGAAAGGATCTCCGTAAGTCGAAATAAACTTGATTGCACACAATTATTATTAATTATTCTCGTAGCCATATTATGTCCTAAAAGAAAAGACTCTTGCACAATGGAATGACTTTTTCCTTGTACAAGAATTAAAAGCACTAGGGGCTACATTGTGCCTTAAATTAAATCTATTCCTACAGGCTAAAGTTCTCTTACATGATGGCATGAATGCTATGAAGAGGAGTTAGATTAACTATGCTATATCCAGACTGCTAAATAAAGCTTTGCTTAGGGAACCTCCCTTTTAATTTATTGCACTATAAAAAGGCATCAGCTTAATCTCAAAACAACCTTTTCCCCCCAGTGAGCAATTTTGTATTCATTGCTTTGTCATTAAAATAAATAATTCCATTCCATCTGCTGAAACAGGTGCAGAGGGCTCTAGCCAAGGTGCAGCATGGCATTCTAATGTTCTACACTCATGTTATTTTGTCTAATCTGTTTTGCAACATTAAAGAAACATCAATCAGTTGGTAAGGCATTCAATACTCAATGTTGCATACTAAAACAATGCATACTTTATTCACTGAACAACTTTTTCTTCAGTTTAGTAAACTGAAGTTTCAGTTCTAAAATTGATCTTTAAAAAGTCCAAGTGTGGACCTGTACTTCAAATAGGTATTGAAATATGTCTGTGCCAGTGCTTCAGAAGGAAAAGCAATCTCAAACTCTCTTTAACTGGGAGTAATTTCAAAATAGTATTGTGATATTCAGTACATTTGGACATACAGTAAACCCCCACCTATCGCAGGGGTTAGGGACCCGACCCGACCCGCAATATTTGAAAATCCGCAATATGCGGGGGCTGGGTCAGGTCAGGACTGGGCGGGCTCTCTGGGGGCTCTAGTACTTAACCCAGGCCTGGCACTGCCCCAAACGGGCCTTCAAGGGGCCCTCCAGTCCCCCAGAGGCCCCAAAAGTTCTTTCTAGTGAGCTGGAGATCACTTCTGGTTTTCCAAAAGTCACTTCCGGTTTGAGGGGAAGCACTTTTGGGGCCTCCCACGGGCCTGGGAAGGCCTTTCCTCCTTACCCCAGGGGGCCTTTTTTCCATATACTGCGGACCCGCGATATACCGGGACCGCAGTATATGAACCATGAAAGGGCAGGGGACAACTGTACTTTATATTATGTACGGATAAACATGTAGCCCTTTAGATGTGTACATATTTCATGCATACTCTCTCTCTCTCTCTCTCTCTTTCTCTCTCTCTCTCTCTCTCTCTCTCTCTCTCTCACACACACACACACACACACACACACACTCACACAAGTTTTGTGTTCAAACTATGCCCACCTGTTCATTGGTGTGTTTCTGTTCCATAGAAGACTTGCTTCAGTGGGCACCTAGAGTGGAAGGGACATTTCTGAAATATGTGCCACTTTAAGGAATATAAAACAGATACAACGGATCTATCACCAGAACGGTGAATGGAAAGATACAGATAGTTTTGAGTTGCTTTCATGGGAGGCATTGGTTTCCTTAGAAAAAGTAAATGTTTCTTGGGAGAAGATCAGTAACAAGAGACAAGCCTCCCTGAAAGGCACTAAGGCACCTTTTAACTTCTTGCAGTGTGTAGACATTGGCTGTGTTCGAGAAAACAATTGTTTATTGAGGGCCACAAAGCTCTGCACCTTAGGGTGAAGCTTGTTGGGCTAGCACACTACATAAAATCAGTGTGCACCACAAAACATGTCAGGCTGTTGTTGTTGTTGTTGTTGTTGTAATGTGTCAGATTTCAACAGCTAAATTTCGGAAGTCCCCAGGAACCCAAGTCAAATGGAGAAGCCATTACAAAGTTAAAAAGCACAAAAGCCATGGAGTCAACGCCCTTTGAATCATATGTACTGGGTTGTATTTTGATGATGTGATTATACTGGCAAGTTATTTTTATGTACGTGTTATTATTTAGTCATCAAAATCCTGTTGCACATCTCCTCCTGCACAGCAGAAGGGGAATTATTGTCACTGAGATGGTGCTACTAATTAAGTACCATTTTCATGGTATGCATGGCTTACAAAGTTGTATGCACCCCCCAAATTGGAAAAGAAGGTATTTAATTAGTTGTAATCTGATTTGTAGAAGCAGAACTTTCTCCACAAATGTCACCTATTTATTTATTTATAATAAGCATTGATTTCCCCACATCAGGCTTCCCAAACTTTCATACAACTTTCAAAACATTGACAATCTTTAGCTTTGAAGATTTCGTTTTTCTTACTATTACATTCCATTGACAGAAATGGGAGATACCATGAAAAAGAATGAATATTAGGAAGAGTTCTCTGTAATTAAAAATACAAGATAATTGGTATGTTGATTCTTGATTTATCTGTCCTTCTCTTTCTGTTTGCCTGTCTGTTTATATATGTTGTGATATATATTGATATAGAAGATTTGGGTTCTGCCTATTGCCACAGTGTGGGGAGTTTGGTAGATGACCTTAACAAAATCAAGATCATCTAACTCTTGGCTTCTTTTCTTTATATTGATCTGTCCTAAAGGATTTGTGCTGACTAATGGAAAGAAAACACATCACACGGCACTTTCTATATCCAAAATAAAAACCTTTCTAAATAGCATGACTTGACAAATAATAATGATGTTTATGAAAATCTTTTTCATTATTCGCTGTGTGGGAATTCAACCAGATTTAGTGTACGGTTTATCACTGGCTTCAGAAGGATGTGAAATTAGTTGTGTAGGTAATTGAGTATTTGATTCCTGTGCTATTAGCAAACATCTAATAAAAAGTGTGATGTGTTTTTCATTACTCTTGTTTTTCCTTCTTTTCCCCTATAAGTTTAATATTATTCATTAATGCAGTAATCCTATAGCATCTCCTTTCTTTTGGACTAGAATGAATATTGCACATTTCCAATTCATTAACTGATGTTTTGCTTTCTATATTTATTGGCTTATTTTTTTTTTAGGATTTTCACAGATTCAGACCCTTTAGCTTGAAATAGATCTACTAGTATTCCATCTAACAGAATGATTTTCCCCCTAAAGTTCTTTGAGATCAGCTTTTACTTCACTTTCTAAAGCTGCAGTTTCTTCAACACAGTATTCATCTTCAATGAAATCTGTCATCCTTGCATCTCTTCTGAATAGTTCTTCTGTATATTCAGTACATTTCTCTTTTGTTTCATAATCCAGGTTTAAATTTGTTTCCTTGCATCTTCAGGAAGAGATCTCTTGTTCTACTTTTTAATGTTCTCTTTTATTGTTTTGCACAATAATTGTAATAATATCTTTTTTTCATAATAGCCATTAAAAAGTTGCTTTCAGGATTTTGCTTTTCAAATGTGCTTATCAATTTTAAGTGTTTCTTCAGTCATCCATGCAGACCATTCATTTATTTTGACCACAGGTATAGGTAGTGTGCCGGGGTGTGGTGGCTCAGCGGACTAAAGGCACCAAAACTGCAGACTGCAAAGTCAGCAGCTCGGTGGTTCGAATCCTGGGTGCCACGCAGCGGAGCAAGCTCCCTCTGATAACCCCAGCTCCTGCCAACCTAGCAGTTCTAAAGCATGTAAGTACAAGTAGATAAATAGGTACTGCCATAAAAAGAGGGAAGGTAAAACAGTGTTTCCTTGCAGCCATGCTGGCCACATGGCCATGGACTTGCACAACACTGGCTCTTCGGCTTGAATACGGAAATGAGTACCGCCCCTAGAGTCGGACATGACTAGTATGCATGTGTGGGGGGAACCTTTATAGGTGGTGTGGTTTTTTTTTGTTTGTTTGCTTTGCATCCTTTTGTAGCATCTCATGTTCCTGGCCAATTGAATTTAGTACTGTAATGTAAAGCTGTTCTTTATACGGATTTTAAGTTCATCAGATATACAGTGGTACCTTTTATAAAGGAATTAATTCGATCCAAATGAAATTATGTTAAGCAAATTTTCCTTTATACAAATGTCCCATAGGAATGCATTGAAAATGGAGTAATCTGATTTTTATGTTGTACGAATTCGCCCCATAGGCAATTCTGTTAAGCAAATTTCTCCTATCTCCAGAATTTTTTATTTTGTACAGATTTTATGTTATACAAACCATTTGTTATACAAGGGTCCACTGTACATGTATTTAAATATGTGGTCTTGATATTAGGATAGTGTCAGTGTTTGTTTTACTCCACTCTAGTTTTCACCTTGATTTTTTTATATTAGGGATGAGACTTTCAAATTTTGAAGACTTCTATTCACATAAATCAGGGATAACATCTTCCTGGCCAAATTATGAAAATGAAAGACCTCAAACCAGCAGGAAGTAGTGAAACAGTCTCATCTTTTTTTTCATGCTGCTTTTCTGTAGAACGGGCAGAAAAGCACCCCATGGCAGTGTGATAGTTGCAAGATTTTCCAAGGGCTTGCAAAGGTCCATGTGAGGGTGAGTTCCAATGAATAGAGGCTATCTCCACAGAGTACGAGGCTCTTAACCTGTAGTCTGTGGAGTCAGTCAGTATTAATGTGAGTTAGGGTTCAGACAGAGTTTGTGGATTTTGTAAGAATATATTTCATATGAGCTTCAGAATGGATCTCTGGCTGAATCTGAAACATAAAAGAGCTGATGGTAATGTTGATGAGGGTGCATCCTGTCCAAAACAAAATGAAGCTTCTTCCTTTAAAAAAAAATGTATGGAATAATTCCACTATTAGAACAGGAATGTGTGACTTCGAGTATAAACTTATTTCTCCCTTGTCTCCAAATCTGAAGACCCTTCATAAGAAACTTTAAATATTTGATGCCCTTTAGGGTTTTGAATCTCAAGTTAAGTTTTATTGGTCCACAATGTAAAAAGCAAGAAGGTAAACAGTGTTCCGTGTGCAGAAATGCGTTCAGCCATGCCGGCCACATAGAGATGAGCACCGCCCCTAGAGTCAGACACAACTAGCACTCAAGTGCAGGGGGAACCTTTACCTTTTTAAGGTAAAGAAAAGGGTGGGACCTGGTGATATAGACTGTATGGAGGCAGCCCCCTTTGGTATGCATTCTCTCATGCAGCAATATAACCCCCTGCTGCCATTCCTCTTGGCTTTCTTGAATGTTGAACCCCCTCACAACATTAATGTGCGCATCCAAGATAGGACACTAGGGTATACATGTGGCTTAGGGAAAGGAGAAGTTGTTGCAAATTGTTTGGGACCAACCTGTATCATTGGGATCTCTCCTCAGTGTCTCCATCCCTTTCCTTCAGCCAAGGGGACATGCTATTGTGTGTTGCGTGGTATTGCTTAGGGTAACCCTAACAAGGTTTCCAAAGTAAGTGTGAAATTTAAGGAAGGGTTTTACAAATGTTATCAGCTCAATTCAGGGCCTGATCACACCTGAAAAAAAGAACCCAAGTAATACCTATTTGGCTGTTTTTGGATCATTTCTAAAAATCTGTGGCCACCTCCAGATTTGAAGCTAGCCACGGTGTGCACTAACCACACTTTCATAGAATCATAGATTAATGAAGTTGGGAAGGGAGATATAAGGCCATCATGTCCACCCCCTGCTCAATATAGGAATAAATCAAAGGCTATATTTCAGGTAGTATCACCCACCTCATTCCACGCATGCCCACAAACATTACAGCATTTGTCACTGCAGTGGAACTACCTTCTGCAAACATTTTTATAGATTGTACGTTTTATGTGTTTCTTACTCTTTCTAATAACATTTTCAAACAAAAAACAACATTTTCATATTGTTATGGAGGCCAGCTTTCCCACAGAAGTTTACTGTGCTTTAATGCTTTAATGCTGAAGGTTTTTTTTAAGTGACTAATTAAGCTGAGAGATTTCTCCGCATATATCTTAATACACATTTTACAGGTATGAAGCTTCCTTATAACAAACTTGTCTTTGCTGCATCTGTTGTGTATTCATATCCGGTAGGAAAACAATAGTTGCACCTCTGGAAGAAGTCCACATGAATAATCTTGGCAAAGTGAATCATTAAGTGTCATGTGCTTTAGTACAAGAATAATCCTTTTGTTGTTTGCATAGCAGTTTAATACTTTGCATGTGCATCTTGGAATAAATATGGTCCTACTGGGTGAACCTTTCTGTTGAATAGCTGTCCACAAGATCAGATTGTGAATCTTTTAAAATCCAGGCTGCTTTCTTGTTCATATACAGTAAACCCCCACCTATCGCAGGGGTTAGGGACCCGACCCGACCCACAATAATTGAAAATCTGCAATATATGGATGCTGGGTTAGGCTGGGACTGGGCGGGCTCTCTGAGGGCTCTTGTACTTGCTCCAGGCCTGACACTGCCCCAAACGGGCCTGCAAGGGGCTTTCCAGTCCCCAAGAGGCCCCCAAAGTGCTTTCTAGTGATCTGGAGGTCACTTCTGGTTTACTTTTGAGGCCTCCGACGGGCCTGGGAAGGCCTTTCCTCCTTACCCCAGGGTGCCTTTTTTTTAATATACTGCAGACCTGCAATATACCGGGACCGCAGTATATGAACCGCGAAACGGCAGGGGACAATTGTATAGGTTCTCACTCAACCGTGCTCATCCATACAGATAACATGTGCCATCTACCTAAATTTAGGATTTCCACAGTCACATTACACAGTTCAAAATTTAAAGTGAGAAAATATGCATGCCAATTTAGCATTAAAGAACAATTTGAGGATTCTACCCTGCCCCAATATTTCATTTTTGACTCTAGTAATTGAATGCAGTATCTTGGATTTCTGTCATATGGAACAGAAGTGTAGTCTCAGAAAATAGGAAACTTGTTCTAAGGCTTGTTGGTGTTTATTTGCTCTATAATCCTGCTCCATCTATAATGCTGTTGGTTAAAATAATTATCTGGAACTTAAGATCATGTGGAGTTTGGGCTTGCCTAAATATATAAATGAGTCAGATCCTCAAGAAACTCTTTTAAGGTTAAGCCCTTAATTAGCCAGCCAAATGAGTCAGTACCAGTCAGCCAGCCTTCGTGCAGCTGTTATGATGGAAACAACTGTCTTTTGGATATCCCCACAAAGGCCTTGAATAGCAATGACATGGCTCTCCAGGATACTTGAATGAAGGGCATTCGTGGAGACATGACTGAGAGGGAAACATGTACGTGTAAAGGAGAACTACTTCCTTGGACACTAAGATGGAGCAGAGCAGAGCAGCTGATGTGGCAAGTAGCTGCAAAACCAAAATGGGGTCTTATAAGCAGGACTGATCTCTAAGCAGAACTTTCTGGTCTGGGCCTGGATGGTCAAGGTCAAGGTTAATATCAGTTTCATATATTTAAATGTGTTTCAACCTTGTCTTTTGTTCCAAAAAGGCAAGCAAAATCAAATAGCTGAAGAAAATGATAAACACTCTTAGTGGTAGACTTTGTTGAGAGCTCCATAGTTCTCAACACTCTGAAGGTCTTCTGGACCTCACCCATAAAATACACCTACTTCATGGTGAGTTAGTTCATTGGTCTTTTTTGTGTAGTGATACTCCAGCTGACAACAGTTCTCCAGGATTTGAAGCTGAATGCTTTCCCTCTGATTCTTATCTTATAACCTAACTGAAGGTGTTGCAAGGAAGAGGACTCATAGGTGCAAAGCTTTCGCTCCTCCACAGAACTGCAGTCCTTATTCACAAAACAGAGCATTATACAGGTGCTTTTGCTAAGGGGACACCCCAAAGGTCATTGAACAAAAATGCCTGCCCATATAATGTATTGCTTCTACTGCTTATTCAGAAAAGACTTTTCCTCAAATAACAGAACACAATAGATGGGAAAGTATGCACAGAACAGCAAATATCATACTACAACTACTTGCTGAAATCTACATGCATTGAACATTCAAAATAATTTAATGTCAACTCCATCTTGCCTTAAAGGGGAAGAAACGAGGCTGTATACTCTATTGCCATTTTGAAAGCCTGTTTTGCGAAATAAAAGAGAAAAAGGTATGTTGAGGGAAGGACCACAGCCTGTTCTCTCATAGCGCCTTGCAGTGTCTTAAATCAGTTTCTTCTGCCCTTCTTTGTTCTTGTGTGTGTCTTGCACTGTCAAGTCAGAAATGACTTATAGCAACCCTAATAGGGATCTCAAGGGGAAGTGAGATATTTAAGGTGTGGTTTTACCAGTTCTACTCTCCCAGTGAGTTTCCATGATCTGGTTTACCTCAATTTTAAGTCACTTGCATCCAGAAATATATGTGTACAGTATGTCGTTATTTGCCCTCAAGACACATCTGACTTAGGGTGAAACCATAATTAATGACCTTCTTTGACAGCCTAACTCAGATCTAGGACACTCAGCAGTGTGGCTTCTTTTATTGCATCTTTATTCATCTCATATTTTATATTTTTCTTTTGCTTTAGCTGTGTCCTGACAGTGCAGTGGACCCTCGTATAACAAATGGTTTGTATAACATAAAATCTGTGCAACATAAAAAATTCTGTAGGTAGGGGAAATTTGCTTAACAGAATCATCTATGGGGCGAATCCGTACAACATAAAAATGGTCACGGTTATGGATTACTGTTTTCAATGCATTCCTATGGGAAATTTGTGTAAAGGAAAATTTGCTTAACAGAATTTCATTTGGAACAAATTAATTCCTTTATAAAAGGTACCACTGTAGTTGGTAATTCGGTGCCCCAAAATGGACACCCCACTCTAGGTAATGATAGAATAAACCCTGCTAGTATTAAGAATAGCCATGTTTTAGCATATGGACTAAGTGGACCATTTCTTTGTTGCTTGGTACAAGATAACAGCTGAAGGGATAGTATCTGGTTATGTTCCTTCAACAGAAAACTAAGCGCTGAAGTGTGGTTTGGTAAGAGGAACTTCACTGACGAGAAAGCAGGGCATGTCTATTCTGCTTCCCGTACTAAAAGCCGTTTCCTGACTTAATTTGCCTCACCTGTGGTATCTGGGGAACTGAGAGAAAAATAACATTTGCTGCCCATTTTCAGAACACTCTCCCCCTGCCCTATATATCCCAAGTGACACAAAATTATACTGTAAAGTTTCTGTTTGATACTTTCTAGTAAGGTAGATTGGTCACTGTCAGCTGCAGTGAGAATAAAGCAAGAGCAGATGAAATTAAGAGAGCCAAATTAATTAACAACACAAGACTCAAAGTGTTCCCAGTTTCTGTCTTTAAGAAGTATGGAGAATTGCTCAAGTTCATGAAAACGTAGCTTTTACAAACCTGTTCCTAAATCAACCAGTTCCTTGATGAAGATCTTGATTAATATTCCTAGATTGTATTCTCAGTATACAACTGGCAAACTGGCTTTCAGGATATTGCACTACACATAGTAGGGAGCATAATCTGGATTAGATCATTGAGAATTTGCCTGTTCATGCAATTTCTTAATACTGAAGAAAGTTACATGAACAGGGGGGTTTCTCATGGCATAAATTCAGCCAAGTTTGCATAACCCAGAACATGATTTTCATCATGTTAGACTAAAGCAGATCTTGAATGTGCATTTGTAAAGAAATAAATGTTTGGATTGATTTTTTCCTTGTTTGGCAAAGTGTTAATGTACAAAGCAAATAAATGTTTTCTTACATGAGACAACTATAAGAGTAGATAGTATCCTTGATTAGAACCAACAGACTGCAAGCTTTTGTGGAGAGAAATCCCCTTCCTCAGGCTTAGCACAACCTACAGTGCAGGTAGAGTGTAGATAAAGAGCCCAAAATTGGTGGTGGTGGTGGTGGTGGTGGTGGTGGTGAAGAAGAAGAAGAAGAAGAAGAAGAAAGAAAGAAAGAAAGAAAGAAAGAAAGAAAGAAAGAAAGAAAGAAAGAAAGAA
>JAHTLZ010000007.1:15645804-15661885 GCA_023846285.1 Phrynocephalus versicolor | reverse complement strand
CTGGGGAGATTGCGGACGCCACCTCGTTCCATCCTGCGGTCCGCCTCCCCCTGTCATGGCGGACCTGCTTCGGAGGCTGTTGCTCGCTGTGGCTCGCCGCCTGCTACCACCGCGGCGGGCCATCTGAGGAAGTTGGAGTGGCCCCCGCCGCCGCAGTTGTCATCAGCGGTCCGCCATTATCCATCACGGCGGTCCGCCAGCGGTGGCGGGTTAGCAAAGGAAGCCGCCGTCGCCATCGCCGACCGTAAGGGGCTCGTCGCCGGCCGCCATAACGCCGTCTCTGTCAGGAGGTCTCCGTCGGCGTGGAGTGCAAGCGGCCAGCCGCCCGTTTCGTTGCGGCTGGCCAGCCGAAGAGATCACCGTCGCTGCTCCCGGTTTGCGGAGGTATGCAATGGAGGCAGCCGGACTTGCCTCTGCTTCATCGCGGCCCTATCCCGGCGCCCAGTTTACATCTTGGGGAGCCGGGAGTATCTCCCCGGGCGGCAGTTCGGCCGTCGGCGTTGGTCATGTCCATGGCCGCCTCCCGGGCTGGGGGCCCGGGTGGCGCTTCAACATCTGGTGTCCGATTTACCATCATTCGGCCCTTCAGCTCCCCCCCCCACGCTCCCCTGGGAGTTTCAGTGATGGCACCGGACTGGCTCCTTCGTCGACTCCCCTTCAACCTCCGTCGGCCTCGGCTGTTCGTGTGGCAGGTTGGCCACCATCGCCTCGCTGTCGACACCGAAGCTGGGGGGATTTTGGGGGGGGGGAGGGTGCTTACGGGGGTTTTGGGGACTTGAGATCTTCTTGGGATCTGCCGGGTTAGTGTCACTAGATTAGATGGAGTGGCGGGCATGTTTTTCCATCTTCACCCGCCCCCCTCATTATGACCTTGTTTCTAATCAGCTCCTCTGACCTTTGGCTCTCCTTTTCCGCTCCCAGGTGTTTCAATTTTAATCTTCTTTGGGCAGTCAGTCTTGTTCCTGGCTTTTAACCATCTTCCTCCTGCCTTAGGCCCTCCAGTTATTTGTATCATTATATTACTTTGGATTTGTATCTTATTATTTGTTGTTGTTTGTATAGTCATTTTATTTATTTATTTGCATTTTTTTAACCACTTATTCTGTGGTGGGGAGGTTGATTTGTTAGTGTATCTTATTGATTGTATTACTGTAAATTTTGTTGTTATTGTTTATATTAGGTCTTTTTTTTTTTTTCTTCTTTCGCCATGACCGCAGGGACTCATATACCAACTGTGATGGGCCGTGGGCGGTACGCTTGTAGCCGGGGGGTTTGTCAGATTAGAAGACCTCGGGTCAGGCATCTTGTGCCTGTCCCGCGTTCTGACCCCTCGGCTCCCTGCCACGTGTCCGGGAGTCACTTCTCCAGCGCCTCCAGCCTTTCCTGCATTCTGTTGAATGCCAGGTCAGTCCACAATAAAATCCCCGTCATATATGATACCATCCAAGACGGACGGGCTGACCTGGCTCTCATTACCGAGACCTGGGTGGGTGCAGAGGGGGGGGCTTCGCTCTCCCTTCTGTGCCCGCCCGGGTATCTGGTTCAGGGTGTGGGGAGGCTGGAGGGTCAGAAGGGAGGAGGGGTCGCCATCGTCCATCGGGATTCTCTTTATGTTTGCAGGGCCTCGACATTGGTCAGCCAGGGGTTAGAGTGCCTTCACCTGTTGGTGGGACAGCGGGACAGATTTGGCATTGTGCTGGGTTACCGCGCTCCCCGCAACCCAGCACAATCCCTTCCGGAGCTCTCCGAGTTCATCGGGGCTGCACTTTTGAAGTCCCCGTGCCTTCTGGTCGCGGGTGACTTCAATGTGCATGCCGGCGGTGAACTTTCTGGGGCAGCTCTGGAGTTCATGGAATCCATGGCGTCCATGGGTCTGTCCCAGCATGTTGTATGCCCCACTCACAGGTCTGGCCACACCCTGGATCTGGTCTTTTCCTCCATGTCGGGGATTTCGAGTCTGGAGGTTGGGGGCATTGTCCCCCTTCCTGTGTCATGGTCAGACCATCACCTGCTTACTTTCCCTGTGGCGATCTCGGCCCCTCCTCGCGGGGACCAACGGCCTCCTGTTTTGGCCCGTCCCCGAAGACTCATGGATCCTTCTCGGTTCCAGGAAGTCTTTGGGGCATTTCCTGGAGAACTGACTGGCGCGCCGGCCGAGGCTGTGGCCAACCATTGGTTTGATACAGCTGCCCAGACCATCGACCGGATCGCCCCTAAGCGTCTTCTCCGGTGCCGAGCTCGGTCCTCGCCGTGGTTTACATCCGAGCTCCGAGCGATGAAGCAGGAGAGGAGAAGACTAGAGCGCAGCTGGAGAAGAACCCGGACGGTTATTAGTAAGGCTGCTGTTGTTTCCCAGACTAGACGCTATTCCAACGCAATCAGGGAGGCTCAAAGATCTTTTGTCTCCCTGAGAATTGGTGAGGCCTCGAACCGTCAAGCGGAGCTTTTCCGTGTGGTTCGGGACCTCACCAATCCTAGTCTGGTCGAGCCTCCTCCTACTGAGTTCAGTAGTGAGAATTTCGCAGCCTTTTTTTGTTCTAAGATAGAGGCCATCCGGGCCGGCTTCGACTCCAGTTGCAGTAGCACTGCCCCGGCATCCCCAGTTGCTGGGCCGCCTTCGTCGCCTCGGTTGGATGCGCTTGGGCCTGTTTCCGCTGTCGAGGCCTCTAAGGCTATGGCTCACTGCCGACCGGCGTCCACTCCTTTCGATCCCTGCCCAGCCTGGCTCATAAAATCGGCCAGCGGGACTATGGCCGAATGGGCTTCGGCTATTGCTACCGCCTCCTTCAGCGAGGGGGTCTTTCCCTCTCGTCTGAAGGAGACGGTGGTAAAGCCCATTCTTAAAAAACCTGGCCTTTCCTCGGACGATTTGACCAACTATCGTCCTATTGCCAACGTCCCGTTTATGGGCAAGGTGATCGAGAGGGTGGCGGCGGTTCGGTTGCAGTCATACCTGGAGGATCGGCAGTGCCTCGATCCATGCCAGTCCGGGTTCAGGCCTCGTCGGGGGACCGAAACAGCTTTGGTCGCGCTGCAAGATGACCTAATCCGGGCGGCCGACAGGGGTTGCTCTACCCTGTTGGTTCTCCTGGATTTGTCAGCGGCCTTTGATACCGTCGACCACGGTATCCTGTTGGATCGGCTCTCAGAGGTTGGTATCGGAGGCACTGCTCGCAGTTGGCTCCAATCCTTCCTGGAGGACCGTCCACAGTACGTACTGCATGGGGGGGAGTTGTCGGCTCCTTGGATACTCCCTTGTGGGGTTCCACAGGGGTCGTCGCTGTCCCCTATGCTGTTTAACATCTACGTAAGGCCGCTGGCTGGGGTCATTAGGAGATTTGGAGTCTGCTGTCATCAGTACGCTGATGACACGCAGCTCTATCTCTCCTTTTCCACCTCTGCAGTGGAAGCTGTGAGGATCCTTGATGAGTGCCTGGACGCCGTCCTGACCTGGACCGGGGCGAACAGGCTTAAGCTCAACCCCGAGAAGACGGAGGTCATGTTCTTTGGGAGCTCACCATCTGGGTACGGTGGCCCTCTTCCGCAGCTGGGGGGGGGTTTCTCTCCAGCCTGTGGAGAGGGTGCGGAATCTGGGCGTGGTTCTGGACCCGGCGCTGGCCATGGAGGCCCAGGTGGCCTCGGTGACCAGGGCCGCTTATTTCCATCTTCGCCAGATCGCCCAGATCCGCCCGTACCTGGATGTTGACTCTCTGAGAACAGTGGTCCAAGCACTGGTGATCTCGAGACTGGACTACTGTAACGCACTCTACATGGGGCTGCCCTTGACTCTTCTCCGGCGCCTGCAGCGGGTGCAGAATGCGGCAGCCAGGCTGGTGGCTGGTGTGCGTCGTTATGACCATATCACCCCAGTCCTGGCTCGTCTGCATTGGCTACCCGTTGCAGCCCGGATTAGATTCAAGGTCTTGGTTTTAGTTTATAAAACCCTCCATGGCTTGGGACCAGACTACCTGTCAGAGCGTATCGCCCAGCGATCCACCTCGGCCCGTCCAGTTCGGCAGGTGCGAGCGCACTCGCTTCGGGTTGCCACCCCTCGAGAGGCCCGGAAGACGGTTACCCGAAACCGGGCCTTCTCCGTGGCAGCCCCATCCTTATGGAACGCCATCCCTAGCGAAGTGCGCTCTGCAGAGTCCCTGCAGGCCTTTCGAAAAGCTTTAAAGACCTTTTTATTTCGAGAGGCCTTTGGCGAAATTTAGTTTTTTTTTTTTTCCTTTTTCCCGCCATCGCTGTTTACGATTTTTACCACTATGCCCATTAGTGTCTCCAATTTACTTACTAGGACTCACGTCATTACGTGTTGGGACGCGTTTGGAGGCTTTAGGTTTTTATGCTTTTAGGATCTGTCGCTGTTTTAATTTGCTATTTTGTGTATCTATTTGTTGTACTTTGGTTTTTTGTTAGCCGCTTAGAGTCCTGTCGGAGATAAGCGGGATACAAATATAAAAATAAATAAATAAATAAATACTTCTAGATTAATTCCTGGGCTTGGATGCCCAAGTTTGAGTGGTAGCCAGAAACATATTTGCACACCAGCTGCAACTGTTCGTTGACATACCTCATTTTGCTATAGTAACAACTGCCTTAATTATATCCCACATTGATTACTGTAACACATTCTACAGCACTTCAGCTGGTTCAAAAGGAAACTGCCTTGATGCGGGACAGCTATAGGGAATGTATTATGTGTTTATTTGCTTGTTTTACTTGGCTATTCTACTGTTTATTTAATTTGCATTGCTATTTGTTTCTTATTTGCATTTATGTAAACTGCCCAGAGTCCCTTCTGGGAAATCGGTGCGGTATAAAAATGCAAATAAATAAATAAATAAATAAATAAACAATACATTACATCCCTGTTTCAGCAACTGTGTTGGTCCCATTGCCATCACAGGCATGTTTGATGGGGGACAAGACTGCTCTCAGGTTATGGAATGTTGTGCCTTAGGAACTTAGGTTAACCCATCCCTTCCACATTCTATTTACTTCTAATTCCCCTCTTGGAATGTCTTCTGACCCCAATTTCACAAGTTTTCTTCTAGCTTCTCATGCCCCCTCCGGGATGTTTAGCCCCCACTTTGGGAAATAGAGATCTGCTATGTAATCTCACATGCCATCCAGTAAGAACAGATTTATAGTGATTCTAATAGAGCTGTCCAGGTAAGTGAGATATTTAAAGAAGGGTTTTACCACTTCTCCTCCCCATGAGTCTCCATGGCCAAGCTGGGATTTGAATCCAGGTTTTTAGGTGCCGTAGTCCATCACTCTGTCCACTACACCACATTGGATATCCAACAGCATGGTCTAAAGTGGCAGTCATCCACATTTCCTAAAGTGCCATGTTACAGAATCCTGTTGGTTTTGCAAGGACCTGTCCGTCCCACTTTTTTTGAAGTGTGCTAAAGCCATTCTTAAAGTCTCAAATAAATATATAGTGTCCTATATAAGGTGGTACAAGGTAAGTAGTGCTAACAGTAATATGATTGATGACCAATATAATAATCAACACATTTTCTTGATCTCCAGGGCAGCAAGAGCTGCAACAGAGTGCAGTAATGATTCCCCAACAAGTACTGTACTATAACTGGCTACTTTAAAAAAAATTAATAGACATGGACATACATGATAATGAGCAGTTTTGACATAGCTAAAACTCACTAGATCCAAAATTATCCTTAACAAGTAATAAACATTTAGTGTTTTAAAATTCAAAATTCAAAATATGAATTTAGTTTTATTGAAGTTTCAGATTCCGAAAAGTCAGTTAAAAGTCTGTGGATCTTCCACTATTCAAATGTGGCCTAAATCTCATTGAGTTCAATAGACCTCAATTTTCTTGGGATTTTGATCTGTGGATCTCAATAGCTTTATTAAAGTGGGTCATGAAACAAACTGGGTAGCCCAGACCTATGAGGTTTATAAAATGAAAATCACTGTATTTGCAAGTAGTTTAGAAGTAAGCATATCACAGATTAAAAAAGAAAAAGAAAGACATCCTTTTGTGTTTTGTTTGCTGTCTGTTTTCTCTGCTGTTGTCTGGCCTTGTTTGCATTTGAAAAAGGTCTCTCTGCTTATTTCTGGGGAAATGAACGCTCTGAAAATGTCACAGTAGGAAAATGAGGAAAGGGGTGATTTAGGGGCTGCCTTTCTTCTCTTGCTAAAGCAGACATTCAGGATCAGCAACATCAGAGCAGCAGCTAGAGGGTGGTTTTCATTTTCTCACTTCCTTTCCCTTGCCTCTCTAATTACTTATGTGCAGTGAGTTCAAAGCTGACTATTCCACTTAATCATACAGTAAAACATCACTGACTCTACAGCCACTAGTTCACTGAAGTTGGTTAACATGTGTGACTCACCGCCTTACCATATAACCCTGTGTGTTGGGGCAGTAACCTACCCCCCATCCTCACCAATATATAATGAAGTGGAGGAACAGCAGTTGCTGTTGAAATATTGCTTGATTGAAAGGAACTGTCCTTTATCTGGGCAACTTGGATTTCAATTGGAGTGCATGCAGTTCCCAAACTCAGAAGTATGTTTACTTAAATTCTCTAAACTACTTGCAGATAAAGTGATTTTCATTTTATAAACCTCAGCAGTCTGGGCTACCCAGCTTGTTTCATGATCCACTTTAATAAAGCTATTGAGATCCACAGATCAAAATCCCACAATGATTGAAGTCTTTGACAGATGTTTGCAAAGCAGAGGTTGGAAGTTACTTTGGAAAGTAAGCAATTCCTGTTAGACATTCAACGGTCTGCCAAGTAACATGTTGCTATTACTAGTTAAAGTGGAGGAATCCAAACAGGAATGTTTCTCCAGCTTCAATCAGTTGATCTGACTGGCTGGATAGGTCAGTGGTTTAGGGGAGGTTGGGAGTTGGATTCCCCATTGTGCCTCTTAGGAGAACAGACAGCATGTACAGTATAGCTATGGGAAATCTGCACAGTCCCAGGACACACCCATAAAAAGAGAAGGGTAAGCCACTTCTGAGTGTTCTCTACCTAGGAAAACCCTGGAAAGAGTTGCTATAATTCAGAATTGACTTGACAACACAATATTATCCAGTCCCTTGACAGTCTTTTTCTTACTTTCACATTTCCTGCTGAGTCTGTTGGCACGTGGATTCCCAAATGACTTGGCCCACCCCTTGCCCTTTGAACTAGATGCGGGCAACACTGCTCTGATTGATCACATCAGCACTGCTACCAGTCTTTATTTGGAGAAGGGAGTTCAAAATGTTTCACAAAGTCAGAGAAACAACCCATGCTCCTTAATAACCAGGCATATTTTCAGTTTCTTTCTGGCATGAAAAGATGCTCTTCCTTCCCAGAATTTCACTGAAGTTACTATATGACATACAGCAGGCATGTCCAAATTTCAGCCCTCCAGATGTTTTGGACCACAGCTCCCACAGTCCTTTGGCATTGGAAATAGAGGCTTGGAATTCTGGGAGTTTTGGTCCAAAACATCAGGAGGGCCAAAGTTTGGCCATGCCTGACATACAGTATTAAAATACCGTGTTGCTGAGATAATCAAACAGTAAGTGATGTGTTTCTATACCAGCTAAGAACATCATAAAATCAAGCTAGTTTTCCTCTGAGTTATAAAATTAATTCCATTGCTTACCTTGCTTGTTATACAGGCTTTTTGCCAATATTCATTGCCTTCAAGAACTCTACTACTGAATAGAGTATATGCCAAGTTACTGACTGTCAGCTTTTAAGATTTTCTGTTAAACAAACCACTTATTATATGAGGGTCCACTGTAATGCATTAGGTTTAATATGTCAACACCAAAACCATCACATTTCCACTGAACAAGGAGATAAGGAATCCAGTTGTTTAAAAGTACTGTAATATTAAAATAATGACAGTAATTTTAATGGTACTTTCAAAACATTATTTTTAAGGTTTAGAAGCATCCTTGTGCTTCTGCTTAACATCAAAGCAATAATTTTCACTATCTGAAACAACTGGAAAAAAACTGGAAAAAACAGTCCATTTGAAAAATACTTTTGGAGAGCTTTATGGATAGTGTGGACGAGAAATAAAGATAAATATGTAGTTTCTCAACAAAATTAAGCCTGTTTTTTTTTTTGAGTTATTCTCAGGAATAGCACACTCAGAAGTTGGGCTTTGCCTGTGATCTAGCCTTGTATTCTCATTGTTTTAGAACTGAACTACCTTGTTAATCACAGTGATCTTGAGACTGATTTTGATACTAGTTTAATTAAACTAAAAACAACAAACAATCCAAACAAAATAAAACAATCAAATGTACCCAGACTACAAATTTAGTGAAGGGCAGTTTTGAAACAATGGCATTTTGTTGCTAATTTACTTGCTAACTGCCTTACACATACCCTCTACTAGCACAGTGGTTTCCAACATTTTTGAGTCTCAAGCTCCTTTTATAACAGCCAAATCAACCTGGGTCATTTTAAGAAGAGTGGGACAAAATGTTTTAAATAAAAAAGACACATGTAAACCTTCAATTCACATGCCATTTTTTAAAAATCCCTCAAAGTTCCTATCTCTCATATACACACATGCACTAACTTTAACATCTTCCTCCAAAAGGTCATTATCCTTCTGAAGTGCTGTAATTGGCATTCCAAGTGAGGATGTACCATAAATTTGCATAAAAACACAGATTTACAATACTCTCAAAACCATTTTTAATCTCTTTCCCCTCCATTAGTGCCAAACATAGAAGTTGCTTTCTGTTGCTGCTGCTGCTGCACAGTAGGTAAAAACAGCAAAGTGGCATCTTGAAAACTAATAAGCTCCATGAGCACGTTTGGGGGGGGGGGGGGCCTGAACCCTGCTTTATCAGATGCAGTGGGTTGCAGTCAACAGAAGCTGATGCCAAATGAATTTTATCTATCTTTCAGTAAGAACTAACAATCCAGTGGATCTCAACCTTCCTAGTGCCGCGACACTTCTCTCCCTTCCCCACAAATCCCACCAACCCCATTCCCTCAAACGTGATGGGGGTGAGTGGGCAAGAGTGGGGGGGGGTAGAGAGAAGGAAACACGTGAGGAAGAGGCAAAAGCCGATCAGCATTAACAGACTCGACTCCACCCATTTGGGAGTGGGGGAGAAAGCGGGCGGATGGGGAGGGCAGCAAGAGTCAAGGTAGGGGACAGAGGTGCAGAGGTGGCTATGGCTGGGCACCCTCAGAAGATCCTTTTAAAATAATAATAATATAAACCCCACCCGTGTACTGTACAGGGGTATATGTGTGTCAGTATCCAAGAGGCAGCAGGGGCAGAGGCAGCAAACACCACCTGCAAAACTGCTAACTGAACATTATTTTGTTGTTCTCCTAAATGCGCTAACGATAGTGCATTCCAGCACTGAGTTGTTGTTGTTGATGGTTGTGGTGGTGGTGGTGGTGGTGGTGGTGGTGGTGGTGGTGGTGATGATGATGATGATGATGATGATGATGATGATGATGATGATGATGATGATGATGATGATGATGATGATGATGATGATGATAGAAGAGTAGATAGTAGAGATGGGCACGAATAAAAAATGGTGTTTCGTTTGTCGTTTGTCGTTTAGGGGGTCCGTTTTGGTTCGTTTCCGTTTTTCGTGAATTTTTGCAAAAAATTCATTTTTGTTTTCGTTCATTTTGTTACCATTTTGTTACCATTTCGTTACCATTTATTTCAATTTTTGTGATTTTTTTAGCTTTTAAAGCAGTTCAATGCATTGCTGTAACAAAAACAAAACGGACAACAAAATTTCTGGTGTTTCTGTTCGTTTAGTTTCATTTTAGAGATAAAATTAATTTGTCGTTTCATTGCGTAACAAAATGAAAAAACGAAAACAGAAATGAAAAATTGTTCGTTTCGTGCCCATCTCTAGTAGATAGCATCTCTTATTAGATCCAACAGACTGCAAGCCACAGTGCAGGCAGAATGTAGATAAAGAGCCCAAAATTGGTGATGGTGGTGGTGGTGGTGGTGGTGAGAAAGAAGAAGAAGAAGACGACAATGAAGAAAACGATGAAGAAGACGAAGAAGATGACGATGACGACGACCACGACATCCAGGACTCATTGTGACCCAGTGGTTTGTGGTTAGCATGAGGCTTCGAGTGCAGACGTGTGCACATTGTTTCTGCAGTGTTGCACAGTGCTTTTGAGGACAAGAGCCACTCTGCTGAGGGAAACCTACACCCCTATGGATGCCCCTTTCCATAAAATCAGGCAATCACACAGGCAGAACCACTTCTTCTGGCTGAACAACAACAACAAAATACAATCCCACAACAGACTTCCCCACATTGAGCTTTACATTGTGTAATCACTGGGTGTTAATTCAAATTCATCTGTACCAAACCTGGTGTAAAATGGAGTGGAAGTAGCCAAAGTTCTTGTCCTCTAACTGTTACTCCCAATCCCATCTCAGAAAAAGCTACATTAAGCGCAGACTCTTTTGGAACTACCTAACACAACTCTTTTCTTTTAGTTAATCCATTTCAAACCCACAGATTCCATTACCAAAATATATTTTAAAAGATGGATTTCGGGATTTTATATTCCCTCCCAAACTCTTTGAATAGTAAATTGGAGGGTGAGGTGGCGTGTGTGTGTGTGTCTGTCTGTCTGTTTCTTTCCTAGACATAATCCAATGGGACAGTATTCGAGAAACCCTGGAGCATTCACCACATATCCTGCCACATCCCAGATGGCGAGCTCTGCTAAATGCTGTATATGCCACATCAGAACAAAGTAGGATTGTCAGTGGGAGGCTTGGAATGGGGGTGGGTGGGTAAGATGTCATTTGTTTATTCATTTGCCTTAATTAAAAGAGAAGTAAGCAATTGCAGAAGGAAAATGCTTTTAGAACAAAGCAACAGGAAGCCAAGGCATAAGAAATAAATTGGGATACAAAAGCATAGAGACCGATTTAGAGATGCTTAGGGAGTTTTTTGTTATGTTCAAGATGAATGAATGGTTGTACAGGCAGCCATTTTTAAAAAGTGCACATTTGAGGGGCATATTCTGTCTCCCATAACCTGGCTGCTGACTTGTTCTGAATGTGGAAGAATATTATCCACCAGGGGCCTATATACATAATCAAATACAGTAACCAAATGGTTAAGTTTAGTCACTGATAAACCAACTTTTATTGACCTTTACTGGTGCACACAATAAGATGGGTGTATGATAAATGGTTCACATAGTTAAAGATTAATTTCTTTCTCTCTATGCTCCCACCTCACTCTCCAGTGAAGAGGAATACTTTCCTGCCTAGCCTTGAAATTGTCAGTGCCTAGAGAGAGACTGTGTGAAGGAACAGTGGGTGGAAGGACAGACTAGGCACTCGAAGGATAAAGGTTGAATCCCCACTCAGCCATGGAAACTAATTTGTGGGCCACCAAGGCTCCGATATCCCTTTCTCATGTGCTATTCTCCAGCCAGGTGTCTTCCATCCTATATCTGAGCAATTCATTTTTTTAACCTAGATGCAGCACCCTACATTTTTCTCTGTTGAAACTCATTCCATTAGCTTTGGCCCAGGACTCTAATCTGTCAAGGTCGTTTTGGATTTTCATCCTATCCTCTAGGGCAGTGGTGGCGAACCTTTGGCACTCCAGATGTTTTGCACTACAACTCCCACAGTCCTTTGTCATTGGCAACAGAGGCTTGGGATTTTGGGAGTTGTGGTCCAAAACATCTGGAGTGCCAAAGGTTTGCCACCACTGCTGTAGGGAATTAACAACCCCTTCCAATTTGGTATCATCTGCAAATTTATTTAAAAAACTAAATATTATTTAATTTTATTTCCCTTTCCAGGTTGAATACATTTTTGTATTCTGTATTTGTGTCTGTTACCACCATCCTGGAGTGTTGTCCTCATTTTTATGTTTTTATATTTTATGGGTTTTGCAGGGGATGGTTGGTTGCTTACTTTTATTGTTGGAAGCCGCCCAGAGTAGTGGCGGGCCACTCAATGGTGCGGTATAGAAATTGAGCAGAGAAATAATAAATAAATAAAGTGCTGTATTTGATTTTTTGCAGCCATGCCAGTCACTCCTTGACCTCTTCCTTTTGCCTTTCTTTTTACCTTGGAAGCCTCACGGTTTACCATGTAATTGTGATTTTTTTAAAAAAAAAATTGTGCTTGCTTTTTAGAAAAGCATTGACTCTTCTCCATTATCTCCTTCAATATCTTAATGGGATATTTTGATGCAGAGTTTTAATCATTCAAATGAGAGAGTGTTAGTTAGGTCCAAAAGTCTTGAAATTTCATAAAGGAACTGACCGATGAAAGGACTAAACCTGATTTTAAGGGTAGTCTTGATCCTTCTAGCTCAGGCCCCCACAAATTACAAGTAAATAAAATAACACAGGGAGCTTCATCATATGGAATTAATTTCCAAGGAGGTTATTGCATTCAAGTGCAACTAAGCATTCATTCACCATGAAATCAAACCTGAGAATTTGAGTTTCCAAGTATGTTTGTACTAATTGTCCACACGTGGTAAGAAGATAAATGCCTTGCTTGCAGCTTCTCTGTATCCCTATTGTAGCCTTGCAGGAGACATGTTTGCACAAACCTAACTAGTAAGCTGCAAATAGAGGTTCCCTCCTTTCATTTCTTTGTTTAATTGTATTTTTTTTTTCAAAGAGGCAAAAAAATGGAGAAAGTCTTTGCTCTCAATTCTTAAGAGTGTGTGCTGGCATGGCAGCTTTTCTGCATTAGTTCAAGCATTCAGAACTTCTAAACCAGTGCAAATTATAGGGTGAAATTCCAGACTGATTTACATTTTCTTTTGTGTCATGTGGTCAAAAGAAAAAAATGCAAATCAGCTCATCCTAATCCTAGAGCATATCCCACATTGTTTACCAATGTGGTTGCACCCTTAGTCTGTTTCAGCATGTAAAACAGAACAAAATCAGTTGAGAGACCTTTGTCTCATGGTCTTTGAGGTGCCTCAGCATTTTGGTTTGTTATGCTAGATAATTAATGCAATGTTAATTTTACCTTCAGTTATCAATATTTATTATTTCACACACTGATATGAGAATCTCAGGATAGACTCCTCTGCTCACTTAGCTGGGAATATCTGAATGAAAACAACTTTAAATAAACTCTGGGTCTGCCACTTTTGTGACTAATGGGCCATCCTTTGTCTGACATCTGTCTGACAGCTGGTAACTACAGATACAATGCTTTTCTCAGCAGAGGAGATGGTTAATTTAACTGTCTCCAGGAACTAGACACTAATCAGATGGGATTTGTTAAAAAAATCCATGTGGTGATTTTCTTCCCCTGCCCAATTCCCAGGAAAGCTTTAAAGTTTAAAAATTACCTCTTTCCAGAAGCTATCAGCTATTCAGAAGAGATTTCTAAATCATTAATATGGTATTTCTCTTTCCTTTCCATTTCCCCAGATGGACTATAAAACTGGAAAATGTATCTAGACTTTCATACAGATGGTTGAGCTTTGTGTAAAAATCAAGGGCAAACTTAAATACCCACCAAATGTGAAAAGAGGGACTTTTAACTTATATTTGCGAAGGGATGGTTTTAGAAGGTCAGCACATAATTATTATTTTTTTGCTCACACTTTATTTCATCTTGACAGCTTAGAGAAGCTGGTGGTTAGGAGCATGGACTGGTATTAAAGGTTATTCTTCTACTTCTGAATTTCATAGATTGTAAGACCAGGATAGAGTCCACATAAGACCGAATGTAAATAACCCACATGTTGCAATTTTGTCACATTCAACCTACACAGGTTTTAAGCTTTCAAATATTCCTCATTCTTATGGTATCCTGTTTGGTACAGTAAATAGTAGACTTTGAGGTCTTGGGTTCAAATTCATGACCAGCCATGAGCTCACCTGCAACCCTTCACCTGGTGGAAATCCCCTAGGCAGAGTACCATAGGATCTCAGCACAGCTGTTAGGAATACAATGATCCACAATGAGAAATTATATCTTCTGCTTCAGCAGTGAAGTAGTGAAAGTCTGCTTGTGCCAGTAGCAAAAACACCAGACCTTTCACACAATGGCCCCTTGGACTACACGGATCCTTATCAGCGCAACCATATAAAGTCAGTGTATAAGGGTTTCACCCAGATCAGAGGTTTAATTTTTCCCTCACGAGCCAAACCTTAATGAAATTTCTAGTAACATTAAGCCAAGGTAGCAACTTGAAACAGAACACAAGGAGATGAGCTTCCTTAACTGGGCTTGCTAATTTTGGCAAGCAAAATATCCTCATAAGCCATTCAGGGAGAGAATAAGGAGAAACTAGAACTAGTTCTAGAAAGTGTTTGAAGCAAGGTTTAATTGTTTGCAATTTTTATATTACCAGGAAGCCAGTTGTGAAGTGAATACATTTTAGGTTTACTTAGCCCATTTAATAATTCATTCAGTCCCTTAAACTTTTCCCTTGCATTCTTGGTTAGGGTGGGTGGATCTACATGTGTGTGGAGTTCTGAGAAACCAGATCTTGGAATAAACTTGAGTAATTAAATGTTTCATGCAACAGTCTATGCGGTGAAGTTAAGAGTTCTTAGTATTTAATTAATTTTCTGAGATGACAATAAAAAAATTCAAGAAATTTATGTACTTTCAAGAAATTTATATATTTATGAAATTTATAACACACAACAATAAAAGCAACATATGTCCAAAAAGAGATCTACAGCAGCTGCCATAGTTCCTGACTCTACTCTTCCTTTTAAGAGGAAGCAAACTGGAAGCCAATATGGTTTGCTGAGGGCTGAGATATGTCATTCTTTCTCCTGGTTTTAAGGCTCTGTTTCTGTGCCCAATTCATTCAGTTAACATATAAATGACATGGAAAGTGCAACATCCCCCCCCCCCCCAAATCCCACAAGACTTAGTCTGATGAAATTCAGGATACTGTGTGGGCAGAGATTTCAGGACAGCTCATCTGGAGCACGCGTGGGCCACATGTTACAATGAAGAAAAACCTAGTCTCTTCTTGGCCCTGTGTCATGCATAAGCTGCTCGTATAGAAAATGTTCCCATATGATTGAGAATAAATAAATAAATTCTTTGCCTTTTGGGATGGCATGTTCTACAAGTATGCAAATTAGATGATATATGCCGTGACAGCTGTGGTGATTAGCATGCTTAATCTCTAGGCTGAGAGAAATGTACCCATCTTTGATTTTCTGCCCATATGGTTTTGATCTGATTTTTTATAAAGGCAACATGAAGGGAAACTCTGAACCAATAGGATATCTATATTTAATTAGATATTTTACAAGGAATTTGTTCTTAATCAATATGCCATTTAACCCAAAGATGTATGACCAGGTACCCTGTGCTGTTTTTTGTTCTAGCTTTAATACACTATCTTAGAGCTGGGTGGGTGCAACTGGCACAGTAGTAGATCCAACTGCCATATTTGTTGATAGACTAAAATAGAACACACATGGTTTATGCAACTAAAGCTATCATTCCATTGAAGGTGTCCTTCAATAACACAGATTTTATCAAACTCCAAGAGCTCTGATGAAAGTCCTTCTAAGCTGTCTCCAAGAATGAAACACAAATGAAACATTGAAGGATGACTGATGGGATTTCATATGATATTTTTAGGGCCACATGTTCTGTCTCCTTGCTCTAGAGGCAGTGCAGTGCAAGGTCTTTGCCATCTGAAGAAAGAAATGAGGTACTACAGGAGCCAGAGTTGTCAGCTCCACTGTGCCTTCCCATTGTATGCAGAAACAGTGGAACGACTGCAGCTCAACAAAAGAAATACAGTGATGCCTTGTAAGACAAATTTAATTTGTTCTATGGGTTAATTTGTCTTACAAAAAATTCATCTTACAAAATGCAGTTTCCCATAGGAATGAATGGAAAATTGATTAATTCATTCCAAAGCCTAGAAACAAGACAGAAACACTTTTTTGTTTAAAAAATTCTCTTTATAAAGTGCACTTTAAAGATATAAACACTGTGCAACACTGTGCAGAAACACTGTGCACGCCTCTGCACTCGAAGCCTCATGCTAACCACAAGCCACTGGGTCACAATGAGTCCTGGATGTCATTGTTGT
>JAHTLZ010000007.1:15634843-15645794 GCA_023846285.1 Phrynocephalus versicolor | reverse complement strand
TGTTCTTGTTCTTGTTCTTGTTCTTGTTCTTGTTCTTGTTCTTGTTCTTGTTCTTGTTCTTGTTCTTCTTCTTCTTCTTCTTCTTCTTCTTCTTCTTCTTCTTCTTCTTCTTCTTCTTCTTCTTCTTCTTCTTCTTGTTAAGAACATAAGAACATAAGAAGAGCTGTGCTGGATCAGGCCAAAGGCCCATCCTGTCCAGCTTCCTGTATCTCACAGTGGTCACACCAGATGTGTCTGGGAGTGTACGAGACTAGATATCTCTCTCCTGATACCATTCCCCTGCATCTGGCCCTTGAAGTACTCTGGTTTTAATCCTTGAGATTACACATCTCCATCAATTCTTCTTCTTGTTGTTGTTCTTGTTCTTCTTCTTGTTCTTGTTCTTGTTCTTCTTCTTGTTCTTCTTCTTCTTCTTCTTCTTCAACCAAGGGAACAGATCAACAGCAAACAAAAATTGCCACAAACCCAAGAAAAAGAAGGAAAGAGAACAGTCAGCAAAGCTTTCTTTGACTTCCAAGTCTGGAATTAACAATTGCTTGGTGCTGGATAAATAATCACCCCAGCCCAGACAATCTTCCCAGACAAACAAACTACAGGCAGCATGCAGGGTTGAAAATAAAACTCCAACACATTACAATCCTTTCCGTCAACAGAACATTTGACTGGCAGCAGTTTTTTTAACTTAAAATAAAAGGTTTTTAATGTTCCAAGAAAAGATTTGAGGAATTTAGTGTAGATAGTTAAGGCTAAGCTGTTTTTAGCAAGTCCCTCTTGGCTCAAGCATGGCTGTATTAAACACAAGTTATAATGTGTGCTTGTTTCATCTTTTCATCCTTTTTATCTGCACATGCTACAAAGGAGAGGGACGAGGATTGTGTGTTTACTTTTGGAATGGGGGTGGTGGTGCGGTTAAGCTTTTGATTTCAACTTCAGGTTGCAGCCAACTGCCTCAGGCAATACACATATAAAGATGATAAAGAGTGGTGCTTCAAAAACATTTAGGAATTATTTTGACATATCTTCCTTGACGGTTTGATTTTAGTCTCTTGCCACTGGCAGCTGCTGCTTTTGATTCTGTCTCAGAGTTCAAACTCACTGTGTCTCAACAACAACAGTATCCAAGCCGGACTGTGCAGATTTTACTCTCTTGGGCTACGAGCAAGCAAGCTCTTAGGATAGCAGGAGAACAAGCATGCAAAATCCCCCTCCTTGGGGGACCTGCAGTGTGTATGTGGGCAGTGGAGTACAAATATGAATGGGAGATGGAGTCTCAGGATGTATAAAAGTAGAAAAGACCTTTATTCTCTCTCAAATCATTAAAAAAAAAAACCTCTGGCTCAACGCGTTTCAGCAAAGGCCTTCTTTAGGAGCTGAGCAAAACATAATTAAAATTATATTTATAAAATTGTATATTAAATATCCTTCTGTAAAAGAGATACACAGCTTGGGATTTTAAACTTACTGCAGTACATGTACTAAGCACATTAGGCATGCCAGAATATGTTGTAAAATACCATAAAATCATATGCATTTTTCTTCTATGGTCTATAACAGCTCCAGAATGAAGACACTGGTGAAAGGAACATTCAAAAGTAGCTGTGCACAGTGTCAAGGGCAGCGAGATAACATTATGGCTATTATAATAAAGGGAGGAAATCTATCTCTTTTTAACCCATGAGGTACTTGGGTGGCAGGCATTGGCAGGTATTGGGATGAATCCAGTTGGCAGGTAGAGACCTGTATGTCCTGATAGGCTAGAAATCCCTGGATGGGAACCAGGGGCAGGGGCTGGATCTTTCCTAGCTAGCTCCATCCAAGTTGGGAACTCATGGATTGGCATTTGTCTTCATGGTCTCTAGAGGGAACTGCCACCCAAAGTGGTCTTGGGACAGTGGGTCCCCCCAGTGAGCTTGGATCCAACCCAATACTTCGCCAGGATATCTGCTGCTGCAATCAGTTAAGTTGTGGTCTCTTTCCCCCTCACGTATGGTATGTTTGTGTATCATCAGCACAATTGACACTGGTAGCAGTTGAGCCTCCAATAGAGTGCATTCCACAGCCAAAATGCTACAGCTGGAACACGGGCTCCAGCATCTCCACATAGTGTATCACTCTCAATTGTGCATGTAGAATGGATGCTCTTTGTAGGACTTAATGGTTAAATAGATATATAGAGAGTAGAGATGGGCACGACACACCAAAATGTCGTTCGTTTCTGTTCTTCGGCCCCTGGGCCCCAGCTTCAGTTCTTTACTGTTTTGGGGGCCCCTGGGGGCCACTTCATTTTCCATTTTTTGATTTTCGGGGGAAGCAGACCACTCGCTGGCTTCTCCCCTCAGCGCTGGGATGTCGTCCCCGCCCACCAGTCAGGCCAGTAGCGGCGGGGAGGAAACGGAAGTCCCAGCGGCGGAAGTTCAAGCCAACGCGCCCTCCGCCTTCCCAGTGCCTTAAAGGGACCTTCCCCACGCCGGATGACAGAGCTGCCGGGGCAGAGAGGCGAAGCGGAGACTCGGCTGCCCTACACTCTGTCAAGACCGGCACGGGGAAGATCACTTTGGGACCCCCGTTCTGTCCCTCTGAATGCAGAGTGGCTGAACGGGAGTCCCACCTTCCCCGCACCAGTCCTGACAGGCGCGATGTCAAGACTGGAACGGGGAAGATCCCTGTTCTTGTATGTTTGAAAGAATAGGACAATGTGGATTTCCTGATCTCCTGAACAACTGCTATGTGACCAAGACTTATGCATAACATAGACTTTGGGCTGAGCCAGTGATCCCCATTGCTTGTTGGCACTGGGGAGGTACTGAGTGCCTAAGACATAAAGGCATATCATATACAGAAAACAGTTTTTCTTCTTCCCCAGCACAGCTTTGTCTGAAATTTGTTGCCACGCCTGGGAATCCAGGAAAGCACTGCAATTATCTGTGACTTCACCCGGAACCCTGCAACGTCTGCTGGTGGTCTAAGACCTGCAACCCTAATTACAGCATCTGTAATTGCCATGCTCTTCTCTCCTTGCAAGTTTAGAAAGTCCCGACTTAACAGAGACGGCAGCCATTCATTCTATAGGTCAACCTAAACATCACTGATAGCCTGTTATTAGAAGCAAAGATCAGTGTTTCAAAGCTGTAACTGAAGCAGACTCTTGTGTCTGAGAAAAATCAGGCTTGAAAACACTAACCAAAAGACCAATTACAAAACAAAGCAAGCTAACTGGCAAACTACAGGGGATGTGAAAAACGCCTACCGTGCCAATCAGAAGCAATCAGCAGAACACTTGAAAAATTTCTTCTTCTAATCCCTAGCTGTTTGTAAGGTATGTTCTGAGCATTAGCCATTAATGAATGAAGTTCCTACTGTAGTGTAGACAAGAAAAAGTGCTCAGGGAACAACCTGCCTCATAACTTTTACATAAAAAGCAAACAGTGAATGCACCCACAAAATCCACAGTTTGCTTATTATGCACTGACCTACTGAAAGTAATACTGTCAAGAGGAAGAAACCAAAAGTTGGCAGGAACTGAAGAGGAGGAGGAAGAAAATAGTACGTAAGGGACAAATGTGACGTTCACCCTGATTCATGAATATTTATTATTTAGAATGTTGGCAGGGATCTTGGTTTGCATACTCCAATAGGAGCTATTGTGGGTAGAGTCATCACATATATCCCCCTGTGAGCATTCAGAGAGCCAGATAGGACCTAACAGATGTAAAGAGAGGGTGTAGAGTTAGGGATTATGGGGACTTGTTATGTGAATTATATGAAGTAGCTTAACTTGAAGAGTATGTTACATGTTTAATATAAAATTTGTAACTTAAGTCAATCCCAAAAAGCGTGAACTTCTTTATTCTTTGAACTACAGTAAACCATTCTTATTTGTGTTGAAAGAAAAGACTACGAGGCTCCATGATTTCAAATACCACACTTGGTCCTAACAATAAATAAATTAAATGGTGGCAGCACTCAACAAAGATGCCCCATTAACTGAAGCCATTGGAGGCTGAAACACTCCTCACCTGAAATTAACCAGCTGTAAGTAGAGTGGTGAATTGGATTGTTGGGACTTTGTTTTTGCCAGTCCAGGGTATCTACATACAAAGCTTTCCTCCAGCACTATTTTTCAAATGAATCAAAGCAAAAAGAAAAGTATTTATTTATTTATTTATTTATTTATTTTAATGCTTATATACCACCCGTCTCCCAGAGGAACTCTGGAAGTATTCTGCTTATAAACTGCCCCACAGTGTTTAAAGCACTCTCCGGGCAGTTTACAATTTATTTATACACGTTACGTTATTCATTCCCCCGCCTCCCCGGTAGCTGGGTACTCATTTTACTGACCTCGGAAGGATGGAAGGCTGAGTGAACCTTGAGCCAGCTAGCTGGGATTGAACCCCAGGTTGTGAGCACAGTTCTAGTTGCAGTACAGCAGTTTAACCACTGCACCACAAGACTCTTTTGAATCAAATTTCTTCTTATCAATTGTCTTCTTTGCCCAGATTTTACACCCATGTATAGTGACTGGGAATACAAGTGTGGACAAACTTGGCCTTGGCCTCCATCATTGCACTTGATGATGATCTTTTCTAATTCCCCAATTGATGCCTTTCTAGTTGTAGTCTTCTGACTTTTTTGGCTGCAGTCCCCATTTGAATTAATTAATTGATCCAAGGTATGCATCATCTTTTAAAAATTCTGTTTCTTCATAGTCAACATTAAAATGGTATTGCTGTTCAGTAGTCATGATTTTTATCTTCTTCTGGATCAATTGCAGTCCTAATTTGGCATTTTATTTTTTGAGTTTCAGTAAGTCATTTCATGTCATTGCTCCTTTCTCCTAATAAGGTATCACCTGCATATCTTAAATTATTCCTTTTCACTCCTGGATCTTCACAAACTAGTCCAGATTTCCATATGGGATATTCCACATATAGTTTGAACTATATATCCCCCTTGTCTGACACCTTTGCTTATAGGAAACATTCTGTCTCTCCATCTTTTGTCCTAACTATAGCTTTTTTGAGGCCCACAATATAGGCTATGCATCAGGATAGTCAAGTACTGAAGTACATCCATTTCTTTCAGAACAATCCATCCATCCCATGAGCCATACAATTAAAGGCTCTGCTGTCATCTGTTATGCATAGCCTGATCTTCTGAAAATCTTTGGTGCTCTCCTGTAGCCAGAGGATAGCTGCAATATGATCTCAAGTGCCTCTTTCTTTTCTGAATCTAGCTTGAATCTTGGGTAACTTCTGCTTCTTATAAGATAAAAGCCTTTGTTACAACACCTGGATAATCATTTTGCTTTCATGGGCAATTAGAGCCATGGTCCTTGTAAGGAGAAGCACAGAAGACCTGCTAGCAAGCTGTCTCGTTTTGTTTCCATCAAGGCCCACTCTGTTCCATACTTCCAGCTTCTCTGTTTACTTGGGGAAGGCCATGTTAATGTATGAGCATGAGGGAAAATTGAAAAAAAAAAAAACCTTCAAGAAGAATGAAAGCCCGTGGAAAGAGGACCACTCAATTTCTCCTGAGTTTGTCATTTCTGGAGTGGAACATCTTGTAGTTGTTGGACCGAAAATACCTCATTTCAGCCCACTTTAGTTCCCTAAATGTAACGAGAAATTAAGTAGCATTATGAAAAATGAAAAACAGAACCCCCTAAAAACACATGTCTTTTCCATGTAGTTCAACAGATCCTCTTTGCTGTCACCACCACATAGAACAAATGGGTTGGCTGTTTAGAGGGAAGCACATTCTGTTCTTCTTAATGCCATCCCAAGTGCTGCCATTTTTCAAAGCTTTAAATACCTTAATTGAGTAAGTTAAAGCAGCCTAGCTTCTTTCCATGCCAAATTTATTGGAAGAAAACATCTGTTTTCAAAAAGAGAAACTGAAGGAGCAAAGTGGAATAAGGTGGAAAAGCCAAAAGGCAGGCAAACAAACTGACAAGAGTTTGGCAAATTACTTTTTAAATGCAGTGTGTTTATGAACAATAGTTATATACCATAATCCTATTGCACTGGTGTCAGTCTTGCAACGAACATAATTCACGGTGGTGCATTGCTGCAAGTTAAGAAATCAGCATAGGCAGGTGATGTAGTAAGCAATTCATTCGTCATTCAGTTTATTACAATGTTCTGAAACTGACTCTTTTCATTACTCATTATATTTGAAAACAAAACCCCTCAGGATTGACCAAAAGGGTGTGTGTAGAACTTGCACTGTCATAATCAAAACACCCTCATAATCAAAATAGTTACTGTATCTTGTAATTATGTAATTCATTATTTCTATATTATGGGGGGAACTCGGGTTTACTTTTTCTTGTAATTAAAGAAGTGTTTATCTAGGATGTTTCATTGTTAAGTTGATTTACTGTGTTCATCAATATCTCAGCATCCAGAGAGCTTTATAGCAGAGCTCCCACGTATTGGATGTGGGAGACGATGCCGTTTGGGCATATTGGATGTGGAAGAAAAATGCTGTAAGGTCCAGAAAGATTTGGCCCTGACTGCAGTCCTCATTACTGAGTGGAAAATTGAGGTTAACTAGAATGTCACACCTGGGCATGGGAGATTGTTTTGTACATGTGGGGGTGGGGGTGGGGGTGGAGGTTTTCTCTACACTTGGACCCCCAAACTATGCTCCTATAGCAATGATGGCGAACCGATGGCACGGGTGCCAAAGGTGGCACTTGGAGCCTTTTCTGTGGGCACCCAACATTGCCCCTTCACAGCCACCTGTATTCAGTTAAAACTGCTGTATTGGCACTTTGAAAAGAAATAGTGGTTTTGAATCGCAGTTTGGGCACTCAATCTCTAAAATGTTCACCACCACTGTTCTAGAGATTCCCAGTGCAATATAGTGGATAGACTAGGACTCTGGAGAAAAAGGTTTTATTTGTTTATTTAAAACCTTTCTACATTGCCTTTCTCTTTGAAAAGACCCAAGGTTTGGATCCCCACTTGGCCATGGAAACTCACTGAGGGAGTGGAACTTGGAAAACTTCTCCTTAAGTATCCCATTCACCTTGAAAGCCATGTTAGGGTCAATGTACTTCAGTTCCTACTTGATGTCACAGAAAGACAACAAACAATGCTTCAGAATTACCTCATGCAGTCTTCATTCCTTTATCTCTTAATGCAGGCCTGCCCAAAGTCCGGCCCGGGGGGGGGGGCAAATCCAGCCCATCAGGCCATTCTGAGTGGCCCGCGGCTGGCTGGCCTGCCCCTCCCTCCCCCTCCTTCACCCCATGTTTTTTTTAAAGAAAGTGGTTGGGGCTTGCAGTGGGGTGGCAGGGTTGGGGAGCAACCGGCCCCTGACACATTCTCAGCCACCAAATCTGGCCCTCCTCACAAAAAGTTTGGGCACCCCTGTCTTAATGGGATAATATGTTAAATAGCAGCTCTGTGGTGAAGGATGTCTTGAGGTATTCTGTTGTAGTAGTGCTTCTTTGCATTATTTGCATCATTATTTGCATCATTATTTGCAAACTTATTTGTTTCCTGCTTCCCCAGGGGCTAACATATATGTTATCAGAGAACAAAGACTCTGATATATATATGGGGAAGTTTGGTGACTACTGATGAAAAGGCATATTGTTATTGAATGAGCTGGGGGGGGGGAGAGAGATAAACAGTCCTAGCCACATTGTTTGCATTAATGGTTTCAATTTTCTTAATCTATAACAGCTGTTGGTGGAACCATTGTCTGTATATTCTCTTCTCCCAAAAGAAACCTTAGTTGTCTCTGCCTAATTTTTTTAAAAAAAATCCATCTCTGGCTAGAGGAAATATGGTCATTTTAGCCTGCCAGAGCTCCTATGCTTTTACTGTATCTAAATTTCTTCATCTATAGAGGTGAATGTTTGAAAATCCATTGAAAGCAAACAAACAAACAAAAAAAATCACTGTCGTGAAAATTGTTTCATGCGTTTCACTGTTTGACCTAATTCCTCCAGAATGATTAGTATTTGAAGGATTGTTGTGGTACAAAAGTATCAGAAACTGACAACTTCCATATTTGAGTTAGTAACAATATTTTTTGTGTGTGTTGCCACCCAGGTGCCAATTAGACAGACTTTATGACCTCCATAAGCCTCAGACTCCATGCGATATTGACCCCTTTGTTTATCCACCGTTTTCAACAGGATTTAGTTATTCTCAACAGAATTAAGTCATTCAAACCTATTTTGTAAGTTAGTTGGAGTGATCTTGTCTAGTTGCAAGCCACCAACTGAGTTTCATGGCTCAACAGAGACCTAAATCTGGATTTCTTTTATTTATTTTTTTATTTTGAGTATTTTTTTAACCCCATCTTTCTACTCGGAAAAGGACCCAAGGTAGCTTACATTAATGAGGGACAATATACAGTCCTGTACAATTAAGACATATTCAAGTTTGAAAATATCCTCAGAGAGAATTCATCTCTCTGGTTCCGTTTCAGTTATATCAACCCACCATACTACATGGTAAGCTATTCACAATACAGTCTTCTTTCTCAGCATGATCCTGCTAGTTCAACTCTTCTGTATTTTTACATGAACATTTTCTTCTTTGGTGCATGTGCTGTATGGTCAGTAATGTCTTACTCTAGAAGGCCTATTGAATCAATTGGGATTTAAGGAGCCCAATCCTCCATAAATTCCCTTGATTCAAACAGGCCTAATCTAGTGAACTTGATAGTAAACTTGAATTTGACCAGTCGCTGGGAGACAGTGGAAGACAGTCAGACATGACTTAACGACTGAAAAACAACAACAATTGGGATTTATTTTAGCATAGCATGTCACAGCTAGAGCAGGCCTGTTGGCACTGCCAGGAGAGGTTGACTCAACAAATCCCCATTGATTTAATGGGGCTACTTTAGTGCTCTTTACTGCACAAAGCAACAGGATTTTCACCTTTGTGTTTCTGTTTAAATTACAGAAGCTCTTTCTACATATGTTGCTTTAGATGTAAATCAGCATGTTCATATGCAAATTTTGATTCCAATTTCATCCTTGTTTTAGGTAATGGATTTTTTTTTCTTTCTAGGCAAAGACAGTGGCTGATACTTCACGTCCATTTCATTGCTGTTCGCTGTCCTGCTTGGGACCAGTAAAAAGTAATCTAACCCCACGTCCATTGCGGGATGAGGGGAGTTCGTCCTGACCATGCCCCCTGAACTGTGATTTAAGCAGGATGAGAGATTCCCCTCCCTGGCCTCGGGAATCTGCTCGTCACTTGTCTCGTTCCGAGACGAGAGCCCGTGATGATTTTTGCAGAACCCATCTAGTGGCAGGAGTGCGAAGTGACATTAGTCAGTAAATTCCCTATGGAGTCAGCAATGCAGTGCAGAGAGATTAAAAGACAAATGCCTCAAACCTAGCTCCATACTGCATTGAAGGGAAGGCTTCAGAGAATCGAAACATTGAAAAACGGAAGGTCGGGTCGAAAAAAACCCAGAGAACAAAGTCATGGAATTTCACATCTCATCACGGAACAAGGACGTGCAGTAACAGTCATGCCAGTATCATCAATCATGGCCATGTGTACACGGGTACAGGGAAAGAACTGGAAGAAGACCGTGATGGATCAGGAAAGAGATCTTGGTGTGTTGGTGGACAGGTCCATGAAGGTGTCTCCCCAATGTATGGCAGCGGTGCAGAAGGCCAATTCCATGCTAGGGATTATCAAAAAGGGGATTGAAAATAAAACAGCCAACATTATAATGCCATTATACAAAACAATAGTAAGGCCGCACCTGGAGTATTGTGTACAATTCTGGTCACCGCATCTCAAGAAAGGCATAGTGGAACTGGAAAAGGTGCAGAAGAGAGCGACTAAAATGATTACTGGACTGGGGCACCTCCCTTATGAGGAAAGGCTAAAACATTTGGGGCTCTTTAGTCTGGAAAATAGGCACCTGAGGGGGGATAGGATTGAGATGTACAAAATTATGCAAGGCATGAGAAAAGTGGATAGAGGGAAGTTCTTCTCCCTCTCACAAAATACCAGAACTAGGGGACATACACACAAATTGAGGGCTGGGAGAGTAAGAACAGACAAAAGAAAATATTTTTTCACCCAGCGCGTTGTTAGTCTGTGGAACTCCCTGCCACAGGATGTGGTGATGGCATCTGGCCTAGATGCCTTCAAAAGGGGATTGGACAGATTCCTGGAGGAAAAGTCCATCACAGGTTACAAACCATGATGGAGATGTGTAATCTCCAGGCTTAAAACCAGGGTACTTCAAGGGCCAGATGCAGGGGAGTGGTATCAGGAGACAGATATCTAGTCTCATGCGCTCAGCTGGACTAGATAGGCCTTTGGCCTGATCCAGCATGGCTCTTCTTATGTTCTTATGGTGCCATCCTGACTAATCTTATCTGAAGCTTCCAGATGTCATGTGCTTGTAACTGTCCAATGGTAGCTAACTAGCCTCTGCTCTAGGAACTTTATTATGACTATATACCACATTCCTTAGATAGAATTCTAATGCAAGGCCAAACTGTGCAGTTACCATTCAGCTTTCAGAATCATACCATGTCCCATCATCCTCATTTCCTTACACTGCCATCTTTCCAGAAGCAGGCCAAGACCTTCCTCTTTAGGCAAGCTTTCCCTGAATGAGGGGCTACCTACTATGTGCCTTTATGTGGATTACCCTACATGGTTGCGCTGACTGATTTCATGAGAACACTAGTGTTTTCCATTTTGCTTTTCACCCCCTCATAATGCATTTTTCTTTTCTTCTTATGTGCTGTTTAATGTCCTAAGATGCCTCTTCAAACTCCCCGTTCTTAACTTGAATATGTCTTAAATATTCTGGACTGTATATTGTCCTTCGTTATTGTAAGCCACCTTGGATCCTTTTCCAAGAAGAAAGGTGGAGTAAAAATATTCGAAATAATAAATAAATAAATAAATAAATAAATAAATAAATAAATAAATAAATAAATAAA
>JAHTLZ010000007.1:15610206-15628254 GCA_023846285.1 Phrynocephalus versicolor | reverse complement strand
GTTGTTGTTGTTGTTGTTGTTGTTGTTGTTGTTGTTGTTGTTGTTGTCATTGTCGTCGTTGTCGTCATTGTCGTTGTCGTCGTCATCATTGTCGTTGTTGTCATTGTCGTTGTTGTTGTTGTTGTCATTGTCATTGTCGTTATTGTCATTGCTGTTGTTGTTGTTGTTGTTGTTGTTGTTGTCATCATCATCGTTGTTGCTAGACATGGGCACAGAGCGGCGAAATTCCCGTTTCCGCTTTTGGTTCTCGTTATAGTTACGTAACGAGAACGGTAACGAGAATTACTCCGCTACAGCTCGAACCTGACCCGATAAAGATAAATTGGGTCTGATTTTTTGTTGTCGTTCATGGCATCGCGGTTTGCGGCGATCGCGCAATGCCAAGCAGTACAGAAAAAAAGTTTTTAAAAATTAAAAAAAAAAAACCCGATTCCCGGCCAAAAAAGCAGGCAAAAATATGCCTGCCTGAGTGAGGGCACCTACCAGAGAGGGGTGGTTTCTGGGGGGGGGGTCCCCGGCCTCCCCCCCAATCCTGTCCTGGGCTGCTTGGACCAGGCTGAGGTGGGGCATCCTCATCGTATCCTATGCGGTGGGGGGGATCCAAAATGGCAACCACAATATTTATTTTTAAATCGTGGTCCAAAAACCCACTAAAGCACAACAGAAACATGTGGAAATTAGGTATTTTAACTGCCTGAATTTTTATAGTAGCAGCAGTGGGTTTTTCTTGCAATAAAACATCTCCATTGATTTTATTTTATTTTATTTTATTTATTTTTTTACACCTGTGCATGCGCAATGATGGGCTGGCCATGGGATGGGACCATGCAATTTTTTTGACCCATTCCACCAATGGCATGGCCAGGTTTTGACTGAGACTTCTGGATGTGCCAGAGGGCATAAACAGCCCACTAAACCTAAACCTAACCCTAACTCTAACCCTAACCCTAACCCATACGCCAGTACACTGTCCTTCTTAGTGGGTCAGAGGCACCCAGAGGTGTAGCCCACTAACCCACCCTAACCTTAACCATAGCCCTAAGCCTAGCCGTTACCCTAACCCCAACCCTAACCCAGATCTGTATGCAAGTACGCTTCCCTTCTTAGTGGGTCAGAGTAGAGGCACCCAGAGAGGTGCCTCCCACTCCAGAGCCCACTACCCCTACCCCTAACCCTAACCTGTACACCAGTACACAAGTACGCTTCCCTTCTTAGTGAGTCAGAGGCACCCACACCCAGAGAGGTGCCTCTGCCACTTACCCCCCAACCCTAACATAATGTAATGTATGGTACACGGCTAATTGCTAAACCCTTCCCTTTTTAGTGGGTAAACTCAGAGGCACCCAGAGAGGTGCCTCCCAGAGCCCACTTACCCCAACCCCAACCCCAACCCCAAACCAAACCCAAACCCAAACGAGAAACGAGAAACGGAAACGCCAAATTTTTGAAAATTATCACGACAAATGGAAACCACCCGAAATGGACCCGTCCCGACAAACAACAACTCGAAACGTCATTTTTTCTGGTCGTGCCCATCTCTAGTCATCGTCGCCGTCGTCATCATCATCATCATCATTGAGATTATGACCTTTTGTGGATTGCATATGATAAAATGGGCTGCACACTACACAAACGCTTATGCCAAACAATATTTGTTAGTCTTTCAGGTGCATCAGGGTTCTCAGGTGAACTCACATATTAAATTCATGTTTTCTGCATTGTGTAATATAGCAGAACAGGTGGGACGTCTCATGCTTAGTAGAAAAGGAATAACATCTGTTCTTAAGTCAATAGATCTATTCAGCAGCAGAAAAGAGGAGGAGACAGCCAGATCCCCCCCCCCCCGGGTTTACTTTAAATGATGTTTAACGGCTGGGGAATAGTGAAAAGTGGCTCCTGTTGTTTAACATGAGGGACTCATCCAGGGTTAATTGTAGCCTAGTTGCAGCCTACTCTCACCACTCAACCCACATAATAATGCCAACCCCTGTAGGCTGGCATTATTAGTCAAGAGGATTGTTATTCTAGAACAAGGAAAACAGGATACAGTAACTGCTTTCACAACTCTGGCTGCATTAGGAGGGCCTTCCTCTGGGGAAAATCTCTTAGGATTCAGCCCACAAAATTGCCTTCAGATGCCTATTCCACAAATTAGCTTTGCCTTCCACGACTGCACAATTTTAGGGCCAACCTTTTCATCTCCAAATAATACATGTCCGTAGGAAACAAAGAACATAGCAAGGTAATTTTCTGTTGATGTAGCTTAAAAGCCATCTATTTGAGCAGAAATAGCAATGGTATTGTAATCATTCCCTTTTGAGGTTACTCTTGGGTATATTTTACACATATGGCAGTTTGTCTTCCATCCTGCTGCTCCAACCAGCCTTCTGTCTCTGACAATGGGTACTACCAGTAAATTGACTAGTTACTGCAGCGTGACCTGGGCAATGAGGGGCCTTGTGGTGATAGACAAGTGTTTTTGTGAAGAGGGATCATATCTAAAATCCTTAAATAGTAGACTATTGGATGGAATCTGACTGGACCCCTTCACAATGGATATACAGTCTCTAATTGTTTTCTTTGTCTTGTCTCTCAAGTCCTTCTACGTATACTTCCAGGCATGGGTGTTACAGTACAATTGATCTGCCTCCTTCATGAGAAGTTCCAAGGGGTCTGTGATTAAGTGTCTCAAAATAGTTTAAAATGTTTGTGTGTTTCACAAAGAGACCAAAGAGAACTTCAAGTTCTTAAAGCAAAACATTGTGGTCAAAGATTTAACCATGAAGATATAAGCATGGAAATTCATACCACAGATAATCTTATCCTTCAAAACAGAAGCAAATTAATGTTTTTCAATACGCTAGCTTGCAACACTAACAAGACCTCCGATTTATTGGAGCTGTTTGGTGGTGTCGTGGTAAATCTGGAAGTTGAAGCAATCATGGTGATAATTTCCATACCCAAAAGGAGAGCGCAACAGCACAGGCAGCTGGATTAGTCTATATACCAGTGTTGGTGAATCTATGACATAGGTGCCAATGGAACCCTTTCTGTGGGCATGCAACATCGTCCCCTCACAGCCACAGCACTTCCTCCTCTGCTTGGAGCATGCCACTGCACTCCATGCGGAGAGCCAGGTGAAGGGGAGGCAGCAGCTTGTGGGTTTGTTTGTAGCTCCAGTTTACTCTCCAACTACACCACTCTGGGTATCCTGAAAGCACCCTTGCTGTGGTTGTGGGAAATTCAAAAGCTTGCTCTTAGATCTTCGCTTTCCCAAAGGGTAGCACCCCTGCTCTTCAATCCTTTCTTTCCGGGAGGGTGTGGCTGCAGGAAATTTAAAACCCTGTTCTTAGATACTTGCTTTCCTGAAGGGTAGCACTCGAAGCATTTGTAACCCAGAGTAGCATTATAGTCAGGTTAAATTGACATATTGGCACTTTGTGAAAAGTAAGTGGGTTTTGAATCGCAGTTTGGGCACTTAGTCTCTAAAAGGTTCCCCATCATTGGTTTATGCCAACAAAAGAGGAGCAGGTATTATATAAAATTAATATCTCTTAATTGTGTTTGTGAAGATTCTCAGGCATCCAGGTGAAGTTATCTGGAAGTTGAGTCATGAAAACTGGACTTCTTTACTTGTGAGATCCAAACGCTGCACTACTCCTCCAAGTAGCTTTGTCAGTTGATCTCTCAAAAAAAGAAGTCCAGTCGCCATGAATCAACTTCCGGATCTCTTAATTGTCCATTCAAGACCAAACCACCCTCAAATGCTTCCATTATAGTATGGAAAGCATGAGACAATGTTCTGTTCTTAGGAAAACCCACTTCTGTCCCACACCTCTTGAAGACTGCAGCTTCCAGAAGGAAACGAGGAAGCCCAGGGGTGTGGTAGATGTAGTTCTTGATACTCAGAGAGTCCCCAGATTTCAACCCTGTGAGCTCTGGATTCAGTATACTATTGAAGCCATCCATCTAGAAGTCACCTGGGAAGTTCTTGTGGATGTGGTTATCATGTACTCAACTCTAGGTTATTTGGCCTGGAGTCATAATTCTGATGGCTCTAGAACAGGCACATTGGTATTGCTGTACATTCACATGAATGCATCTTAGGAACTCCTATGTGTAAGTTGAAGTGCTTTATGATTGTAGCTAACTACAACGTCCACTCTGTCCTTGGGAAAGAATGTCAGGTTCATTTTGGCCTTCCCTTAAAAGCAAGCAATTTATCTACAGTAGTACCTTGGTATGTGAGCATAATATGTTCCGGAAACATGCTCATATACCAAGGCACTCGTATATCAAAGCAAATTTCCACATAAGAAATAATTTAAACTCAGATGATTAATTCTGGGGGCTCATAGACCACCCTCTGTACAAACAAAATGCCAAAACTCACAAAAGAAATTGATTAGAAGTCCACCTCCACACCATGGCTTAAATACCTGGCTGTGAATTCTGCTTTGTTTGGGACGAACAACTGAATTTTACTCTGTGTTTTTAATGTGAAAACAATAAAGTACAATCTCTACTTGACCAGCTGCCCCATTAGAAATTGTATGAAAAATAAGAGAGGAAGTTGAAAATAAAATAATTAAAATATAAAATAAAATAATTAAAATGTAAATATAAAGAAAAATAAAACCCTAACCTACACTCCCCTTTCAAAATGTTCCTGGCTGATGCAAAGGAGACCTCCATTCCTCTCTCCTCCCTCTACTTTGGAGGCTGAGACAGAATGATCCAGACAATCCCACACAATCCAGCAGGGAGGGAGGGAGGGAGGGATAAAGAGAGAGAGAGAGAGAGAGAGAGAGAGAGAGAGAGAGAGAGAGAGAGAGAGAGAGAGAGAGAGCATTGATTCACTTGTGAATTGATCATGTGACCTTCTCCAGTGCTTGCACTGCAAGGCATTGCTTGTTCATCAAGGCAAAATTAGAAGTAATGTTTGTTTGTCTTGGAAAACACTTTTAAACAAATGTACTTGTGAAACAGGGTATTACTTTACATTGTGAGATGGTCTTGGACAAACCCTTAGAATGCTAAAGTACTACTCTCTCATTTTTATATGGTATATCCTTGGACATACAGACATTTCCAAGATCACAGCATTTGAGATTGGGATTGATTGTCACACTGACAATTACACAGTTTTCTGCAGCTTTTCACTTTTTAAAAACATGAATAAATGGTACATAAATATCTTTAACCTTAAATATCCTTGAGCAGGTTGTGCTCATAATGCATTTTATAATGTGGTTCATAAAGGTTATTTTCTTTTTCTTTTATAAGGGGTTTGAAAGCATGATGAGAGTTTTTTAAAAATTAAGGCAAACAAAACACTATAAGATAGCAAGGTCATGCTAAATAAATACAACATTGCAACGTGCTGTAATAAGCCAAGTGACTCAGAAATTTTGGTTGGCACAGCTGCTTCTTTTGGAGCTGATCTTGAGATGATTTACATAGCACAACTCCCACACACATCATGAAGAGGAGAAAAGAGTAAGGACTAATTTCATGTGTAGCACCAATGGAAGATTGAGGAAACAGATGCATTTTCAGGGAGACAAAGAATTATCATTAAAATTACTGAAAAATTAAGAGTATATAGGGCATAATATTTTCAGAGGATTCAAAGCCTTTTCATATGCCAAAGGGGGTGCACTGGAATGTTGTTACAAAATGCTGTTTATGTACAGTGGTACCTTGTATAAAGGAATTAATTCATTTCAAATGAAATTATGTTAAACAAACTTTCCTTTATACAAATTTCCCATAGGAATGCATTGAAAACAGAGTGATTCTATTTTTATGTTGTACAGATTCGCCCCATAGGCGATTATGTTAAGCAAATTTTCCCTATCTCTGGAATTTTTATGTTGAACAACTTTTATGTTATACAAACTGTTTGTTATACAAGGGTCCACTGTATTTTATTCATTTAAAATAGTTTAAACCAGCCTTTCTCCTTAAAAGGGACACACAGTAGCTTACAACAATTAAAAGACAGTATTTAAGGTAACAGCAGTAAGTATACAATACAAAATGGATGAAATGTAATTCTAAAAACTATAAGAAGCAACAAAACACACTGAGCGCAACAATTCTTTTAAAAATACCACTTGGCAGTCAGTCATTCAGGGAAAGCCAGCTTAGGGAGAGGGCCGGATTCATCAGCCCAAATATTGTTGCCAGAGTGGATCCCTAAACAAAGGAATGATGGTGACCCCCACGTGGGATGCAAGGGATCCAGGGGTCCAGCATGGGAAGGTGGGGGTGGGGTGGGGACCAGAAACAGAAATGGGCACCAATTGGTGTCAGCCCCATTGTTGTACAGCACATTCCAAGGGGCTGTCCCAGAGGAGTTAAAATGTGGGTACGAGGAAACCAACCCCCTCTTTTACCTCCTGGTTGTTGAGCAGCCCTGCCCATCCTCCCTCTTTTTTGTTATATCCTGTTGGGTAACTGTATTCATAGGTAATAGGATGATTGTTAGTATGTTTGTCACAACTGAGAGGTTTGGTGTTTTTCTATAGGCATTGGGATGGATCCAGTCAAAAGCAAAATTTGAAATGTTTACAATTGATTTATGACCTGGTGACAATGATTTATGACTTTGCCTCCGATGGGTGCGGACATCCCCTGGAATCTGTAATTGGAGGTTCAGGATACTGATGGGGCAGGCACCCTGGGGTGTCCTGTAGCAGTTGGGGAACATCAAAGGGATGGGGTGCTCCTTTGTTGTGATGGATTTGACCCAATTGCCTAACCAGAGTATTGTTTGCTGTATTAAATAAAGTTGTGGCCTAGTTATACCCAAAATTGTGGATCATGCCTCTTCATTTTACAATCCTGCCGTTAAGGAAAGCTCAGCTGTAGACAACAAGATGGGGGGCAGCTTAGACTCTTGTGGTAGGGAGTTCCAGCAATGGAGTAGACTCTGCCCCATGTCTCCACCAAATGCATTTGTGAAGGCAGCAGGACTGAGAGGAAGGCCTCTCCTGATGATCTTAACACTTCAGCAGGCTCCTAAAAGGAGTTGTGGTTGAGATAGGTAGGAAGCCATGCCATTTAGGGCTTTATCCGCTAGAAGAGCCATCACTTTGAATTATGAACAGAACTGGATCAGAAGTCTGCAAAGCTGCTGTAAAAGAGGTGGTTATGTGATCCCTGTTCTCACAAAATTAATGCATTAATGTAATGTTGTCTTTTAATGATTTGTGTTTATAGACTTTGTGATTGTATTAATGTAATGTTGTCTGTTAATGCTGTAAAATGTCCCTCAATTCCCTGCTCTCATTACTTGAGGATGTCTTAATTGTATTGGACTGTATATTGTCCCTCAGTACTATAAGCCACCTTGAGTCCTTTTTCAGGGAGAAAGTTGGGGTAAAAAAATACTCTAAAATAAATAATGAATAATAAAATAACTAAATAAATTAAGAATAAAATAAATTAAAAATAACTTTACAATGGTTCTTTACAGATTATAGAGCAACAGGTCTCTGTCTTGGTCATCCGTGCCCATTCCAAGAGATATCAGATTTAGTTTTGTCCCTGTTATCCTGCCATGAAGTTAGTTTTAATAAAATAATGACCCAATGAATTGATTTCTTTATGAGATACAGAACCTGGTCATCCCTTACATGGGTGAAGTGTCTGAAAAGCTTAAAATAATTTTTGGCAAACACCACATCTCTGTTTACCTCAAGCCCACAAACACACTAAGGCAGAGACTCGTCCATCCAAAGGACCTGACACCAAAACACAAAAGGAGCAATATAGTATAATCAGTCCAATAGACTGAGGGGTGTGCAGTCCTCTGCACTGGAGAAACTAAACAGCCATTAAACAGAAGAATGGTCCATCATAGGAAGGGCAACAGCTCAGGACCAGAATCAGTAGTATACCTGACAAAGGGCACCCATTCAAAGATGAGGATGTACACAACTTGGACAGAGAAGAGAGGTGGTTTGAGAGGGGGCTCAGAGGAGTTATTCATGTGTGCATTGAGAACTCCTCTCTCAGCAGAAGTGGGGGAATCAGACACAATCTGTCTGCTACTTATGAATCGGGACTTTCATCAGTCCCCAAACAAATCAGAAGCACTTCACACCTTCACCAGAAATGCCATAGCTAACGACCCATACCTAATGGGTGTTGGGAAAGGTTGCATAGGTGGGAGTTTCAGGCACCCTAGGCCTTTGTCCACCCAATGAGCCTATATTTTATTTATTTATTTATTTATTTATTTATTTATTTATTTATTTATTTATTTATTTAAATATTTATATACCGCCCGTCTTCCAGAGGAAGCGATAATAACAAACTAAATAATAAAAAGAGCAATAATGAAAAGACCACTGTCCACCTAACGAGCCAATTCAGGCCTTTATCCAACTTATGAGCCTATTCAGACCAGGGTGTGTGTGAAATCAAGGTGAACTATAAAATGGAGTACTCACCACTAACTTTCCTTAGACTGATGAAGCTGCTTGGATGAGCAATGAAACGTTTCAATCTCTCAAGAAAATAAGTCCAGTTGCCATGACTGAACTTCCAGATAAACTTATCTGGATGACTGAGAATCTTCACAGACATACTTCTTTATTACATATATCCCACCCATTTGGGGCAGGCCAACCAATCATTGCCTACCAACAGAAAACACCCAAATCATTCAAACAAGTAAAGAGAAAACTTTCCGAGCCAACAGTAAACAAAGCTCAAGTTCAAATGCATGGGGCAGTAGGAAAAAAATCAAAGAGAGAGGATTTTCATGAGGCCTCCTGAAAAAACTCAAATTTTATGAGTTTTCTGAAGGGCAAGAGGAAGCCTTGCTTACATTTTATTTATTTATTTATTTATTTATTTATTTATTTATTTATTAGATTTTTATACCACCCATCTAGCCAAAGGGCTACTTGGGCTGGTCATTTCTACAGAGAGATGTGTTTCTACATCACAGCCACTACTGTAAAGCCTTGGTTCCTCTTGGTATATTTCTGTGCCTCTCTTGTGATGGCCATTCATAACCATGAAGCCTGGGAAGCCTGGGTATATGGGCAGACTACCTTAGGGAAAACTATTCTGAAAGGTAGTGAGGTCCCAAATCATTAAGGGCTTTATAAGTTAATATTAGTGCTTTAAAACTGGTATAGAAACAAACTGAAAACCATTGTTTGTGTTAGGAAGTACTCTGCTCCCTTGTGTATGAATTAGATGTCCCCCCCTCCCAAACAGGGAATCTTTCCTTGTACACAAGCACCAGTGTGCAAACATAAGACTCTATATTAGGCTTTGCACTCCATTGACACCCAACAGCACGCTGGCCATTTGTACTGTTGATTTTATTGTGAACATCATTACGTTTTTGTTTGGAAAGAAATTTGGATTGCAAAGAAGTACTGTACATCCTAGAAACCCTCTAACTGTGTGCAAGACTAAGTCCAATCTATCTAAGATATGATGACCTTTAAGTATATTACAAAGTATCCAAGGAATGTTTGTCTCCTTGGTTACTTTGGAAGACTACAGAATGAACTTTGGGTAAAAGGCCTTGGAAAAATGTAGTCACACACACCAAAAACATTTTCTCATGAAACTTGCAAAACAGGATTTTTTTTTAAAACCTTTCATGCATTCTGCACTGCACCATGGGTTTCTCAACAGAGGTATGTTAGGGATTAGAGATGGGCACGACTTAGCGAAATTTTCGTTTCCGTTTTTGTTTTTTCATTTTCATTATGTAACGAAACGAAAACGAAAAACGGTTCAAAAATGGAACGAAAACGGAAACAAAACGACTAATTTTGAGCCAATTTTCATTTTTCGTTACTGGAAAAGCACTTAATGGAGCTAAATGGGAAGAAACGAAAAAAATTTTGTTTTTGTTTTCATTTTTCGTTTCCGTTACGTAACGAAACGAAAACGAAAAACTTTGAAAGTTAGCTCACGAAAATGGAAACGAGCCGAAATGGACCCCTAGACGAAAACGAAAACAAAATGAAAAAATTTTCTGAGTCGTGCCCATCTCTATTAGGGATGGCACAGATCGGGCAGAAAGACATCTCCTTAGATAGAAGAGATGAAGGAAAGGAAGGTAGACTTAAAACTCCTATGGAAACACATGGGCATGGATCCTATGAACCTCTGAAGTGTTTTGTCCTCTGCTACCCTGAGAGAACCTCCCTCTCCCTCTTTACTCAATCAGTGCAGTTAGACATCTGCAAATACTGTAAGTCAGAATAATTCTCTTATATTTTCCCTTCTGACAGATCATTTGTTTTCTGCATTAATGAAAAGCATTTTAAAGAGACGGATGAAATCATCAATAGCATGCCTTTTGGTTCTTTCCTGAAGCAGAGCTGTGCAACTACCCCCCTCATCACAGCTCACCTTTTCAGCTATTTATACGTCTCCAGATGTAATGTTTTTGTTTGTTGTGCATTGAAGGTGACATTCATTTTTGTGGAGAAAAAGCAATGCAGGGCCAGTACTTCAAATCTACAACCCACTTAACTCCACCAAAGGAGCTCTTTAAAGGAACCCGCATGGTGCATAGATCTGAAACTAGACTTTTGCCCCTCACCAATGAAAAATCAAAATGAGCACAAGTCCTTATTCATCATAACCATATTGCAGCCCCTTGAGACAGCTGAGATTCCTGGCAGTGGATCAGAGATGGCTGCCTTGACCTGAGCAGACTTTGAGAAAGAAACCAAAACAGAATGTCAACACACCTAAGGGCATAGGAAAGAGAGCCTTAGAGAGTAGAGATGGGCACGACTCAAAAAAATAATTTTTTGTTTTTTGTTTTTCATTTAGGGGTCCGTTTCGGTTCGTTTTCCGGGTTTTTTCCCCGCATTTTTCGTTTTTGTTTTCGTTACGAAACGAAACAAAAAAAACAAAAATGATTTTTTTTCGTTTTCGTTAGCATTCTTTCAATGCAATGTGTCTGCCGTAACGAAAACGAAAAACACGGCAAAATCTTTTTGTTTCGTTTTCATTTTCGTTTTGTTTTCTGGAAAATTTTCATTTTCGTTTTCATCGCGTAACAAAAACGAAAAATGAAAACGAAAACAAATTTCGCTGAGTTGTGCCCATCTCTATTAGAGAGCCTGCTCACACAGTGTTTGGCAACAGCAAGGTGCTCAAAGTGTAATGATTTACCTTTCAGCAACTGGCTTTGAACAGTGCCCAGCAGGGCACAGAAATCCCATGATATCTAATAGACCCCTTTGTAAGACTGGCTTTCTTAAAAGAAAGTCACCAGCAGGTTTGGTATTTAGATTTTCTACATTGATTTATAGCATTCCGAGAATGTCGGGGTAACTGCTGCAAAGGGGATAAAAAGAGTGAAATGGTTGCCAAAACTTTTCAGTGTTATTCTTAGTGGCAGTATATTGACAAATGTCAAAATGCAAGTTCTCATGATAATAGCCGCCATAGCCTCTCCGGTGGGGAGCTTTCAAAGGTGGAAGTAGGCATGTTGATCTGTATCAGCAAATGACTTTTAGCACTTTTCTTCTGTACCAGGAGCAGAACGTTTGCAAAACCAAACCTGTGGATTTTTCATTCCAATCAAACCTACCCTCCCCCCCCAAAAAAATACTTTGAGATTATAAAAGGGCTAGCCAACAATAATTTTAAACATCCATGCAAGAAGCATCCATTCTTTCCTTCAGCTACCCTGAACTGCAACTAAATTCAGAGGGTACAGGAAGGTTTGAGAGATGTCATTATCTATGCTAATCAAAGCTCCTACCAGTTTAACCCCATAGGTCTCAGCTCCACAATGCATGGTGAGAAATCATAATGTGGCCTTATACTAAAAAGCAGACTTATTAAAGAAATGCTTCTCAAGTCTACTGTCTGTTTTTATTACTCTTCAGCAGTTACCAAAGGCAGATTTGGTCTTCTGGCAAGGCCGTGCGGACCAATGATATTCACCCAATCTATTTCTTTTTCAGACTACATTCTCCAGGTATTAGCATTATATTCTATGACTGAAGAAATTCAACTAATGCAAAACTAATGTGCATGCAATTTCCACATGTACAAAAGAAGAGCTAGCAAATAACTGAGATAACACTATTGAACTACTCCACTTCTGGTCAAAAGTAGTCTAATTATCTTAACATTTAAATTTTAAAATTATATTTCATATATGTCTTTAATTTAAAACCTTTCTTTGGGAGTGCACGCCAGCAGCAGTAGCCCAAGGCCAGTTTGCTGAGGTGCCAGGAGGCAAATACCCCAGAACTTCTTGCTGATGTGTCATAAAGTAAAAGGTAAAGGTTCACCCTGCACATGTGTGTTAGTCATGTCTGACTCTAGGGGTGGTGTTCATCTCCATATTCAAGTCAAAGAGCCAGTGTTGTGCAAGTCTGTGACCATGTGGCCAGCATCGCTGCAAGGAAACACTGTTTTACCATCCCGCTTTTTATGGCAGTACCTATTTATCTACTTGCATTTACAGGCTTTCGAACTGCTAATTTGGCAGGAGCTTGGGTTAACAGCAGTAGCAGTAGCACAAGGCCACTTTGCTGATATGTCAGGAAGGGGTTAACACCTCTCTTTGGAAGTGCATGGCAGCAGCACCAGCAGCCCCATATCTGTTTGCTGAGGTGCCAGGAGGTGGTTAAAAACCTCTCTTTGGAAGTGCATGGCAGCAGCAGCAGCCCAAGGCCACTGATATACCCAAGGCTCCTGGGTATATCAGTGCCTTCCCAAAGCCGTCCTGATTATAGGATATTTCAAGACACTGCAGATGTCAGAAACCATTAGAACAGGGGAGGCATGTAAGCTGAGGGAGGCATACTAGTTAGAAGAGTAAATAATTCCAGTTTTGGCAGTGCTCTCTCATTTGTGCCGATGATTAACTGTTGAACATCTGCATCCTTTGCATTGATATCTTACTGTCAGCCATTAACAAATTCATCACATCAAGCATATGTCTCCTGATGGCTATATCTGAATAGCTCTTTTATTTTCAGTCTGCAGTTACCATTGCACTATTACAGCAAAAGTTTGCATTTTTAGTGGCTTCCTCTGAGTGTATCCATGTGGCATGGAAGAGATGATCAAGCTGTTCTAAGATCCCAGGGCAACAACTGTATCCAAGCTAAAAATAACAGAAAAGGCTGTGTGGGTTCTGGTGAATATTACAAAGGGGCAAAGCAGTCTGATGATCAGCAAAGTCACACTTCTGCACGTTTTCCATATCCAGAATCCCACTTTCACATCTAAAAGTTATGGGGCCCTGAAATAATTAGTAATGCATCCTAGCCAAACAATAGAAAAGGAGAAAGAAGTATATTCTGATCAGGAGGTGCATGATCAGTCATTGCTATAGCTGGCAATGACTTCCCTGTTTTTATCTGATATGAGCAGCTTTTTGTACGCATACGGTACATTCAGTATAACCAGAGGACATTGCAAAATTAACTATAGAAGGTGTATACAATATGTCAATTTCTGCTGGAGAGGGAAAAAAGGTCTACTGTATTCTTTGAGCATAGACTATGGGGGAGGAGATATTTTCCTGAGGTTGAAAGTCCAACCAGTTGTTTAAGTGCCAGAGCCCATAATATTTCATGGCAAAATGCAATTACACTTCAGCAAAGGTTTGCAAAGGTGACACCACTCATTGGGTGATTACAGCATTTTTTTTTTTTTTTGCATTTTGTACTGACTGTTTTGCATCTTTTGATTGACAGCATCCTACATATGCACATTCCAGGTTGGAACAGTTGGGTGGATAGCTTGCTAAATTACTTATAATAAAAGTTCTGAAAAGTATATGTTCTGCATTTTTTTATTTATTAAACATGCGGTGGGTTGGAAGGAGAGTTGTACGTTGTGCCAATTTATATATCTAGCATTGACTGATATATTCAGAGCCAGAATGGGTTTCTACTTTGGCAACTGCTCTCTGAACACAGCTGATATACAAGAAGCACAGCTTGATAGATAGGTAGATCAAGGTTCCAATTAGCTACTTCTTTTAAGTTATGCAAACTGATCTGAAAATCAGTGCCTTTCGTTTGGGCTATATTATCATTATTACTGATACTATTTAAAAAAAAATCAAAAGCAACATACAAAAAATGTGCTTGGGATGAGGAAGTCAGGAGAGGGAGGAGAAAATGCCCATTAATTGGGAGGCCAAAACATTATGCCTTATTACTGTGTGAGAGATGAATTAACTTTAGTACTGCAGAGCTGAAGGGGATCCTATGGATCAAACCACACTCATGCCCTGGTATAAAGCTCATTAACAAGGAATGCTTTAAACTCTGAGAACAAGGGAGGAGGAGAGAAGTTACTTTGGAGAAGTAACTTTCTTCTTTGAGACGATTCAGGGCAATTTGATGCCTCAGTCTAGAAAGGGAATGTTGGGTTTCAAAGCGAGATGGCCACTTACTTAGCTTTGCTTAGTATTTCTGCAGAGATCATCATTTGTTCCTTTGCTGCCTGACTGGTAATATGGGTATGCTCTGGAATTGTGATGATATTCTGCCAATATGTAGTTATTAGCTTCGGTTCGTTAGCTGCCTTATCTTTTCTTCTGGGAAATATTCTGGAACGGTTCTTGCCTCAATTAAAGCTTTTTGAATGCTTATTTGCTGCACAGTGTTTTTACTTTTTTTTTTTGGTAACTTTTGAAATTGTAATGGAAACATTGCTTTTTTGTCTTTTTCCCCACAGTATCTTACCACAAATTGGTCATTTTTTTTTGAGCAAAAGGTATGCAAGAAGAACCTTGCCTCAATGACCTACTGAGTGCCTGTGTACTTTGTGGTTATTTGGTATTATGTGGTTGTTTTGGTAACCTTACAGGTTTCAAGTAAGAATGAACAGTGCTTAACCTTTCTGTTTTGTTTTGTTTGTTTTGTTTTTGAGTACTGAGCAGTAAGAGTAACTGAAGGTGTGGGAAGAGGTAGCAGGCTGTAAGATTTTCCTCACCCATTTGCAAATCTTACCTTTCTGGAGCATACCCACAACAGCCAAGTTTGGGCAGGATGGCTAAATAGTTAGCTGTGGGCCTCTCTGACCTGGCCGTACTATTAACAAGCAGCAGCAACCACCACCACCATCATTAATATTGTGAAATAGGCTTTCAAGCCAATTACATAAATAACAGATAAAATCCCAGCCGAGAAGACTGTAGAATCTTTGCAGCCATTATTATTTTTTAAATGCCATTCCTCCAACAACATCTGGGGTACTGTCTTCTGCCCTAGTGGTATATTTTTAAAGCAGACCCATTTGCAATTCATCACAGTGCTCTGGCCTACGTACAATTGTTTCATGGATAACTGTGGTGCCATTTGCCACATCAGACAGGGTCATTGTAATCACACAAGGTGTACAGATGTAAGGCACTTCTGTCTGCTAAGGACATCTGTATTTTCACAGATAGCTCCAAATCCAGTGAAAAATTCCTAACCAGAGAGGTCTGTCTGGAGCTAGATGAATATATTTATTGAACTCTGGTAGTTTTCCTACCCACAGTATCCCCATCCTGTTAAGATTAAGTTTCACCTTCCTTGCCCTCTTCAATCACCAAATACCCTCTAGGTGTATGAGGAGGAGGTTTATAGCCCTCCTAGAAATATGACGAAATGTGTTTTGTCATCACACTTTCATCAGCATGCTTAGGTTTGTTGGAATGATTGCAATTTACCATACATATTGTGCCTTTTGGATAGTTGGACAGAAGGGACTTTGGGGTTGAAGGCAAGTCCAAACTTCAGCCCTCCAGATGTTTTGGACCACAACTCCCACAGTCCTTTGTCATTGGAAATACAGGCTTAGAATTTTGGGAGTTGTGGTCCAAAACATCAGGTGGGCCAAAGTTTGGACATGCCTTCACTCCCTACCTCAGATGCCTTTTCCCACCTTTTTTTTTACATAGTCACAATTTGGAATCATGTTAGCAATGTTAGTGTTCTGTTAGTGTTCACCTTATGGAGTTACCAGTTATAATCTGAGTTAAAATTTTAGGTAACCAGTCAGTTATCGAAAATAGTGGAGTTAAACAGTATGGATCTTGGGCTATGCAGCAAGTGAATATCCTTTGTTTGAATTCTGACATATATGAATATTTGTAAGTAAAAGAGAAACATTATTTCTTTCTCTACTCCAGAGTAGAAGATTGAATCTACTGATACTATTGCTGTCTCTCTCTCTCTCTCTGTGTGTGTGTGTTGTGTCGTTACAGTCGTGTCCAACTCTTCGTGACCCCATGTCCATGGAGTTTTCTTGGCAGGAATACTAGAGTAGTTTGCCAGTTCCTACTCCAGGCACCTACAGCACCTGGTATTCCCTGGTGGTCTCCCATCCAAGTACTAGCCAGAGCCGACCCTGTTTAGCTTCCAAAATCAGGTGAGATTGGATGTTGTTAGGGCCTCTAGTTGAGGTAAATCTAATTAAAATCAACCATACAACAAGGGGTGACAAATTTGAAGGAGACTTGTAAATGTAGTAACCTGTTCTGTAGATCCATGTCAGCATTTCATTTTTTCCCTCTACTATGTAGCTGGAGGTTTTGAGCTGACATTTCGCTCAATCTGCCCATAGAGTTTCCCACCATTTGTATGTTAGCCATCACCTTTCATGGCCTGCAGTTCCATGGAAAACTAGGGAAAACATCAAAATCCATTGAAACTTTAGAAAATTAAAGAGCTAACATACCTGAAGGATGTCTGAGTGCAATCATACTGATAGGCCTAACCAGCTACCTATCTCAACTAGAGATACAGTCTCATCTAGATCAACAAGCAAAACTTTGTCTTTAAAAACATTTCGTTTGATTCTTTCAATTAATTAGGCTTAATTGTCACAATAACACTTTTTTCTTTTTTTAAATTTTTCTGTTTTGGATGATTAATAATGATGTATTGGCATCAATGCAACTCCAATGGGGAGAGCCAGTCAAATCATCTGGTGTGAAGCAGAAACCATGCAAAGTGTTGTGACAAATGTATCAGAGAATTACAAAACATATCACAGTTTTCATGTAAGCTTCCTCCACTCCTGTTCTGGCAGATACCCATCTTCATCAGAGTCTTTATTAAGGACTTGACAGATAGAATTACAGCAAAATTAGACCTTCTTTGGCATTTGCCACCTGCACAAATCTCTATGGATAATAAAAAATTTTATATATGTGAAAACTGAACTAGGGAAGAAGCTTTACAGTGAGTGTCCATAAAGAATTACCTCTGTCCTTGAAATAAAAAAGGAGTAGCAGAAAGTATAGTGGATAGGGGATGAGGCCAGGACTTAGGAGACCTGAGTTCAAATTCCTACTTGGCCATGAAAACTCACTGGAGAAGGCAGTGTCAAAACCATTCCTTAATTATTTAACATACCTTAAACCATAAGCATTCAATATGCAGGAAATCACTTGACAACCCATAATATAATACTACAATAAAAAGAACCCAAGACAACAAATACTGCAGGAAACCTATGTGCTTTGACTTTTGGCACCAAGGTTCATTACTTTTCTTTGTGACCCAGCCGGGTCACGAAGTAGGGTGTGGTAGTTTAAAAAAAAAACTGTGATATTTTCTGAACTAAAACAAATCAAGTAGCACACCAAAATGTTATTTTTCTGACTCCACACATGCTGGCCTGAATCCAGCCGGCAGTTCCAGCTAGAGTTCACCTAGTAAATTGGTGGTATTTACATGAGTGTTGACTCACCATTTTGCAATTGGTTTAATTAGCCTACTCTAGTTGGAAATAACAATTAAATTAAAGCCACAGTTTATTTTGAGACATTTAACTTCTCTGAAATTCACAGGTATGTGAATATGCTTGCATGCTTCCCCCCCTCCACTAATGAATGATAATTGAGCTACTGGATAGCTTGACGATATTTAGATATCTGGCTGAGGAACCAGAGGTTGGGAGTTTGATTAACCACTGTGTCTCCTTGACAAGGGCTGAACTCAGTGAAACATATGGACCCTCCCAGCTGTGCAGTTCTATCATCATCATCATCATCATCATCATCATCATCATCATCATCATCAT
>JAHTLZ010000007.1:15593112-15610196 GCA_023846285.1 Phrynocephalus versicolor | reverse complement strand
ATCATCATCATCATCATCATCATCATCATCATCATCATCATCATCATCATTTAAAGTGAAGAAATTAAATAGCTTGCAACAAAGGCAGTTATGATTTATTTTATGCTTTAACTTGATGTGCCAGTGGTCTGGAGGACATTGCAGTAACCTACACGATAGGCAGACTGCAGCTATTATTTTGAGAAGCTTTTAAAATGTAATCTCTTTTTCATGCAGATGTGTATTCTATTCAATTTAAAAAGGATGTTGACAACCTTGAACAGCTCCAGGGGAAGGAGACCACGATGGTTAAAGGTCTAGAAGGAATATATTACAGGGAGTGGCTTAGGGAGCTGGGAATATTTAGCCTTACAAAAAGAAGGTTGAGAGGAGATATGATAGCCATGTTTAAATGTTTGAAAGGATGTCACACCGAAGAGGAGATGAGTTTGTTTTCCATGGCATCAGAGACTAGGACTCAAAGCAATGGTTTCAAACTGCAGGAAAAGAGATTCCATTTGAACATTAGGAAGAACTTCCTGATGGTTACAACTGTTCAGCAGTGGAATATGCTGCCACAAAGGGTGGTGGAGTCCCCTTCTTTGTTTTTTTTTTTTAAAGAATTTTATTGGGTTATTAAAGGAAGAACAAAAGGAGAGGGTATGGGGGAAAGGAAAAAAGGGAGGGGGATACAGTTTTAAAATTTACATTGAGTATATCAAGCAAAGTAAAAATAGTGATTTAACATATTGATAAAATTGCCAAATATTATCACAGTGCTAATAAATTTGTTACTTCTTGCCATCTTTTCCGAGAGATCTCATCATAGTCTCCCTTTAGATAGCCGGAGAGTCTGTCGATTTCGATACATTCTCTTATCTTTTCGTGAAGATTCTTCTCTGTTGGCGCGTTTGGTTGTTTCCAGAATTTCGCATACAGTATCCTTGCAGCAACAATTACATGGTGGAGTACATATCTCTGATCATAAGAAATATTTATATCTACTATATTTAATAAGAATAATTCTGGTCTAAGCTCTATCTTAATTTTCAGAGATCTTTCTAAAAATAGTTTTACCATTTTCCAATATGCCTTTGCCTCTTTACATGTCCACCACATATGGTAAAAGGTACCACAGTCATATTTACATTTCCAACATTTAGGTGAGCAATTATACATCTTAGATAAACGGTGTGGTGCGAAATGCCATCTATAAAACATCTTATAGCAGTTTTCCTTAAACGAAATAGATTTAAAGATTTTAACTGTATTCCACAAAGAGTCCCATTTATTTAGATGAATAGTGTAGCCAAAGTTTTCTGCCCATCTTATCATAGTGTCTTTGACCAGTGTATCAGTCATTTTTTCATTTAGCAGTATACTGTAAAATTTACTAAGAAGCTTGGAATCACCAGAGGAAAGTATTTTATCAAATGGAGTATCAGTAGTCGTAAATCCACCCTCTTTGGAAAGCTCTTTGAAGTGTGAGTATATTTGTTGATACTTCCACCAGTCTAAATTGTAACCTTCTGATAGTAATTTCCCTAATGGTTTCAATGAGAGGTCGGCATTCAGAAGGTGTCTATAAGTTATAACATTTGAGATTTCACTTGCATGGGAGCTATAAATCGCTCCCAGCGGAGATAACCACAATGGTACTTTGAAGTAAAATTGTTTTTTAATCGATAACCATATTTTAACTAAGGCATTCCTTATCCAATGCTTTTTAAAGAGGGTCCTTCTTTGGAGGTATTTAAGCAGGGGCTGGATGCCCATCTGTCAGGAGTACTTTGATGGGGGTTCATGCATGGCAGGGGGTTGGACTGGATGGCTATTGAGGTCTCTTCCAACTCTATGATTCTATAATTCTTTCACAAAGTGAAAGGAACATAGCCTGAACAGAGTTATCACTGAAGTTTCAAAAACCAGGTCAGAGTGAGAGATTATAATAGTTACCATATTTCAAGTTTTCAAAGGAATAGCCAGTTAGTTTGTACAACCATATCAGATAAAATAACAAAAAAAAAAAACATTGTAGCACTTTACTAACTGCAGATTTTAATGTGACCTTTTGTGGAAGTCTGTTTCCTCAGACATAAGAGTGAAATTACATGTCCTATTTATACATGGGCCTATAATTAGGTGAAGATGCAGGCAGTAGGTAAACTAATGATGACTGGTTAAGGAATATGCTAGCAGGTTGTGAATAATGTCAATTAGAGATGAGCACGACCAGAAAAAACGACGTTTCGAGTTGTCGTTTGTCAGAGCGGGTCCGTTTCGGGTCATTTCCGTTTGTCGTGAATTTTTTCAAAAATTTGTTGTTTCCGTTTCTGTTTGTCATTTGTCGTTTGGGGTTGGGGTTGGGGGTAAGTGGGGTCTGGGAGGCACCTCTCTGGGTGCCTCTGACCCACTAAGGGAAGCGTTTAGCGCGTACGTACCACACATGTTAGGGGTGGGGTAAATGGCAGAGGCACCTCTCTGGGTGCCTCTGACTGGGAAGCGTACTTGCGTATGGATCTGGGTTAGGGTTGGGGTTAGGGTAAGGGTTAGGCTTAGGGTTACAGTTAAGGTTAGGGTGGGTTAGTGGGCTGCACCTCTGGGTGCCTCTGACCCACTAAGAAGGACACTGTACTGGCGTATGGGTTCGGGTTAGGGTTAGGGTTAGGGCTAGGGTTAGTGGGCTTTTTATGCCCGACTGGCACATCCAGAAGTCTCAGTCAAAACCTGGCCAAGTGGCCATGCGATTGGTGGAGTGGGTCAAAAAATTTGCATGGTCCCATCCCATGGCCAGCCCATCATTGCGCATGCGCAGGTGTAAAAAATAAAATAAAATAAAATAAAATAAAATAAAATAAAATAAAATCCATGGAGACATTTTATTGCAAGAAAAATCCACTGCTGCTACTGTAAAAATTCAGGCATTTAAAATACCTAATTTTCGCATGTTTCTGTTGTGCTTGGGTGTGTTTTTGGACCACAATTTAAAAATAAATATTGCGGTCGCCATTTTGGATCCCCTCCCACCGCATGGCAAATGCAGACGGACGGGACGATGAGGATGACCCCCCCCAGCCTGCTGCAAGCAGCCTAGGACAGGAGAGGGGGGGAGGCCGGGGACCCCCCCTCCAGAAACCACCCCTCTCTGGTAGGTGCCCTCACTCAGGCAGGCATATTTTTGCCTGCTTTTTGGCCGGGAATCGGGTTTTTTTTTAAACTTTTTTCTGTGCTGCTTGGCATTGCAGGATTGCCGCGATGCCATGAACGACAACGACAAATCAGACCCAATTTATCTTTTATCGGTTCGGGTTCGAGCTGGAGCGGAGTAATTCTCATTACCGTTTCCGTTATGTAACGGAAACGACAAACGGAAACGGAAATGAGAATTTGGCCAAGTCGTTCCCATGTCTAATGTCAATTAATAGTGTAGAAGCTAATGTTTTTAATTTTTCTTTTCGTTCCATTTTGGGGGTTTTGCCTGACAATATTTCAAAGTATTGCATAATACATAATCAAATGAGTAATTATAACCCTAAATCACAATTTAAAGAAGGCTTTACATGTGACTGTTAAGAGAGAATTAACATTTCATAAACTTAAAAGGGATTATGGAAGACTGAAGAGAATGGAACTGACAGGAAGAAAATGGAAGTTTTGCTAGCTCTCCTACACCAACACATGCCCCAAGATGCATTGAACCACAACTCAGATCATCTCCAGGCCACTGTCACTTGCAGCACAGTAATGCTGCATTAGAAAAACACACAAAGGAATCATGAAGGTGGGGTGAAAAACAAACGGGATATTGGTACTTAGAATCTGTTACCAACCACCCAATTAAGGAGAAGATGTGGATGAAAGTTCTGGGTAAAACAAGCAAGGATTTCAAAGAGGCATGATATAGCAATTGCGGGAGATTTCAGTTACCCTGATATCTGTTGGGAGACAAATTCTGCCAAGTATGGCCTCTTCCAGGAATTCCAGGCTTGTGTGGATGATCATTTTCTCCTACAAAAAGTAGAGAAAGAATTCCTACACAACAAAGTGTGAGATAGCAAAAAAGGACAGCATGGCTTCACAAAAATCTCAGAGAAGACCTGAACGCATAAAACAACATGCACAGGAGGTGGAAAGAATGCAAAGCCACAAAGGAAGAGTACAAACGGGTAGCCAGGAATTGCAGGGATTGCATTAAGACAAAAGCAGAGTATGAGCTGAGCTGCAAATTAGTTGGAGACATTAAAAGCAACAAAAAAAAAACATTCTTCCGATATGAGTGTAGTAAGCAACAAAGGAGGAAAAAAAAAAACAGTGGCTCAGCTACTAAATGGAGATGGGAAAATGATAACAGATGTCAAAGAAAAGGCTGAAGTGCTAAATTCCTGTTTTAGCTTAGTCTTTTTTTTTCTTCAAAGGAGAGACTACAACCCTCCAGACAAATGTAAAGTACAAGGACAGAACTGAAGCTAGGGATTCATGAACAAATAGTCAAGGAATATCTTATTCCTCACCATGCTTCTTTGACAGGGGCTGAACTTGGTGGTCCATAAATCTCCTCAGGTCCCTTGCACTTCTCCAGATCTATGATTAAGATTAAGTCTGTCAGAATAACCTCAGGGATTTAAAAGAAAATAATGTTTCTACATGAATAGTGCCCTTTAAACATGTTTGCCTAATTAAAAAATAAAAATAAAATAAAATAAGACTGGTCCTTGAAGGCAAGGGATCATATTTTAAAAATCTATTCCATGCATTGTAGGCATCTCTTCAGCAATTCTTATTATCCTCCAGGGCTCAGGGCAATTATGAGGATCACTTTATGCAACAAAGGTGCAACGAAGGCCTGCAGGTTAAACTCTGTGTCCTTTACAGAGGGTTCACTGGGTGACCCGACAAATACCAAGCATCTCATGTGATTTTCCTGCAGGCATTCCGGTATAAAAATTGAATGTCACACAGTCAGCTGGGTTTCAGGCATGCAAGAGGGCTGAGACTGGCCTTTCTTGGCAAACAGCTCGAAACCTTTCCACAGAACTGAACACCTCTGGTCTGACTCTTTTATGAAGCTTTCCGCCTCATATCTCTGTCCTCATTCTATTGAAACATGAAGGCTATAGATATCTGGCTATATTTAGTTACATTTCCTACCCTTTTCATTTTCATTGTATTCTATCACAACCTCTCACACGAAGGATAAAAATGGGGAATAAAGAGAGCAGAGCTTTCAGTAGGAGTGATTCCTATTGTATGACCAGTTAATGGAGGGGGAAAAAAACCAGTAGGAAACACTAGTGAGAACAAGGACAAAGTAGGCAGGGGCATACATTTGGACTTAAGCATGGTTCATCTAAATGTAGTGTTTGTTGCTCCCTATTGCGTACTGGTTTGTACCACTTAAGAATGGATCTTACTGGGACTTCTGTCTACTTTTATTCTTAAAGCCCAACGTCACTTCTTTGCAACTTGACAATTAAAATGTTTCAGTTCAAAAATTTAAATCCTTAACAAGTGAACTGGAAATTTTCATCTAATTATAAAATATAATTAAGTTTTTTTTAATAATCTTCAGTATTTTATTTGCTTATTTGGATAGCGCTCCAATGGACTGTGATTAATATCAATGTCATTGATTTCAGCTGAGGTGCCCTATACAATATCAGTGGAAGAATGGATGAAGCACTGGAGCATTCATTTATTACTGCCAGCTTTGACTTTAGATCAGTCCTCATAGACTATTTGAGTGAGGCATGTGAAATATTTAGTATGTGTCGTGGGGAGTTCCTTACAACATTCCTTCAGAAGTAGAAAGCAAAATATTTGATTCATTATTTATTATTATTATTATTAATTTATTTTTCACATTTATATACCGCGCCTATTTCCCACAAAGGGGACTCAGGGCAGTTTACTGCAAGCAAAAATAAGACAGATAAAAACAGCTAAAAACAGATAAAGTATCCAAGATTAAGTTAGCAAGGCAGGCCGTGATACAAAAAAAAAAAAAAATGAACTGAGTCCCTAGACATTGCCGAAGGCGTCCCGAAAAAGAAGAGTCTTCAAGTTTTTCTTAAACGACGCCAACGACGGAGCCTGTCGTATCTCGCTCGGCAGCTTATTCCAAACGGTTGGCGCCACTACCGAGAAGGCCCGTCCGTGAGTGCTCGTTTTGCGAGCCTCCCTCGGATTGACGGTCCGCAGCGAGAGGGCCATGGAGGATCGGGTGGGTCGGGCCGGGTTTAATTGTCAGGAGAGATGCTCCACCAGATAAGCAGGGGCCAAGCCATGGAGGGTTTTGTAAACCAAAACCAACACCTTGAACCTTATCCGGGAGGCAACGGGTAACCAGTGTAGGCGGGCCAGGATGGGGGTGGCGCAGTCATAACGACGTGCACCAACCACCAGCCTGGCCGCCGCATTCTGGACCCGCTGCAGTCACCGAACAAGGTTCAAGGGGAGCCCCATGTAGAGAGCATTGCAGTAATCCAGCCTCAACATGACCAGTGCCTGTACCACTGTCCTCAAGGAGCCCTCATCGAGGTACGGGCGAATCTGGGCGATAAGCCTCAGATGGTAAAAGGCCAACCTGGTCACAGCTGACACCTGAGATTTCAGGGTCAGATCCGGATCCAGGACGACACCCAGATTCCTCACTCTTTGCGCCAGCTGGAGGGCGGACCCGCCCAGACTGGGAAGAGGGCCACAGTACCCCTCCGAAGCGCCCCCGAAGAACATAACCTCGGTCTTACCAGGGTTTAGCCTGAGTCTGTGAGTCCTGGTCCAATCCAACACCGCAGCCAGGCAACGATCAAGGATCCAGACGGCCTCCACTGCACAGGTGGAAAAGGAGAGATAGAGCTGCGTGTGATCAGCATACTGGTGACAGCAGACTCCATAACTCCGGATGATCTCAGCCAGCGGCTTCATATAGATGTTAAAGAGCATTGGGGAGAGGGACGACCCCTGAGGCACCCCACAAGAGAGTGTCCAGGGAGCCGACAACTCACCCTCCAAGCTCACACGCTGGGTGTGGCCCTCAAGGAAGGATCGGAGCCAGCACAAGGCCTGGCCCCCGATCCCCACCTCTGAAAGCCGCTCCAGCAGGATACCGTGGTCGACGGTATCAAAAGCCGCTGACAGGTCGAGAAGGACCAGCAGGGTAGAGCAACCCCTGTCAGCCCTCCTCAACAGATCATCGTGCAGTGTGACCAGGGCCGTCTCGGTCCCATGACGCGGCCTAAACCCGGATTGGAAGGGATCCAGGACATGGTTCTCCTCCAGGAATGACTGGAGATGCAGGGCAGCGACTCACTCAATCACCTTGCCCAAAAAGGGAACATTGGCTATAGGACGATAGTTGGACAAATCGTCCACAGCCAGGCCGGGTCTTTTAATAATGGGCTTCACCACCGTCTCCTTCAGAAGACTGGGAAAAATCCCGTCTCTGAAGGAGGCTGAGGCGATTAGTGAAGCCCATTTCGGCATGCTCCCCCCTGCGATCTTAATCAGCCAGGAAGGGCAAGGGTCAAACGGAGAAGCCGCAGGCCTGCAATGTCCCAGGGCTCTGGAGGCATCCACAGGTGTAACAGGCCCAAACTCAACGAACTGGGGCAACCGAGGCGGCCCGACACTAACCAAGGCGGGGACAGGATCCGTGCAACCGGCGCCCAGCTCGGAACGGATGGCCTCTATCTTAGATTTTAAAAAGTCTGCGAAAGACTCGCTAGTGAAATCACTAGGAGGAGGCCCAGGCGGACCGGGATTGGTGAGGTCTCGGACCACCCGGAACAGCTCCGCTTGGCGGTTCGAGGCCTCACCAATTCTCAGGGTGACAAAGGATCTCCTAGCCGCCCTTATCGCGCGGGAATAGCAACCGGTCGACGCCTTAACCGCAGCCCAATTCGAAACCGTCCGACCATTTCGCCATCTGCTCTCTAGCCTTCTCCGCTCTTGCTTCATCACCCGCAGTTCCTCGGTAAACCAAGGAGACGAGCAGGCTCGGCATCGGATCAGGCGCTTGGGGGCGATCTGGCCAGCTGCCCCGGCCACCTCCTCATACCACTGCTTGACCAGGGAGTCGACCGGATCGTCATCCAAACAGTCTGGAACACTCCCGAGGGCCTCCGAGAACCGCTCAGGGTTCAGGAGCCCCCGGGGGCGGGCCCAGATGGAAGGGCCCGTCTCCCCGCGGGGCGGGGTGGCGACCGTAAGGGAGAAAGTCAGCAGATGGTGATCTGACCATGACACAGGACGGGCGGTAAGCCTTCCGACCCCCAGATCAAAACCCCGCGCTGTGGAGGCAAAAACCAGGTCCAGGGTGTGTCCACCTTTGTGAGTGGGGCTGATGACTAATTGGGACAGGTTCATGGAGGCCATGGACTCCATGAATTCCAGAGCTGCTCCCGACAGCCCAGCCTTGGCGTGCACATTGAAGTCCCCCACCACTAATAGGTGAGGGGACCTCAAAAGTGCAGCCGAGATGAACTCAGAGAGCTCTGGAAGGGAGAGTGCAGGGTCGTGGGGAGCACGGTACACAAGCACTATCCCAAACCTGTCCCTCTGGCCCACCACCAGGTGGAGACATTCCAAACCTGGACTCACCAACGTCGCGGATCTGTTGACATGAAAAGTGTCCCGAAATACAATGCCCCCCCCGCCCCCCGCCCCTCCGGTCTGCCCAGCTGCTGCACACTGTAGCCCTGGGGGCGAAGAAGGGCGAGAGAAGCCCCGCCCCCCTCACCCACCCAGGTCTCCGTGAGGAATGCCAGGTCGGCCCGCCCATCCACGATCAAATCGTGGATAAGAGGGATCTTATTATGCACCGACCTGGCATTAATCAGCAGGCAGGACAGACCGGGGGCACAGAAGGGTTGGATCCCTGCCATTTGGCAGTGAGCCGGCGGGTCAGAGCGTTGGACAGACCGTAAATGCCTGTCCTGAGCTCTCCTTACCCGATCGGCCCGCTGACCCCAAGCGTATCTCCCGTGGCCCAACACCACCCCAATTGGGCACCCAGCAGGCTCCATAAGATGTTAAATGCCCAGGGCACAAACCAGAAGCACAAACTCGTAACGAAAATACAATAAAGGTAAAGCTACAAAATAACAACCAACATAATACATACAATGTAAAAGCTACTAAAGATACAATGACTAATTAATATAACTAGCAAGACCGTAAACAAAACAATAGTACAAAATAAATAAATAAAACTAAACTAAAAAGATCAGGGGCAAACCCTCTAAGCAGATGGAACATGTGGGGGGAATGGAGGGAGAGAGGAGGAAGGTGTCGCAGATGACAATGCAAAACTGGATGCACGGTGCTCAGCGACTTTTCGCACTCATCGAGGTCCATGGAACAACTCTGCAACAAGTGGCTATTGGGTGTCAGAACCGGGGGAAACAACAGAAGGGCACGGAGGGGATCTACGACCAGGGTCAGCAGCCTCAGGGCTCGATTGATCCCAGGGGAGGTCCACACCGGGCCGACCAGACCCTTGGGGTCACAGATAGTTCATATGGTTCATATGGTCAGGGGGAAAGAAACATGATGTCCTCCAGATATTCCGGACTACAATTCCCATCAGTCCTAGCCAGTGGTCAGTGTTAATGAGCATTGGAGTTCAAAACATATGGAGCTTCATGCTCTAAAGATCACATCCTGCTGCTCAAATCCTGCTGCTTAGGAAAAAACAAATTGAAACCTTCTGCCCATTTCTGACCGGTAAAAAACCTCTTCCTGTCATGTGCACATATACTGGCTTGGTCCCAAGAATCACAATGGGAATGCATTTGTTTACCATGGTGGAATGGACTGAAAATTATGATTTGGTTTATACTACATAACATGATACAATTAATACCTTTGTTATGTGGAATTCAGACATTATGAGGTATAACATTTATGCTTCCTAGGATTACTTTGTTTTCTTTGCAGCTACACAATTTCTTCAGAGCTACTGGCCTCAGCCAGCAGACTTCAAAACGATGTTCATTCTTTACTTCCAACAACCAATCACAAAAGATAAGAGGACAATAAATGCAAAATATGCAGGCAAAGTACATAATGGGTGATGGAAAGTCGATTTCTCCCAACTTGAGAGAGCACTGCTTCTTGGTATATGCTAAATGTATTATCTACTTTAAATGTGGTTTTCTCAACAACACCATGGTTTTGTTGTTCAAATGACCTATATTTTAAAAAATGAATTTAATGTGGAGCATGACTACAGAGAGGTTGCTCAACCTTTTGTGTCTAATGGTCTCTGGGGAACATTTACAAACCACTGTTCTTGGCAAGTTAGAAACTCAAACATTTATGCTAAGAGCTTCAGTTTGGCTTATGACTCATGAATGAGTAGTACACATGGCAGAAAATCAAGGAATGTGTTCTCATTGTGTAGAACTACACCACTTTAAGAGAAAATCACTCTTGCCAATCTGCTGCCTTCAGTTTTTCTCAGTCTGTAGCATGTCAGATAGAAAGCAACATGTTTTTACTAGATCCCCATGTAGGAGACCAGAAATAATTCCTATTCATTTAAAACATTTAAGAGTGGGTGGGGGAAAACTGTTCTATACTAGAGTCAGTGATGGGGGGGTGCCACACCGTAGCTCTGCCCCATATGACACACTTTCTAGCCTAAGGGTACAGGAAACACATGACTCCCATGATATGACAGCTACTAGGTAGACTTATCTTTTTCCAACCATAATTCAGAGTACAGTGGACCCTTGTATAACAAACAGCTTGTATAACATAAAATCTGTACAACATAAAAAATTCCGGAGATAGGGGAAATTTGCTTAACATAATCGCCTATGGGGAGAATCCGTACAACATAAAAATGGGATTACTCCGTTTTCAATGCATTCCTATGGGAATTTGTATAAAGGAAAATTTGCTTAACATAATTTCATTTGGAACGAATTAATTCCTTTATACAAGGTACCACTGTACTGGTCAAGTATCATTTCGGATCTAGTAATTTGAAAGGTCGCATTATTCCACCTTAGCCTGCATTTCACAACATTTGGAGGAGATATTCTATTTTTAGAGGTGGGACACAAGATGAAGCCTTTTCAGTGTATATTCCCAGAACTGAGAATTCTCTGCCAAGGGTGGCTAGGTTTTCTGTTCTCCCTCCAGTTGCAGGTAAAGTCATGGCCTGTTACCCGGTTTCCTGTGAAAGGGAAGGGGCTCTAACAGATTAGTTATTAGTTGTTGGGTTGAACTTAATTGTTCATATATTTTGTTTCAATCTCAAAACCCCCCAAAACTGCATTAAAAAGGGAAAAACTGCATTACAATGTGCTCTTGAGTGAACTTGACAGAAAAAACATATTAAATAAATATGCGTAGGTGTATGTACATACAGTAGTACCTTGGTTTATCAGTGCATTTGTTTATGAGTGTTTTGCAAGATGAGCAAACATTTCTGATCCATTTTGCCTGGATCAATGGGCAATGTCTTGCGAAACGAGCACTGGAGCTCAAGTGAGCCAATGGTGGCTTGCCTTATCTCCGCCCTGTAGTCTCTGACATCAGAGGACTAAGAAGGACAATAACTGTTCTGTACCAGACAAAGGCAGAAGACTAAATCCTAATGCTTCTATGAAGTCTTGCCAGTCCAACAACGACCAAGAATTTTTCCCATGCGTATTTTTTTCAGGTATAAAGGAATTTGATTATTCCTTTGTTTCAGTGCAGAGGTAAGCATGGAGAGCTCAGCTAAGTTCACCTTTCCACTAAAAAAGGAAACATGACCAGCCAGGATGCTTTTGAGTGAATGGAAATTCAACAACAAACAAACATGGCTTCGTTCTCTGAGGTATAGTGTGTGCAGCTAAAATACTCTAAAATAAATAAATAAATAAATCTTCACATGTCTGCCTTTTTTAGAGGGCAGCGCAAGGAGGAAAGCAGAAAATGGCTAGCAAAGGAAACAACAGGAAGGGCAGAGAGGTCTCAAGGAAAAAAGAGCCATGGGGTTAAAAGTCCCAAAAGTTACTAGGAGGTACACAGCATGTTTCCTGTGAAAACCAAATGTTAGAGTAGAAGCAGGTAAGGCTGTAATTTTTGAAGAATGTTGACCCTTCTCATCATAAGATTGCTCTTTCCACAGGAAGCCTGGTGAGATAGGGTTAACTGGAAGGGAAAAAAGCAAATGCAGCAGCCCCATAACTACCATCCAATATTATAATAAGCTCACCACGTCTTAACAAGACAGATTCTAAAGGACCTTGGAACGATGCAGAAATATGGAAGCCTCCTTCACCAAACAATGAACCTACTGGAAAATCAGAACTCCAGTAATGGCAAAGCACTAGTTTCACCTTTTCCCAGGAGCTGGACACAAAACTGTCCGCCCTCATACTTGCTACCATGAAAGAAACTGGATCAAAAGCATTCACCATAGAGGAAGACTGCATCTACATCTGCAAATGTAATTTGGCAGGATCAGGTGAAAATGTGAAACCAAGAAGAATTATTTCTTAAATGTATCCATAACTGTTCACTGATAGTCTTTATGCCACTGACAACACCGCTGCCAACACCACATCCCAGAATGACACTACACAGAGGAGATAGTGCGGAATATTTAGCCATGGTGTAGGCCATGAGAAGACCACACTGTGCCACTCAGGTAAGTGTGGCCCCAAATCACCAGACTGAACTATACTGCATTGTTTCTTATTTAGCTCAAATTGATCAAAGTGATAGGTCTCCCAGTAGCATCACCTGTGTGGCATTTAAAAACAGCAAAGTGGAGACCATCTGTCAGGATTATGACCACCATCTAATTCCACTAGATTGAGCTGAGATGTCCAGTGCACAAATGAAATAAATCAAATAAATAAATACATTCAAAAGACCCATTTACACATGCTATATTTCATACTCTCTACCCAACATGAGGGCTGTTGTTGCATATATGGTACTTATGAAGTGTGAAGATGCCAAGTATTTGGTAACTCAGAAGGCCTCATATCCTAACATTGCTGGTTCATCCCTTACTTTGCGATAAGACATAAAAAGCTTTAAACATTTGTGCGTACTTCTCATATGGCTTTTCTATTTCCATCTTTTTGGAATAGCCATTGCAGAAATACATTTTCCCTGTGGCAGGGTGAAAATTATTAGTGATGCACTGTTGGGCTTCAGAGGACAGGTTCTGGGTTCCATTTGGAGTATAGCCAAGGAGGTCAGTCCAGATTATCTTATTCATTATCCTTTAAAAACATTTATATTGATTTCAGCCACAATGAGAGATAAACAGCAGTGTACAAATTTTCATTAAAGCTTATCTTCATTGCTCATGCACCGTGGTGCTCCCCTTGAAAGCATGGCCTGCTTAATGTTTCTAATGAGCTTCTGAGTCCAACTGACATGGATACAAATGTCAGCTTGAAACTGATGTGTGAGTCTCATGATATTTAAAACTAAAAGGCCACGGGGAACCAAAAAAAAAAAAAAAAAAAGGACTATGTGTTCTGTGCTGATGAAATCTTACTCAACAATATGTGGTGCTGAGATTCACTTCAAGTGCTGTCACATAATGCATCTAATGCTTTGGTTCAGCTTCTCATTTTAGCTGGAAATCAAAATAAGTCTTTAAAATGAAGGGATTTCATGTATAAAAATTGCAGCAATTCTTCATTTTTCCTAGACTTATTGGCAGCTGTTTAAGTTGAGGAATACCATAACGATAAAGAGTGGGGGAACTCTTTCAGCAACTGTTTAAGTTATCTGCCTTTATAAATAGAGAGTTGGCTGTCATCCTGAAAAAAAAATTAAGAGCATGCACATTTTATTTTCTCCTCCATAGTGAGCTAAATCTAAATTTGAGCATTCTTGAAGATGTGTTAACAAACAATTCAAAGGAATGGAGACTAAGTGTCTCAAAAACGCTTCTTGTGAACAATTTGCATGTTACGGGATAGATATAATTCCTCGAATTCATTCCAATTTGCATAATGTAATTGATGCAGTCCCAGTGTATATAAGTTTGTCTCTCACTTGCCTGGTAATAATGGATACAATTCAACTTGTAAAGCCTAAGGAAGTGGACAGGGTTCTTCAAGAGTGGAAAGACACCATATATATTCTGGATTAGACATGGGCACGACTTGGCGAAATTCTCATTTCCATTTCCGTTCCTTGTTTCCGTTATGTAACGGAAACGGTAACGACAATTACTCTGCCAGAACTCAAACTCGAACCGAAAAAAGAAAAATTGGGTCTGATTTGTCGTTGTCATTCATGGCATCGCAGCGATCGCGCGATGCCAAGTGGCACAGAAAAAAAGTTTTAAAAATAAAATAAAAAACCCCAATTCCCGGCCAAAAAAGCAGCCGAAAATATGCCTGCCTGAGTGCACCTACCAGAGAATTGGTTTCTAGGGGGGTCCCCGGCCTCCCCCCCTCTCCTGTCCTGAGCTGCTCTGGTGGGGGCATCCTCGTTGTCTCACCAACTCGCCATGCCACGCGGTGCGGGTGGGGGATCCAAAATGGCGACCACAATATTTATTTTGAAATCGTGGTCCAAAAACACACCAAAGCACCACAGAAACATGCGAAAATTAGGTATTTTAACTGCCAGAATTTTTACAGTAGCTGCAGTGGGTTTGTCTTGCAATAAAACGTCTCCATTGATTTCATTTTATTTTATTTTTATTTTATTTTTTTACACCTGCGCAGTGCACAATGATGGGCTGGCCATGGGATGGGACCATGCAAATTTTTGGAGCCATTCCACCAGTCGCATGGCCACTTGGCCAGGTTTTGACTGAGACTTCTGGGATGTGCCAGTCAGGCATAAAAAGCCCACTAACCCTAGCCCGAACCCGAAGCCTAAGCCTAAGCCTAACCCATACGCCAGTACACTGTCCTTCTTAGTGGGTCAGAGGCACCCAGAGGTGCACCCCACTAACTCACCCTAACCTTACCTGTAACCCTAAGCCTAGCCCTTGCCCTAACCCCAACCCTAAGCCAGATCTGTACTCGCATTGCACTACACGCAAGTACACTTCCCTTCTTAGTGAGCCAGAGGGCGCCCAGAGGGATTCGTCTCTCACTTCGCTCCCCGATCCAAGTACACCAGTGCACCAGTATGCTGTCCTTCTTAGTGAGTCAGAGTAGAGGCACCCAAAAGAGGTGCCTCTGCCAGTGCCACTTGGTACGCATATGCAATTGGCTACACGTACCCTTCCTTTTGTAGCGGGCCAGAGGAGGCACCCACCCCAGAGAGGTGCCTCCAGGAGCCCGCTAAACGCATTCCCTTCATCGGAATCGGAATGCAATTTATTGTCATTGTATAAATACAACGAGATTAAAAGTGCTATCCAGTCAGTCATTCACACAACCCAGCATAAAAATCCAAGACGTAAAATCTACAATTTAAGAACAAACCATCCATACAGATACTCCAACATTCACATGCCGAACATCACTTACACTCATTTAAAACTGACATAAAAACCAAACATACACACACAGCCTACACTCTTTCACCTGGCAACATTCATACCCAATCTATAAAAACTACAATTTAAAAACAACAACAGCCACACACAATCCCCCATAACAATATATATGTAACACATTCAACACTAATATTACCCGACAATTTAATTTTTAACAGAATTTAGCATAGTTACTGCTATTGGGTAAAAACTATTTCTGAATCTTTCTGTCCTTGTTCTAATAGATCTATACCTTCTGCCTGATGGTAATGGTACAAACAGAGAGTGTCCAGGATGAGAAATATCTCCTACAATATTCTGAGCTTTCTTAAGACAGCGGGAGCTGTGTAATTCCTCCAATGTGAGGAGTGGGCATCCGATGATCTTCTGTGCCATATTGATAACTCTCTGGAGCGATTTCCTCTGAGCCACCGTGCAACTGGCATACCACACACATATGCAGTACGTCAGTACACTTTCTACTACACAATGATAAAAAGACTCCAATAGTCTCTGAGTGATGTTATTCTTCCTGAGCACTCTCAGAAAGTACAGTCTCTGTTGGGCCTTTTTCAGCAGCTCAGAGGTGTTTACACTCCAGGTTAAATTCTCCTCAATATGGACTCCCAACAAGCGGAAGTCGGTCACCCTTTCTACACAGTCCCCACTGATGAATAGTGGTTGAAGATCTGTTTTCTTCTTCCTGTAATCTATTATGAGCTCCTTAGTTTTTAATGTGTTCAGAAGCAAGTTATTCTCTCTGCACCACTCAATCAACCGCTCCACCTCATCCCTATAAGCAGACTCATCTCCTGCTGAGATAAGCCCCACTACCGTGGTGTCATCCGCAAACTTAACTATAATGTTGTTATGATAGGCAGGAATACAATCATAAGTATAAAGAGTAAAGAGCAGTGGACTCAGCACACAGCCCTGTGGAGAGCCAGTACTAAGACTCAGATCCGTAGATGTACATTGACCTACTCTAACCCTCTGACTACGTCCGGACAAAAAACTATTTATCCATAGCGGGCCAGAGGAGGCACCCACCCGAGAGAGGTGCCTCCAGGAGCCTGCTTTCCCTTTGTAGTGGGCCAGAGGAGGCACCCACCCCAGAGAGGTGCCTCCAGGAGCCCGCTACCCCCCCAAACCAGTACTAACGACAGATGAAAAATGACAAACGAAATGACAAATTTTTCAAAAATTTCGCGACAAACAGAAACGAGCCGAAACGGGCCGGCTCCGACACACGACAAATCGAAATGTCATTTTTCCTGGTCGTGCCAATCTCTATTTTGGATCTTAGTTTATCCTGGAAGGGGCATGGCGCCTCAGTGGGATAGAGTACTGAAAACTGTCAGCTCCGAAGTCAGCAGCTGTATGGTTTATTCTTTTTAAATAATTTACATGTACAGGCATACCTTGGTTTACAAACACCTCCGTTAACATAATTTTCAGTTTATGAAAGGAAATCCATTGAAAATAATACCTTGGTTTAAAAGTTCCCTCCCTCAATACCTCAGTTTATAATTTTTTTTCAAAGCAAGTTTCCCCAGGATGCTTTGTGCCCCAGTGTGTTTCTGGTTTATGAATTTTTCACAATATGAAACATCCCAGAGAATGCTTTAAATTAGCTGTTGTG
>JAHTLZ010000007.1:15580656-15591676 GCA_023846285.1 Phrynocephalus versicolor | reverse complement strand
TTCTTCTTCTTCTTCTTCTTCTTCTTCTTCTTCTTCTTCTTCTTCTTCTTCTTCTTCTTCTTCGTTGCACACACAGAGACACCCCCCCATATAAAAGGCATTTTCCTTTTGAGCATTTTCAAAATGTAGTTAGAATAAACCTCTTTTAAAATGATGACTCAACAACTGTGTTTCCAGGAACAGCTTTTGATGGACAGGGTTGTCAAAATAGACAACATATTAATATAGGCAACATTGTGTGACTCATCACCATGTGGAATGTGCTAGGATGAAGATACTATGACTCCATTCTTAACTCCCCTCACTGTGTAGGTGTCTTCAATCAGAACCAGATGTCATGTCTCACTGATGATGCAGTACCAATGATAAGCCAGAAAGAGACCTCAAATGGGATTAGAAAGATCAGTGAGCATGTGTGTGCATGTGTGTGTTAAAACTGAGGTAATTGTTTTATCATACTTTGTGAAGAGGATGCTTCCACATGTCTGTTCTTCAGTGCCTCTTATGACTCATCATTGGGATATTAATCCTTTCTATATGACAAGCATTCCTACTGTACACGCAATACTTGCTACCTGGCAGAATGTCTGATTCCAATGAGAACTGCTTGTATCTGTTGTTTCTGCCAGGCAGGAAAGTTGAGGACTTTTACAGCAAGAGAGTGTAGCATTACCGTGCTTTGCCCCTGGCCCCTTCACAGGATATTGAAGGAAGAATGCAGCTCAAACCCACTATGGTTATGTTACAGAAGATGATCACGTGCACACCCAGTTCTTAAGTTTACAGACACTCATCACTTAGTTTTCCTCACAGAAATTCTAAAATCTTATATCTTCTCTCTCTAGTCTTTAACTATCTCTGTCAGACCCTATCTATCTTTTCTCAGTGAGTGTAGGTCCCTATCTGACCATCTCGCAGACAGTGTCAGTCCCTATTTGCCCCTATCTGACTAAATCAGTGCTGAGTGGAGTCTTAAATCTCTTCAGGCTCCTTCCCCAAACTGTCTTATCAGTTCACAAATCACCAATCTATATAGACATATCTAATAAATTATTCAACACCAAGGGGTAAACGCCACAGAAATGTCCGGAAAGAAGAGACCAACAACTGGGCTTTCTTGGTGGGTCACTCCTCTTCTCTGGAACAGCTTACTACCTGGACTGCTTACAGCCCTCCTCACTGGGAACTTTTAAACATTCAATAAAAATATGTTTTTTCAGGCAGAGCCAGTGACATCTTAGGGCCGTATCACACGACTGCTTAAATCCAGCTCTAACTTACAGAAAAACCGCCTCCAAAAATCGTGTCCTCATGAGCTGTGAGCTTTTTAGAAAAAAAAACCGGCAACGCCCACTGAAGCGAGTCCCAGCGAGGTTTCCAATACCCAAGGCAGAGGGTGGGTATTTTTTGCCACGCTTTGCATGCAGCAAAGGGACAAGGAGGCTGTGTGCGAGTGTGAGTGTGTGTGTGCTTGCAGCCAAGTGGAGGAGAGAGAGAGAGAGAGAGAGAGAGAGAGAGAGAGAGAGAGAGAAGCAGGCCAGAGATCCAAAGAAACAATCCAGTCACTGCAGCCTTTCTCTTTAAGACGGGTGTCTCTCCGGGCTTCGCTCTCCATAAACAGTGGTGGGAGGGGTCTTTCTCTTTCTCTCCTCACCCTCCCAGCCCCCACAGGTTTCTATTTTCCCCTTGCTCTGCTCACTAGCTCACTAGTTTATTTGTAATAACTTTCTCTGCTAATCTTCCCCTTTAACTGCTTGACAATGAATCTGCAGTTCAGTACTTCCAGACAAGGTAACAGTTAACTTCTTTATGCAGGGACACAGGCAGCTAGCTAAGTTGTCAAGAGAAGCAGAGAAGCATTTCCATATCAAGGATCTTTATAGTCCAAGGAGAGGTGATTTACAAGAGGAGAGGAACAGCAGACTTTAGATCTCCAGCGCCTGGTTCTTTAAATCTAACTTCAGTCTCTTGTGTGCTTACCATACCCAAATAAACACCTGGGCAAGGGAAAGCCAGCCTTGCTGCTGCTGAGGGAGAGGAGAAAGAAAAAGAAAAGAAAAGAAAATTTTAAAGATCCCTTCTTTCCCTTCACCCCATTGGGAGCTACAGCTGATTGTGGCTTGGGGCTGCAAAAAAGTTTAAAGATCCCTCTCCCCCACCACCAGCATCCAGAGAGCAGTGCTGTTTGATGCAGGTTAAGGCGTGGGGACGCATAAAATTCACTTACTGAAGCCATGCCATGTGGATGCTGGAACTGCTTCTTCAGTCATATGACCATAGGAGGGGAAAACACAGCTTTTATTATTAGCATCATTTTTTTGCCCGTGTGATATGGCCCTTAGTATAGCATTGTTTGAGTTTCAGTAAAAGAGCTAGTTTCGCCATTTAGTAAGCTTGTTTATTAATTGGTAATTTTTCCCTGTAAGACTTGAATACCTTGTCACAGCTGGTTGTAACTAATTGCTGAAGTGTTAGGATCACTTCAGTTGCTCAATTGGGCAGATAACCAGGCACACGAGTAACACATCCTCCTCATCAACTAACTGTTGCAAGTAGAAGTGGACATGAAACAGAAATATGGCATTTTGTTTTGTTTCAGTCTTCATTTTGTTTCATTTAGGATTTTTAAAAAAGAATTTTCATCACAAAATGAAATGATTCATAAGGCTATAAATAATGGGGAACTTTCTTTTTTTTATTTAACAGGGAGCCCAAAGACCCCCCCTTAAACCTTTCAAATAAAGAACCCTCTGTAAACAAGCAGGAAACCTAAGGGCTAGCTGCTGCATGGAGAGATCAGAGAGATAACCTCAACAACTGATCAGCAGGAAGAAGGAGAATATAAAAAAATAAACTCCACATTCCTACTTAATTGGGAAAGGGAAAAATCAATTTAAATCAACTTGCAGACACAGCCAGTGAAGGGAGGAGCTTAGCTCCTGTCTAGATGCACCAGGCAGATGAGGTGCGGGAAGAAAAGAAAACAAATCAATCAGTTTAAAAATAAACCTCCTATTCTCAAGATGGCTGGATCAAAAAGCTAGGACGAATCATTTCATTTTCTAAACAAAAATGGTGTTTCATTTAATTTCATTTCTTGACAACACACTGCTGTTTCATTTTGTTTCGTTTCATAAGCTTACAAAATGATGAAACAGCATGTCGTTATTTATAAGGTGACTATCCCTAATTGCAAGTTGCAAACCAACAGAATTCTGGCGAGTATAGACAACATACATATGAGTGACTTAGAAGAGACATATGGGTCCTCCTGCCAGAAATGTAGGAGGTCTGGAAATGGTGATAGCACTATAGACAATTGGAATTTTCTGAAAGGAAAGCAGACATGTTATGTGTTCAGTTGATTGCCTGTATGAAACTGTACACATCCAAGTCTATTTGTGTTCAACTCTTCCAGCATGATTAGCAGCACTGGGAAAACTGAGATAAAGCAGTTTTGACTTGCCAGATGCACCTCTATGTTGTCTGGGTTAAGTTTCAATTTGTTCACTCTTATCCAGTTCATTACTGATACCAAACGCTGGTCTAAAGCTGAAAGAGGTTCCATGGATTCAGATGGCAAGGAGAGGAAGAGCTGGGTGCCATCCACATACTGGTGGTGCCAAACACCAAAACTCTGGATAATCTGTTCCAGTGGTTTCATGTCCATGTTAAATAACCTTGGAGACAAAACCCTGAGGGACCCCAAGGTGTCAAACATGAATCCCCTAGCACCACCTTCTGCATTCTCTCCTCCAGGAAGGCCTTGAGCCTTTGTAAAACAGTGACCCCAAGTTCCATTGTAGAGAGATAGGTCAGAAGGATACTATGGACAATAGTAGAGAAGGACATGACATGAATTTTTGGTTCGTTTTGTTATTTGTTATTAATGAAACAAATAACAAACTGCCCCCTCTAAGAAAAATGAAATGAAACAGAAATTTTCATTTCTTTTTGGTTTGCTTTTCATTCCACTGGTGTCTCCTACCTGTGACTGGTGGTCAGTCCATCCTCGCTTCTGCCCCCAGGCCCCAGAGAGGGGGAAAACCCTGACCAGTGGGGTACAAAAAGAAAAGAAAAGAAAAGAAACCCTGAACTAAAATGAATTACAAAATGAATTTTTTTTATAACCATAGAATAATCTAATCATGCCTCCACTCCAAGGCACAGCATTTTGGCATCCCAGTCGACCATGCCCCCTTAACCACATCATCCTATAACACCACTAGGGGTTCATTCAAATTACTCCACTTAATAATGCACAGGTTTTACTGCAGCAATTCCAGTGCAACCAGTGAAAATCTGCACCATTTCAGTTCCCCCCTTTTCTGCCTCTTTTTGCTGTCCTACTTTAATCAATTGCTGGCATTTCAGTAACTTAGCACTTCTACAAGCTGCAAATTACCTGGTCCAGTGACAAATGGGAAAGGAAGTGAGAGATGAGAGAAAAACAAAGGAGTTACTATAAAGGCGCTCTGGTACTAGGGATACACTACCACATTCTCAAACTATTGCATGAACTCTTGCATGTGCATTTGGCAAGACGAGATGCACAGAAAGGAGTATAATACACCCCTGCCATCGGGGCATTAACTGAGCACCAAATGTCATGTGATCACCCACAATTTTAATACACATTAAAATATGATGCACAGTTAATAGCCATGCAACCAAGGCCATAGAACCATAGAATAATCTAATTGGAAGGAACCTATAAGGTCTTTGAATCCAACTCCCTACTCAATGCAAGAGCCTAAATCAAAGTAGATCTGGCAGATGGTTGTGTAATTTTCTCTTGATTGGCTCCAGTACTGAAGCACTCACAACCTCCCTAGGCAACTAGTTCCATTGTTATACTGCTCTAACAGCTAGAAAGTTTTTTTTTCTGATATGCAGCCAGGATCTGTCTTTCTATAACATAAGCCCATTGTTATGTGTCCTGCACTCTGTGATGATGGAGAACAGATCCTCCTACTCCTCGATGCAGCAGTCTTCCAGTCTTTGTAAAAGGCTATCATATCTCCCCTCAGTTTTCTTTTCTCATGGTTAAGCATGTCCAGTTCTTTCAGTCTTTCCTCATAAAAATTTTTTCCAGCCTCCTGATCATCCATGCCACTTGTCTCTGAATATATTCCAGGTTGTTAGCATTTTTCTTAAAATGAGGTGCCCGGAAGTGAGCACAGTACTTAACATGAGGCCCGACAGGTATCTAATAGAGGAGAACTAGTACTTATGAGACCTGGAGACACTATTTTTTATAAAGAAAGAATAAATTATAATTCTTGATGCGAAAAGGCATTTGTCTTTGAATACTGAGTTTTGAAAAGGCTGTCAAAAAATGATGACACTTCTTGGAGCAGATCTGGCTTTCCAAAGGCAGGGAGTCAGCCACACTCTGTGAGAACCAGCAGCTCTTGCCTATCCTCTGAATGCTTACAAAATAACTGTGCTTTATACTATAACAATGGTTCCCAACCTTGGGATCCTAACTGCTCTCATACTAAAAAAACTCAGAAGCCTTCACCACTATCTATGCTAGCCAGGATTTCTTGGAGTTGTAGTCCAAGAACATTTGGTGACGTAAGGATGGGAACCACTGATGGAAACAGCAATTTCAAGAACCAGAACTACACTGGGAAGGAGTTCCATATCCAGAGCACCACGACCAAGAAGGACCTGTCACATGTGATAACCATACAGTCTTCTAAACTAGTTGACTATAAAGACAGAGTTTATTAGTGATGGAGATGGTGATCATTCAAGCACAATGTGACAATATTGTCCTATCTGTCCATGTAAAAAACATGGCACACAACCAACAACCAGCCAGCCAGCCAAATGTGTTATATTAAGTGTGCTGTAGGGTGTTTTCTGACAACAGAGATAATTCTACTACTTGTCACAATGGCAGAAATGTCTGTTCCCAGCCTTCTGATAATCATATCACATTATTTCTGCTTTTTTATATCATTGCTTGCTGAAAAATTGTGCAAAACACTTCTGTCCTAATATATCACACTACCTTAGACAAAAAACATACCCTAGGGCAGGCCTGCCCAAAGTCCAGCCCGGGGGCCAAATCTGGCCCTTCAGGCCATTCTGAGTGGCCCGCGGCTGGCTGGCCTGCCCCTCCCTCTCCCTCCTTCACCCACACATTCCCCTGTGGTGGCCACGGCTCCCTGTGCTTCCTTTGGTCCCCACCTTCCTTCTTTCCTCCCTCCCTTGGTCCCCACCTCCCTCCCTCCCTCCCTCGTTCCCCACCTTCCTTCCTTTCCCTCTTGGTTTCCACCTCCCTCCCTCCCTCCCTTGGTCCCTGCCTTCCTTCCTGTGGGTGGGGTTGCAAGGGGTCAGTGGGTGGGGCTTGCAGTGCAGTGGCAGTGTTGGGGAGCAACTGGCCCCTGACACATTCTCAGCCACCAAATCTGGCCCTCCTTACAAAATGTTTGGGCACCCCTGCCTAGGGTAAAAAGCAAAATATTTGTTGGAACATATTGAGCTCATATATTTTATGTTTATATTTGAAAAAGAACTAAAAGTAGAGAAACAAAGCAACAACAACAACAACAACAACAACAACAACAACAACAACAACAACAACAACAACAACAACAACAACAACAACAACAACAAAACACTTCCACATGACAAGTAGCTGAAGCTTGTGAATTACGGAACTGGGTAGTAATATTTCAACAGTAAGCCATGAGTCTTAAGTATCTTTGGCTTGTTTTAAAACATAATATTTTTCTTTCAGGGGCAATGGGCTCTTCATAAAGATATGCTTTTAAAAGCATGTACAGTATTATCCAAAAATATATATTGTACCATGCTTGAATGGAATTCAGCAGCACCAGGTGAAAAAGCATTTGGGTTCACATTTCTAACTTGCTAATGAAATCCTAAGAACATAAGAACATAAGAAGAGCCATGCTGGATCAGGCCAAAGGGCCATCTAGTCCAGCTTCCTAGTCCAAACATCCTGTGGGATGTTTCACCTCTGAATTTCAGCCATGGGATGGTGTGACCCACAGCATATGCCAGGGGACCCTACTGAAATTGTTCACCCCAACTCAGATAAAATGAATTAATTAATGCATGCTGTGTGAGAAATTTCCTCAGAACGGATATCGAAATGTGGATTTATTTAAGTATTGTTTGTGCATTAAAAATAAATCTACACATTTTCCCATTTATAAGACACCCCCATGTATAAGATGACCCCCACTTTTCCAGCCCAAAATTATAAATATAACATATACTGGTACTCAAAAGTGATTTTCTTTCTTTAGAAAGGGTGTCGTCGTCGTCTCGGTCTTTCCTCCCTCCCCGCATAGAATCAACACAAGGATAATGGGGCAAGGATCCTGGATTAAGAAACGATTTAGGAAAAGGAGTAAGGGGTCCTCCTCCCACCCTTCCCCCCAAACAGATGCTTCATTCACACTGAAGCTGTGAAAGGGGTCTCCACCGCTGCCACTGCTGCCATCCACCAGGTCCGGGGCAAGAAGATGGGGAGGATCCGAACGCATGGGGTGGAGCATGCACAAGTGAAGTGGCCCCTGCGGGCATTAAAGATGTGGGACAGAGGCAGCATGGGAAAAGAGGGAGGGAATAATACATTTTTGGAGGGTTTTAGATGAAGCTAGTCTGTGCAAGCATATCAGGCAAAATCCAAAGAAACAAAATAAAACAAGGCAACTTGACATGCCCAATATGTATAAGATGACTGTCAATTTTCAGGCTAACAAATTTAGAAAGAAATATAAAAAAATGGTACATGTGAGACTAACATGAATTGCCAAGAGAGTCATCCATTGCCCCCTCCCATGGCAGCAAAACAACAAAACACAAAATACAATGAAACTAAAAGATGTCTAAATATAATCTGCTCCAATTCACTCTAAATTGTTTGTCCTATAAATCTCAACCACTTCATTTTCACCAGTTTAAAGCCCATCTGATTATATCCTGATATTCTGAAGTATGCATTTGTGCTTGTTGAGATACTGAAAATATATATATATAATAATTAGGAAAACAAAGAGGTCTGACACGGGATCATGGATGAGACTTAGTGTTGCAGAAGCCAAGGGCTGTTGGTGGGTGGGAAAGAAGGGGTGCTTTCTTTCTTGCTTGCTTAATGGAGCTGTATTGGATTTCGTCCAATCATGGGGTGAATTAGACCAAAACATGCTGAAGCAGGCATGCCCTGCAAAGCCCAAAGTGTGCTTTACCTGGAACATAGCCATATGTGTCCTTTATAAGTATCTGAGTTGTACCCCCCCTCTCCCCAACAGTGGCAAGATTCTTCCATTGGCTCCCAACATTTCCCCTAAAATCTATATACAATAAAATTTAAACTAAATAGCCTGTTCATGTTTTTCCTCAAAGAATCTGAGACAGAGTTCCATCATAACTTGATTTTTTTTCCTTACAGGAAAAAAAGTAGTCATCCATTCTGCTAGGCTGCTTCCTTTGGCAATATATCATATGGAAGAAAGAACAGAAACTAAAATAGATGTACTTCACATTAGTGGAGATGCTGAAGCAGTAAGGGGACTAGATTGTGCAGGCATACATAATACAGACTGCTCAGAGGAATTTGATCCATTGTGGGCAGAAGTGTGAAAGTTTGTGAGGCAGTACTTCTCCAGAAAGCAATCACAAAGAAAAAAGGGCAATTATTGCCCAAACCAAATGAATTATCTGTTCCATGACATTGCTCCTTGAAAGGCTGATCCCATTCAAGGGTGCATATATAGAGCAATTTCCCTCAGAGCAGGGAGGTTATATTATTACTTTTCAGTGGATTATTAACAGCACATCTGCTATAGTCTATATTGTCCTGGGCTGGACAGTCAGGAAAGAAATATTTAATGAGATTGAGAGAAAGTTCAGAGAAGGGGAAATGAAATGATATAATGCCCTAAGGACTATGACCTGTGAAGGAAAGAGGTCCCACTGCTGTTGTTGAATGTTTAAAAGACAGCTCTAAGTTCAAATTGAGAGGTGTTGCAAGGTGAAGTACAAAGAAATTAATATATGTCTCTTGTAGCTGTCACCCACTGACAATTTCAAATCAGGGCCATGAAATCTACTAGAGATGGGGACAAACGGTCAAAATGGTGGTACATCTTGGTTTGTGGTTTGTTAAAGTTGATGAACGACAAACCACAAATTTCCCCTCTTAGAGCCAATGAACCACAAAGTGGTTTGTCAGTTTGACAGGCCTAGCTGAGCCCCCCCCTGCCTCCACCCCTTTCCCACTGCCCTACTTTTTCCACAGGGCAGACACATTATGTATGCTCTTGTCTGTGGCCCACTGATCAGTAGTTCACCAGGGCCATCTCCCTCCTTTTTCTTTCAAGCCTTGTTCCCCTTTCTATTTGTCTTTGAAGCAGAATGTGGCATTCACCCTGATTTATGAATATTTATACAGTAACCCCCCGCCTATCGCAGGGGTTAGGAACCCACCCGACCCGCGATGACTGAAAATCTGTGATATGTGGATGCGGGTCAGGTGGAGCCTGGGGGGCGGTGGGCAATCAGATCCCCCACCACGGCCTGCCCGCGCTGCCCCAAGACTTCTTGGAGCAGCACACGGGCAGTGCTGGGAGATCTGACCTTCCGCACTGACCCAGTACTTCTTGGACCAGCATGCGCTGGCGGCATTGGGGGATCTGACCTCCCACCGCAGCCCGCCTGCACCACCCCGAGACTTCTTGGAGCAGTGCATGCTGGCGGCATTGGGGGATCTGACCTCCCCCCCGCCGCCCGCCCCCGCCGCCCCAAGATTTCTTGCAGCAGCGCGCGCCAGCGGCGTTGGGGGATCTGACCTCCTGCTGCCCGCCCGTCCACGCTGCCCTGAGACTTCTCGGAGCAGCGCTCATTGGCAGCATTGGGAGATCTTTCCTGGGAGGGGGGGAAGCAGTGTCTGGGTCCATCTCCATTGGAATGCATTGGCTCAATGCATTTCAATGGAGAAATGCTTCCCCATTGGAATGCATTGGCTCAATGTATTTCAATGGAGAAAATTTCCCCTATTGGAATGCATTGGCTCAATGCATTCCAATGGGAAAAAATTCTCCACTGAAATGCATTGAGCCAATACATTTCAATGGAGGTTGCTGGCACTGGCTCCAAGCCATCGCCAAGCAGCTGATTGGGGGAGGAATGGCGCCTGCAGCAAGGGCAGTGGTGCCTTTGCAAGGGCTGCTGGAAGGCTTTTTAAAAAGTCTTCCAGCAGCCCAGGAAGCGGAGGTCACATGTAGAGATGGGCACGACTTAGCGAAATTTCCGTTTCCATTTTCATTTTTCATTTTCGTTACGCAACGAACCGAAAAACGAAAATTGGCTCCAAAATGGAACGAAAACGGAAACGAAATGACTAATTTTGAGCCAATTTTCATTTTTCGTTACAGCAAAAGCATTTAATGGCACTAAATGGGGAAAAATGAAAAAAAAATTGTTTTTGTTTTACTTTTTGATTTTCGTTACGAAACGAAATGAAAATGAAAAATTTTGAAAATTAGCTCACGAAAACGGAAACGAGCCGAAATGGACCCCTAAATGAAAAACGAAAAACGAAAAACCATTTTTCCTGAGTCGTGCCCATCTCTAGTCACATGCTCCAACTGATTGGTGCTCTGGTGGGGAAATGCTCCAGCACTAATCAGCTGGAGCCCTAGCATGTACTCTGGCCTCAGGATATAGTGGGACTGCAGTACATGAACTGCGAAATGGCGGGGGTTACTGTACAGTATTTATAATCCCTTTCGAGAGCCCAGCAAAGACAATATCTGTCCGATCACCACACAGATCAAATAGATAGTGCCTTGCCTGGGCTCCAGAAAGAGAAAAGAGAAAAGAATTTAGCAAAATAATTTTATGCACATAAGTTATCACAGTCGCTCTTTTATTATTATTATTATTATTATTATTATTATTATTATTATTATTATTATTATTATTATTAGTAGTAGTAGTAGTAGTAGTAGTAGTAGTAGTAGTAGTAGTAGTA
>JAHTLZ010000007.1:15565979-15578244 GCA_023846285.1 Phrynocephalus versicolor | reverse complement strand
TTTATTTATTTATTTATTTATTTATTTATTTATTTATTTATTTATTTATTATTAGATTTATACCACGCCCATCTTCCCGAGGGGAACTCTGGGCGGCTTACAAAGCTCATCGAGTCAGCACAATTCACAGTAAAATAAGCAACAGGATAAAACATACAATAAAATCACGCAGCAATTAAGCACCCTAAAATTCAAAACTTCGCTGATGAAAGAGTAGGCAGTCGATGGCGGGGGGGGAATCTATTGGGCTAGGTCACCAAAGGCCTCGCGGAATAGGATGGTTTTTACCGCTCTATGGAAGGTCAGCAGGGACTCTGCAGAGCACACTTCACTGGGGAGGCTGTTCCACAAAAGTGGAGCAGCGGCCAAGAAGGCCCGATTCCGTGTAAGAGATTGCCTGGCCTCTCGGGGGGTGGGAACCCGAAGCGAGTGCGCCCGTGACTGCCGAACCGGTCGGGCCGAGGTTGATCACTGGGCGATCCGCTCTGCCAGGTAGTCCGGGCCCAAGCCATGGAGGGTTTTATAAACTAAAACCAGGACCTTGAATCTGATCGGGGATGCAACTGGTAACCAGTGCAGCCGAGCCAAGACTGGGGTGATGCGGTCGTAATGATGCGCACCCACCACCAGTCTGGCCGCTGCATTTTGCACCCGCTGCAATCGCCAGAGGAGAGTCAAGGGCAACCCCATATAGAGAGTGTTGCAGTATACTTTTTAAAAAAAGAATAACATTACAACTTCATTTTCCTATAAATGAATGCTTATTCCACAAAAGCTTTATAGAGCTCATTTATTGCAAAAGCATTTCAGTGATTAATTGTAACATTTATGCATTTTTCCAATCACTATGGTATTTAATAATAATATTTTATTATGCCACCCCCTCTAAGAAAATACCTCAGAAAAAGCCCTTCTGTTTTGGACTTGGAAACGGGACTGGTTAATTCAAAGACAGAGGAAGCAAAAAGCCAAGGAAAGGGATGGTTCAGCGTAGCAGGAATGGAAGGGATAAAAGGGGAGTCAGGGGCTGAGGGAGAGATAAGTTGGTGGAAGCCAGGCACAGTGTGTTGGGCAGGAGAGGAAAAAGAAAAAGAAAATGAGGAGTCATTGGACAAGGTGAAGGAAGACCCATTGACTGTGGAGTGGGTTACCCTCATTCCGTGGCAGAATGAGAATGGAAAAGTAAGAAGCTGTGGAAAATCCCAAATTGTTGGGAAACTGCAGAAACGGGGTGAGGGAGGCAAGTGCCTGTTTTGCCTGTTTTGAAAGAGAAAGACATTTTCTAGATTCCTAATAGCACATGTTAATTCTTATGGTAATCTTGGTGTACAAAGACTGACATATGGCTATAGAGCAACACAGCTTTGGTTGGAAGGGACAAACCAATAAGCCTATGCATTGTTGTTCTGGAGGAAGTTGCTTATCCAACATAGTCTTAGTATCATTTTAGGCAGGCCACATGCATGTCACTAATGTAGACAGTATAAAACACAAAAAACCATAACAGTATTAAAAATTGCATAAATTTTGCACATGTTAGTTTATATGTACAGATGCAAATTCAGGCATTTTTGCTTTATTTTGGGAGTTCAACTTTGGTTCTATTTTATTACTTATAGCCCTAGGTCACTGCAACATAAAAGAAGCAAGGCAAAATCTAATTGTTGGCTTTTGACTCGAGTTGATGCATACATCAAATGGAACTTGTTAACGTAAGCCTTACGTAGGTTCCATTGGTTCAATCAGTCTATTTGGGACTAAATTCAATTTACCTTGTAGCCAAACTATATAGAAAGTAAATTAAATTAAACAAATCCAATTAATAATTATTAGAAAATTAAGCCCTGCCAGATTTAACCTAAAATAAAAAACTGACTGGTAGTGTTTTCCAAATATTTTGTACAAGTGACCTTTTATCAAACCAAAAACAAAGACCATATAAAAGCTGATCACAATCAAGATTTTTTCAATATAATTCTTTATATTTGCCTTATATCACCTGACAAATAACTGGCAATTGGAGCATTTCTCATTTGGAAGTCACTTAAGAATCTTTAATTCTTTGAGATGGGTGCACCACATATATATGTGTTTTATCTCAGCAGTCTCTCTTTGGATTTTTTTAATGTTTGCTCTCCAGGACTACAACTTTCAAATTTTGTAGAGTCTCCAGGTATATTGAAATGATCTAAACACCAGATTCTATGTGTTCCCTTACTGATGTCCAGTTTATGTCCACTAATTCATTTGCGTAGAGATCGTCCAGTTTGTCCTATTTTGAGTTCAAAGGAGCATTGGTGGCAAATGATAACGTAGGTCACCTGAGCACAGGAACAGGTAGAAGTGCCCATGATGTTTTGTGTGATGTTGTTGGGTCCTATGATTATATTGGTGAAGTAAACACGAGGGCATAGCTGAGAAAGGCATAAACCCCATCACTGTATCAGTCATTGTGTGTTAATAATTGCATGAGATGGGTTGTCTTCATAGGCATGTCACCAAAGGCTTGGAAGTGTCAAGTATACTTGCCAAGAATGAGTTGGAGATGAATTATGAATGGCCCTGACATGGCTATTCAACCTCCACTTTAAAACCTCCAATAGGAAAAATCCCTCCTCAAATATTTAAGTATTTGATACTGGAAGATAGCTTTACATACTGGAAAAATGCAAGCATTTCGAGCAAAAGCATTATTGGTGTGTAATTTAGATTCCTTCTTAATGAAAAGCAGACTTCTCTGGCCCACAGGGGAAAAATCAGAACTCATATTAGGGCAATACTTTTTCTAGGCCAACCAAAACTGCAGAAAAATGGGTGTGAGTTTTTCAGAGCACTATAATTCTTCATGAGGCAAGATTTTATTTTTTAAATAAATTGCATGGGTGAAAAACAAAATAAGTGGGTTACTGGTCTTGATCTTGCACTTATGTTGTTTGTCCAACATCCAAGGAAGAACTAAATGGTTCCTGTTGTAATTTAGGTGCAGCACCAGACTTAGAAAATCCAGAAGTTGAGTCGTGGCAACTGGACTTCTTTTCTTGCTAGGTGAAAACGTTTTGCTGCTTGTGCAAGTAGCTGCTTGACTCTGAAGAACATTACGTGGATGACTGAGAATCTTCACAGAGCGAGCTAGAAAAAACATCTTTGTATTCTATCAGTCGTTGCTAACCTTGGTTCCCCAAATGTTATTGGACTGCAACACCCAAAGCCTTCACCACTAGCAGTACTGCCATAGAATTATGGGAGTTGTCATCCAAGAATATCTGGGGACCAAAAGTTGGGAAGCACCAATCTGGGTGGAGGGCTCCTAGCTCTACCACTCTGCTATTCTATCATACCATTGACTGCTAGTCTATCTTTTCCTAATTAGCAGATTTCCTTCTTTCCTTTTATAAAAAAAGAAAAAGGTCTGAAGACATTCTAGAAAAGCATAGGGCTACTAAAGGAAGGCAACATTTTCTACTGGCACCCATAGTCTAAGTGAGACAGGGCAGTTGCCCAATAAAGGAGTTGTCTAAAGGTGGCCTGAAGTGCTTACCCACCTTCTCCTTTTTTGTACATAAAGAAACATCATGTCAGCTTGAATAAGTCTTCATATTGTTTATCCCAAGTTCAAGTGAGCCTCAAAGTCATATTTTAAAATATATGCTTTTTAATTTGAAAATAAAAGTGGGGGGAGATTCATCTGGCCTTGTCTGTCTTTCCCAAATCTGCTGTAGCTGAAGGTAATTAAGTCTTTCCAAGAGATAGTTATGGTCAAACTTAAAGGCAAATTCCACCCCCAGGCAAGGCTTTATGCAGGTCTGCTGAAAATACATCAGGCCATCAGCTTATTTTTTAATTAATCCTATATGTTTCTAAATACGTATGCCTATAGGAAATTAGGACTGATTTAGCAGACGATAATGCAGCTTCCATAAAGGTTAGTTCCTGTGCAGTGTAATGAAAAGCTTGCTGTGGAGAATGGGCTTGTCCCCACTTATGAATAGAATATATTCAATATTCTTTATTTAGCTGAATAATAGGGAGCTGTATGAGACCTAGGGGATATGTGAGTTTCTCTTCAAATAGGGTTTCTCAGAACATCTATATTATCTCAGAACATCTATATTATGTTCTGATTGTTTGCTCTTGTTACATTCTCCAGCATGATGATTATTTCTCCTTTCTCCCTCAGTCTTTTTTGTCATCTCCTCAATGGAGATAGCTATGCTTGCCTCCCTGGTCCTCTCCCTCTCCCCCCCTCTCCCTCTCTCTCCTGTCTTCCTGCATTTGAAGTTTCTCTAAATCTAGATGGAGTGTAATCTTAGGTACAAATACCAAAATAGAAAGTGTACCCTTCTCAGTGAAAAGCAGAGCGATGACATTTAAATCACTCCCTTCCTTGTTGAAACTACAGGAGTGTGTAAAAAAATTATGTCTCAATTTCTGTATATGTTGCCAAGCAAAGGCCATTTCAAATGGTGTGTGCCATTTTTCAGCTGACATAACAGAAGAAGCATTATGTTGAGCCAAATGTAATGTGAGAAGCAAGCACTCAGAGGGATCATTCAAGGGTAGTTACAGCAGTTTTTGTTCAGACTGAAAAGGACCCTATAGTTCAGGGGTCCTCAAAGTTTTCAAACAGCGGGCCGGTCCACCACGCCCCAGACACCACTGGGGGCCGGACCACAGTCCAAAAAAAAGGCCAACATGGAAAAAAATGGGGAGGGAGGGGCAAGTGGGCGGAGCCCATGGTTGGCCCATGATCATTGTCTTCCGGGCCCCAGCAATGCCTCCTGCTGCAGATCACCACCCTGAGGTGACACCACTGGGATCCCTCTGCTACGCCGCCTCTTCTTCTTCCTCCTCCTCCAGTGGCAGTGGCTGGAGCGGCTCTCCTTCCTTCCTTCCTTCCTTCCTTCCTTCCTTCCTTCCTTCCTTCCTTCCTTCCTTGGGTTGGGAAGGAGGTGGCAGCCCAGAAGCAGCTTCGGAGGCTGGCTTGCTTGCAAAGCAGGGGGTAGGTGGGTGGGGTTGCAATTGGTCCCGGGGGCCGGATTCAGGACCTTGGGGGCCGCATCCAGCCCTGGGGCCTTAGGTTGAGGACCCCTGCTATAGTTCATCTCTAGTCCTTCTGCTGTTCATCATCAGCATCATCAAACTACAAAGCTGGAAGGGACCTTATGGATCATCAAAACCAGACCTTGCTAGGAAGGCACAGGCGAGAATCAAAGTCCCAACTTCTCACTCCGTAGCCATATACCTAAACTACTAAACTATCCCTACTGCAGGGGTGAGCAACTGAAGGTTTGACATATTGTTGGGCTGCATTCCCCATCAGCCTTAGCCAGGACAATTAGTGGTGAAAGACGCTGGAAATTCAAGTCTAACGACATTTGTAGAACATGGTTTTCTGACCTTTGGCTTACAGTTTTCTCAACAACTGGTTTTAGAAGAGGGATGTTTTGAAGAGGTGATACACTGATGGTGTCAAGGCTTCCTCCTTTGCTTTCTTTCCCTGGGGCTCAGTACAACCATTGTCATGCTTTCCCAGGAAAGCTACAAAGGGGGAAAAGGCAGTACCCATCATTAGCCAAAGTGTAGGTCTTTTCAGCTGCCTAGATGCCCCGAGCACATCTGATCTCGCCTGGTTTTGGAAGCTAAGCAGGGTCAGCCCCGGTTAGTACTTGGATGGGAGACCACCAGGGAATACTAGGTGCTGTAGGCGCCTGGAGGAGGAACTGGCAAGCCACTCCAGTATTCGTGCCAAAAAACTCCATAGATGTGGGGTCACGAAGGGTCAATCATGAGTGTAACAACATAACACACACAGGTCTTTTCAAATGTCTGAAGAGAGTGTTTAGTTGAATGTTTAAAGACTGACCTAGATTATAGAGTTAATGTGTTATTAGAAGTAAAGTTCCCTTCAGAGGAAAATCTGTTTATTCTAACCAGAGGTTGCCATTATCTGCATTTGGTCATCTGGACAACTTTTGTTGTGTAACTGTTCATTGGCACAGCATTGGCAGGGTATGTACAGTTTTGTTACCATGCCTGATTTCTCAAACATGGAGCTCTGAAAGATTCTGTGCCTGAAGGGATAACAACGTGAGAGGACAAAATAAGCATTTGTCAACCTTTTAAGTGGAACATAAATGCATATTCGTTTAGATACATTTAACTCTACTACGGATCAGTTGAGGGAGAAGTCATCTGGAAAGGAGAAGAAGCAAATGGTTGGAAGTTGAAATTAGTGCTCAACTGAACATTTCTCCCATGAGAATGTTGACCTTCTCAGTTACTTTGCTAGAAAAGAAATATCCTCCAAAAAGAATGCCAAAGGAATAAATTGTTTTTGGAAAATTTTCATGAGTGATGTTTAGGATTCTTTGCTCTTGCTTTATTTCATTTGATTTTATATGCCATCTATCTCCAAGTAAAGTCACCCAAGGTGGTTCAAAATCAACTAAAATGTGCAGCTTAAAATGCACTGAGCTAAAAATATTTAAAAAAAAACATTTGAACGTATAATGTTCAAAATTACCATTAACAACAACACTTAAAATGTAGGCCCCAACTACAATATATATTAGCATATATATTATGTGGCTGAGCAAAATACCTCTTGTCTTTCATTATACAAGCTGCTCCACAGCAGCTGGAAGCCCCCCATACTTCTATTAAACTCCAGGGAATATGTTATAAGGTAAGTGCATCTACAGGACATTTTCACATCAGGAAGTGTGAAAAATCCAGGAAGCAGTAGTGGGATAAAGAGAAGTGACTAATGGAAAGAGGAAACAAATGCATCATCCTAAAAATACTGAGCAAGCTCAAAAATCCAACCAAGGGAGCATCTTACTCTCCTGGAGACAGAAGTTCAAGTTAGAGAATTTTTATAAAATTTCTCCACCAACATTGTGGTAGATGTCTTACCACCTGTGAGGCCTACAAGAGAGCTTTATAAGAAATAAAAATGAGATGAGGCTGTCAATACAATTGGTGTTGTTTGACTTTTGCAGTAACAATCATGAGGAGAAACATCTTCAGAGGGAGAAAAAGGTGCTATATAAAAATGAGGCTTCTATTTTTTTTAAAAAAAAATGAGGCTCCCATTGGCTCCTTCTCTTGGAGAAATCCAGTGGAATTGCCCCCCGCCCCCCTCTCAAAATAGGATGAAACAGTTTGAGCGGCCATCTGTGCACAGCTATATTTGAAATAAAGTTTTTAGGACACAGAGAAAGAGGTTTGTCTTATAGGAATAAGAGATGGCAATGGTAAGACAACAGTTATCCAAAGGACTGCAAACAACCACAATTTCTTGCAGTCCAGAAGAAATAAGTGGCCACTCTTTTCTGCTGTCAATGATAGTAGCTGGACTTCTCCGTTTTTAAGTGAGTATAGCAAACTACTGAAATGGCAACTTGGCCTTAATGGGACACATAATCAATGGTGAATGGACACACTGTGAAAGCTATTTGTAGTGATGGTGGAGATATTCAACATAAATATATATTTTTGTGGGGGGGGGGACACACAAGAAGTGATCCCAATTACATATATAACATAACAGGAGATAGTTTTGCTCTATTGGATAAAATGTGTCACCTTCTGGGTCATATGTAAACCACACAGGTAATTGTTCTGTAATTGTTCTGACTTTTCTGGAAAAGGACGGATATTATTTTTAAAGAATGTCTGCTGTTAGGGTCATTACAAAGTGCCTTGAAGTGCCACAAAGTGCCTATTTAAGCTTCAAAAAGCACACAGTTGTGGGAAAATGAGGGTATGCCAACTCTTCCCTCTCTGAGATGTTGACTTTTTTTTTACTACAACTCCAAGAATCCCCAACACTGCTTGAAAAAGTAACTATTCCACTATTTGAAGATTCTTCAAGAGTAAGCTCATGGAAAGCACATGACTGTAGTCAAGACATGATGATGGCACTAAATCATGATTGACGGTTACAAAGCCAAGTCGACCGAGGAAAAGTCATAGCTGGCACAATAAGCAGAGTTGTGCAAAGGCATTCTCCATCATTGCTGCAAATGTCAGAGTTTTTTACATTCCCACCTTTGCTTTCCTCCTTCTACCATTCATTGCTGCATATGTACGTCTTTTGATGTATTGCTTCTAGGTAGTAAGCAGGATAATATGATTAGAAAATATTTAAACAAACTGCAGGGCAACCCAGCCTGCAGTTTCTTCTGGGTCTTGATTCTAAAGAGCTGGGTCTGTTTCTGAGTAGCATTACCATTCAGAAGACATAGTAGTCAGGAGGGATGTGTCACAGGCTGTGAATAATCGACGTTAACATCTGCATTTTCTCAGCAACACTCTAATCTGAGGAAATTGTTATTCAGCACTACATCGCTTCGAAGAGCGTTGAGTCTCCAAAACTGCTGTCGAACCTATAAAAATATCACAGCAAAGCTTTTAATTATGGAAAGGGGGAAAGTAGCCATAAAGGGGCTTTATAGCCTATACAAAACCAAGGGGCATGTGTGTTCTTCTGTTAACTATAAGCACACCGTTTGCTGGCTACACTTCCTCTGGTGGATTTTACAATGGCTTTTCCTGAAATAAGATCAATCGTTTTGAGGGGCAAGAGGTCCAGTGTTCACTTTCTTTTGATAAATCATTTCCTTGAGGCATTTCCTTGCCCAGTATCAATGTATGAAGCTTCACGGAAGCTTTAATATGTGACATTAGCTGATGAATTGTCCATATTATAAGGAAGTGCAGAGATCAAGAGTATTATGTTGCTTTCATGAACTCCTTAATTTGCCATGTAAGGCTGTTTCTCAGGGTCCTGTCCCCCCACCGATATCCTTCCATTTATCTTTAACTCCACGATTTTCCATTTCTGAAACCTATGTGGTTCTGAGAAATGGGCCCTTCTTAGTGGCTGGATTGGTACCATATTTTCCAAAAGCAGGATGCTTAGCAAGAAACTCTTAAGCCTCTTATTTGGAATAGAGTTCTCAACAACCAATGCTGTTTCCTTATCTGTAAATGAAAGAGGTCTAATCCAGATCTACTGTGCTCTCCACTGACTTGCTTATTGGGGAGGAGGGATTATTGCCAAAGCTGCCTGGTTGGGCAGCCATAACAATAAAAATCCTGTCCCTTTTATTTAGGTGCTGGCTTCAATTGTCAGAGGGAGGCCAATTTATTAAGTTTATCACATCAGCGCTATCTTTGCTGCAGCTCCCCTTATCTATCTATTAATGGAAGTTCACTTCACATAGCAGTGCATATTTATTCATCTAAGAGAAACAGATGGTCACATTTTCTGTACTCCTTGTCACCTGTACTTTTCTGGTCTTTTGTGCCTATTTAATTTGCTTTATGTATTTTATTTCTGCCCTGCCTTTTCAGCATAACTGAGGCTCAAGGTGGCTCACAACAAGAATCACTAAAAAGTAAGATAAAAATGTGACTCTCTTAAACCTTTCTTCAGGAGCCAGCTGGTTGCCAAAAGTCCACCTGAATAAATGATTCTTTATTAACTGGCAGCAAGATTGCAAAGCCAAGAGATAAAAATCTGTATATGAAGAGAGTTAAAATAATTAAGGGGAAAATGAAAAAAAAAATAGCCCTGCAGATGAATGTGTCTTCAGCATTGCAGATTGAACAATAGTTTACTTTAGTGATTGCAAAACGATTAGCTAGCTCTCCAGATAAGCAAGATCACTCTGTCGCAGTGGTTCTCAACCTGTGGGTCCCCAGATGTTCCTGGACTGTAACTTCTAGAAGTCTTCATCACTAGCTGAGCTGGCCAGGATTTCTGGGAGTTGCAGTCCATGAACATCTGGGGACCCACAGGTAGAGAACCACTGCTCTATCATAATAATCTTGATGGCTGAATAATATAGGAGGGGATCGGCAATTCCTATAGCTTGCCTTCTCGGTGATTATAATATTTTGGTTTTGGTATTTCAAAATCTGGTTATTACAGTATCTTGGTATCACAAGGGTTTTAGACTCTGCAGCCTTTTTATTTAAAGTCTTGCAAAATTGTACAGTAACCTCCTGTCTATCACGATGGCTCCGTTGCTTAACGACATTTTAAACATTGCTTGCTGCTCCACCGTGCCCCGGGTGGGTGGGTGGGGAGAAGTGGCACACAATGTTTAAAATGACATTAAGCAACACAGCTTCTCCCCACCACCTCCGGGTCGCAGGGGAGCAGTGAGTGACGTTTAAAATGACTTTAAGCAACAGAACCAAGCACTTGGCTCCATTTCTTAAAGTTATTTTAACCATCATGCACTGCTTCTCCTGAGCCCCTGGTGTGGTGGAGTGGTGTGCAATGCCTCCATGGAGTCAGCTGATTGGCGCTGGGGTGGGGGAGAAAAACCTTTTGTTCCCTCACTCCAGTGCCAATCAGCTGGAGCCTGGGGCTTGGGGATGGGGGGAAAGGTTTAAAAGGCCCCCACTTTTAAAACCTTTCCCCCCTCCCTCAAGCCCTTTCGGGGTACCACTGTACTGTGGTCCAACGATATAGTAGAACCACAGTATATGAATCGCGAAAGGGCAGGGGACCACTGTAGTCAAAACAATAACTTAGTGGCAGCTTGGCAGATATTAAGTAACAAATCCTTAGGCATCCAATATTATAGGATAGTGAAGTTGGAAGGAGCCTATAAGGCCATCAAATCCAACCCCCTTCTCCATGCAGGAATGGAAATCAAAGGATATCTGTCAGGTGGTTATTCAAATTTCTCTTGAATGCAGTGTTGGAGTACGCAACACTTCTTCAGTTAATTGGTTCCATTGCTGTACTGCTCTAATGGTCAGGACATTTTTTGCTGATATTCCACCAAAAGCTCAGTTCTCTTAACTGGAGCCCATTTGTACCTGTACTTCATTCTGGGATGAATGTGTACAGATCCTGCCCCTCCTTTGTCTGACAGCCCTTCAAATATCAAAAGTGCTATTATATCACCCCATAGTCTTCGTTTCTATAGAATAAACCTGCTAAATTCTTTCAGTCTTTCCTCATAGGGCTTGGTTTCCAGCCCCCGGATCATTGTGGTTCAATTTCTCCAATTTTCACAATGGAGAGAAGTGAAAAGCGGTGTGCCCCAGGGATCTCTCCTGGGACCAGTGCTTTTCAATCAGTTCATAAATGACCTGGAGACAGGGATAAGCAGTGAGGTGGCCAAGTTTGCAGATGACACAAAACTTTTCTGTGTGGTAAAAACCAGAGAAGATTGTGAAGAGCTCCAGAAGGATCTCTCCAAACTGGGGGAATGGGCTGTGAAATGGCAAATGTGATTTAGTGTAGCCAAATGTAATGTAATGCATATTGGGGCAAAAAAAAATCAAAACCTTATCTATCAACTCATGGGCTCTGAGTTATCCGTGACGGATCAGGAAAGAGATCTTGGTGTGTTGGTGGACAGCTCCATGAAGGTGTCTACCTAATGTGTGGCAGTGGTGAAGAAGGCCAATTCCATGCTAGGGATTATGAAAAAGGGGATTGAAAATAAAACATCCAACATTATAATGCCATTATACAAAACAATAGTAAGGCCGCACCTGGAGTATTGTGTACAATTCTGGTCACCGCATCTCAAGAAAGACATAGTGGAACTGGAAAAGCTGTAGAAAGGGTGACTAAAATGATTACTGGGCTGGGGCACCTCCCTTATGAGGAAAGGCTAAAACATTTGGGGCTCTTTAGTCTGGAAAAAAGGCACCTGAGGGGGGATATGATTGAGATGTACAAAATAATGCAGGGCATGAGTAAAGTGGATAGAGGGAAGTTCTTCTCCCTCTCACAAAATACCAGAACTAGGGGACATACACTCAAATTGAGAGCTGGGAGAGTAAGAACAGACAAAAGAAAATATTTTTTCACCCAGCGCGTTGTTAGTCTGTGGAACCACAGGATGTGGTGATGGCATCTGGCCTGGATTATTCAAAAGGGGATTGGACAGATTCCTGGAGGAAAAGCCCATCAGAGGTTGCAAACAATGATGGAGATGTGTAATCACCAGACTTAAAACCGGGGTACATCAAGGGCCAGATGCAGGGGAGTGGTATCGGGAGACGGATATCTAGTCTCATGCGCTCCCGGGGGCATCTGGTGGGGCCACTGTGAGATGGAGGAAGCTGGACTAGATGGGCCGTTGGCCTGATCCAGCATGGCTTTTATGTTCTCATGTTCTCATCTGAACTTGTTCCAATTTGTTAGCATTTTCTTGAAGTGTTGTGTCCAGAAATGGGCACATTACTCACGGTGAGGCCTAACTGGTGCTGAATTGGGGGGGGGGGG
>JAHTLZ010000007.1:15539132-15565969 GCA_023846285.1 Phrynocephalus versicolor | reverse complement strand
CCTGTTGCTTGCCCCCCAATGGGCACATTACTCCCGCTGCGCCCCCCCCGGTGCTCACTTTGGGGGGGGGGCGCAAGAACCTCAAAAGTTTTGGAAATTATACTTCTCTTAATGCAACCTAAAATCTCATTTTCTTTTTGTGAGTGACCACATCACATGTTTGGTTCATATTCAGCTTATGATCTACATAAGATCCTTCTCACTTATAGTACTGCTGAACCAGGTGTCCTCCATCTTGTAACTGTGCACTTGGTTTCTTCCTAGGTGCAGTACTTTGCATTTACCCAGAAATTTTATTCTGTTAGTTTCAGCCCAGTTCTCCAGCCTATGAAGATCATTTTGAATTTTGATTCTGTCTTCAAGGGTACTAGCTATTCCAATCCCTTATCTAAGTCATTAATAAAAATGTTCAAGAGCACTGGATCCAGGACTGAGTGTTGGGCTAGCCTACTTGTTATATCCTCCCACTTAGAGATGGAGCCATTAATAATCACTCTCTGAGTACGATTCTGTAGCCAATTGTATACTCACCTTTACTCTTGTTTTATCCAGACCACACCTATCAGGATACCATGCAAACTTTATCAAAAGCTCTGCTAAAGTAAAGATATATTACATCTACAGTATTGCCTCTATCTACAGGAGGTTACGAACATAAGTACATAAGAACATAAGAACGTAAGAACATAAGAAGAGCCATGTTGGATCAGGCCAAAGGCCCATCTAGTCCAGTTTACTTTATCTCACAGTGGCCCCACCAAATGCCTCTGAGAGTGCACAAGACTGTCTCCTGATAACACTCTCCTGCATCTGGCCTTTGAAATACCTTTTTTTAAAGCCTGGAGATTAAACATCCCCATCATGGCTTGATACCTGATCAAAAAATGATATCAGGTTAGTCTGGCAAGATTTGTTCTTGACAAATCCAAGCTGGCTTTTGAGTATTGTTGCTTTGTTTGGTAGGAACCCTCCCCGTTTTTGTTTTTTGTTTGTTGTTTTTGAAAACAAAGACAATATTAGCCGTCCTCTGGTCATCTGTCATCTCATTCATTTCCCATTAAAGAAAGTAATGGACAATGGTTCTAAAAGTTTTTCAATCAATTACTTCAGTACTCTCAGTTCATCTGGCCCTGGAGATTTGAATATGTTCAAGGTGGTAAATTATTCCTTGACTATTTGTTTCATTAATCTCAAGCTGCAACCCTGTCCTCTCCACTTGTACTTTACTTATGTCTGGTGGTTCAAAGTCTGCCACATTTATTAATTTATTTATTTTCACACTTATATACCGCACCTATTCACCACGGGTGGGACTCAGGGCGGTTTACAACAGATAAGATAACATTGGAAAACACAGAGCTAAAGTAGGAATTGAGTACCTCTTCCTTTTCTTTGGCATTTGTTACCATTTTCCATTTCCATTTAGGAGTTGTGCTGCTATTTCTTTTCTTTATCTTTTGCTTCCCACCTATCTGAAGGATACTTTTTATTGCATTTAGTGTCTCTAGGTAATCTCAGCTTTTGCTCTCCTAATGCCATGCCTTCATTTCATTGCTACCTGTTTGTACTCTTTCTTGGTATGCGGGCCTTCTTTCCACTTCCCGTACATGTCTTTTTGTTTGTTTGTTTTTAGATCCTCTCTAAGCTTTTCGTGAAGCCACACTGGCCATTTTTTCTGCTTCTCACCTTTTTTTCTTATTGGAATAGAGTGTAGTTGTGCTTCTAGAATTTCTGTTTTTAGATACTCCTACCCTTCTTGGGCCCCCTTTCTTTTTGGAATCTTCTGCCATGGGACTTTACTAGAGATGGGCACGACCAGGAAATTTTTTTCCCGAGTTGTCGTTTTTCGGGACGGGTCCGTTTCAGCTCGTTTCCGTTTTTCGCGAAATTTTTCAAAAATTTGTCGTTTTGTCATGTCGTTTGTCATTTGTTATTACCGCCGCGATTTAACGCGACTTGACTTCCAGTTCCCAGAGCATGGGGTTAGGAGGTAAGGGCTAGGCTTAGGGTAACGGTTAAGGTTAGGGTGGGTTAGTGGGCTGTACCTCTGGGTGCCTCTGGCCCACTAAGAACACAGTATACTGGCGTATGGGTTAGGCTTAGGCTTAGGCTTAGGCTTAGGGTTGGTGGGCTTTTTATGCCCTCTCTGGCACATCCAGAAGTCTCAGCAAAACCTGGCCATGCGATTGGTGGAATGGCTCCAAAAATTTGCATGGTCCCGTCCCATGGCCAGCCCATCATTGCGCGTGCGCAGGTGTAAAAAAATAAAATAAAAACAAATTAAAATCAATGGAGATGTTTTGTTGCAAGAAAAACCCACTGCTGCTACTATAAAAATCAGGCAGTTAAAATACCTAATTTTCACATGTTTCTGTGGTGCTTTGGTGGGTTTTTGGACCATGATTTAAAAAAAAAATATTGCAGTCGCCATTTTGGATCCCCCTGCACAGCATGGCAAATGGAGACGCCGAGGATGCCCCCTCCCAGCCTGGTACCAGCATGTCTCAGTATCAGCAAAACCTGGCCATGCGATTGGTGGAATGGCTCCAAAAATTTGCATGGTCCCATCCCATGGCCAGCCCATCATTGCGTGTGCGCAGGTGTAAAAAAACAAAAATAAAATAAAATAAAATAAATTCAATGGAGACGTTTTATTGCAAGAAAAACCCACTGCTGCTACTGTAAAAATTCAAGCATTTAAAATAGCTAATTTTCGCATGTTTCTGTGGTGCTTTGGTGTGTTTTTGGACCACGATTTCAAAAAAAAAATGTGGTCGCCATTTTGGATCCCCCTGCACCGCATGGCAAATGGAGACGCCGAGGATGCCCCCTCCCAGCCTGGTACCAGCAGCCCAGGACAGGAGGGGGGAGGGGGGACCCCCCCCAGAAACCACCCCTCTGGTAGGTGCCCTCAGGCAGGCATATTTTCGCCTGCTTTTTTGGCCGGGAATCTGGGTTTTTTTTATTTTTAAAACTTTTTTTCTGTGCCGCTTGGCATTGCGCGATCGCTGCGATGCCAGGAACGACAACGACAAATCAGACCCAATTTTTCTTTTGTCGGTTCGAGTTCGAGTTCTGGGAGAGTAATTGTCGTTACCGTTTCCGTTGCGTAACGGAAACGAGTAACGGAAACGGAAACGAGAATTTCGTCAAGTCGTGCCCATGTCTAGACTTTACCCATCATTGTTCTGAGGTTATCAAAATTAGATCTTTAAAACTCCAGCACAAGTGTGTGGCTACACTCTGCTATGGTTTCTTATGAAATCACGAATTCTAGTATAATATGCTCACTCTCACACAGAGTTCCCCTTACAGCCACTTCCTCCACCAAGTCATCTCTATCGGTTATACTCAAGTTGATGATAGCTATTCCTCTAGTTTCTTTCTCCACTTTTTGCAGGATAAATTTATCAGCCACACAAGCCAGGAATTTCTTGGAAGGGCCATACTTGGCCAAATTTCCCTCTCAACGTATATCTGGATAGTTGAAATCTCCCACCACTACTATGTCATGTTTTTGTTTTTATTTTAAATGCTTGGAATTTGTTTTTCAAACGTTTCATCTGCTTCCTCTCCTGGATTTGGGAAGTTGGTAGTAAACTCCAACTGCCATGTTCCTTTTGTTTTCTGGCCCAACTAGATTGATCCAGTTGCTCTCAAAAGCAAAATGTTCTGCTTATATACTGCCCCATACCACTTAAAGTAGTCTCTGGATGGTTTACAGTTTAATTATGCAGACTACACTTTGCCCCCCACCCCCACCCCACAAGCTGGGTACTCATTTTACCGACCTCGGAAGGATGGAAGGCTGAGTGAACCTTGAGCCTGCCACCTGGGATTGAACCCCAGATCGTGAGCACAGTTTTAGCTGCAGTACAGGCATTTAAACACTGGACCACGGGTCTCAAATGGGAGAGCCAATCTTCTCCTCTTGTATTTCTGGGCAGGAATGCATATTTTTGACATATACTCCACTTTCCTTTCTATTCTCTCTGGTCTTTTAAAAGAATTTATATCCTTCAATTGCTGTATTCCAGTCATGGGATTTATCTCACCAGACTTCAGTTATTCATACCAAGTTGTTTTTGCTCCCCTGAACTAAACGTTCCAGTTCTCCTTATTCTTTTTCCATACTTTGTGGCTTTTTTGTACATTTTAAGAATATAATTGTTAATGCTAATGTTATTATTTACCTCCTTTTGAATGGTTTAGTCCATTTCACTTATCATACATAAAGTTTCATCTACTTTTAACTCTGCCCTCCCATTTCCAATTCAGTTTAAAGCCCTCCTGCTGAATTTCTTCATGTTGTGGCCAAACATATTCTGCCCAGCCCTTGTTAGATGCAAATCATCTGTTGCTAGCAACCCTCCTTGCATGAAGCTGAGCCCATGGTTCCAAAACCCAAAATCTCTCATGATCCTCTTCCTAGTACTGGAAAGGTGGATGAAAATACTATCAGGGACCACAAGTCCTTCAGCTTCCTTCCCAGAGCTTTGAAGTCTGGTGTGATTTCTTCATGTGATGAACAATAATTGGATTTCATATTGAAAAAATGTTTACTTCTGCAAGCTTGAGGACTTCAAGGGCCTACATAAAGAATTGTTCTTAGCTAATAAAGGGACAATAAAGGTGCAAATAATGGCCAGAAAATATAACTGGGGCAAGGAGCAAATTATGCCAGGAGAACACTATTAGATGCAAGAAAACACACTTGGAAGATTTAAGATAATTTTTATATAGGGTGCTGTGATTTTATATTTATGTTATAGTCTAGTATTTTATTTACATTTGTTATTATACTTTTCATTTTTGTTGTTCATTTGTTCAGTCATGTCTGACTCTTTGTGACCCCATGGACCAGAGTACGGCAGGCCCTCCTGTCTTCCACTGCCCCGCAGAGTTTGGTCAAATTCATGTGGGTTGCATTGATAATACGGCCCATCCATCTCAGTTTCTGCTGGCCCCTTTTCCCTTTGCTTTCAATCTTTCCCAACATCAGGGACTTTTCCAAGGAGTCCTCTCTCTTTGTGAGGTGACCAAAGTATTAGAGCCTCAGCTTCAAAATCTGTTCTTCCTGTGAACATTCAGGGTTGATTCCTTTCAGGATAGATAGGTTTGATCTCCTTGCAGTTGGGAGCAATTTTTGTTTGTAATTTAAAAATATGCACTTGTGTAACAATTTTTTATTGTTAACTATTTTGTAGCATTTGTAGAAACAGACCTTTTATGTCATTCTTTAAGCATACTATTAATATATTTCAGAGTTTTGTTATAACATTTTAATTTTTTGTTAGGCTAGTTACTTAAATTTCTCATTTAGTTCATTAGGTTTTCATAGCCAAATTCCTATAACATTGTATTAGGTTTTTACAGTTAAGTTTTTTTGAATTTTAAATAGACAACAGTATAACACATTTTTATCTGCTTGTATATGGCTATTAAATAAAAAAGAGAAAAAGGAGTAGATATTTTCTTGAGCATTCTGTCTTACGCAGGGCAAATAAGGTAAAGGATATACAGAGTAAGGGAGAACTGCAAACGGTGCAAAAATATTCCTCTGAGTCATACTAGAATTAACCCATTTGGAATATATGTCAGCTGTGACTATAACACAGGCTTCTGATTTTCCCTGGAGGCCTAAAAATTCTGAAGGAACTTTGGGTTCAAGCATCAGTTTATCTGACATGACAACAGAGATGAGGTTAGTCCAGCCTCATTTAGAAGATAGTTTAGTAGCAGGGCAACAGGCACTGAAGAATACCTTCTTTCTTGTCTCCATCAAATAACCCTGTGAAGAAACAGGACCATGAGGAAGGCATTCAGAAAGATCTCAAAGCCCAGCCATGTTCGTATGGGAGAACACAGACAGCTTGGACCCAAGCAATAAAGGCCTGCCTAGTAGCAAAACTGAGTTGTCTAACTCTGTTTGACAAGGAAATAAGGAATAATTTGAGAACTGTCTGAATAACAATTTGAGAACTGTCTGAATAAAAGTCAACACCAACATTTTCATTCAAATATAATTACATGTTAAGTATGTACTTCCTGCTATTTCAGGGTTTTTTTCCCTCCATCCAGACACAAGTTTTCTTCACAATCCTGTGCTTGAGCAATCTGGTTTGCAAATGAAGCCCTTGTTTACATCCCAATGACCAGTCAAAAACAAAAGCAGACTATCTGTAACATGCAAAGTCATAAGTGGAAACAGAATGAGTATTCACAGTAGCTCCACTGAGTTTTAGAGACTGAGTATGGGACTATCAAGGCGTCACAAGGACATACAGTCTGGCTATGGAGACCTTGCAATTCTGAGAATGCAACTCTCTTTCAAAGAGGTGGGTCTTTAATCAGGATGCCATCCTGAACTTCAGGTATTGAGTTTTCTTTCTTACTTTGATTATTCAAGATAAAAGAAAGGTAATTTCAGGATCCATTATTTTCAAGCATTAATTCATTGTCAGGATTGAAGCAATTTCATTGAACTAAGGCTACCTGTGGTCCTCTCCCTTCATTTGCAAGGGAGACATTTAGGTGCACCCCTTGGGATTTACATACATGCAATCAACTTTCAGTGATTGGATCTAAATTCAGTTACTAGTTCCATCTAAAGATCACCAGCTGTTGGCCTCTAGATGGAACTAGCAATTTGATTAAGACTCATATACTCTCTTGTCCTTTGTAGGTGGAATGACAAAAATCCCTCTTCTGCATTCCACATATTTTAAATCTTCTTGGTGATAAGACAGAGTATAAAATTTTGACTAGATGCCAAGAACAACTATTAATTTTTATTATTTGCTACATTTATATCCTTCGACTCTTCCGGTGATCTCAGGGCCATGTACAGGGTTCTTTTCCGAATCCACAAAACCTGCCCTGGAAGGTATGTCAGGGCAAGATATGAATGCATGTCTCCTCCTGAGTCCTAATCAAAAATTCTAATTGCTTTACTCTACTCGCTGCTTCTTTGGCCTCTTCTGCAATCAAAATTGAGACATAGTGTTTTCCTGAAATATGTAAGGTAAGCCAACAAATTGCTCCTGGGAGCTGCATGTTCTCTGCACCAAAATAGCCTGCCCACACTGGAGAGGATGGAAAATACATATGCCCTGCCTTTCAGCTTTTCCGGAGCAGAGCAATAGATAGGGGCAGGCTGGAGAAGGATGATGAGTTTCCCTTTCAGTGCCCTTTGGTTAAACAGACTCTGTGTTTGGCATGCTGCTTTTGACGTCAACACAGTCACATCTGTGGGTGGCCCTGAGACTTTTCTGCTGTCTAAAGAGCAGCTGGAAAAAAGGAGGCCATGTGTCAGCAGTGATGCTGAATTGCTGATGTATCAGATTACAGTATTATGCTGCAACTTTGCAAAAAAAACATGCTTGCTGAACCGGCAGCATTTTCTGTGTGAACAAAGCAGGTAGGTCTGTGGAGGTCATTTATAATGTGTGTGGGTTTTATTTATTTATTTATTTATTTTGAACAAACGGGAATTGGTGTTCTTGTCTGGTAGATGATTTTTGTCATTGCTAATAATGGCTCTGATCATGGTATGGCATAAAATATTCCACATAACTAGTGAACAAAATGAAGTTAAGGATTAAATATTGATTTATATTTATGTTGTTTTCTTTTTCAGATACTTTTTAGCCCAAGCTGTCATCTTCCGTCTTTCCGTAGTGTGAGTTTAGCATTTTTCTGAGGAGTTTAACATTTATACTCAGGTTATCGGCTAGCCAGTCCTCAGGGCTTCTTAGTTTGAGAAAGTTGTGTTTTTTTTTGTTGTTGTTTTTTTTTGACAAAAGCTCACTTAAGAAAATAGCCATTAGTCTTTAAGGTGCTGTGACATTGTTGTCTTATTTATTGTTTATTTTTATTTTGTTTTTGCCTGATATGTTAATCCTGACATGGTATCATACTACTATCTTGGCAAATTAAAAGAGTCCAAAATTAACAACTTGGACATAGACAACACATTTTGTCATGAGACTTTTGTTATGAGAATGGGGCAGGGTGGCTCTGCGAGCTAGATCACTGAAACTGTCAGCTGCAAAGTCAGCAGCTCGGCGGTTCAAATCCCAGGTGCCACACAGTGGAGTGAACTCCCATTCTTAACCCCAGCTCTGGCCAACCTAGCAGTTCAAAAGCATGTAATTGCAAGTAGATAAATAGGTTCCGCCAAAAAAGTGGGAAGGTAAACAGTGTTCTGTGCACAGAAATGCATTTGGCTGCTGGCTCTTTGGCTTAGAAATGGACATGTGTGCCACCGCTAGAGTCAGACAGGACTAGCACACATGTGCAGGGGGTCCTTTACCTTTACCTTACTCATTACACATCAGCAAAATATATGTACACCGACTATAAATATATTTTGAAGATCCGCTCTGCAATTGGTGTACAAAGAAGGTGTAAAAAACTATTGTACAAGTAAAATTAAAAATAGAAAGGGAATTTTTTCAACCATGTCTCCAGATGCTTAGACTACGTGATCACAGTGCATCTTCATATCAGCATTTCTGTGACTTCCCCAATGTCCCAAACATAAGGGAAATATTGAATAAAGCAGCCATTTGAAAATTCCACGCTGGTGGATAAATCAATATGTGCTATTTGGAGCAGTACACTAGGTTTTAAAAGGGCTTCAGTTACTCCTTCATCTCGCCTGCCAGCAGTAAATTTCTTCTCTATTTATGCGACAGACAGGAAGGACACTCCTGTTGTGGAAAATGTGACCAGGAAACTAAAAAAACAGGTATTCATGCCCTAAATGCTGCCTCTGTCCAAATGCTGCCTCCCTGGTATATGTGTAGAGCAAAGAAAAAGGATTATAACATATTCTTTAAAAGGATAAGGAAGGGCAGAATAACATCATAAGCCTTTTCTCCTGGACACAATTAATTGTGCAAGCATTTCTGACTAATTATTTAAATAATCTTAATTATTTAATGTATTATTAATTTAAAATATTCTCAGGTCCCAAGGCAGCTTAATACCATACTACAAATCCAAACCCTGCTGAAAATGAGTTAAAACCTCAATTAAAAAAACAACAACAATTTTTCCTTGATTCGTTGGAACATAACTGTTTGTGTTTTAGAAACAATTAGGAAATGAAACAAATTTGTTCTATTAGCTCATAACTGCTGTAAAAATGTGAGCTTTTAACTCATTTTCAGCAGGGTTTGGGTTGTACTATGGTATTAAGCTGCCTTGGGAACCTGAGAAAGATGGAGTAAAATATTTTAAATTAATAATACATTGAATAATAAAGATGTTTAATTGTTTCAAATATGGGCTTTCTGCAATTGCATTTGTAATTGTTTTAAATTTTGTATGTTTAAACCTTTTGTAAGATATTTTAACTCCTCTACAGGAAGAAATAATTTAAAGAAAATTTAAATATGGCTATAGAGCATGCACAGCACTAACTGGACTACAGTTTGGTGGAGGTCAGCTGGTCCTTCCTTCCCTCCTTCCTTCCCTCCTTGTCCACTCTGTTGATATATGTTAGAACTGATGAGCCGGAAGGGATGCTATGGATTATCGAGTTGAGCCCCTGTCCAAATATCTTCTTGTGTGCTGGTATCTATCTACCTCTTGATTCTCAGTGGACCTATTTTCATTCTAAAATCTGCTAGGGCTTACCATCTGAGTTCAGTACACCAGGAAGTGAACAGTTAGGCTTTCTAATACTGTTTATAAATGAAAACTGATGTGAAATTTGACAGGCTTGGTCATTTGCAGAGACCATTGGTGGAACACCTAGGAAGGTGATGTTTAATAGATTGGAGAAGACAAATATTAGAAAGAGGAGAAGAACTGGATCTCTTTTGAAAGTTATAGAATTGTTTCATTCTTATTTCACTGTAAAAAAGTATTTTTGAAATTTGGTGCCTTGAGGGAGAAGTAGTAAATTGACAAATAGCTTGTTGTTAGAAATGATTCGCATGGAATTACCTTGGTCTCCTTCTGAAATCAATGGCAGAACAGAACGAACGGGAGCTATGGAAACAAGTGATTTAGTTCCAAATCAATACAAAAGAATTAAAAGCCAAAATGAAATTGAAACTCCATTGAAATGAATAGAATAAAGATGCTTCTTTTTTTTCCCTTCCAGCACACCGCTAATGCAAGACATGGCAAATTGGTGACAATATTGAAAAGGATAAGCAGATTGCTATAGCCTTCATGGAGTGAAAGATCAATTTAAATGATGTTCATAATCCAAAACATAAAATGCAGACAGAAAATGCTGTCCTTGGCATAGCAGGAGCAATTCTCATGAAGAAACAACATTTATATACATTATTTTATTGGGAAGCTACAGGCAACAAGGAAAAGAGAAAGGGAAAGGTGGTGCTTTCCTGAATGTCCAGCTTTTCTTTTTCTGCAAGTAAGCAATGCCCATCCTTTTTGCTGAGGTATAGAGGCAGTATTTTATGAAGTAATATTATTTATTACTTATATATTAATATTAATATGTATTGATATTATGAAGGAGCCCCACGGTACAGTGGTTAAATGCCTGTACTGCAGGTAAAAAACTGTGTTCACAACTTGGGGTTCAGTCCCAGGTAACCGGATCAAGGTTCACTCAGATTTCCATCCTTCCAAGGTCGGTAAAATGAGTACCCAGCTTGCTGGGGGTGCGGGGCAATGTGTAGCCTGCATACTGTAATTAAATTGTAAACTGTCCAGAGACTACTTTAAGTGGTATGGGCCAGTATATAAGCAGAACACTTTGCTTTTAAATGATTGTATAACTTAAATAACATTATCTGCATCACATTATTTTAAGCTCAATTTATTCTATTTTATGTCACCTGATTGCACCTCTTCATATTTCTGATTACAGATCTGAGTTGTGTGCAAGAGGATAAAAAAAACAAGGGGAGGAAATCACACAAACACTTTTTTTTTACTTGTGTAAACTCTTATAAGACTTTGAGAAAGAAGGTGTGCCCTGTTCTTTGAAGGGGTCACCCAATACTGAAAAAGACAACAAGGAAGGAGAAACCGAGAAGCCCTTAAAATGGGAGGAAGAAAAGGGAGAGCTAAAGGAGGAAGGAAAAGGTGAAGAGACAGTGCTAGGTAGCTGGGGAGCCAAGGAGAGTAGGACCCAACAGGAAGAGCTAGTGGAGATTGTAAAGGAAGATCAGTTCTCGGGGGAATTCAATTCCCCTTTGTCGGGGGAATTCAAGCTCACGCGAGACTCAGCTGAGCAGGAGTGGAGAGGGGGGGAAGGCAGTAAAACCTTCATATTGGGGTCAGACTGCCCAGCAAGAGAGATGTAAGGCAGCATGGGTGTTCTTTAAGAGAGTAGCTCGGCAACAAGACACCCAGTCCATTGTTAAAAAGGAGTGGGAGAAATGTCACTCTATCCCTGGGGGGAGATAGAGGATGAAGGAGGTCAACCTGCAGAGTCAGAGCTTCCTGGGACTACTTTTATTGGCATAACGAACAGTGGAGCTCTACCAAAGGAAGGTAGGACCAGACAAGTTTATGGCCCAGGCCCAGAAACAGAAGGGGACTGTTATGTTAAGCAGTAGACTGTGAACTCAACTTGACTCTCAGGCAAATAGAGGACTTTTGGTCAGAGGCAGACTGCCTCCTTCAAGAGCCAGGGGGCCTTGCCATTGAAGACCACTATTGTGTTAATGTTGAGGATAAAAGCTCTAAGTTGCCCAGCACATCAGAGTCATTATTGGTATCTCCAAATGCATCAAAGGTTGAGGGAGGGAACAAGGGTGGTCCTCACAAAGACTATCATTAAAAAATGAATAGGGTATGGAAACACAAGGCTTAGATATTTGTCAAGGAGCAGACAGGTTTTTGCAGGGGTGTGTTGGCTCAGTGCACATCCGATCTCGCCTGATCTCAGAGCTAAGCAGGTTCAGCCCTGGTTAGTACTTGGGTGGGAGACCACCAGGGAATACTAGGTGTTGTAGGCGCCTGGAGTGTGCATTGTGTCATTACAGTCATGACCGATTCCTCGTGACTCCATGTCCATGGAGTTTTCTTGGCAGGAATACTGGAGTGGCTTGCCAGTTCCTACTCCAGGCGCCTACAGCACCTGGTATTCCCTGGTGGTCTCCCATCCAATTACTAACCAGGACCGACCCTGCTTAGCTTCCGAAATCAGGCGAGATCGGATATGCATAGGGCATCTAGGCACCTGGAGTAGGAACTGGCAAACCACTCCAGTATTCCTGCCAAGAAAACTCCCTGGGCATGGAGTCACGAAGAGTCGGTCATGACTGTAACGACACAACACACACACACACACACACACACACACAGTTGGCTCAGTGGACTAAGGCTTTCAAAAACTGTCGGTTGCAAAGTCGGCAGCTCGGGCGTTCAAATCCCGGGTACCACGCAGCAGAGCAAACTCCCACTGATGACCCCAGTTCCTGCCAACCTAGCAGTTCAAAAGCACGTAAATGCAAGTAGATAAATAGGTGCCACCGTAAAAAGCAGGAAGATGAAACTGTTTCCTTGCAGCCATGCCGGCCACATGGCCATGGCCAGGGACTTGCACAACACTGGTTCTTTGGCTTGAATACTGAGATGAGCACCACCCCTAGAGTCAGACATGGCTAGCATGCATGTGTGTGTGGGGGGATTTACCTTTATTTAAACAGGTTATTAAACATGTAGCTGCAAGTGGGAACTGCTCTGTGTCTTGCCACCAACATTTGTCAAGATGCAAATGGCTCCAGTGCTCTTCCTAAACAGCTGAGTATTGACATAAGCTATTCTGCCTTCATCCTTCCCAAACACACAAACATACCATGTTTTTACAGCTTGGAAGATTTGCAGAGACTAGATTTAGATGCAGAACTTCAATTGTTTCTCATGTTGTGTTTTTAAGGATAAGTTCCAAAGCAACCACCAACCTTGTGTTGTTTTTGCTTTTGCTTTTTGATTCTACAGGGAAGTAGGAAGTAGACCAGGCATGTCAGAACTTCGGCCCTCCAGATGTTTTGGACCACAGCTCCCACAGTCCTTTGCCATTGGAAATATAGGCTTGGAATTTTGGGAGTTGTGGTGCAAAACATCAGGAGGGCCAAAGTTTGGACATGCCTGAAGTAGACTGTGAATGCATCTGCTTTCAATCCTGGATTTAAGTACCTTGAAGTGAACTTTTTTTAAAAAAAATCTTGACAAGCTTAGTTTATGTAGTACAGATCATAGCAAGGTGAGGGTAAGGATGGCTTGTTTCATAATCAGCTACATCAGAGCATGACAAAATTAATATTTCTTTTACTAGGAGACCTAGGATTACCAGTCAGTTGTCATTGCTGGCATACAACATATACAAAACAAACAAAAAGAGAATTTTCAATTGAGTGATTCATCAAATTAAGGACACAAATCATACTGAAGATTTATCAGTTCAGTCAGAAGATGGTATTCTGCACAGTCCGACTACAGAGGTTAAAAGCCAGATGTACGCCTTTGGTGACAGAATCGTGTCTGTTCTACTAGTGGGTGGAAAAAGGCAGACAATGACAGCTCAGGAAAGGAGCACACTTCTGCTGTATCTGAGACTAACCCTACCACTAGGCAAAGTGTGGTGACTGCATCAGGCAGCAGGTGATGGAAGGTGACAAGAAGGTGTTGGAGAAGGGTAATAGCCCTCATACTTCTTAGGATGGATGGCTGCCTTCAGATTTGTTGATTGATTTGTTACCCAATTCATAAAAAAAGATTCATGTGCCAGTTGAGCTTGGATTATATGGGATCAAAGTGTGTTCCATCTTGGTCTTCACCTTGGGAAATGAATTGACTTGATGTGGCCCCAGGACTATAGCTTTTTTTTATTTATGGACATGGACATGTCCTCTCTACTGTCTCTGGAACAGGATATTTCCCTCCTACTGTCTTCTACAATAGGAGCAAAATATATCTATACCTGACACTGCATTGATGGATGATTACACACTGAATGCGGTATGAGAAGCAGATCACAGTTCCTATAATTATGGGCCACTAACCATTCTGATGATGTTGGCAAGTTTAGCTGGGTTATCAGGAGGTGCTGTAGCATACCAAGTTTCCTGTTCTTAGAAGGCCTCAATGCTCAATCGTAGCTCACTGCCCTTTAATAAAAGAGGGAGCATAATTAAGACGAAGGTGTGTATGGTCTTGGGTAGAGATGGGCACGACTTAGCGGTATTTTCGTTTTCGTTTTCGTTTTTCGTTTTCGTTACGGAAACGAAACGAAAACGAAAATCGGCACCAACCTGGACCGAAAACGGAAACGAAACGACTAATTTCGAGCCAATTTTCGTTTTTCGTTACTGGAAAAGCACTCAATTGAGCTAAATGGGGAGAAACGAAAAATTTTTCGTTTTCGTTTTCGTTTTTTCGTTTTCGTTACGTAACGAAACGAAAACAAAAAATTTTGAAATTAGCCCACGAAAACGGAAACGAAACGACTCAGACCCTAGCCGAAAACGAAAACGAAAACGAAACTTTTTTTCTGAGTCGTGCCCATCTCTAGTCTTGGGTTTTATCCCTCTGGCCTCCTGACACACATTGTTTCAGAAGAAATCACAAGGGGGAGTTCTTGTGATGGATATCAGGGATGAAAAGCATTTACTTTGTATGCAAAACCTTCTGCTGGGCTCATGAAGCCTGAGAATATTGACAGCTTGGACTCACATGGAAAGTTCAAACTAGTGCTAACAGGCAATAAGAAACTTTACAATTTCCAAAACAGATCAGCCAGAATGGCCAATGTTTTCCTTAAGTGAACATGTACATGCTGCATGAGCCCGGCCAAAATAAAACAAAGTTCTTCCACAGACTGTGAGTGAAATCTATTTCCCTTACTTTTATTTAGTTCCCAAATGTTTATTTCTTGAAAATACAACAGAAAAGGCACTTGAGAGGTGTAGAATAAAAACTAATCAGCAAATAATTCGCTATTATCATAACATGTGCAGATCTATGTACATTTCTCCTAAGCAAACTGATTCAGCAAGATCCCCCACCCCCGAAAAAAAGGAACAGAAAAGATGCTAAGAGGCTGACAGTGAAAATATGCAGATGGTACCAGAAGACAATTCACAGCTCCACATATTATGTGCGCAGAAATGTAAACATATTGTTTAGCAAAAAAGACAAACATTGTGTCATTCTTGTAAACAGCCTGAAAATGGGATAGGTGATACTTTTATCATCTAAAATCTCTCAGAGAAGTCCTAGCTTTCACATCCTACAGGATTCTTCATCAGACTGGGCATTACAAAGCTAGTGGGTTTGCAACAAATCAACAACAATATCCCAAACGATGGCCAGCTGTGTGGGCCACGTTTTCATGTTTAAAGAGAGATCTAGAATGGAGCCTGGAGCACGGTGGACAAAGTTGGTGGTACAATGTTTCCGGTTTCATCCAGCTGATGTAAAATCTATTGTTCTTCCTAATCTTATTATAGCTGCATGGTAAAACAATGATGTTATTGTACAGCACAGCATATCAGCATTCTACAAGAGAATCCTAACAATACAAGCAGCCCAAACCAATAAATAAATAAAAATACTGCTATGAAACTGGACTTTGGATTAGCACCAAATATGACCCTGTTGTCTGCTCTTGCTCTGAATTAAATTTGAGTTTTAACAAAAGGCTTTCAAGCTGTTTTCTTTTTTAAAACTAAAACTGTTTCCCTCAGTGAAGAAACAAATAAAAATGTCTCTAGATGAAGAGTAGGGATTTAAAAAAAATAAAATGCAAGTAAGTGACAGAACTGCTCCAGGAAAGATTGGAGAAAACAATTCATGGTGTAGCTGAAAATAATGTTTCAGATAGGAAGAGAGATTAAACAATATTGTTAAACCCAAAGTATTTCTACAAAATAAAAGCACAGAGCAGTCGTTTGTCCCAGCCCTGAGTTCTTTCAGGAAACACTCTCCCAGGATTTCTGAGATGAGGTTTCTGATAACAAGACTTTTAAAAGATATTAAAACAAGAGACAAACAAATAGCATGCAGCTCTCTTCTTTATTCTGTGAAAAAATTGACATTGGTTAACTACCTCTAGTCTAACCAAAACACAAAGCAATTGCAGGAATGTTTTTGACAAGTGTGAATGGTAGTGAGTAGAGATAGGCATAAACCAGTTTGTCTTGGTCCTTTAAAGGCCACAGCACATGTGCTGCTGCTACCCGCCTCCACCTCCTCAGCCTCAAACAGCCAACCTGGCCTACTTTGCTAGCTTCCAGCAGCATCTCAACTGATTTTCACTCCTGGCAACAGCATAGGATTCTCGCCCCCCCATTGGTTGATCTCCCGCTTAGACAAAAGGGTGGGGCAGAGGAGCCTAAGCTGCAGCCAGGAGTGGAGAAAATCAGTTGAGAAGCTGCTAGAAGCTAGCATACTGGGCCATGCTAGTGGCTAGATCAGCTGAAGAGGTGGGGAGGGGAGGTGCGGCAGCACTTGTGCTTCTGCCTTTACAAATTGCCTATCTCTGGTAGTGAGCAGAAGAGGGGATCCTGTAGACCATATTGACTGCTGCCATTGGTGTTGTTGTTAATGTTCAGGCTGTCCTTTGGTATGTAAAGCTTGGCATGCAGGCTTGATGTAGTGCAACAGTATTGGGCCATTTTCTGGATACAGTAATACAGAATACCACTAGAGTGGGTTTGCAGGGGAGAGAGAACTGAATTAAACATAGAACTGTCAGTCATTCAGCGCACATCCACCTTATATTAAAGCATGTAACTCCTTTTGGGAACAGAGTCATGCAGAAATGTGGCAAACCCTGAGTTTATCTCAGACAAGTTTGAGATAAAATTTATTTTACACAGGAGGCAAGACTCAGTTAATTGCAGAGTACTGTATTACCAAGTGGATGGTGAAAAATATACAGTAATCCTCAGTTCTGTAAAGAACATCCAGTTGAAGAGTCCGGCTTGTGAGATTTTAGTGGTATAATAAAGATATTGCTGATGTTTGTTTTCAGATATGAGTACTTTTTTTTGGGGGGGGAGAAGGAGAAATTCTAGAATATGCTCTGAATAGCCAACTAGGGTAGTATCTAAAATCAAACAAGGACAATTGGATTGTTATGAGGCTGTCCATTGTACTATTCAAGTTGAAGGTTGAAAAAAAATAAATCACTCACAAAATCCCCTGCACAGTTCAGTTTAGGAAGTCTCAACTTGACAACACACTGAGATAAGCATGAAGAGTTTCTTTGCCTCTAGCCAAAAAATGAGCTAGAGTGGTTTTCTTCACATGAAGGGTTTTTGAGCTTTATTGATAGCTTTGAGGTATCTTTTCTTTGAGAGAAAAAGAACTCATCAAAATTTGATATTTTGATATATTAAAAAGCAACAGCTCTTGCATTTTTGTGTGAGTTACACAACATGTAAAATTTATGCAACTGCTAAGTTATGCATGTTGTGGAATTTACATTAGCATCAAAACACTAGGAAAATGTGTGGCGTTCCGCAGGGGTTGATCATTTCACCAATGCTACTTAATATCTGTATGAGGCTGATGGGAGAGGTCATCAGGAGATTTGTAGTTTTGTGTCATCAATACACCACTTATACCCAGCATTGTCTCTCCTTCCAGCCCTCTGCATGGATATCATCTCATCCCTTGAACAGTAAATCGCTCTGCTAAGGTTGAGGTTTTCAATCTGGGCATTCTTTGGGGTCCAGAACAATCCATGGAGTTCCAAATGGCATTTGTGGGCCTCTCTACCTATTGCCATCTTAGGTAGACCACCCAATTATGTCCCTTCCTGGACACCAGGGCCCTTACAATGCTGGTTCACACAATGGTAATCTTGATAAGAGACTAGTGAAATGGTCTCTACATGGGGCTGCCTTTGAGGCTGAAGCAGAAGCTTCAACAGGCACAGAACATGGCAGTCTGATTACTAATAGGGTTGAAGAAATATCAACATATTTCTCTCACCTTAGCCACCTTACACAAGTTACTGGTGCACTTATCCACCGGCTTCAAGGTGATCACACTAACATACAAAGCTCTAAACAGTTTTGGACATTACCTGGAAGAATGTCTGCTCCCAACTAGAACTGCCAGTCTTACTTGCTCCTCCAAAGTAGAGCAGTTGAGGGCCTTGACTCTAAGAGAGGCCCAGAAAGAAAAGACTAGGAACACAGTCTTATCAGAGAGTGCACCTAATCTCTGGAACACCTACCCGAGCTCCACCAGGTTAGCTCACTTGGAAACTTCAAACAGACATTTAAAACATGGCTATTCAGGCAGGCTTTCTCTGAGTCCATTACACTTTAATACTGTCATGTCTTAGCATACGCTCTTGAGTCCCACCATCTGTTTCTTATTTAACCTGATGATTCATTGTTTGGTATTGTTATTTGTTGTCTATTGTTATTTTATTTAAAGATAAAGGTAAACGTTTTCCCCGTACATGCGTGTCAGTCATGTCCGACTTTAGGGGCGCTGCTCATCTCCAAGGTCAAGCCAAAGAACCAGTGTTGTGCAAGTCCATGGCCATGTGGCCAGCATGGCTTCCCACTTTTTATGGTGGTACCTATTTATCTATTTGCATTTACATGCTTTTGAACTGCTAGGTTAGCAGGAGCTGGGGTTAAGAGCAGGAGCCTGCTCCACTGTGTGGTATTGTTACTTTATTTAAGTTCACTTATATTTTTGCTCATTTATGATCTCCCAGAGTTGCCTTGCAGCCAGGTGGACAGTACATTAAATAAATAAATAAATAAATAAATAAATTTCACCCACCTGTGAGGTAAGGTGGGGAGAAATGCAATTCCTTCTCCTTTCTAGTATGGATGATAAAAGCAAGGGTTGCATCCCTATGCAAATGAAGAAAATAGCTCTCCGTTTATTATCCAGCTCTTCCTCCAAAAAAGACAGGGCATGGTACCCAAAATCCTTTCCTTTTCTTCACAATTCACTTTAACATTAAGTTGTTACTATAAACAAATCAAGCCCAAACTGATTCCAAATGTCCCAAATCACAGTCAGCTGCAGCACCACTGAGTGCAGCAGCCAGTGAATGAAAAAGCTGAACCCGTTCACCATAGATGATTCATAGATTGAACAGTCTAGAATGAATCACATTGGCCCAGCCCTCAGCACTCTCTGTCACACCAAACTCTCAAGTAAGGACAAAATCAAAGTCAGTTTTGTGTTTTTTTTTTTTTTTGAGGTGGTGGGGAGAGATAGAATGAGAGAAACCTGTAAGCTCCCAGCATGTTTGATTTTAAGAGACTGAACAGATGTTCCATCAAGTCTTGTACTTTTCTATACTTAGTTTGGCATTCCACTCACAGCCAAATGTGACAATATATTCAGTGAATGATTGCATTTGCAATTTTTTTCTTATCTTTCAAGCAAGCTGCTTCGGTTCTCCAAACTGGGGACTGGCAGAGGGAGGTTCAATTATCTCATCCAGATTTTACACTATTCCACTTTCCCTATTTTTCCAAAATATGTTACATCTTTTTATGTACCCCCAATATGATAAGGGGTTCAGAGTGTGCTTTATACTTCAGGTATTACAGTAGAAGGATGCTGCCCACATTTTGTAGCAAGATTTTCTTTCAATTATATTTTATTTTATTTTTATTTTTTTGCCTTTACCGCATGTGTTTGTAATCAAAACTACACATTTTGCCTTCATATTTTCTTGGTACCTGAATTTTCACTGCTAGATTGACTAAGTAGATCTGGCATTTCTAGTCATATGGTTAGAAAAAATACCAATTGTTCCACAACCAAGAAAAGAACAGCACAAGAGGCCATATGAGAGGGTCAATTCCAGTTCTGGTTTAAATAACAACCTTAAATGGGGATTCCATAAAAACCCAACTCCAAAAACAGTAGTTTTCATTTCAGTGGCCACTAGGGATGGGCAATTTGCTTCAGAACCCACCGATTGTGAAAAGCTGTGCAGGGACAGACATCATCCCGCCTCCCTGTCTGATTGGCCAGCACCACAGAGAAACAAAGATGATGTCGGAGACTGCTTCCTTGTTGGAGCTCACCTCTGTGGGGGTGCAGAACAAGGTAAGTGATTGGCTGCTTGTGTGTCAAAGGCTTTTGAATACCATCTGGGCTCGCGAAATGAATTGCCCATACCTAGTGGTCACTACTCACCCACGTAATATGGAAACTTATCTTAAGTGGTGTAACTTGGTTTCCTCTGAGGATTCAGGATATACGTACAAACAGCAGGATCCAGTTATGCTTCATCAGCTGTTCCTGCTTTGCTGACCTCACAGATGATTTAAAGAAAGACCCTAGAGTAAAACATATCTGATTTCATACACTGGAAAATAGAAGACCATTATGTTTTCCTGTGGGCTTGTCCAGTGCAAGGCAAGGTTCACCTTTCAAAGATATCTGTTTCAGATGTGCAGAAGCCATATTTCTCATTTTCTTGCCTATTTAAGAAAAACATATGTATGGATCTCAACATAATCAATTTGCAACAACACCATTGTGCGTGTAACTCCTTTAAAAGACTTTGTGATAGGCCTGTTATCTGTCAGAAAGCCTCCGTTTGGCTTTGTTCACTCATATAATGTTTGCAACATTTGGTTGCTCATTCAGAAAGAGAGAGAGAGAGAGAGATTGAGAAAGAGAGAGAAGCAGAATCACTCACATATAATGCTTGAAACATTTGGCTGCTTATTCAGAGAGAGAGAGAAAGAGAAGTCGAATGCATTCAATTTGGTAATCTAGAGATGAAGTATAAAGTAGCATAAAATGTGTAGAACTCTTTTGATTATCCACCAATTTATATGAAACCCTCTACTTGCATCTTGGGAGATATAACACAGGCAGCATGCTAGCTGAATTGGTAGTTTTGTGATGTAGCCAAGAGGCAGCCCTAGCGGCTATGTAACCTCATGATGGTTTGAGGTTGAATAATGTGTGACTTTGCTGCCACGAAATTGGCCCCATTGGACATGTATCTGGCACTAATTCAGAGTTTTTATTGCTCCTGAGAATCCAGTTGAAAGATGAGGGATGGTTTACTGATGGCAATACAACCCAACTCTCCAGGTGAATTCATTCAAAAGTTTCATGTAAACAGTGAAAAGAATGGGCATCATGTGGATGGAAGAACCCATCCCACAGTGATGCCAAGGAAGCTGAGACCTACCAGATTAGAGGAATAGGGACCCAAGCCAGCATGTGCTTTTCTTGAAGTAGATCTCATGGCTAATCTCTGCAATCTCCAGGTAGAAGGATCAGGTCACAGGTGATGCTGAAGACTTGTACAGCCCCTGGTCTGTGAAGATTCTCAGCCACTCAGGTGAGTTCATCCGGGACTGAATTGGACATCCATCATGGCAACTGGACTTCCTTTCTTGTGGGATCAAAATTATTTGCTACCCATTCAATTAGCTTTGTCAGCCTGAGGGAAGTTGGTGCAAGGCTTCCAATTTATATTTTATCTTGGTTTCACCCCACCCTGGTCTGAATAGGTTTGGCAGTCTATGAAAGAAGTGCAGTAGCCATGACTCAAGTTCTGGGTGTACAGCCACTGCCATTTAAAATATGTAATACCAGTCCACATAGGCCAAGTGATCTGACTTCATAAAAGACCTATTTCTATGTGCTGTTCAGGAATGACTGGTATCAAGTCCCCTCAGCGTAGTTGTTCCTATATGTATCACAACATAGCAACCTCTAAGAACACCATGGTGAAAAACGCCTGGATATCAAAACTCTACACTCAAGGGACATTGTGGCACACACTTCTCCAAAGGGATTAATGATTGCTTTCCTTATTATCTCTGAGAATTTCATCTTGTATGTTAAACCTCTATTTTTGCTGCACCATCTCCATTAAATCCCAGGACAATTGTGATTTATTTACCAAATAACAATTTATTTACCAAATTTTATTTACCCAATTTATTTGGTAAAAAAAATTATTTACCAAAATAAACAAGTTATTTACCAAATAACAATTGTTGATTTACTGTGTTTATCGGCGCCTGTTGGCCAGTGTAAGCCGCTTAAGTACCTTTGGTAGATAAGCGGGATATAAATATAAAAATAAATAAATAAATAAATAAATAAATAAATAAATAAATAAATAAATAAATATGGAACACATTGAAAGCATTTCTTCACTTCTTCGGAACCACAGAAGTTAACCTCTGAATTAATTCATTATTGATCACCATCTGCCAGAGAAGCTGAAGGCTGTAGATTAGGCTGCAAAATCCATATTTCTGTTCTAGTGTACACTTTCATATCTTTTTCCTGTTCACCATGCAAATCATCAGAGAGAGAGAGAGAGAGAGAGAGAGAGAGAGAGAGACTTTTATTTAGTTAATATATTTTGAAAGAGAACAGCAAATAATCATGCTTATATAAGGACTTTTCTCTTATTACACTCAAGGAGGAGTTTCAGGACAAGATTTTGCAAACAGTAAAGTACACATTAGACATGGGCACGACTCGGCAAAATCCTCGTCTCCATTCTCGTTCTTTGTTCTCATTACGGAACGAGGAACGAGAACGACAATTACTCCGCTCCAGCTCGAACCCGACATGATAAAGATAAATAGGGTCTGATTTGTCGTTGTCGTTCATGGCATCGTGGCGATCGCATGATGCCAAGCAGCATAGAAAAAAAATTTAAAAATAAAAAAAACCCAAATTCCCGGCCATAAAAGCAGGTGAAAATATGCCTGCCTCAGTGAGGGCACCTACCGAGGGGTGGTTTCTGGGGGGGGTCCCCGGCCTTCCCCCCTCTTCTGTCCTGGGCTGCTGGTACCAGGCTGGGGAGAGCATCGTCGTCTCCATTTGCCATGCGGGGGGGGGATCCAAAATGGTGACCACAATATTTATTTTTAAATCGTGGACCAAAAACCCACCAAAGGACCACAGAAACATTTGAAAACTATGTATTTTAAATGCCTGATTTTTTATAGCAGCAGCAGTGGGTTTTTCTTGCAACAAAATGTCTCCATTGATTTTATTTTATTTTATTTTTATTTTTATTTTTTTACACCTGTGCACGTGCAATGATGGGCTGGCTATGGGATGGGACCATGCAAATTTTTGGAGCCATTCCACCAATCGCATGGCCAGGTTTTGCTGAGACTTCTGGATGTGCCAGAGAGGGCATAAAAAGCCCACCAACCCTAAGCCTAACCCTAACCCATACGCCAGTACACTGTCTTCTTAGTGGGTCAGAGGCACCCAGAGGTGCAGCCCACTAACCCACCCTAACCTTAACCGTTACCCTAAGCCTAGCCCTTACCCTAACCCCAACCCTAAGCCAGATTTGTACGCAAGTACACTTCCCTTCTTAGTGGGTCAGAGTGGTGCATCGAAAGGTGCCTCCAACTCCGGACCCACTCCCTCCCTTGTAACCTGCACGCCAGTACGCCAGTATGCTTTCCTTCTTAGTGAGTCAGAGTCAGCGCCGAGAGAGGTGCCTCTGACACACTAACCCCCAACCCTGGCTAATATGGCTAAGCTATAGCTATTTGATGGCTATAATGTTCTTAGTGAGACAGCGAAGTGCCGACAAGGTTTCCTGTCACACTAACAACCCAACATAATTGGCAGCGGCTACCAGCTACGCGTTACCCTTCCCTTCCCTTCTGAGTCAACTCAGAGGGAGGCACCCAGAGAGGTGCCTCCCAGAGCCCACCCCTTCCCCTAAACCTGTACAAACAACAGACGACAAATGGAACGACAAATTTTTGAAAATTCTCACAAAGAACGGAAATGACCCAAAACGGGCCCTTCCCGACAAACGACAACTTGAAACGTAATTTTTTCTGGTTGTGCCCATCTCTAGTACACATTGTTAATACACAAATATTTTACATGACGTCACAAGGAGGAGTGAAGAGCATTAGCAGAGAATGTAAAAAACAAGGTAACCAAAAATGAATCAAAAACCAGAAACCAGGGTTTTATTTTCAAAATGTTAGATTTAGTTGTGAATGAAAGGAAGCCTTAAGAGTAATTGATTTTATTTTCATTAATTTTTTCCATGATTCTTTTCTGCTGGTTTAGGGTCACATGACTCCTTACAAATGATTAAAACCAGACACAGCTAAATACACAGCTATTATTATTATAGTTGCTGTTCTTGATGAGAGATTTTTGGTATCTATACTTCATGCAGGTTTTTCATACAGTCTTTATACACTACTACATTTTATAATCAGTCCTGTGTTTACTGAGATTGTTTTAATTTGTTGCTTATTTGGTCATATATTGTGCTATTGAAATGTTGTAAGCCCACAAAGAGTGGCCTGCTCAGCCAAATGGGTGGGAAACAAACAAACAAACAATCAAAATGTAATACAGTGGTTCCCCGCCCTTTTGCAGTTCATATACTGTGGTCCTGCTATATCGCGGGGCCACAGTACATGAAAAAAGCCCCCCTGGTGTAAGGGAGGAAGGCCTGTTTCAGGTCTCCTGTACTTACCCCAGGACTGGTGCTGCTCCAAACAGGCCTGCAAGGACCTTCCTGGGCCTTCTGGAGGTCCCAAAAGGGCCTCCCTGCAAACCGGAAGTGACTTCCAGTAAACTTCTGGCTCGCAGGAAGGCCCTTGCAAGCCCATTCAGGGCAGCCCCAGGCTGGGGCTAAATACAAGAGCCCCCAGCTAGGCCCCCCAGGCCCGAACTGACCTGCATCCGCATATTGCCGATTTTCAATTATTGTGGGTTGGCTCGGGTCCCTAACCCCCACAATAGGCGGGATCACTGTATAGCATACATTAAGAAAATTAACTTAACCTATCACAAGATTTAAAAACAAGTAATTAAAAAAAAAACAGTTGTGGCAAGAAGCAGGTGCACCAAACTGCATTATCTTCATCTATAAAGGATCAAAGAGGTACTTGGGCTGTGCTGTGCAGGATCATTTTCTGTTAGACATAATGATATCAGTGGGGATTTACCAAGGGGTGCTATCAGAACATGCTGGCTCGTGGATATCCCAAATTTCTTCCCTTTCCTCTCATCCTTTTTCTGCAGCTTCAGCCACTGATGGATTTAATCGTGCATTCCACCACCTGGGCTTCTCCAGTAGTTTGCTGAGAAAACAGGACAAGAAGCTAATATATGGTTGCTGCCTTAATTCTTTCCCAGCCTAAAATTTTAGCAAGTAAACACTCACCAGTGTGCTGTAACTAACGCATTCTGCCAGTCAATATGGATTTCCTTCTGCTTACTAGTATTTGACATTTAACAATTTAATTAAATTCACCCCAAGGAGGAAAATGTGACTAGAAGAGATTCATTTTCCCATTAAACAGAAATGTCAGTAACTAGAATAAGATGCTTTTGCCAAGAACTAACAACCACTACAGCTTCATAGTGCTAATGAAGCATGGGCAGGAGAGATTACAGAAGAGGGACAGCATTTGCTGGAAACTATCAAATGGACACCAACTACTGGAAACTGCACATCAATATGTCGATTAAGATGCTGTCCAGAATCCTGGATGTGAGTGTGCTAGGGACGGGCACCAAATGGAAAATGAAATGCTGATTTGTCGGTTTGTTACATAATAAAACAAAATGAAACAAACCGAACCAAACCAGGAAAGCAGTGTTTCATTATAGATCAAACGAAATGGTATTTTTTTCATTTAAAGTGAACTGTTTTATTTATCTGTAAAATGGCTCCCTTAACTGCTGGTGTCCCTTCGCTGTCCCTGTCACTACCACTGCAGGCGCACAGCCAGCCAGCTGGAGAGGGCAAGTGGGCCCAGCATGCCAGCCTAGGCCCACTGCCACCGCCGGAAACCAGCCAGCCAGATGGAGAGAGCAACTGGACCTGGTAAGCTAGCCTGCCCCCTTCTCCTCTCTTCTGCCGCCACCACTGCTGCTGCTACCCAGCCAGGCCGGAGAGGGTGCACTGGCCCGACAGGCCAGCCTAGGCCCACTGCCGCTCCTGGAGCTGCCACTGCCGGAGCCCAGCTTGCCAGCTGAATCGGGCAAGCGCACCCAACAGGCTGGCCTAGCTCTCCTCCTCCTCCTCCATTGCTGGCACCCAGCCAGGCTGTAGAGGGAGAGCAGGGCTGGCCAGCTGGCCTAGGTGCACCACCATCGAAGCTGCTGCTGCCAGAGCTGCTGCCACCAAGAGGGCAAGTGGGCCTGGAAGGATGCCCTGGCCCTCCACTGCTGCCAGAGCTCACAAGACGGTAATGAATCATTTTGTTATTGTTTCATATTGTATGAATTTTTGTAAAAATTCATATGAAACAAAACAAAACAAAACAAAATGCGGAGGGGCGAAATGAAATGAAACAAAACACATTTTTTTCCATTTCGTGCCCATCCCTAGAGTGTGCCTTTCCTCACTTCACAACCCAACTATTGGTTTTAACGCCAAGAGTGCTTCCTTCCCAAAACAGATCAATTCATTTGCCCAGCTTTGGGTAAGTCTACATGTGGTGAATGAAGCCAGCTAAACAGAGTTGCTAGGAGGTCCAGTATGCCATTTGGTATGATTGTTGCTTCCAAAGGGCATACATACCTCAAGTGATCCTATTTGGTCGGCAGCAGCCTGCTGTCAATTTGCCCATATGGTAAAACACCTTGAAGAGGGAACCACTGCACAATATTGGGAAATTAATTACCTCCTTGCTTCCATGGAGTGGCTAAGCAAGTGGGAGGGGGGAAGTGTAAGTGTGCATCAGAGCAGCGAATATGAATATGGATTTCTTTTATGTATTTATTGTTGGCCACTTGTATTTATATGCGTTGTTAATGTGATGTGACCTGGCCAGAGTGTGTGTCATTGTAGTGTGGTATACAACCTGAAATGATAGATAGATAGATAGATAGATAGATAGATAGATAGATAGATAGAT
>JAHTLZ010000007.1:15497946-15539122 GCA_023846285.1 Phrynocephalus versicolor | reverse complement strand
GATAGATAGATAGATAGATAGATAGATAGATAGATAGATAGATAGATAGATAGATAGATAGATAGAAAGAAAGAAAGAAAGAAAGAAAGAAAGAAAGAAAGAAAGAAAGAAAGAAAGAAAAGAAAAAGAATGGCATGACATCATCTACCTTCGACTACCCACTAACATTCCAGTTTTATCCACCACTCGTCTGCATCTGCCATACTGTAATGAATAATGCCTTAAAGAACACAGGCCTTGATTTGGGGTGGGGCTGGGGAATGGTTCTCTGCCCTGGTCTGAATTCTATAATCTAGTAGTCTACTTTTGACTGCAAAAGTATTCTGAGTCAATCCTACTACCACTGAATGTAATGGGATGTATGGAATCACAGAAAATGTGATTAAAAATCACTAATACATGTCATCCTATGCCAGACTTCAATATCCCTGGAGAATGTTTGGGCTTTCGTTTCCTTTATGCAATTTCTATATTAAGAATCCTAAATCTCAGAGGGCAGTTTAGCCACACAGTGACAGCATTAATAAATATGTAGACTTTCCGTGTGCTATGTGCTGCTGCTAGGGTAATTAGAGCTGCCAGAGGGACTATGGCCGAATGGGCTTCTGTCATCGCCACCGCCTCCTTCAGCGAGGGGGTTTTTCCCTCTCGTCTGAAGGAGACGGTGGTAAAGCCCATTCTGAAAAAACCTGGCCTGGCGGTGGACGATCTATCAAATTATCGCCCAATCGCCAACGTCCCGTTTATGGGCAAGGTGATCGAGAGGGTGGCGGCGGTCCGGCTGCAGTCATACCTGGAGGATCGGCAGTGCCTCGATCCTTGCCAGTCCGGGTTCAGGCCTCGCCGGGGTACCGAAACAGCTTTGGTCGCCCTGCAAGATGACCTTCTCCGGGCGGCCGACAGGGGTTGCTCTACCCTGTTGGTCCTCCTGGATCTGTCAGCGGCCTTTGATACCGTCGACCACGGTATCCTGTTGGACCGGCTCTCTGAGGTTGGAATCGGAGGCACTGCTCGCAGTTGGCTCCGTTCCTTCCTGGAGGGCCGTCCACAGTACGTACAGCATGGGGGGGAGTTATCGGCCCCTTGGATTCTCCCCTGTGGGGTTCCACAGGGGTCGTCTCTGTCCCCCATGCTGTTTAACATCTACGTAAGGCCGTTGGCGGGGGTCATCAGGAGTTTTGGAGTCTGCTGTCATCAGTACGCTGATGACACGCAGCTCTATCTCTCCTTTAACACCTCTGCTGTGGAAGCTGTGGAAGTCCTCGACGGGTGCCTGGGGGCCGTGCTGGCTTGGACCGGGGCGAACAGGCTTAAGCTCAACCCCGAGAAGACGGAGGTCATGTTCTTTGGGAGCTCGCCGTCGGGGTACGGTGGCCCTCTCCCCTGTCTGGGGGGAGTTTCCCTCCAGCTTGCGGAGAGGGCGCGGAATCTGGGTGTGCTCCTGGACCCGGCGCTCACCTTGGAGGCCCAGGTGGCGTCGGTGACCAGGTCCGCCTATTACCATCTCCGTCGGATCGCCCAGATCCGCCCGTACCTCGACGCGAACTCTCTGAGAACAGTGGTCCAAGCTCTGGTGATCTCGAGGCTGGACTACTGTAACGCCCTCTACATGGGGTTGCCCTTGACTCTTCTCCGGCGTCTGCAGCGGGTTCAGAATGCGGCGGCCAGGCTGGTGGCTGGTGTGCGTCGTTATAACCACATCACCCCAGTTCTGGCCCGCCTGCACTGGCTGCCCGTTGCAGCCCGGATTAGATTCAAGGTCTTGGTTTTAGTTTATAAAACCCTCCATGGCTTGGGACCGGACTACCTGGCAGAGCGTATCGCTCAGCGATCAACCTCGGCCCGTCCCGTTCGGCAGGTGCGAGCGCACACGCTTCGGGTCGCCACCCCTCGTGAAGCCCGGAGGACGAGTACTCGGACCCGGGCTTTCTCAGTGGCGGCCCCTAGCCTCTGGAATTCCATCCCCAGTGAAGTGCGCTCTGCAGAGTCCCTGCTGGCCTTCCGGAAGGCGTTAAAGACCTACCTTTTCCGGGAGGCCTTTGGCGATCTTTAACTGTTTTTTTTTCCCCCCTCCGCCATCGTAAACTATTTTATCTATCATTGTCATTCATTGAGGTGCCATTAGGTTTTAACTTTGCTTAGTGTTATTATTATTTGTTTTATTTTTGTTTTTTTGTAATTTATGGCTATTGAGGCCCGATGTTTTGTAAGCCGCTTAGAGTACATATTGTAGATAAGCGGGGTATAAATGCAATAAATAAATAAATAAATAAATAGGGACAATTTTTAAGTTGACGTGTTTAAGCACAGTACTGGAATTTTTCTAAAAAGCCAGTGCATAGGAAACTGTGCCAAGTGAATTTCAACAGTTTCAAAATTTGATGTGACTTTGGAAAAATATATCACACGAGTATCTTTTCTCTCCAGAAAGGAAGCTATTCATTTACAAAGCGGATTACTGAAGGAATTAATTACACACAGCTCAGAACAATTTATCCTGAGTACCCGGTATATTATAGAATGCTGGGCAAATGACATAATAGGAATTTTTCAGGCAGCATGTCCTTAAGAGAAAAGAATCCTGAACTATGAAAAACATCCCACACAAATTTAAACAGTGTTAAGTACCTGCAATCACCTTGCAGGATCTCAAATTATTAATTTCATTAGAACAGAGGACATGAGTGTTATTGACATATTAATAATGTTAGCATGTGATCTAATGAATTATTTGTGTGACTAGAATTTAGAATTTTTAACTTTTTAAAGAAATAACCTTCAAATATGATCACTGTGTGTTTCTTATTATACAAAATGTATCTTATTACTACATCTACTGTATATCCTTGTTCTAACCTGATGGTAGTCAAGCACATAATCTTCAAGGCATTCCCGTTCTCTGACTTTTTTCTGCTGAATCTCCGATGCACATTTTCCATGGGCTTCCCATGTTTTGTTCAGTCTTTTCTTGTTTATTCAGGCTCGAAAATGCCAGGAAATTGCAGCTGTTCAGGGCCATGCTCTTAACAGATGTGTCAGTTAATCCATGTGCCCATCATATGGTTTCTTATGGTGTGGTTAGTTCCAGTTTCATCACAGACTTGGAACCCCTTCACTGCCAGTGACAGGATGGTTGATCAAAGTCCCACATTTGTTTATGAAGTACACACATGGAGCCTGTGCAGCTGAAGCAAACCAAAGCTCCTATTGCCTGTTATGAGTAGCCAGCTGGCACCAAACTTAATCCATATAGAATGATAGAGTTGGAAGAAACTCATTGATCAATTCTGTTGAACAAAGGATGGAATGTTATTCATTCAACCTGTCTTTACAAAGCACTCCTTCAGCTCACTTCCAAGATACAACTACCTTTCAGAGAGAAATGATCCTAGGAATATAAGGAGTTGGTTTATGCTGAACTTTGACAACTAAGCAGTCTAGCTCAGTGTTATTTAAGTTCTCCAGGATTTCACAGGAATTTCCCCCCGGAAACCTATATCGAGACTGAATATAGGACATGTTCTACTGCTGAGTTGTGTGGCTCCTTCCCATGATGGCATCAGGGTATCTTCTGGTGGTCTCCCATCATACCCTAACTAAACTTAATCCTGTTTAGCTTCCAAAATAAGAAGATTTTGCTAAGTTCAATGGGGATTGTCTAAAGGAGATTCTCCCAATATATTCCATGACATTTTAGTTTTCCTTTAAAAAAAAGAATTTGAACATCACCATCCTAATTAACATGAAAACATACAGCTATGTTGTTTGTTTAAGGACTGGTGAAAAGGCAAGGATTCTTTGCTATGCAGCCACACATCCAAACCATTAACATTTTAAGCACTCTAAACAAATCCAGCTCTGTTAATAGTAACAGAGTTTCTTGATACAAGTATGCTGGCTTGATTCAAGACTTGTTGATTTTTGTGTGTGGGAATGGTCAGACTAATGAGTATACATACATAACACATGCTATTTTGGGGGAAATAAGCATAACACATGCTATTTTGGGGAAAATAAGCATACTCATAGCTTTTTATAGTACTGTGCAGTGCGATTAGTGGGTTCTCTCTTGCTTGTTTGCTGACATGAGTGAATTTACTAGGGGATACAACTGCTTTTCAGAGGGTTGATAAGAAATGTAGGTGTGCAGGATCTATTTTCTAGAGTTAATCTATAAAATAGATTTGCTCCATAGAATCTTAAGTGCCCTCAGCGCATGAGAACTTCATTTGGTAAAACTATTCATTAAACAATCTTGTTGTTGTTCAATCATTCAGTCATGTCCGACCTTTCGTGACCCCATGGACCAGAGCTCACCAGGCCTTCCTATCTTCTACTGCCTCCCGGAGTTTGGTCAAATCCATATTGGCTGCATTGATGACACCATCCAACCATCTCATTCTCTGCCATCTTCTTTTCCTTTTGCATCCAATCTTTCCCAACATCAGGGACTTTTCCAAGGACTCCTCTCTCCTCATGAGTTGGCCAAAGTACTGGAGCCTCAGCTTCAAAATCTGTCCTTCCAGTGAACATTTGGGATTTATTTCTTTCATGGATAGGTTTGATCTCCTTGCAGTCCAGTGGACTCTCAAGACTCTCCTCCAACACCACAGCTCAAAAGCATCGATTCTGAGGTGATCAGCCTTCTTGATAGTCCAGTTCTCACTTCCATACATCACTACTGGAAAAACCATAGCTTTATTTAAGGTAATTTGTTTAGGCATGCAGACCAGCAAGTCTATCACACCTTCATTGACAGACCAAACTTTTGAACCACTCATTCATTTGGTTCTTCTTATTTTTCTGACAGTATGCACTATTATTTTCCTGCTTATATGCAAGGGCAGACAAATAATGCACTAAGTTTTAAAAAAAATGAGTGTGGCAATCACCCCTCTTACAAGCCTTCATTATTTCACTAAAAGAGACAATGGGGTCTCATAAGTGTGGTGTTTCACTTCCACTAGCTTGGTTAGGCTTCCACAAGTAAAACAGTGTGTTGAAAAAAATGAAATAAAATATTCTGCTGCCACCAACAAAGAGACTCTGCTTTGCTACCACCTCTACAGTTGTATAAACTTCTTTCCAGTCCATCAGTATAAATAAAAATAAGGGCTGAGTTTAAATACATTCATCAAATTACAACTCAGATAACATTTTTATCCTGCTACAAAAACAAACAGACAAACAAAAACAGCCTAGGTCAAATATAGAGTTAGGCATGAAATGAAAAATGAAATGCTGTTTTGTTGTTTTGTTATGTAACGAATTACTTCGTTACCTAATGAAACAGTAGGACATGTTTCATTTTGTTTCATCACGAAACACCATTTTTTCCCTCTAGAATGAAATGATTCCCTGTAAGCCCCTAAAACTTGGAATGGTTTGGGAGTCAGGGGGCTGAGTTATGAAGCTCCAAAGGGGGTGCCCCTAGGAAAAAATATTTCTAATAAGAATCACTATTGCTCACCTGCGGCTTGGCATCCAAAGTTCAGAATCCTAACTCAGCCTGCTGAAACCCAAAACTTTCCAAATTTCAGGAGGTTATCTAGAATCACTTGAAGAAGGTACCCCTGCCACTTTGGTGCTGCCAAAACATGGCTAGAATCAGTATTTTTGAGTGCATCTTTCTAATTGGATTCTGAACTTCGGAAGCCAAGCCAGGGGTGAGTGATAGTGATTCTAATTAGAAAGATTTTTTCCTAGGGGCTTCATAACTCAGCCCCCTGACCCCCAAAACTTCCCAAATTTCAGTGGGTTACCTAGAATTGCTTTGAAGAAGCTCCCCTGCCATGTTGGTCTTTTAGGACACAGGGAAGCATAGCATCTCGTTTCATTTCATTTTGTTTCATAACAATACTTTAAAAATTCATTACAAATGAAATTAAATGAAACTAATACAGAAACAAAACAAAACAAAATGAAACACTATTTTTCCATTCCATGCCCATCTCTAGTCAAGTATTGTCACATGAACTGATCCTATGAAACTGAACACTTCATGCTACACTGCTCCTCAGGAAGTACTCACAGACAGGGCTATTAGTTGATCATTTCACCAGTTTTTAACTTTATAAACTGGAGAAATTTCTGTCTGAACTAATAAAGCAAAACAAATTGCAGCATATAAGAAGATCTGTTTCTTGTGATGTATAGGATCTGGCTTTGAACTGAACCATAAAAAGAAATCACAGAACCAAAAGCACCCACTTCCCGTTTCCTCACAGAAGTGTTTTTATGCTGGAAGATAATAGGAAACACTTGATGTTTGCTTGAAGTATTAAAACAGGCGGTTTCATGGGCACATTTGAACATCTGACATTCACGTGGTAGACAACTGTCTCGTCTTCAGAAGAAGCCTCTGTTTTGCACTGAGCTTTTTTCAAATCTATGTTGTGGTTGCCTTTATACCTTTGAGGCACCAGTCAATGCTGAGGATGGCTCAAAGTCACAGCGGTGGAATAGTAGCTCTGGGGTATGCTAGAGTTCATAAAAGCCTTGGATTTCATGAAAGGCCCAGGTAACAATGCAGACAGAGCATTCATTTCATTTACAGGCATTAAAAAGGGATGCAGATGGATCAGCACTTGCTTCACAGAACAGTATTACGGATTTCTGAACTAACTTCCAAGGTAACTTCTACCCTCAGTGTATAAATACACCCATGAGCAGAAGAGGAAACATGTTATTCATTAGAAGCAAAAACAAAGCAAAAGAAATGGAATGGAATGCTGAGATTCTTGGATATTGTGGGATGTAAGCAAGGGAGGGAATAGAAATATCGCCCTTTTAGCCAGTTGTGAACTGGGAAATTTGCATGAGTCTGTGGAATTGTGTCTAACTTTTCCTTTTACGGTATCTAGAGTCAAATTAGGATTGGTCCTGCTATTAGACTGAGTGAAGCAGTTGCCTGAGATCCCGAGAGTGTGAGCGATGGTGAAGCTGCCACTCTTCACACTGCACAGTTGAGGCCCTTGCCACCCTGAAGAAGTGCTGCTGCTGCTCTGCTGCTCCGGAGCTGGTGATTATATCTGTCTGTGAGGGTTGCCACTCTTCACTGTTCATTGCTGTTCAGATTCTCACCTTTCTTAAGGCCATTCAAAGGGAAGGAGGAATGGAGGAACGCAAGAATGGAGGACCTCTTTGGGGTCCACCCCATGAAAGTTGAGATAAGCAACTGGCAATTAGCAAAAATGATATTAGAGGTGGAATATATCCACATCTACTCGTTTTATCCAAAGCAGCAGAAATTGGTATAAAATTAAGCTCATTATGCAATTAAAACACAATTGAAACTCAGACACTTTAAAATCAATTAACAACAATAGGATTAAGTTTTGCCTTAAAAAAACAACAACCCAGTACATTGACAAAGATCAGTGACTTTTAATTACTGAAGGCATGTCTGTGTAAAAAGGTGTTTTCCTGTTCCCAAAAGGACTGGAGGCAAGGTACAAACCAAGCCTTTTGTTTTAAAGCATTCCAGATGGAAAACAAATGGAGAAAATGATCTCTTCTGGAAAGTTTGAGAAATAAAGCATTTGTAGAAACTGCACCGTTTAATCTTGAAGTCATGACCTAAGGCTTCCAAAGCTGTTTATGGCTGAAAAAAGGTTTTCTCTGACACACACACACAAAAACAGTCTTCCCAACAACCTCCCAAATGAATGGTTTATATAGGCAACCCAATAAAACTCATTTGAAGATGAGTCCTGGCCAAATTTGGGACTGCCAAATTTTATTATGTGTATTTTTCCCTATGGATTATTTCTGCGTAAGAAAAGCATCATGGCAATAAAGCAGCCCCAGGAGTTTCAGTTCACAGTGCATCACATATTGACTTTCTTTAGGTATCTAACAAGTGCTGCAGCCTGAGACAATGCCTAGGAGGTATGGTGCCATAATCTGTCAAAATTAGGAGGAAAGTTGTCAAATTCACTGGCGAGAAAATGGAATGGAGCCATGTGAAAAGCAGTTCAGAGGGGAGAGAGCAAAATATAAGCAGAGAGAGAGAGAGAGAGAGAGAGAGAGAGAGAGAGAGAGAGAGAAGGAGGAAGAGAGAGGGAGGGAGGGAGATCTATGAAAAAGTATAAAATGAATTTGTCTGGATCAGTTGTTTCTGGGTTCAAGCTGAATTGTTATTTAAAATGTTTTCAGGGAGAGAAGTGTTGTACATAGGAAATAATGGGACAATCCAAGAGTTTATCACTTCCCACTCTACAGTTCTAAAATTATTGTTATCTTAGATTCATGTGTTCCTGTTTTATAAGTAGAAAAAAGCAAAATGGTTTAGTAGAAACTGAGCATATGGAATTAAGCTATATAAGTGGAGTGTTGTAGGAAAGTTGCAGGAAAGTGTTGTAGGAAAGTTGAGCGGAGAGAGTAGAGAGCAGAGTGTCTAGATTGCAGAAGAGAAGGAATCTGCATTAAAGAATTTTGTTGCAGGTCATACTTGGAGTCATTGTAACCATTTCTCAAAAGAGCCTTGGTTTTCTGCACATGCAACATGTATCTAGGACAGGGGTCTGCAACCTTTAAGACATAAAGAGCCACTTGGACCCATTTCCGACGGGGAAAAAAAACTGGGAGCCGCAAAACCATTGCGACATTTAAAACAAATATAACACTGCAAATATATTTTCCCCTCCCCTCGCTCCTGGCTTTTTGGGCACTCAGAAGCAACACACTCCCTCGCGCGCTCCTCGGACACACTGCGCCCCGGCGCCGGGCTCGGGTGGGCTGGGAAGGAGCACCGGCGGCTGTGGTTCCTCCAGGCACCCCCGAAGGGCTTCTGAGAAGGAAGCCAATGAAAGTTGCTTCTTCGGCACTTCGGGCGCCGGGAGAGTGAGCAAGCAGGCGAGCCCGAGCCGCCGCCGCCTCCCCCCACCCCGCCACCCTGTTCCCGAGGGTTTCCATCGAGGCGCGCACCTGCCTCAAGTTCTCCCGCGCGCGCAACTGGGGCGGCTGCGTGTCCGCCAGCCTCAGGGAGGGCCGGGCTGGGGGGTGGGTGGGCGCGCAGGAGGCACGTTCTGTGTGTTGGAATGTAGCGGAAGGCAGTTGCTGGCAGGCTTTCGGAGAGAGCGAGAGCGAGAGCGAGCGAGCCGAGCAGGCAGGCGCACAGGCGCTCCGCTCGGCTCGACTCAGCTTCTCGAGCCAGGTGGCGCGCCGTTGGCCTCCCCGGGCAGCCAGGGGCCCCTGAACAACTTGAGCCCGGCGCCCCCACCCCGCCGCCAAAACCGGCTGACTCCAGGAGGGAGCCGCTGGAAGTCTAATAAGAGAGACCCCTCCTCAGGCGGGGGGGGCGGGCTCGAACTAGCTGTCACGCCGCGTCCCTCGACTGCCAAGTTGATCTCGCGCAGGAAAAAGAAAAGCCGACTTCCTCCGTTGCTTCTCGCCTCTCTGCCGCCGCCGCTCCCCCCTCCCTGCTCCCGCCGCCACCAACCCCTTGCTTGTTGGGCCAGAACTGACAGCACCGGGCAATGAAGCAGGGCGGCGGCGGGGGGGGAGAGAAGACTAGCCGTGCCCCCTCCCCACGCCGCCTTTCTTGAGGTTCCCATTCCGCCCTTGCTGCCTTCTGCCCGGATCCTGCAGCCATGGTCTGACTCTCCCCCCCCCCACACACACACTCCATCTCTCCCTCCTCCTCCTCCTCCTCTCACCCCCACCCTCCATGGAGGAGGGAAGCGCAGCCCGAGTGCGTTGTGCCCACACCGCTTCCACTTTTGGGGGGACAGTTTTTAAAAATCTTCCAAAAAATAGTACAGGAGGGAGAGGAGGGGAATTTCTAATCTCTCTCTCTCTCTCTCTTTTGTGGAGACATGCTGCGCGTGCGCGCCCACTCCCCCGCGTTTTTGGAGCTTCATCCCGGCAAGTTAGTGCAAAGCCATAGTTTTTTTTTGGGGGGGGGCTGTAGCAAAGCAAAAGGAGAGAGAGAGAGAGATGCCAACTGCACATGTGCAATGCTTGGAAGGGGAAGGGGGGAAGGAAGAAGGGTTTTCTCTTCCTCCACGTTGAACCGTCCCGTCTAAACGCTGCCCCCCCACCACACACACACAACACACACACACACACACACACACGTCGCTTCTTCCCCCTCCCACCAAACATCCAAGCAAGAAAGGAAGGGGAAGGTGGAAAGGAAAGAGGGTTTTCTCTTCCTCCACGTTGCACACACACACAACACACACACACACACACACACGTCGCTTCTTCCCCCTCCCACCAAACACCCAAGCAAGAAAGGAAGGGGAAGGGGGGAAGGAAGGAAGGAGGGTTTTCTCCTCCAGTCTTTTTTTCTGGGGGGGGGAGGCAACAATCCAGATCTGGGAGGTTTTCTTGAAGTTAAAAAAAGAAAGAAAAAAGGCTGCAGTTCGGCGGGCACTTTCCACCACACCTCCCTCTCTCTCTCTCTTGCTCTGAAGAAGAGGGAGCGCGCAGGAAGGTAGAGCGCGAGAGTGTGGCTGCGCTTGGCTTCGCGCCGCCTTGTGGGACGGGCTGTCCTCGCAAGATTCGGCGCCTTTGTATTGAAATTTCTGAACCCTCCCGGAGCCGCGGCAAATGTTCTAAAGAGCCGCATGCGGCTCCGGAGCCGCGGGTTGCAGACCCCCGATCTAGGAGATACAAATTATGCTCATATTTTGATAGCGGACATGGATTTAACATATTCCTTTGGATTTAACCACTGTTTCTGTTGGGTGACACAACAGACCTTGAAAAGAAGAGAAAGGGAAAGCACAAATGCAATTTGTTCCTTGGAGTCAACTGTCTTTTTGTTCTTTTGGTGTGCAACAGAGAACAATCGAGGGCTAGGGTCAAACAAGATCAGATATTTGCTCTATTTAGGATCAGTCCTTCCCCAGGCGATGAAACACATGTTGGCCTTTTTCACTGTTATGTGCTATCAAGGTAGGATTGAGTTACAGAGACCCAAACAGCCTTTTAAAGGCAAATGAGATATAAGGAGTGGCTTTACCCATTCCACACTCTCAGTGGGTTTCCATGACTGAGTAGGGATTTGAACCTAGGCCTAATCCATCATTCTGTCCATGATGCTACATCTTTCTTACTTCTTAGTCTGTGTCTTGCATTCCAGCCTGCTTTATTCTGTGATTAGTCAGTGGAAAATAAATACAGTCTCTCTCTCTCTCTCTCTCTCTCTCTCTCTCTCTCTCTCTCTCTCTCTCTCTCAATCAATCAATCAATCAATCAATCAATCAATCAATCAATCAATCAATCAGTCAGTCAGTCAGTCAGTCAGTCAATCAATCAATCAATCAATCAATCAATCAACTGTTTATGCTTTGCAGTTATCTTTTGGTGGACATAGGAATTATACACACATTTTGAACTACACTGGGGTTTGGTGTCCTAACTCCAGTGTTGTTGAAGGGAGAAGTGTATTCCTGAATGACAAAGCGAGGTATCAGAAAAAAAGGGGAGGCTAGACATAAGAACACACAATTACTGCATGAACACAAGACCAGATACATTTCTGTGAATGAACCCAGATTGTCTTTAAACTGTGAACCTTACCATACAGTATAGGAAAAGGCAACACCCACTATCACGCACATAACTGATTCAGTATAATTTCTGCAGCATATGCTCATAGCTTTAGTAGTAGAGTTTAGACTTAATTAGTTCTTACTGATATATTTTTACAGAGTTTTAAGGGGAACTTGGATTTTTTACACACATTAGATCTGCTTGGTCTATATATTACCTCTCTCCTGTTTGGGGTGATGGTAAAAATTCTCGTTTAAGCTTTCCTCTTTAGATTTTTATCTGGCATCACTCATTGCCAAACACATGGTGTCAGGAGCAGTTTGTGAACCAAGGTAAACATGCAGGTATTGGATCTGCATCCAGTAATAACTGGAAGAGAATAATAGGCTAACAAAACACACACCACTTAGATTAGAGAGAAAATGACAGCAACACAGCCTTCCCAGATGGACTTGAAAAGCAAAAGCATAACCTAGGATGTTTAATCTTTCTGCTCAGTAGCCTGACAGACCATGGAAACAGGGCTGTGTCTTTGAACCAGACAATAGAAGATTTATCTCAGCCCCCCACCTCTACAAGAGGCAATTGAAAGCATATTTTCATCCCAGTAGAAAATAACCTTAAATTTACAAAGTTAGCCTCTCATCTCAGTTCATTGCTATCAGATAGAATTTCTGTTTGTTTGTTTTTTCTACCTTGTATTTTCAGCATTAAAGCAAAATCTCCCAGGGCTCTAATTACAGTGGATACCTTTCCCCCTGCATATCCCTTCTACTCTTGTTTCCTGTGTCTTCATTTATCTTCCCTCTCTATTTTGGCTTCAAAAAAGATTAAGCGTTGATACAAAAATACAGGGAACATCTGTTGTCCCGCAGGCTGGAACAGCTTTACAAGGTTTCTCAATCTCGCCGCTTTGAGAATGTCTGCAGTCAGCAAGGGAGAATCGCTTCATATTTTCTGTGGGCATGTTCATGCTCCCATTTCTATGAGTACTGACTGCACTCCTAAGTTAAAAGGTACTCCTCAGAAATGAGCCAGTTTGTGAGAATGTCTGCCTGATGTTTTCCTAGAATTTACCATTGCTCTTTTCCTCCCTTGATGCTGCCGTAAACTGAATATTCACTCTTAAAGCAGCTTCTTCTTCTTCATGTGTGAACAAACCATGATAATAAGACTCTTTTGCCTTTCCCAAGCAAGGATTCCAGATTCATTCAGACGTTCTCTATTTTTGTCTGCAGGAAACAATCAGAAAAACCCAAGACCCCTACAACAGGCCTTGCTTACGGCCCTGTGAGTCCTGGAACACGAGAGTCAGACACCATCTTTATCATTGGCCGTTACTTCACGAGCCGCTCGCTTCACGGCAAGCCGTCATTTCTGTGCGAACCGATCGCTTCAGTCCGCACGCTCCTCCTTTTTGTCTGCGACGTCACCCCGACCACGCCCCCTTTACGGTGCTCCAACCGGGGTGAGTGATTCCCCTGCCAGGGGCCGGGAATCTTTTCGCTTCGCATCTCGCTTCGCTCCCAACGTCACGTGTGGTCTCGTTTTTTGGTTTTTATTTCAAGTTTTTTTAAAAAATATTCAAACAGGGATATCGATGCATCGCTATATTGTTTCATCGCTTTGCGCTGTTACTTCCTCGCTCAAGTAGTGGTGGTGGTGGCGGCGGCGGCAGCGGCGGGAGCAGAAGGAGCCGCTGCCGCCTCGCCTGGCCAGAGCAGGGCACCCGGGGCAGGCAGCGTGCAAGCGGCGGAGGGCGGGCGGCTGTGCCATGCGGGGCTCCCCCCGAGTAGCGGCGGCGGCGGCGGCGGGGGGCTGCCAATGATGCCAGGAAACAAAACACAGGATCGTACAGTAACCATGCTCTGTCGTGAATGACAGCCAAGCATTGATGCATCGATACGCCGAGTAAATTTTTTTAAAAAAATAAAAGGAGAGTGGAACCGGACGTTGCAAATCAGCTTTCTAATGCGAAGGGAGCACGTGAGGTAGTAATCGATTCGGTCCCAAAAATGCCCCACGTGAGTACAGAGAAACGGGGGTGGGAGCGAAGGGAGACCACGTGACCACCACGTGACCGCCTCCGAATTCAAATCGAAGGCAAGGTCAATTCGAAGCGAGGCACCTCGTGAAGTAACGGCCATTGTCTCCTCCAGTATACTTTATGAGAGGCTGGCTGCTTGTACCTCATGGTCAATCAGTGGATGGACTGGCTGGATTATGAGCAAGAACTTTCCTTGCAAGGTATAGCAGAACAGTCTTAACTCTGATCCACCAGGTAAGTATGTAAGTAGCTCCTCAGCTCCTCTCTGGATGCCTTCAATGAGATGTCATCCACCCATCTGCTTCTTTGTTGTAAATTATCTTACTTGAGATTTATTTGCAGGGTTGTTGAAGGAGGAAGGACTTGGTGTGTTTTGTGATATTCTGGCAAAATTTAATGCTCATTCTCTCTGTCTATGTAACGCCGATACTTCACATCCATCTCATTGCTGTTTGCGGTCCCACTGGGGACCGGTACAAGGAAATCTAACCGCACGTCCATTGCGGGATGAGGGGAGTTTGTCCCAACTACCACCCCCTGAACTGCAATCTAAGCGGGATGAGAGATTCCCCTCCCTGGCCTCAGTAATCTCCTCATCTCGCTTCTCGTCCCGATACGAGTGCCCATGAGGTTAGGCTTCTCATGCAACATGCCATTCTCCATCTAGTGGCAGGAGTGTGAAGTGCCACTCGCCAGTACATTCCCTATGGAGTCAGCGATGCAGTGCAGAGAGATTAAAAGACAAATGCCTCAAACTTAGCTCTGTAACGCATTGAAGGCAAGGCTTCGGAGGATCAAAATATCAACAAACGGAAGGTCGGGCTGGAAAAAAAAACAGAGAACAAAGGCATGGAATTTCACATCTCATCACGGAACGAGAATGTGCGGAAACAGTCATGCCGGTATCATCAATCATACCCATGTGTACACGGGAACAGGGACAGAACCGCAAGAAGACCACGTGACCACAATTGACATCAACACACAATGAACTTCTTCCCAGGACAAGAGTGGATGTGAAGTAACCGTCTAAGTTTCTGTCTCTGTCTGTCTGCCTCTCTCTCTCTCTCTCTCTCTCTCTCTCTGTGTGTGTGTGTGTGTGTTTTAAATATGGGTCACTTCTTCTTTGGCCATGGTAGAAGGCATTTTTGCACATGGTCCCCTGCCCATTCACAGTTCATATACTGCAGTCCCTCTATATCACAGGACTGCAGTATATGAAAAAAGCCCCCCTGGGATAAGGGAGAAAGGCCAGTTTCAGACCTTCTGCACTTCCCCCAGGACTGGCGCTGCCCTGAACAGGCCTGAAAGGGCCTTCCCGGGCCTTCTGGAGGCCCCCCAAATGGGGATAAGTACAAGGGGCCCCAGCTAGGCCCCCTAGGCCCAGCCCAATCTGTATCTGCATATCACGGATTTTCAGTTATTGCAGGTTGGGTCGGGTCCCTAACCCCTGTGATAGGCAGTGGGGTCACTCGTAGGAGCAGATCGCAAGACAGGGAGACAGGGAAGCAACCCTTTCCCAGGCAAAGGAACCCACTTCTTTAGAGGATCAAGGACTAAGAGAAGGGGCATGCCCTGTTTGACGGGTGTGTGTGCTACTGCTGCTGTCAGAGTCACCCACAGCAAGTGACAATGGGATCTTGTACCCAGGGAAGTACAGTACATCTAAATTTTGATTCCCAATTCTTAGCTCTGTAGTGGTGGCCTGGGACAGTGGGCATCAGCTGACACTTGATGCCAAGGCCCACTGCTCATGCCAGGCCAAAAACTATTCTGCTGTAACCATTGATGTTGTGACCTTGTCATTGCCCATCAATACACTTCTTTATCAATAAAGCAGTTCAGTGGTTGCTGTTTCTCCTTGGCAGATGGCAGGTGAGAGTGACAAGTCATCTCACTTGGGTCTTCACTCATGGAGGAAAACAGGGATCGGTGAGAGGTAGGGGTGCTGGTTTTAAATTGGGACTGGTGAAACCCTCACCCAAACACTCCAAAGCCATCAAGTGTAATAAGTCACTATTTTTCAGCCTAGCCTGTTTCACAGGCTTGTGAAGATGAAATGGAAATGGAATGTAAGATAAAATACACATAATGAATAAAGAAAGAGAAATAAATCTGTGGGGAAACAAAAGTCACAAGTGCAGAAGGAACTGAATACTGTCTCTGGTGTCTTTGTTTTGAAAAGATATTATAAAGCAGGGCTAAGAAAGACCAGTCTCCAGTATATGTAGGATCAGAGCTGGCTAAACTTGAATGCTTTAATTTCTGGATGCCTGAAAGCCTCTGCTTGGCCAGTGAGGGAAGCAGGATTACAGTAGAAACTGTAGCACTTCCAGTTTTCATACAGGTAGCAAGGACCACTGTTTCGTGTTGAAAAGAAGATGAGTAACAGAGAAGTACAGATCGGTTGATTCTGTATCTAGAATCCATGCTTTTACCCGTGTAAGTCCCTTTTCAAATTTCTCAACAGCAGCACCAGTCAGGAGTAGACATGGGCACGACCAGAAAAAATGACGTTTCGAGTTTTTGTTTGTTGGAACGGGTCCATTTCGGGTCGTTTCCGTTTGTCGTGAAATTTTTCAAAAATTTGTCGTTTCGTCGTTTCGTTTGTCATTTGTCATTTCCACCACGATTTAGCACAATTTGACTTCCCAGAGCATAGGGGCGTCCCGCAATCAGGGCCGACACTGGGTGTTTTTGCGCCCTAGGTGGCGGGTGGTGGGTGGTGGGCGGCGGGGGAGGTGCGGGTGGGCGGTGGTGGCAGGGGGCCATGGGCGGGCGGCGACAGCGGCAGGGGGAGGCGTGGGCGGGCGAGTGGGCGGGCGGCGGCATGGGTGGGTGGGTGAGTGGGCAGTTAGGATATCACTTAGGATAGAGGTTCTGTTCTTGGCTTGAACCCCAAATGTGTGTGTGTGCAAGCAAATTGAAGTTGGGAAAATAGAAAATAAATGGTAGTATATAATATATTTTTGAAATAAATCCACACCTCCCACTCCCAGTCGAACCTCCCCATTTATGCAATATCAGAAAAAAAATCCTCACAAACTGCCAGGGAAGAAATAAAGAATAAACTGCTATTCCCTTCAGCAGACAAAGCTGCAGGGAATCAAAGAAATTATTTTCTAAATTCAATTCCCTCCCTGCCTGCCTAACTTAAATCCTAAAGCCTCCAGCCTCCCTCCTCAATCTCGATCGGATCACACCAGCATCAGCAGCCTGCCCTCCTCCCTCAACCATATCCATACACCCAACTGCGGTTTCTGGAAGGTGCCTCGGCTGTTATGCCCTCCGAGACATCCAGAAGTGTCAGTCAAAAACCTGGCGATGCCATTGGTGGAATGGTTCAAAAAATTTGCATGGTCCCATCCCATGCCCAGCCCAAATGGGCAGGTCTAAAAAAATAAAAAATAAAATAAAATAAAATCAATACGACGTTTTATTGCTATAAAAAACCCACTGCTGCTACTATTAAAATTCAGGCATTTAAAATAAATAAATTTCACATGTTTCTGTGGTGATTTGGTGTGTTTTTTTACCACGATTTCAAAAGAAAAATTGTGGTCGCCATTTTGGACCCCCCCACCGCATGGCATGGCGAGACGACGAGGATGACCCCCCCCAGCCTGGTGCAAGCAGCCCAGGACAGGAGAAGAGGGGGGGAAAGGCCGGGGACCCCACAGAAACCACCCCTCTGGTAGGTGGCAAAGCCTCAGGCAGGCATATTTTCGCCTGCTTTTTTGGCCGGGAGTCGGTTTTTTTAAAAAAAACTTTTAAAAACTTTTTCTGTGTTTTGCATTGTGCGATCGCCGCGATGCCACAAACAAAAACGAAAAACCCGATCAAATTTTTCTTTTTTCAGTTCGAGTTCGAGTTCTGACGGCTTAATTATTGTTACCGTTTCCGTTACGTAATGGAAACAAAAAACAGAAACGAAAATGAAAATTTTGCCGAGTCGTGCCCATGTCTAGTCAGGAGATATGGTATAGCTGAAAGATACTTCCTGTTCCATTTCCTGGGGCATTTTACTTTATGTATTTTATGGCTCAGTCATCCCTAATTCAAAGATATTTGGCAGGGAGGGGAAAAAGCTATTAAACAACCACTCATTCATTCCTAAAGCACTTGGTTACAAAGTCATTGCCCTCATGGTTTAGGTCAGTCTGGGGTCCAGTCCCTTTAAGAATAAATGCTGATAAAACAAATCATACTGACAAGCTCAGCAGGCAACCCTATCTTTAGAAAGGATGTCAGTGGCTCTGGCAGCTGGAACTCAGTAAATTCTATTCATGTTAAGCAGATTTTCCTAAGCATATAGGAAAGATAAGATAGGCTGTAAAATGTGTTTCCAAGTTCACTTCCAGCTTATTGATTCAAGATGTTCATTGTTTCCCAGTACAGTTATAACATCTTTCCTGGAATAACTCCAGTACAAAAGCTTCCAGGATTTTTTTTTTTTTTTGGTAGACAAATGAGAATAATAAGACTGAATTGTCTCTAGTGTAGACTACAGATAGGATAAAAAATAGGTGTTTTGTGGAATGGCTGGGAGAAAAGAATGGCTTTAGGATTTGGTTTCTCTAGTGGCATATTGCCCCCGACTGATGACATTCAAGCCTTCTAAGGAAGGATGTCAGTGGTTCATTTATTCCATTCTCATAAGTGAGAACAAATCATTTCAGATGTTTTCCCCCAATTGGCAAGATTAGCAAGCACCTTTTTTTTCCATTTGAGGCTTTTTGCAAAAATATTTCTTTTTGCAAAATAATAATAATAATTGCGGATGTTGGAGCTTTTTTTTTTTTCAGAGAAAACATTGTGTTTTTTTTTTTTTGGAAAGCATTTCTCATTATTAATGCAAGTTGCTCATATTAAATAGATGGAGGTGTTTTTGAGGCATTTTTCACTTTGGTGCACTTCATCAGATGGTCCGCTTGAGGCATGTGCAGTATACAAGGGCAATAGTGAATTTGCTTTAAGTAGTCAAAGCTTTGCATTCTGGTAGACCAGATTTACTTAAAAATAATATTTATATGCTATTTTCCTCAGGAGTAAATGAAATTATCCAAGTCACAGCACCAGATTATATCTGATTAATAAGGTACCAGTTGTGTACTTGGTCACAAGCCTGGTTAATCAGCTTCAGTTGTTAATGCTGTGGCTTACATACAGAATTCTGCTTGCTCTGGAGTAGAATCACAGGGATTCTAGCCAAAGACTGGGAAAACATTGGACTATTGGACTATAGCTCCCAGGATTCCCCCACCCATCTTGCTAACTCTGGCTGGGTTTTAAAAATCTTATAAAATCCTAGTGTTATTGATGTAAGCTTTATTATAATATACATCATAGAGAAAGAAGACGTACAGATGTTTATAACCAACCAGCATCTTTATTTAATTACAAAAAGCATGCAGTGAAGACCTCTGGAGACATTCTGGCTGCTGGCAACATTTGATCTTGAAAGAGAGGGAAAACCTCTGAGAACTGAGGTATTCCCTGGAATGGGAACCCAGGAAAACCAGCATGCTTCTATAACCATGAACCAAATCCAAGTGGACTTATGAGTAACTTAATGTGGGTCTGATTGTTAAAATCCTTTCCATGGCACCCCTGACTACTGAGCACCGACTGATACAACCATCTCTCTTCCACAGAGCAAGGTCCCCATCCCACCTCACGGCTTTGCAGATGGAAGGAGAAGAAGACAAAGACAGCCTCCCTGCACCATTATGTTAGTAAGGTAAAGGTCCGCACCACACATGTGTGCTACTCGTGTCCGACTCTAGGGGTGGTGCTCATCTCTGTACTCAAGACGAAGAGCCAGTGTTGTGCAAGTCCACGGCCACGTGGCTGGCATGGCTTCAGGGAAACACTGTTAGCAATCAATATTTATTGTTTTAGTTTACAGTGGATTTGCTGTGCAATGCGGCGGGATACATAGGGATGATGATTTGCAAAAGAAACTTTTAACAGCTGTAGAATCCACAGTAACTTACCCACAAGCAGTTGTGCTATTTCTAAAACGTGCCTTGGGTTATTATGTCCTAAAATGCTATCTTGAAGAAATAGTAATGCTTAGGTTTCCATTTGCAAATACTGGATGTTCCAAGGGTATCCTACACAGAAGAACACAATGCTGTGCCAAATGCCACATCCCACATTCATTCAATTCTCTGTTCCTTGTGAAAGCAAGCCTTTCCCTGCCTGTTTTGCAAGAAAAGGCAGAAGATCTCAGAAGAAAGACATTCCTCGTATGTTAGACTTTGAAAAGAACATCCCAAAATGTCTCTGTGAAGATCTTCAGTCATCCAGGTCAGGTTATACTGGACTTCTTTTCTTGTGAGATTGAAACATTTTGCTACTCATCCAAGTAGACTGACAAAGCTACTTGAATGAGTACTGAAACATTTCAATCTCACAAGAAAAGAAGTCCAGTTGCCATGACTTAACATTTGGGATCCCGGAATGTCCTTTTCTTGATTTTGATGAAAAAAGGACCAGGTTTAAGAATTCAAATGGTTCAAAGCCATAACTTTTTCCTGGACATTCTTTTTTGAAAAAAAAAAATAGAATCTTTCCATATCTTGTTTTCAAGAAGACCATTCTGCCTATATTGCATTTATCCTCCAAAGTTAGCAGAAAATAAATAAAGTCTGTTTCCTGTTGGAATATATTCTTTCCAAGCATGCATTTCCTTCAGAACTGCATGTATGAGCCTTTTCACACGACCCCTAAGATCTGCTGGCCACTTAAATTCGGACCAGAGATCTTGGGAGTTTGTTCCTGTGTTCCCACCCCCTCCACACTCTTGGCTGCTGGCTGCGTTACCTCCGTTCTGCTGGTCTCACTCTGTTCCCGGCAGCATTCAGATCTCTTAAAGGGGGGGGGCAAAACAACAACAAACAGAAGCCAGGAGAGCCCGGCACTCTCTATGTTAGATCCGCATCAGGGAGAGCAGGTACCTGAAAAGTGCGCTGGGACGTGCTTAGGTGGGCGTGGTCGCTGTTAATTTTCTGTAAACTCTGGAGCTGGTGGGGAAACAATTTTAAGCTCCGGAGCTGGGAGCCATTTGCTGCAGAGTTTAGGGGTCGTGTGAAAATGTTCTATGAAAACCAAGACTTCCAAATGTAGCCAGGATTTACCTTCTGATGACCCATCCCAAAATAAAACAAACTGATTTACAACATTCAGGATGAGGCAGTATCCTGTCATGATACATTGATCTCTTTTACCTCTTAAGGAAGCTCTGCTTCTAATGATTATATCATCCACCTGAGGCCTCATTCTGTAAACCCATGTGTATTGCAAATGCTTTTAAAAGGGTGTTTTACTCAGATGTTCTAAAAAAGGAGGGGAAAATTCTAAATAAAGTCACATTATTATACTGTTGTCCAACAATTTATCAGTGAGAAAAGGGGACTTTTTATTATCAGTTTTCTGCTTAAAAGTACAGTGGGCCCTCATATAACAAGTGGTTTGTTTAACAGAAAATCTGCTTAAAGAAAAAAATTTCCGGAGATAGGGGGAAATCACTTAACAGAATTGCTTATGGGGAGAACCCGTACAACAGAAAAACTGTCATAATTAGGGATTAATCCACTTTCAATGCATTCCTATGGAAAACTTGTACAAAGGAAAATTTGCTGAACAGAATTTTATTTGGAACAAATTAATTCCTTTATACAAGGTACCACTGTACTTGTTATTAACTCACAAGCAAAAATGTAATATCCAGTGTACTCAAGGGAAAGAAAACTGTTGTGATAAAGAGTCGTGCTATCTTGAAAACCAAGTACAGACAAGATATTACTGAATAAAGAACAACTCATGCGAATCACATTTATGTCACCAATTGTGATGGTTGACTAAACTTAAACACCCTTTTCTTAGTAAACAATCAGAGTGTCTCACTTAAATTAAGAGTCAGCTAGGTTAAAAATTAGCAGCATAATATCTAGAACAAGCAGCCAACCAACCATGAGAACATTCAGGGGGGAAGTACAATTGTTATCAGCTTCCACTGATTACATTTTTAGCTCCTGTATGTTCTTACTTAAGAGAAAGCAATGTCAGGGAGAGAGCAAGGATTCCAGCTCGTGTACTATTTATCAAGCAAGCATTACCAGAGTATGGCCTATATACATACACATGAACATATGGGCTTCCAAGTGCCAGAATAAGGCTGCCTGTATTATCAAAAGCTGAATCTGAGGAGATTTTTGTCATACCTTTGTTGGACTTTGCAAAGTACTACACAGTGGTGAATGTACTTGGTCTCTTAAAGTATGTGAAGTCAGTCACAGCTTCTGGAATAAGCTGAACAACAGACTACATAAGTCTGTTTGTGCCAATTAGTGCAACCCTACAGGCAGCAAACAGCTCAGGAAGAAAAGAGGTCTGTCCTTCTCCTTCTGCACCACCATTTACTTCTCTCATGTGTAAACAATTGCTCTCTTTAGATTAGGAGCATGATGTGGCTTCTTCTAAACTATTAGCAGTTATAATTCCATACTTGTGACTTCCATCACCACAACACAGATCATACTTTATGTGAGTCTAACTACTAGAACCTTTGGCAACCGCTGCATTGCTTACCATAGGAAGTCATGACTTTAGAAGAGGACAGTTGTGACAATGGGAGTTCAAAGAAATCCCAGAAGAGGGTAATTCTTGTATATTAATTTGGACCTCACCTCCCTCTTGGCTGCTTCTGCTGCTGCTTGGTTTCCCCTGCTTCTCTATCGACTCCATCTATGGCCACACACATTGCAGACATAGACTGTTTATGATTTGTGGGCAAGTATTTGCTTCTCAAATAGGTTGTTGTATAAACCTTTTTTGTTTACTAATGATGCTATATAAAAACATGTTGAGGTGGGGGCAAAATTTCAAAGTGATGAATATGTTCAGTATAAGCAGTAACAGAGAGTGAGAAAGGTTTATAAACAAGAATTCAGTTTAAGGAAAAACTAATGAAATCCAAATTTACATCTACTAGTATGCACATAAGCCAAATGTTACTTGGCTTTCCCAAAGCCAATTCTAGGTAAATACCTTCAGTGTGCTCCCCTAATGCCTATCACATGGGGGGAGGAAAGGAAGGCTGCTTCACTTGGAGCTCACAGTAATGAAATTTTAAATGTGCAGTAACCCCCTGCATATTGCTGGGGTTAGGGACCCACCCGACCCGCAATGACTGAAAATCCGCAATATGCGGATGCAGGTCAGGTGGGGCCTGGGGGCAGGGGGCAATCAGATCCCCCACTGCCGCTCACTCGGGCTGCTCCAAGACATCTCGGAGCAGCCTGGGTGAGTGGCATTGGGGGGACTGATTCCCCGCTGCCGCTCGCCCGCACTGCTCTGAGAAGTTGCTTGGGGCAGCATGGGCAAGCAGTGGGCTAGAGGCATTGGGGGATCTGATCCCCTGCCACTGCTCACCCCTGCTGCTCCAAGACTTCTTGGAGCAGCCCGGGTGAGCAGTGTTGTGGGATCTGATCCACCATCAAGTTGGAGCCCGGGGCTTGGGGAAGGGAGAAAAAGGTTTTAAAAGTATTCTCTTTTTATATCTCTTTTTTCACCTTCCCCACACCCAGGGCACAAGCTCATTGGAACTGTGGTGGGGAAATAAAGGTTTGTGCCCATCCCAGCGCTAATCAGCTGGAGCCCTGGCAGGTACTGCGGTCCCGCGATATAGTGGGACCACAGTACATGAACTGCAAAATGGCAGGGGGTTACTGTACCACAATGTTTATAACCTCTGTTTTGGCATTTCTTCATTTTAATAAAGTGGGAGCCTCAAATAATGGGAGTGTTTCAGTATTCTCTCAACCCAGACAGAACTATTCCACTCCATTCAGAATCTAGGTCACAATCCATGGGGAGGTTCCTGCACAAAAGCCCCACTGAAATTAAGGGGCAGCAAATGACAAAATGAGAGATACCTTGCAAAGTTTCCTTTAAGAACATGAAAACCTGTCACTTTTGCATTCTCTTCTCTTTGAATATTTCAAACTTCAATTTCTTTTTGTTCCAAATATGAAGACATTCATGAATTTTGGTGAATCCTTCCAAAGAAAACTGAAGGGAAATTCTCCCCAACAAATAATTACAATGGTTCCCAGTATGAAAAGGATCATATTGTACCAGCCTGTTCTCAGAACCAAGGCTGCTTTCACACGACCCCTAAAATCCGCTGCAAAATGCTCGCAGATGCGGAACATAAAATTGATTTCCCACCAGCAGTGGACTTTTAAAAAAATAAGGTATGACCACGCCCACTTAAGTGTGCCCCAGTGCATTTTACAAATACCTGGTCTCGAGAAGGTAAAATCCTTGTTGCTGTTCCTTGTTGCTGTTTTAAAGCATTGCATGCCTGGCCCTCCTCTGCTTTTTGTTTGTTTTTGTTGGGTTCCCCCCACCTTTTAACAGAAGGAATCCTAACAGGCTTCCTGTCCTGGAACAATTAGCTGCTGCCAACGGCAGGCGGAGGTGAGCCTGCATTTTCCCCCTCCCTCACTACAGACAAAAGCAATAGAATCAGAGTGTGGGAGGGTGAGAACACAGGAACGAGGACAAAAACTACATGGGGGGATCTGTATTTAAGTTGCCAGTGGATTTTAGGGGTTGTGTGAAAGCAGCCCAAGAAGACCAGAAGTGGCCTCTTGTGTCTGTGTGTTCATGTATTCCCCAATGCCTATCCCATGTGCACACACAGAGAGGAGGAGTCACAACCTAATTCAACACTAACATGGCTTCATATCTAGCAATTGAAAACCAGAGTTAACACTCAGAGCCCTGGCTTTCAGTTGCAACAGGCAATGCCCAGAGGCCATGAAACTCTAGACACCATGGACTTCAGAGGGTTGTTTTGAGGACATCAAATCATAGCAGATTTGTCCCCCCTACTCGCCACCCCCAGAGTGCTAAAATAATAGGACAACATTTGGGTCCGTCAGGAGGGCTGAAGTTTTGACATGCCTGATTACCCTTCTAGATAACCTAGAAACCATACATTGCACATTTAATAACAAAGCAGAACAAAATTTGTGAATGAGGATTAAATGAGATAAGCATTTTCTTGAGTGTAGTGCAGTGGATAGGAGGATAAGGGACTCAGGAGGCCTGGGTTTCAATCTGCGCTCAGCCATGGAAGCTCACTTGGGGAGTGGGACTGGTGAAACCACTCCTGAAATACAGTAGGATATGTATCCGCTGATTCATTAACCACTGATTCAATTTTCCATGGTTGGCAGAGGAAAAAATTAAATAAAATAATTCAGCAGCCGCAAAGCAGGCTACTGTCACAAATAGCAGCTGTAAAGCAAGCTACTGTCATAAAAACAGCAGCATAGAGCAAGCTACTGTCACAAAACAGATTTTTTTTTTGGCGCATTCTCTCTTATCCATGGTTTTTGTTATCCACAGGAAGGCTTGGAACCAATCCCCAGCGGATACCGGGGTCCTACTATATATCACTTACCCTGAGAGACCTTATTAGGTTAGGAAGGATTATGTTCTTTCATCTGCAATGACAGATTCTGTCATCTAGTATAACAGATCTAGAGGCAGAAAAAATGTCTTACCTAAAAGGAACAACAAAATCAGATCATTTACAAACTCCACCCTAAACCATTCTTTTAGTTTAGAAAACCTGTTACTGAGTGCTGGTGAATTTTTCCTGTGCTTCAACTTTTTCTTATTTTAAATGTTGTCTTTGAGCTCCAGTGACATTGAATATTTCCTGAGGACAGCATGCAAACCCTCATGACTTGTTGGACTCATTTCCTCCACTGTTAATATTTAGCAGCCAACATGACTTTCCTGCTCCAAGATAACTGTTGCTGAAATGTTTCTTGGGTTGATTTTTATTTTTTTCTAGGCTGTTGCTTTCCATCTTGGCATCTGTCCTTGGGCATCATGATAACCAAGCAAAAGGACATCAGCAACTGTAATTTACAAAAGGGAACTTTTTTTGGAATCCCAAAATGTCTGTGGAGGTTCTCAGTCATCCTGGTGAGGTTATCTGGGAGTTATGGCAACCGGACTTCTTTTCTTGTGGAATCGAAACATTTTGCTACTCATTCAACTGAGGAAGCTACTTGGATGGGTAGTGAAATGTTTCAATCGCACAAGGATTGGAATCCTTCCTTCCTTCCTTCCTTCCTTCCTTCCTTCCTTCCTTCCTTCCTTCCTTCCCTCCCTCCCTCCCTCCCACCTGCCTGCCTGCCTGCCTGCTGGTAAACCAAGCCACTGGGGTAAAGAAACCTGAAGGACTGAAGAGTAGGGCATACGTTTTTTCTCTTCCCTGTCCCCTGCCCCTCTGTCTTGTTCTGCTTGTTACTCAGAGTGGGTATGGCAGCTCCTCTCCTTCCTCTTTCTAAATTAGCTTCCAGTTCACTTCAGCACAATTCAAAGTTCTGGCCTGGTTTACAAAGCTGGAGGCAATTGGTGCCTTTTCTATCAGACACTCTAATTTAGACACATGCTGAATGCTAAAGAAGTCTCACAGAGTCACTCTCCTCCACAAAACACACTGCACGCACAGATGCCGCCTACCCCCAGATAGGCTAGAGATGCAATTTTTGCTTTGCCTTAATATTAATACAATAATAAAACTAGAAAGGTCAGTGAATACAGTCAATGAAGTAGGTAATGAACACAGTATAGAAAGGAATATTAAGGAAACCATGTTCTTGGAAATCAGTAAAAAAAACCAAGCAGCCCAAGAAATGTGATCAATCCAGAATGAAAGGGTGGAACGTGCTGACAAATATGAGTCTCCTGAAATCTTGTGAACTGAACAGTGGAATCATAGCCATGCAACAGAAGTCAGAATACAGAGGGCTCAATTCAGCTTCCTTAGTCTGAAGAATATGATATGCAACAAAAACATAAAAGTGGCTTTGAAAGCATGCATCACACACTGTTATGAGTTCTTGATTCTTCTGTAGGGGTTGGTATCATGAACTTTAATGCAGAATAATACGAATAAGGTTGAGGTATTTAAAACATGGATTTATCTCAGGCATTTCCAGGCAAACCAACAAAAACATGCTGAAACAGATGAATCACAGCACTTGTAACATTCAGAAAGTTACAATGTTTTTGACTCAAAATGAGAAAAAAATTATTACAGCTGATTGTGGGTTCTGTTGGGGTTCACCGCACTGATGAGTAACGATAAAAGGCATATAAGAAGGAGAAGAACATATTAATTGAAGAACCTAGGCGGTTTGGATGCCATTCAGCACAATCATTTGAAGTTTTTGCATCCAAGGTCAATATAACCTTGATGGTATTTGGTAGGAGAAGAACAAGAAGGGGGGGGGGACTGTTTTTTCCCACATAGAAAAATTCAAAGATAAGTAAGGCAATCGGATCACAGTTCAAAATATGTGGTTTGAAAGAAGGAAAGATGGATGAATCTATTCCATCACTCTATCCACTACAACACATTGGATATCCCTTCATAGGACCACAAAACAGGCAAGCTTCTGAAGTCTGCGTATCTTGGAGAGGGGAGATAAAGAGAAAATTATCCTGACAAGCATATGTTGTTAAACAAAAAAAATTCAAGAAGGAGCTGCAATATTGACTAATCAACTTGAGGTAGTGTTGTCAGTTTTCAGGTACAGTATTGGTGTTTTGGGTCAAGTTCTCTCATTGCTGCCACCTGTGGCCCTTGACAACATGGCTTGTAGAAAAGATGTACTTGTACTGTATTTTGCTCCATTAAAACACACACACACACACACACACACACACACACACACACACACCTGCAATAAAAACCAGGCCCAGAATGGATGTGCAGTTGTCGGCTTTAAAAGCATTAAAATGTTTTGTCTATGCTGTTTCCATGGGTGGAAAATAAATATACTTCTTAAATGGCTCCCTGTATGCAAATCTTTGTCTACACAACTTTTATACTTGTGAGGAGAACAGGAGATGGGTAGGTATTACTTGATTCCTGGGTTCAAATCCCATATTACTCCTCTCCCCTCAGCACTCTTGAAATATTGTGCATTGTTATATGGAGATTTCCCCCCAGGTGCGTGCATTCCCTCTACATGCATTTTTGGGAACTTATATAGTATAGCCTGAAGTTCTAAACATGATAGTTAGCTAGAAAAACTCATTGAACACAATGAGACCACTTTTTTTGAAACACAAATAGGATCATCCCAACAGTTTTGCCTCTGGCCTTGGGCAGTGAATTCCTATAGATCTGTCAGCATGTATTTTGGCAGGTTTGGTATCCATGGAAACTCATTTTAAGCTTTCTTGCATATGCATGTTTTACTCATATTCACACAAGGTCATGGGTTTAAAATTGCTATGGTTCATAAACCTAAAGATGTGTGTTTCTGAAGTGGGTTTAGCATAAAAGATTAAGAAATCATTAAGGAGCCTGACTTTCACCCACATAGGTTATTCTTGAAAAACTGAAGATGGTTTGTTAGGGGGACGAAAATTACATTTGGAAACCGATGAGCCAAGGTTAAATGATTACAAGAACAGAGAGAATTTGGTATGAAAAGGCTAAACTGTAGAAAGAGTACTTAAATAATCATTCATGTAAAAGCAACAATCAGGTTTGGCAGAACTTGGGCTGGTTTCAAAGTGGGTCTCAATCCAGAATTCTGGGGTCAGAGAATTATGAGGATATGGAATTCCCATACTCATTCTAAATTCTGGGGTTACTTAGAATTTCTAACAGCAAAGCAAATGGTAGCAAACAGTGTCCAATAACAAACCACTACCTTCGTGTTACACTGATGCAGAGGGACTTTTTCAAGGTATTATTTTGGATATTTCTAAGGATTTTAATCTGAGATAGAAATGATTCATTCAGTAGAGTGTCCAGCAAGTTGAATATCTTGAGGTTGGCTATATCTTTTATTGACCACTGAATCTCTTCCAACTGTCATTGCAGTACATTGGGAAGAGACAGCACATTCAAAATGACAGCCTTGCAGAATAATTTGGGACACATAAATAGTTTTGCAGTGGGCTGAAGTAGCAACTTTGGTTTAGCCTACAGAAAGTGAGTTGCAATATTTATACATACTTGGAAAGTGCCAGCTGCTTTTGGCGGTCAAGATTCCCAGTAGATGGTTTGTAATTAACACAATGTAAAACAGTTACAAAACTAACAAAAGATCAGCATGTCTGGAATTAAACAGGCTGCTATGGATTGCAAATTATTGTTATCAGCTTTATCTTTACTAAATTATTCTACCTGCAACATTTTAGATATCCCTATTCTCCCTCTCCAGTCTCCACCTTATGAGGAAGTAGGGTTGTAAAACAATTAGAATCAAACTTGAGCTCTGGTGCTCAACCCCCCCCCCCCCCGGACTGGGAGATCAAGGTGACCAGTAGAAGATGAAATCCAAGTTATACCAAATAAGACCAAGTCATACCAAATTTCCTTTTCCTGGAGGCCATCCAGACTTTTGATTGCTGCCTGGCTGCAGTTTTGGAGTGGACCAGGACTAACAGGCTCAGACTCAACCCCGAGAAGACCGAGGTTCTGTTTTTCGGGGGGGGGTATGGGGACAGTGGCCCTCTTCCCAGTCTGTAGTGCAAGTGGATCCATTAATGATTCCTAATATTATTAGAAGGGCGTTGACCACCTGTTCAGCGCCCTCCCAAAACCTGCAGTCTGGGAGGGCACTGAAATAAATAAATAAATAAATAAATAAATAAATAAATAAATAAATAAATAAATAAATAATGCCTAACACCTAATGTTCCTAATGTTCCCAATTCATTTCCTAATTCATATTGAGGGCTACTGGCTCGCTAGGCTATATTATTCAATAGATTTCACCTGACTTAAATTTTCCATTTGCACTACCTGCCAATTGTGAACAGTTATAAACCTCCCCCTTGCCTTAAAGAGAATGGGATGGGTGAAAACACACTGCCACTCCAGTCCAACTGGGTAGCAGCCAAAAATTCCCATCCAGCCTTCACACGACCAGCTACTCTCATTCTCTCAGTTGGGAGGGAGGGAGGGAGGGAAGATGGCTAGATCACAAAAGAGGCGTCTCACCACATGGTGAGGCCTTATGAATATTCTTGCCCCTGCTGGGCAGCCCCTAGGCTGCACAAATGTGACACTAGCCAGGTAGGGGCCAAAGTGGCCCCGCCCAGCATGATGGCTGTTTGGAGCTTCCATTACTTGAATTTATGGGATGCCCAGCTCTTGTGAAATTTAATGACATCAGACAGAAGCACATCAAACACCACCATCATAATCTTGACGCTGGCTCCATCCTCACCCCAAATCAGGAGCTTGATGTTCCTAACCTCTATTTCAATTATTATTAATCTTCTAGGGACCTTGCCCATTTCTACTGTTCCAAGAGCAGCCTTGCCTTTTCTCTCATTCATTCTCAGAAGACTGGGAATGAAGACTGAAAGAACTCAGCATGTTTAGCCTTGAGAAAAGGAAACTGAGGGGAGATATGATAGGACTTTTCAAATACTTGAAAGGCTGCCAAACAGAGGAAGGGCAGGATTTGTTCTCGAGCATCACAGAGTGCAGGACACACAACAATGGGTTCAAGCTATGGGGAAGCTAGATTTGGGGGTGAACATCAGGAAAAACGTTTTGATGTTAGAGCAGCATGACAATGGAGCCAATTACCTCAGGAGGAGGTAAGTGTTCCAATGCTGGAGGCATTCAAGAGAAAATTAGACAACTATTTGCCTTAGCTGCTTTGATTTGGAATCCTGCATTGAACAGAAAGTAAGGGAATCGATGGCATTGTTGCCCCCCTTCCAGTTCAGGTACTCTGTAATTCCGTGACAGTATTAGAGACAAGGGCTTATAGGACTGACAGCAAGATTTTGATCACACACTGCATTCCAAGTGCTTTTAAATGTGAATACTGTATTTAAAATTTCTTGCAAGTTTACTGTACATAATTTAGAACATAAATACTGCAAATAGCAAGCATATCTTTGTCACCAAAGACCCGCACACCAAAGAGCCAAAGGAATTATGCAATGAATAAATAATATGATTAGTAGTGGAGGGCAAACCTTCCTTCTTTCTGCACTCTGGACCCACATTAAAATAAAACAAAGAAAATGTTATTTCCCCCTTCATTGCTAGGATGTAGTTGCAACAGAGGGACAGTTACAAAGAGACTTCTACATGTGGAGAAAGTCAAGGGTTAAATATTACATTGTATTTCCATCCTTTGGGGGGGGGATCAGCAATTGTATATGAGAGAAGAGCTTTCTTAGAACAGCTTCCAAGAGTGGTTGACAGCAGTGGCGGTGATACATTTGACTTTTCACAGCATGACATTACCTTCAAATGACTCAAGGTACAAACAAGACAATGACATTAAAAGCAATGTATGCAGGTGATAACGCCCACTTCCTCCTGAATATGTTAAAACTTGTCTGAAAAGCACAGTAAAATATTTGATCAAAACAGAGCTGTTAAGCAAAGGTGAAATGAAGGGGGAAACCCCTCTTCCCCTCCTCCCCCAAAACACAGCACCTCTTGAATGGGAGAAAAAAGAAACCATGCTGGCGAAAGACACAGGACTTATAAAAAGAGGAAACAAGCAGCCACACAACCCCTAAGAAAATCAAATCTCCCTAGGCAGGACTTAACTGGCCCTGTAAAATCCCTAAATAAATGTCTTACAAAATGGATATTGATCCTGACGTAAGGAGATAAACAAGGTCCATTCCTCCAAGAGCAAATGAAAGAACTCTTTATAGCTGTCTAAATATAAGCAGCTTGGGTAGCATGGGTTCTCTCATCACTGTCTCTGTTCACTGAACTTCCTTTTAGAGGCAAGATGAAAGGCTTGAAATAACAAGCCTTAAGAGGCTGGTTGCCTCTGCGGACATTGTTCTTTTCTTTTAAGAAAGCTCCTTGGTTCCTCTTTCCTTCCATCTTTAATTCTCTTAGACAAATAGCACTGATGTCCCAAGCATGATACAACAGGAAGGGAGCAAGGGATCCAAATCCCCCTTTTCAGTTCATTTCCTGTTGTGTTTTTTTACCCCTTATCTCCATACTTCTGGCCTATACCAGCTGCCTGCCATGTTTTGTCCAGCTGGAAACCACCAGGCTGTCTGACCTTCATAGGCTTTGGCAGGCGAGTAGGGGCAGATGCTTCTGAAATATGTTGGACATTCTCGATTCTTTTGTTTTATTTCCTGAAATATTATAAAACAGGGATGGGTGACAAGATGAATCTTTTACTCACAAAAAGTTTAAATGGAAATCCCAGCTCATTGGCAAAGCAAAAGATTTCAAAGCATGAAGTGGGTCTTCTTGAACCCATAGCTGAAGGTTGCTTAGCGCATCCACCAAACGTAAGGCTGTTACCTCAAGTGGCATGCCATCAGGATTGATGAAGAGTAACTATAGCAGTGATGGCAAGTGTTTTAGAGACCGAGTGCCCAAACTGTGAATCAAAACCCACTAATTTTTCACAAAGTGCCAATACAGCAATTTAACCTGAATACAAGTGGCTGCGAAGGGGTGATGCCAGGTGCCCACAGAAGGAGCTCTGCGTGCCACCTTTGGCACCTGTGTCATAAGTTCGCCAACACTGAACTATAGGGGATGTATTAAGATCTGTGGGGATTTGAGACAACACCCTCAGCCTAAGCCTAAATCATAGGATCCACATCCAGTCACTACACTTTCTTTTTAATGTAACTTTTTACAACTACCTCTACTTTTAAGCAGGAGAGAATTGTTCTCTAGAGATGGTTAAAACCAGTTGGTGTCTATTTGCCAAGTGATGAATTCACTTGATTTGTGCTGATTTCAGTGATTAAAATAGACTGACTCGTGTCCAAATTCATTTGTCCAATGAACCAAAAATAACCAGAAAAAAAGTCAATGGGGTTTGTGATATGAACTCTATATCACCTTGAAAATGCAGTTCTCTGTCTGTTGCGAACAGCCTGCCAAAAGCTGTTCAGAATCTAGATGAAAGTGAGCAATATTTTCTTTCTTTGCCAAATTCGGTCGAGCCCAATGAAGATAACCTGGAGTCTGGAGTGTCTCTGACCAACTGAAACTACCGAAATTGAAAGCCTAATGTGCACCAGCCTGCTCCAAGTTCAAATCTCCCACATTACTTGGAGATTCACCAAGTGGGCCAATTGTCCTTTCTAGTTCCAAGGACTGCTTAGAAATGAAGGCCTTTCTCAGAAGGCTCGTTGAAAGGATGGACAGGAGATTGTATATGCTATTATTAGCCTCTTGGAAAAAGTAGGTAGGGGACAAAAATTAAACATATACATTGCCTTCAGACAGGTGCAGATATGAACTGTACCAGTGGTGCTTGTACAGTTCTGGAGTAACTACAAGGCAGAGCAAGGAGTCCCTGTGGTGAAGCAATACCACAACCAATCCTTTGTTTCTTATTTGACACTCACACCTTATTAAATAAAATATTGCAGAGAATATTAGGTTTTAAAAGGAATTCAATAAGATGACTCCTCCATAAAGCCGTGCCATCAAGTAATAGAAAAGTAATTTGCAGAAGAATAATCCAGGCATTCCAAAATACAGAAGACTCACTAGATTTCTAATATCCTTTGTTCTTTTAATTTAATTGTGCTTGAACAGAAAGCAAGGAGAAATGTGGAGGAGGAAATGTTTAAAGGTTAAGTAAGGATGAAGTCATGTCATGTAGCGATTGGTTTGGATAAAGCAGCACTGTTTTTAAGCAGCAAAACATATCGGAGTTGTCCCAGACAAAGTGATGTCCTGAAGAAGCCATGAACAATATACCTCATATCATAACAAGATAGAGGGGATAATCCCTCTTAAATCAAACACTAAAACAAAATAATGTCCAGGTCACATGTTGAGTGGTGCACAATAAACTTTGAGGGTCCATATTGGTCTGTGGATAAACAGTGTGGTGTCTAGGAATTTAATGCAGGCCCAGAGGTTTAACACTTGAATAGGAAATGGCCTTGCTTACCCATATTTCTCTCCTGCTTCCTGTTGTTGAGTTCATTGTGTACAAAACCACTTCATAGCTGTCCAACGTCAGATGTAATTATGTGCATGGAACACACCAGAGCAATTTCCAGAAATAGATGAAGATCTGATTTGAAACTTAAGAAGTATTAGAGAATTGACTAAGGCTGATACTTCACGTCCCTCTTGCTGCAGTTCGCGGCCCCGCTGGAGACCGGTTCGAAGGAATGTAACCTCACGTCCTTGTGGGGTCAATCCGAGTTCGAAGGAACGTAACCTCACGTCCTTGTGAGGTCAATCCGAGTTCACACTGACCAAGTCCCCTGAACTGCGTTCCAAGCGGGGTGAGAGGTTCCTGTCCTGGAGATCGGGAATCTTTTCAATCCACTTCTTGATCCGTGTTGAAACCGATTTCAACACGGAGGCAAGTTCACCTCGGCTCGAGGAAGGGTGTGAAGTAACCACCAAAGTGCACACAGGAGAGAGCAAGAGAAACAACTGTTTTCCTTCAGATAAGAAATAGCTGGCACCAAAACAATTACAATTAGCCCTGACTGTTGGGGCAGGGAGCACTGTTCCAGTACTGAAACATGGTGTATTTTAAGTGTGGGGAGGGGAAGAGGAACCTTTGAGCCTAGAAGCTGGAATTACCTTGCATTCCCAAATAAAGCTTTTTAAAACTGTTTATATTTTTGATTTGTTTTTTTTAAAAAAACCAATTAAGATGGTATTTTACTTTGATCTGTTTTGGTGAAATACACTGTGGCTTGCTCCCTCTATTGCCGTATCTGTTAAGATAAACAGCATCCCTCTCCTTGAGATTTTGGAGCTGAGATATGAATGGACCCTTGTGATACCACAGAAGTGGGGCAGACAAGATTTGCTGGTCTGCCTGGGTTCTTCAAGTGACTCATAAGTCTGATGTCTTTGGGCCAAAATGCCAGGAATTGGAGAGTGAGCTGGGCAGAGAGCTGTAGATGAACATGCTTTGGCCCCTCATAGGAACACACAGAGACATCTTCATGTGGGGGCAGTGAGCAGAGGCAGGCACCCTGGCTTTAAGGAGTGGAAATCAAATGGTCTGCTGCTGCTATGCTATTCACCTTGAGATTTGTTTCACCTCCTAGAGACTCACAGATGCATAGGAGTGGTCTGAAACTTCAGCTAGCACCCTGAGAAAAAGAAGTTGTCATGGCCTGCAGAATGACAGTCATGACAAAAGACAAGGCAAGGGGGGCATTAATAATTGAAAGTGGGACAAATTGGAGCTATATCAGGTGCTGTCTGGATCTTTCTCACAGGAGAAGAAGTGAATCTGATGTGAATGGAAAGATTGCTCTTGTGAGATAAAACGGACCACACCTAGAGACAGACACTTTGTATTCATATCCCTGGATATGAAAAGTCTCCCCACTCCATGGGGGAGTTTTGGTCAGGTGACATCCATGATTGATGCACTCCCAAGTATGATGGGCACATGAGTCCTGTGGTGACCAGTGTTTGGACTTGCCGGTTCTGGGGAGAGGGGCTGCTCTTCATATTCTTATTTCTCAGGATATGAATATGAAGAACTCATATCTACTCACGCCAAATAGGAAAACCTTTTAAATGTGACTTGAACTGCTCCAAATTCCTCCCTCCATTTGCACCTTTAGTTGTAATAAAGACTCTTTAACAGAAATTAATCAAGACTCTGGTATTTAACCCCCAAAGGAAGCCTTCAGATTTTAACAGCCCAAAGTACATTTTGGCATTTTTAATAATAAACCTCACCTCATAACATCCCAAGATAAGTTTTGTCTATATATGGTTTTTATGTGGTTAGCTTTTTGAGCCATTAAATTTAACAGAAAAATTGTGTTTGAATTATAATTAAAATACATTTGCCCAATCAAGTTCAAATGTATTATTTATTCTACTCATCCCCAAAAGCGATTTCATGTCAAGAAAGAGTAAATGTGCTCTCATGTCTCATGTGAGAATAAACCCTCTTCATTTGCATTCAGTACTCTGTGTGACACCCATGAGAATTCTTAAATATACACACATCAGTCAGGAACACCTGCTCACTGAGATTTGTTTTATTTTATTTTATTTTATTTTTATAAAAAGAGAGTCAGATATAAATATACATGTTAAGAGAAGACTAAAACATGTTCTGCTGGCATACCAGGCAAAATTCAAAGTAACAAAACAAAACAAAACAAAACAAAACAAAACAAAACAATGACTAAAACATGTAAGATCTCTAAAACTATTATATTTTTATGTGATCTTTTGTGGACACATCATCTTGGTTAGACATATGGAAACAGAACAAAATGAAGGAACAGTCTTACAAACAGAACATTCTAAATGTTCATTGGCTACAGTGGTTTTGGGTGTGTGGCACATCTCACATGTAGTAATGGGTGGCTTTCAGTCCTCCTGTGTAAACATTCTTCCAAGAGACATGCACAGACTAACACGGCTACTTCTTCTAAAAGGTTCTGTTAGCTATATTCTGTTCTATACTTCCCATCAACAGTTCCAGTGTTGTCTTGTGATAAACACAAGTTAGGTGTGTGTCTAAGAGAGAGAGTGAGATTGAGACAGAATATATATATGCATAATGAAATTGTAAGCTAATGCTTAATAATGGTATCTGATGCAGGAGGAAGAATCTCTTTAAAATTAATTCCAAATTGACAACAGAGATAATAATGGCATCTGATGTGGGAGGAAGACTCTCTCTGAAATGAATTCAGAACTGACAACAATTGACTTAGGTGTCAGGTACAGACGTTTTGATACTCAGACTCCACGGACAAAGACATTGTGGGATGTGATGTCAACTTAATTAGTATGTGATAGCTTTGGATGCGTGGGTACATCTGCAGAATGTTGTCCCCAAGGAGAGCCATCATCAACCCCCTTCGGAGCTGTCTTCAGAAAGAATAACCCTCTCCACCATGGTTCCTTTGACGATCAGCCATGGGCCATTTGTTTTCTCCTTCAGCACAGATGGGAAAGTGGGAAAGGAGGGGAAATTACTGCTCTGGTGTTGTGGATGGGTCATTAGGTCCACCCTTTAATTATAATATTATGCACAGGGCCCAGATGCCTTTTTGGTAGGAGACATGATGTAAATTATTTATATTAAAAAGTCGTCTCAGAAAATTGGCAAGGCTAGCACAAGTTAAAACCCAGTGTTCTCTTCCTCTGGTTATCAACACAAATTCACAGATACAGAACAATAAAAAGACAGTATTATGATTATCTTTTTAAATTAGCAATGCCATTTGCTGCTCTTGATACATTATGTTATGCACCATCATTACATACCTGTCAAGTTTTCCCCTGGGCTGACTGGGATGGGTGGAGGGAGTTGTAATGCATGTAAACACACACAAAAAAATCACATAAGTACCACCCGCCTTTCCTCCACCCACGCAGTGGGCATGTCTGGTTCCCTTCACAGTGTGGCAGCCAACTAAACACCTCCAACCCATCCCCCTGAAGCAGCCCCCCAACCCCCTGATACCCCCTTCCCATTACCCCCTCCACCCAGGGAGGGAGGGAAGGCAGGCAGTCAATGCAGTTAGGGCGCCGGCACCCGCTGACAGGGTGACCAGCCCAATGCTGCTGCCACTGCCCTGGCAAGAGCTGCCGGGCCCTCATGCAGCCTGGAAGGGCACATCCCAGGGCAGACAGGCCTGGCCCCCCACCTCCTCCTTGATGCTGATGCTGGGAAAGAACGAGGAGGAGGAGGGGAAACAAGAGGAGGAGGAGCCTTGGAGGTCTGTTGTTATGCCAGTCCTGAAAGGGGAGAGGCCCAGTGGTGGAAGTCCCTGGGCTCAGCTCGGTTCCGTTCGGCTTGGCTGTGTACCGCTGCCCACCCACCTGCCCGCCTGCTTGCTCCAATCCCACCGGCTGGGCGCAGCCTCTCCAGCATGCAAGCTCAGTGCCAGGCAACCACCCTCTTCCTCCTCCTCTTCTTCCAGCCAAAACAGGACACTTAGATCATTGTCTTTCAAATTTTATCAATTTACTGCTATGTAATGGTTCTCTGGGAAACTTCCACTAATATTGTTACAGTACATTACTTTCTTGGTTACAAATATATTTATGCCAGAATCCCCAAAATATGGTGAAACATGGTGGCAGGAGTTACTAGTAGCTGAGAAAGTCCCAATGATAATGAAGAACTCTTTTGTATTGGTTGAACACCGTTGGATATTCCAGTTACATATGGCATATGAATCAATTTGGCAACACCCCATCCAACTTCATTAGCTAAAGTATGGCTGTGTTGTGTTGGGTGATGATTTGTTTAGGTAATATACTACTAGACATTTCTGCTTATCAGCCCCCTCCTTACTACCTGCTGAGAACCTTACACAGTGCTTCATTTATATTACACTCACCCCCCTGCCATTTTGCGGTTCAGGTACTGCGGTCTCACTATATCGTGGGATCGCAGTACCTGCCTGGGTTCCAGTTGATTAGCACTGGGGTGGGGGAGAAAAACCTTTATTTCCCCACCCCAGTGCCAATAAGCTGGAGCCCGGGGTGTGGGGAAGGGGGGAGGTTTAAAAGCCCAGGCTTTTAAAACCTTCTCCCCCTTCCCCAAGCCCCAGATCCGATCCCCCATCGCTGCTGGCCCGAGCGGGGCCATGCAGGCAGGTGGCAGGGGGAGGTGATAGCATCATCCCATGCCACCCCCATGGTCCTCCGAGAAGCCTTGGGCCACACGGGCGGGTGGCGGGGTGGGGGTGATCGCATCACCCCATGCCGCCGCCCCGTGCTTCTCAGAGAAACCTCAGGTCACACAGATGGGTGGTGGGGGTGATCACATTGCACCATGCCACCACCCCACGCTCCTCTGAGATGCCTTGGGGCCACGTGGGTGGGTGGCGGAGGGTGTTTGCATTGCCCCACACCACTGCCCTGCACTCCTCTGAGACGCCTCAGGCCGTGCAGGCGGGTGGTGGGGGACAATCATGCTGCCCCGCAATCTCCAATGCATTTCAGTGGATAAAATTTTCCCCATTGGAATGTATTGAGTCAATGTATTCCAATTGGGAAAATTATCTCCATTGAGATGCATTGAGCCAATGCATTTCAATGGAGATGGCCCCGGACAACAAGTCTCGGCGCGATGCGGGCAGGCGGCAGCAGGAGGTCAGATGCCCCTGCTGCCGCTGGTATGCGCCAGTCCAAAAAATCTTGGGGCGGCGCAGGCAGGTGGCGGCAGAAGGTCAGTTCCTGCAATGCCGCCATCGCACGCCGCCCCAAGACTTCTTGGACCGGCACGCGCCAGCGGCGGCAGATGGATCTGATCACCCTCTGTCCCCCAGGCCCCACCCGACCCACATCCGCATATCGCAGATTTTCAGTCATTGTGGGTCGGGTGGGTCCCTAACCCCCGCGATAGGCGAGGGATTACTGTATATCCATGTTGATATTAATGTTGATACTTAGTTCTGTCTTAGTGTTGATTTAGAAAGGTGCAAAAGAAAACAAGGAAATGGCCACATTTTCTAGCACTAAGGATCTTTAATAGGGTGTTTGCAGTTTAGTGCCTATATCTCTCAAATTCTGTGCTTGGAGTCTGCCCTGCTTTATCATCCCTATTGAAATATATTTCATTGGCATACTTTCTCAAAGCTCTGAGTTTTCAACACATTATTCTACAATTCCCAGTTTTTCAGATCTCTTGTTTAAACCAGTTCACTTACAAGGTCTCCCCACTCAGGCAGTTCAGGGGAGAGTTCAGAAACCACTTGCAGGGCATGAGTAAAGTGGATAGAGGGACACTCTTCTCTCTCACACAAAATACCAGAACTAGGGGACATCCACTCAAATTGAGGGTTGGGAGAGTGAGAACAGACAAAAGAATTTTTTTTGTTTGCTCAGCATGTTGTTAGCCTGTGGAACTCCCTGGATGTCTTCAAAAGGAGATTGGACAGATTCCTGGAGGTAAAGTCCATCACAGGTTACAAAACATGATGGAGATGTGTAATCTCCAGGCTTAAAACCAGGATACTTCAAGGGCCGGATGCAGGGGACTAGTATCAGGAGACAGATATCTAGTCTCATGCGCTCCCAGGGGCATCTGGTGGGGCCACTGTGAGATACAGGAAGCTGGACTAGATAGCCCGTTGGCCTGATCCAGCATGGCTCTTCTTATGCTTTTATGTACTTGAACCCACTCCTTCTGCACTAGGGATGGGCACCTTAAAAAAAAATGACACACTGTTTCATCATTAGGAAAGGTTTCAAAATGAAACAAAATGAAACAAAATAGCAAACAGCATGTTGCCTGAACCGAAACAAAATGATGTTTTTGGTTTGGGAGGAACCAAACTGGGGAGCCACCACCGGGTCTCGTTTCAGCAGTGAGATCTGCTGGCTGTTTCCCTCCTTGGCTTTTGCCAGCCACCGCCTCCCAGCTGAAATCCCAGCTGGGAGGCAGGTGACTAGGGAGAACGAAGGAGCCAGGCAGCAGTAAAATTTCTGCCTGACTGCTCTTTTCTCCCATGCCATCCCCTCCTTCCAGGGGGGTGTTTTGGACAGGGAGTGATGTGGGCAGTTCCCCCCACTGCCCACAGCACTCCCTGACTAAAACACGTGCACACACATGAGAAGAGGAGTTGGCAGGACTGGAGGCTTGTGAATCCCCTGCCACACCAGCACTCTTGTTGCTGAGTGGGGGATTCAAAAGCCTCCAGCCCACCACCCTTCTCTTGATCTCTCGCTCTCACTGTGGCAGTGGGGGGAATTCATTTCATTTTGTAACCATTTTTTTTTTTAGAAATGATTCATTATTTATGAAATGAAACAAAACGGAATGAGGAACGAAATGAAACAAAACTAAATGGTAATTTTTCCATTTCGTGCCCATCCATATTCTGCACTTACGAGGCAACCAAGAACCCACACAACCTTATGTGCATCCACACTGCAGATGTTTCATCACCTGCCAGTTTTTGGGAGAGAAGTTTCCTGCCTATGAGGACTGGTTTTCACTGGATGGCCTTTTGCTTCGCATACATACCCAAAAATGAGGGGCAGGGGAAAAGAAAAGGAGAAGTGCTATCTGGTCAAAAAAACCAAAATGCCAAACCTTTGTCCTGATGCAAGAGATGGTGGGGGCTAGAGGCAAACGTTTGATCATCCCCAAGCCCACCCAAGATTGTTGATCCCTCCAACAGAAATTTTAAAAAATGAGAAATGGATCAATGAATATTTCTTTCATATGCAAGAAATAATTAAGTCAATCACTGAAGCTCACAGTATTGGCTTAAGGATTTTCTGCAATGTTGAACCTTTAGGTGTTCCTTGCCAAAGGATTGGACAATAGCATTAGATTACTTTTTGCACTGTAGTATAACATTTTATGATGTCTAGAAAACTGCCATGTTTAATCTACGGTATATATTTAGTTGCTTTGAATAGCTTTTAATATGTCTATTTAATTTTAGTGTTTCTAAACTGTTGGTAGTCTCTATATATGCTATTATTGTTTTTTTTAGCTAAATGTGATTTTATCTGCTAATACTCTTTTGATTCTTGAAAAATATGTCAATGATAAAGGCAGGGTATAAAGGTAAGAAAGAAAGAAAGAAAGAAAGAAAGAAAGAAAGAAAGAAAGAAAG
>JAHTLZ010000007.1:15446365-15497936 GCA_023846285.1 Phrynocephalus versicolor | reverse complement strand
AAAGAAAGAAAGAAAGAAAGAAAGAAAGAAAGAAAGAAAGAAAGAAAAGTATAGACTTCAGTAACTATGTGGTTGGGAAGGAAAGTAGAAGTGAATGTTCTTAACAGTCACAGTACAAATATGACAACAGGGTAAACTTAAAAACACAGTTTCATTATAATAACAATGCTTAGATTTCACATTTGTTTAACAGATATCTAAAGAAGTGTGCAAGATAAAATAGTACAAAACTAACAACAATAAAAATTATAAAAATACACTTAATAGTTCTTAATAAATATACTTTAGGATCCATCATATGTATGCTGGTTATATCATATTAATATATAGATGTGAAGATTTTCAGTCCACTTGCCATGACTCAACTTTCGGATATTAATATATACCATGACAGCCGTATTTCTCTTCTACTGTTATACTGTCCCAAATCTCATTGCATAGTTATACCTGTGGAAGGCAAATGATATAAAATGCAGTGGCTTCTTGCTGGCAATTCATGAGTCTCTGCTTGAATTTGAAAATGTTTGCCAACCCACCAAATTGGCCCCAATATCAAGCTGGGGCACATTATTTAGCAGCAGAAAACTTTTGTGAGTTACCCTGTTTGTCATCCAGAGATACAACTAAGAAACAGAATTTTCACAAAATTAATAAATTGGTGTCACAAAGGTAAATCAAACAATTCAGGGAATATGTTTGAAATATCTAAGCACACCCTTTCTCAATTATTTTGATCCCTTTGAAGCACAATATATACACAAGTCAAACTACAAAAGTAAAAAGACATATACTTTTTACAATAAAAATATTAAAACAATATGTGGATAAGCTTTTTTGTGCACAGGAAATCACCCATGAATTAACCCATATAGCAATGGGAAAGATTAGATCAACCAGATTAGGTGTGATCAAAGGGCTGCTGTTATAACAGATGTTATCTCCTAATCTGGAAATGCAGTCATGTAGCTTTACAAGTGTTGAGGAAAGAGTTAGTAGGATTTTCATGGGGAATTTCCTCCCTTTTCTCCCTGAGCTTTTAAAAAATGACTTTTCTACATAAACTGAGTGGACCCAGAGAATGCAATAACATACGTAAACCGAGCTCTTAACAGGTTTAGTGATGCTGACAGTACTGGCAGGTTTAATGGCCTGAAGCCAGAAGTCTGCAACCATAGGACCAGTAAAAGCCAGACGGCTTCTCAGATGTTGACTCTTCTGTCAAATCAGAAAATCATAGATTAATCATATTTTTCAACAGCTGTGCTCTTTGCAGGATATCATCAAAGGAATAGGGCCACCTGACCTCTCAAACCATTCTTGTGATCTGGATGAAACTGGATTATTAGAGACTCTATTCAGACACTATGCACTATGCCTGGATAAAGTGCACAAAGATGAGAGGCCTGTATGGGTGTGAGGGTATGCGTGCTTACTAGACATGGGCACGACTTAGCGGAATTCCTGTTTCTGTTTCCGTTCCTCGTTTCCGTTATGGAACGGAAATGGTAACAGGAATTACTCCGCCAGAACTCGAACTTGAACCGACTAAAGAATAATTGGGTCTGATTTGTCGTTGTCGTTCCTGGCGGCACAGAAAAAAAGTTTTTAAAAGTTTTAAAAAAACCCCGATTCCCGGCCAAAAAGCAGGCGAAAATATGCCTGCCTGAGTGAGTGCACCTAGAGGGGTGGTTTCTGGGGGGGGTCCCCGGCCTCCCCCCCTCTCCTCCTGTCCCTCTTGGGCTGCGCTGGGAGCGGGCATCCTCATCATCCCGCCACAGTTGCCGCCTCGCCGGCTCGCCGCCATTCAAGTGGCACAGAAAAAAAAAGTTTTTTAAAGTTAAATAAAACCCCGATTCCCGGCCCAAAAAGCAGGTGAAAATATGCCTGTCTGAGAGTGCACCTACCAGAGGGGTGGTTTCTGGGGGCGGGGGTCCCCGGCCTCCCCCCCTCTCCTGTCTTGGGCTGCTCTGGTGGGGGAAATCCTCGTTGTCTCGCAGTCGCTCGCAACAAGCCGGACTCGCCGCCGGCCGCTGCAATTCAAGCGGCACAGAAAAAAAGTTTTAAAATCCCTGATTCCCGGCCCAAAAAGCAGGCAAAAATATGCCTGCCTGAGAGGGCACCTACCAGAGGGGTGGTTTACTTTACCTTCTGCTGCCTGCCCCACCCCCTCGCTCAGCTTCTCCATAAGAGTCTCCGCCTTCCTAATCCAGAGCACCAGTGAAACGAGGAGCTGTGGCCAGGACCAGCACCACTTGCTTGAGCTGCTGGACAGGTGGCACATGTGCATGCATGCTTCTGTAAGTAGACCATGGGGATGTTTGGCGGTTTAAAGTAAACTGTGGGCTGTTCAAAGTGCCCAAATTTCTCTTGAATGAATGCCTCCAGTGTTGGAGTACTCACCACTTCTTTAGGTAATTGGTTCCATTGCTGTACTGCTCTAATGGTCAGGATGTTTTTGTGGATATTCAGCCAAAAGCTGGGTTATCTTACCTGGAGCCCATTTGTACCTGTACTGCATTCTGGGATGATCGAGACCAGATCCTGCCCCTCTTCTGTCTGACAGCCCTTCAGATATTTGAAAGTGGCATCATATCACCCCTCAGTCTTCTTTTGTGTAGGCTTCCACAGTTCTTTCATTCTTCAGGCTTGGTTTCCAGACAGATGATCATCCTTTTCATCCTCTTCTGAACTAGTTCTAATTTGTTAGCATCTATCTTGAAGTGTGGTGTCCAAAACTGGACACAGTACTCAATTTGAGGCTTAATCAGTGCCAAATAGAGGGGGAACCAACACCTCACAGTATACATGTCTTAATTGTACTGGACTGTATATTATCCCTTGTTACTGAAGGCCGCCTTGGGTCCTTTTCAAAGGAGAAGGGTGGGGTAAAAAATACTCTAAAATAAATAAATAATAAATAAAATAATAAATACTAACTTCTTATTTTTGGCTGCAAAGAATATACACAAACATTTGTGTCCTTATTTGCCTCATCTTGATGCAGGGGGGTTAAAAAAAGCAACAATGGAGGACTCACCACTAACTTTCCTCAGACTGAGGAGGCTACTTGGATGAGTAGTGAAATGTTTCGCTCCCTAAAGAAAAGAAGTCCAGCTGCCATGACTCAACTTCCAGGTCATCACCCAGGGTTCATACAAGATGATTTTTAAAAGCCCTAAATGAATCACAAGGGTTCTGTGAATCTATCCAGAGCATTGAGGCTATATTAAGCTGGGACCACTTCTTAAATATCTCACCTACCCTGCCTGCTCCACTGGAGTTGCTGTAAGTCATTTCTGAATGGAGGGCATATAGTACACAGTTTTACATGGCTGGTATCCTTTCTGTATCTAATCAGTGTGTGGAACGAGCTGATTTTGCATCTTTACAGTATCAATCAAAGACCTGTTAGGCCAAACGCTATGTGCATTATCTTGGCAGAGATTTCATTTCACTAGATAACAAGCCATTAGCACAACCTTGCAATGCAATTTGTCACAGTTTTTTGTGCACACACGTGCTTTATCTCAATGAGATCCCATCTTTCTAGCTGAAGTTTGCAAACAGCATGGTAGTGATGGAAATCACAAAAGGAGAAGCTAATAGCTGCAGCTGCTATTGTGGGCCTGATTACCATGGGCTCAGCATCATTCGGTGACATTAAGCATCAGCCCAGATAAAGGGGGTATACCTCTGCAGCTGGGGCTAGAATCTGTACTGTTTATCTCAGTCCTCAATCCAGTCTGAAAGCTCTTGATCATGAGATCCTCTTGCAACGCATGGAGCTTAGCCTCCATTTAATTCCCAACAGAAATTCAGAGGCTGTAATGAAAATGCCCAGCAGAAATCCTTCTATAAACACATACGGTCTTAGCAATTTTAGTTCAGATGTGTCCCAGTGGAAGTATTAGCATCCTTGACCTCTTTTGCGGCAGCAACGGGAAAGGAGCAGAGCACAACATTGCTTCCAATCTACAGTCTTGAAAGTTTGCCTCCTCTAGTTTGCCTCCAGTACAGTACAGTGTGTCAGAGCTATGCACTTTGCTTGCAGAAAGCACACCCTCCCTGGGCAATCATTTTGCCAGGTAGGGTTGGGAAAAAAACACCCTGAAATCCTGTGGAACTGTTGCCAACCAGTGTACACAACACCTGAGCAATATAGATAAAATCAAAGTGCATTTTAAGCTCCACTGAAGTTATCAGTCAAAGCCTTCTCTAAAGGGCATATATTAAACTCCACGTGTAAGAGTGGTCTATCAGAAGCAATCTGGTGTACAAAAAAATATGCACAGTCACACACATAAAAATGAAATCAACCAAACAAAACCCAGACAGGAAAGTTATACACAGCTCTCATCAAATAAAACAGTAAAATGAATGCAAAACATCAGACAGAAAATCCAATGAAATATTCCAAAACTTAGGCAACAGCAATAATTGCATGAATGCCTGACCTATAAGTAGCCTGAAACAAGAATATTGTCACAGATGAGACAGTTACAATACTTTAATGGCACTCCCTTGGTGTTATGAGTTTGTAGTTTGGGAAAGGGACCTGGATGCCTGGGGAACCAGTAAGAAAAAGGCCCATGATTTGCAAATATAGGAAGGTTCTAGAGCAGTGGTTCTCAACCTGTGGGTCCCCAGATGTTCCTGGACTGCAACTCCCAGAAATTCCTTTCAGCACAGCAAGTGGTGGAGGCTTCTGGGAGTTGCAGCCCAAGAACACCTGGGGACCCACAAGTTGAGAACCACTGTTCTAGAAGGTTTTAGAATCTCTGCAGTATCAAGTTGACTTTGGCTTCCTTCTTATTTTTCTAGCACTACATATGAATAGAGATGGGCACGACTTAGCGGTATTCCCGTTTCCTTTTCCGTTACTCGGTTCCGTTACTCTACGGAAACGGTAACGGGAATTACTCCGCCAGAATTCGAGCTCGAACCGACGAACGAACAATTTTGTCTGATTTGTCATGCTCATTACTTGCATCGCGCAATGCCACGCGGCACAGAAAAAAAGTTTTTAAAAGTTAAAAAAAAACGGTTCCCGGCCAAAAAGCAGGCGGAAAAATGCCTGCCGTGCCTCAGGGCACCTACCGGAGGGATGGTTTGTTTCTGGAGGGGGGGTCCCGGCCTCCCCCCCTCCGTCCTGGGCTGCTCTGGTCTGGTGGGACTTGCCGCAGGCTCGCAGCCAGCAAAAAGCCCAGTCTCGCCGCCGGCCACCGCAATTAAAGCGCAAGCAAGCGGCACGGACGGCACAGGAAAAAACTTTTAAACTCTCCCCCCACCCATTCCCGGGCCAAAAAGCAGACGGAAAATGCCTGCCGTGCCTCAGGGCACCTACCGGAGGGGGGTTTCTGGTCTGGAGGGGGGGTCCCGGCCTCCCCCCCATCCTGGGCAGCCGGTCTCACCATGCGGTGCGGGCGGGGGATCCAAAATGGGGAGGCGAACGCAATGCTAGCTCCGCGGCGAGGCTTGTCCCGCCGCGGAGCCGATTTGCCCCTCCCAAGGAGGGCAAAGGAGGCGAGGCAGGACCCGGATGTCCTGCATGGGTGGGGGGAGGAGCACCCTATAAGGGAGGGCTCCTCCCCCCGCCCAACAGTGCAGTAGCAGCAGCGTTCGGAGGAGCATCTCCGTCCGAACGCTGCTTGGCGCCGCCATTTTGGCTCAGCTGAGCCTCGTTCCCCGCCCACCCACCGCGTTAGGGCTAGTGTGAGTTTACCTGGTCGCCTATTTTGGGGCCGGATAGGAATTTTTGACCCGCACTCTAGATTGGCCATTGAGAGCGGGGATTTTTCGCCTATCCCACACTGGTTCCTCGAGTTCAGATGTTGTTGAAATGTTGTATTGGTCACACTTTGGCGGCTAAAAGCATGGAGGGCAGCAGGGAGCAGATCATTGGCAAAAGAAAGGTAAACGCCACACCATCACAGCACGGCGGGCCGGGAGGTCACGGGGCTGTGGTGGGGGAGGGCTAGCTCCTCCCTGTGCTGGGAATTACCCAGCTTTGAGGATAACGGGCAGGGAGGAGCAAACCAAATTAACCGGCCTGGGCCGTGCCGTCCCATGACGGCCCCACCTGGGGGTTTATGGCTCGCCTAAGGCTGCCGGTCGGAGGGGTCCCGGGAGACCCCGGGGTTCCGACCAAAGAAGAAGATGCTTGGCCCCTCCTGTTGTTATTGTTATGATGTTGTGTTAATAAAGTGTGGCCCAGTTTACCCCAACATACTGCCTCGTCTCGTCATTCCGAGTGGGGGGGCAATATTGTTTTTGAAATCGTGGTCCAAAAACACACAAGCACAACAGAAACACGCGGAAATTTATAAACTGCCAGATTTTTCACAGTAGCAGTGGGTTTTTTCTTGCAACAAAATGTCTCTCCTCTCCTCCTCTGTCCTCCATTGATTTGATTTGATTTTATTTTTTTTACACCTGCGCAATGATGGGCTAGCAATGTGGGAGTGGACGACCATGCAAATTTTTGGAGCCATCCCACCAATCGCATGGCCACTTGGCCATGGAGACTTCTGGGATGTGCCAAAAAGCCCCCTAAAACCTGCCCTAGCCCCCTAACCCTAACCCTAATCCTTGACTCCTTACCCATACGTCACAGACTGTCTTCTTAGTGGGTCAGAGAGGCACCCAGAGGTGCAACCCACTAGCCCACCGTAACCTTACCCGTCACAAGCCTAACCCTAGCCCTTGCACTAACCCACCTTAACCCTAAGCCAGATCTACTTGCATTGCACTACACGCAAGTACGATTTCCTTCTTTGTGGGACATAGCAGGTGCGACCCAGTTGTCCTTGACGGAGGGTCGTACCAGTGGACTGGTCTCACTGTCTGCAATAGTGGTATGCATATCCATATGGCTATGCATGCCATTTTGCAGCAGCAGGTGAGGAGGGGAGACCCCCATGTTGAGGGGTCTCTTGGAGCCTGCTGCTTCCCCTTCCTAGTGGGTGAGGATAGGAGGCACCCACGGGTGCCTCCAGGAGCCCGCTTTCCCTTTATAGCGGGCCAGAGGAGGCACCCACCCCACAGAGGTGCCTCCAGGAGCCCGCTACCCCCCCAAAAAAACCAGTATTAACAAAAACGAAAAAACAAAAAAACAAACCGACTAATTTTTGCGATTTTTCGCGAAAAACGGAAACGAGCCGAAACGGAACCGGCCCGACTAACGACAACTCGAAAAATTTTTTTTTGAAGTCGTGCCCATCTCTACATATGAACACTAAAACCTCACAGGGACATTGGACTTTGATCCTTTCCTTTGATTATTCTGTTGATAATTTTACTGATTTTTAACAGCATTAAACGGTTATGAACAAAGCCACCGCCATGACTGCTGTTAACACTTTCGACTGCATTGTTATAATTCCTTTGCCTCAATTCAAGTGATCACTCTATATTCCTGAAATTCCCCACTCTGTATTCCTGAAATTCCTCAGCTTTAGTCTCGGTGCAAACCTGCCCTGAAATATGCTATATTTTATTTTTAATCACCATGCACCATCTATAAATGGATGGCATTACAGAAGCATCATGTCTTAACCTGCCTTGCCACTGGGTTATGGTAAATGTCAGCCTTCCCCTGTGAATAATCGAAACGAGGATGGGATTTAGTCATTTGCTAAATGCACTTGCGGGGATTTGCAATTTACAATAAATGTCAAAAACAGCTGACATTTCCTTTGGCCTCTTCATATGATCAGCAGAGAAATATCAGCATTCACAGAGTTTCGGATATTTGCCAAAACATATACACACAATTCAGGGAATAATCTGGAGTGCATCATATAGCTCTAATGGTGCTGCTAAGAAGCCTAGCTCTTTTTGAACACACCAAACAGCAGACTGCCTGGGTAGCATAGAGCAAAAGCAAAGTACGCTGCTTATATACCTCCCCCACCCCCCCGGTAACACCTAAAGCACTCTCTGGACAGTTTACTAGTAATTATGCAGGCTACACATTGCCTCCTCAGCAAGCTAGGTACTCATTTTACCAGCCTTGAAAGGATAGAGGACTGAGTGAACCTTGACTGAGCTTGTTACCTGAAACTGAACCCCCGGTTATAGCTGCAGTACAGCAGTTTAACCACTGCGCCATGAGACTCAGTCATATAGGTAAGTAAGGTAAAGGTCCCCCACACACATCCGTGCTAGTCATGTCCGATTCTAGCAGCAGTGCTCATATCCATATTCAAGCCGAAGAGCCAGTGTTGTGCAAGTCCATGGCCAGGTGGCCGGTATGGCTACAAGGAAACACTGTTTTACCTCCCCACTTTTTATTGTGGTACCTGTTTATCTACTTGCATTTACATGCTTTTGAACTGCTAGGTTGGCAGGAGCTGGAGTGAACAGTGGGAGCTTGCTCTGTTGTGTGGCACCTGGGATTCAAACGGCTGAGCTGCTGACTTTGCAGCCAACAGTTTTCAGTGCTCTAGCCTGCTAAGCTACTATGCCCCAGCAAATTGTATAGGTAAACCAACACAAAGTGTTATGTGTGTTTATTTGAGGTACATTTATCCAAAAAGTAAATTCAAAATAGATCACAGTTTATCATAATCAACCATTTCAGACAAATAAACTTGGCATGATTCTAGAGTTAGCCTTAATTTGAAATATGAAACTGTCCCTTGAATGGCTTGCTTGTGATGGATGTTGAAAGAGACCACTGGTATCAGAGACAAAAGGGTGTGACTTTCCCCACTGGTCCATGAGCTGCCTGTAATGTTGGAGGACAATTGCTATCTTTCCAGTACTTATTGCAGGAGATGTTTCAGAAGGTGGCCCTAGGACAGTGATGGTGAACCTATGGCACGGGTGCCAAAGGTGGCACTTGGAGCCCTTTCTGTGGGCATCCAACATTGCCCCTTCATAGCCACCTGTATACAGGTTGAATTGCTGTATTGGCACTTTGCAAAAAAAAAAATTAGGGGGTTTTGAATTGCAGTTTGGGCATTCGGTCTCTAAAAAGTTCGCCATCACTGCCCTAGGACATTGCTGTTAAACCATATGACCATTACCTTGTGATGTCCCTACAAGTTCTTTCTTATCCGCTGCACTGTTTAATATATACATGAAACTTGGGATAGATCATTTGAAGTTTGGAGCCATGTGTAAGCTGATAACACTTCTTTATCTGAATCCAAGGAAGTTATTAACATTCCTAATATAGGTAATTATGGTCTGGTTAAAGGCAAACACATCGACATTCCATGTACATAGGACAGTTCAACTAGTGAACTGAAAGGATGTTCATACGCATAAGATGAGAAATTGGAGAGCCCAGTTGTGCCCAGCTGCACTGTGATCCCTAGGTGCAGATTGATGGGACTTATGAGGTGTTACATAATATGGCTCATGGTGAAGCATGTTCACAAAATGATTGGGAGCTAGAGGCTTTTTATTTAAAACTTAGAACTGAAAACATTACGTGATTTAATGTTGGCTGGAATCTGTATTGGTAACTAGATTTTCTGGCAAAATCTGTATTGTCAGATAAATATTCTGAGGAAACCCACTGCTCCTAATTTTGTTCTCCAGATGTTTTTTTATTTCAACCACCAGAAGCTTTAGCCAGCATGGCCATTAGTAAAGGACTGTGGGAGACTGTTGTCCCAAATGTGGTAAGATGACGATTACATGCCACAAGAGGAGGTTTCTTACATGCTCAGTTTACTTTGATTGTTCTCTCCGCTATGACAGAACGTGCAACCACAACCAATTTTGTTCACCAAAATGGTTCAGCTTGTCAAGTTTCTTTATGGCAAGCTCCCATTCTGTATTACAATAATTTCAATCAGCAGGAATCACATGCATTAATCATGTTCAAATTATATTCAGCTGTTCTTTCTTCAATTGAGCCTGTAGCATGAGTTTGCTTCACAAAAATGATTTCATATCCTGTATAATCTTTGATTTTATATTCAGCCGAGCGGGTAGGTCATTTTTTTAAAAAAGTTCTAAATTAATGTCTTTTGTTTCTCAGCTTTGGGGGGAATCTACATTACGTAGTTATTTGACAAGTTCTTTTATTATCAGAAACTGTTTCTTATCCCAAAATTACTTGTGCATCTGATATAGCAGAACACACGTACAGAATGTTTATCATCCTCAGTCACCCCCTGCTATTACAAGAATAATGGATTTTTGTGAAAGTAATTGTGTGGGCAGGCAACCTGAGAAAAAAAGAAATTGCTCCGGCATAATCAAATAGATTGGGGAGCAAGTAGGAGTCAAACTATACTTTCAGAAAAAGGCATCTGGCAAAGTCCTTTAGGGCTGTGGTAATTCAACATCCAGGAATATTATGTGTTTGCATATCTCTGCCCCCAATCTAGCTCTAATTCTCATAGGTTGGAAGTGATCAGTGGCTAAAGCTGGGGCTGCTCATTCCCATGAATCCCATCTGTCAAGTTCAAATGACTCTAAATGTGCCTCCTGGTGCACATCAACTAGGAATGAGGGGTCATTTGGTTTATATTTTAGCCTGCACTTCTAGAGCCATCAAAAAACCAAACTACAACAAAACTTTGCTATTTACATTTTTCCAAATTTTTCAGTGCTGCTCTCCAGTGAAGACAACAATTTATATAAAATTACATATAGTAGGAGAATGTGCAATGAGAAGTATGTATATTTATGGAGATAATGTGCAAGACCCACTATATTAGAGAATATTGCTTGTAAACGGCGTACATTATGAAAAATGGTGAGCACATATACAGTACATGTATTAGGAGAAATGCATATAGGCATGCATATGAATTTTTTCCGCAGCTTTATTGGCAAAAAATGAAAAATGGGATGAAATCAACAAAATGGTAGAAAAATGAAAAACTGCTATTTTATTCATCCCTACTTGGTTGGTTGGTTGGTTGATTGATATTTTCATCCACAATAATTAAAAAATTGGAGACTGAAGTACAATAAAATAACAAATACAAAAGAAGATTTATATTTACTTATATAGTTGATATAGAACTAAAATAGAAAAACAAGCATTAATCAAGTTATGTGTATATTAAACTAGGCTAGATGATACCTTTATAGGTCACTAATAAAAAATGCAAGTTGAGCTTTTGATGGCAAGCCATCTTTATTAAAACATTGTACTAAAATACAGTCTTGACAAAAGATATAGATTGCCAGGCATTAAGATTTATGGCCAGATGATACTAGCCAGGCACTGTTCTGATGGGGTAGGAGGCATGGCTGGTGTTAAAATTACATCAAAGTCCAGGATTAGGTTTCAAGATCCAGCTCTCCAAACAAAAGGACATAATCCATGCCCACCCAAATCCCTCTTCCTTCCCTCCATTTGGCTCTCTTGAGACCATCGTCCCCGTGGCCAGAGGTGGGGGGGGAGGTAGATGCAAAAACCATTTGGAAGTTGGGCAAAATTTAGTAAAACTCACTAGGTGTAGTCAACTGGGGCCAGAATAAAAAGAAGCAATTTTACCTAGTGGTTGTATTGTTAACAATTTTTATTCAAGACACCAAGTCCATCTCTTTAGATGCAAAAGTTCACATACAGTTTTCCACTATTATTGCTGCATGAGAATGCAACAATGATCTTGTGCTGTCAGAGCAAATCAGAATGAGAACATCACAATCAGAAACGTGTAACATTCAAACAAGGCTTCAGATCAGCATGAAATTTGGCCTAGTTGTAGCAGTCAGTTGGCTCTTGCTCTTTGCCAAATTTGGGAAAGGGTTATCAAGGTATGATTTTTAAAAAGTAAAACTGTTTCCTGCTCCCATGTGATCCCAAATCTCACAAGATTTAAAATAGCTCATATGAACCAAAGACTAATCTCGCTTATCTTGAAATAGAATGCTTAGTTCCAATTGTTTTTTTTAAACTTTGGAAAGAATGAGGGATAAAATATTTATCATCCAAAACAGATATTTCAAAAGGCAGAAACAACCCATTTGTTATAAGACTGAGACTGCTTGAAACATGCTTGGTACCAGCAAGAGGGTTACAAATTAAATATATTGTAGCAGCTTTTCGGGCTAGGATGTGAGATGTTTGGAGGGCAATGAAAGGTCAGAGATATAGTCAAAAGACACATTCTCTTTGAAGAGTTAAAAAAAACACCCAGTCTCTCTTTAAAAAAATAATAATGGATGACATTCTTCCTCAAATGACATTTTGCCATGTATCTCTAGGATATTAGCATACATTTTGTAAGGCATCTTCTATATATTTCTGCATTAAAACAGCACAAAACAGTTGTAAGACTGGCGGGTCCCCTGGGATGAAGTTCCTGGGAGGGGTTTCTATGCCTGCCCGATCGAACTGGGTGCAAAAAGCTAGCCAGTGATGGAGCCAGAGCTACAAGGGCTTTACAAGTGCTACCCATGCTGGACTTGGACTCCCTTTTGCTCCAGTGATTGTTCCCTCCCTCCCACCTTACCTGTATAGGTAAAGAGAATGAGATTAGTTGGTCGCACAAGGGCCGGATGGGATTTTTTAGCTGTTACTCAGATTGGCTGTGAACGGCAGCGAGTTTTCACCCATCCCATTCTCTCTTGGGGGCCAGGAGGTGTAACAAAGTTCTCCCAGTCACAACTGGCAGGTAGTACAAGAGGTATCAGAATTCAGGTATGTCCCATGGTAAGACACCCACAAGGTCACAGGTACCCCTCATATCAAATAAAAAAAGAGGAATAGGAAGTTAGGAATAATAAAACAACAGGTTAAAAATTATCATTCAGTGATTATGGACTAGAGATAGGCACAAATAGAAAAAATTGAGTTTCTTTTGTTGTTTAGAGGTCCGTTTCGGTTCGTTTCCGTTGTTCGTGAATTTTTTGCAAAAAAATCATTTTCATTTCATTACCGTTTCGTTACCATTTATTCCAATTTTACGTGAGTTTTTTAGCATTTAAAGCAGCTCACTTCATTGCTGTAACGGAAATGAAATGCACGACAAAAATTCCCGCGTTTCTGTTCATTTCATTTCATTTTGGAGACAAATTTCATTTGTCGTTTCATTGCGTAATGAAACAAAAAATGAAAAACAAAAACAAAAACAAAAATTGTTTGTTTTGTGCCCATCTCTATTATGGACTATGGGCTGCCCCAGGAGGATCAGACTGCTTGAGCTTAGGAGGTTGCTGAACAGATGGGCAGCAGCCTTCTGAAATAGGAACTCACTGAATTCAGTCTTGGGCTGAAACTCAACAGGATTCCAGGCCCACACCAACTTGTACTACCTTTGGCCTCCTTGTAAGAGGGAAAAGTTAAAGGTTAAAAGACAAATAAATTGTTTAGTAATAAATTGTATCCCAGTTTAAACCAACAAATTGTCTCACCTTTTTATTCTGGGCAGGATGGACCTTGATGATTGACACAACCTTTCAAATCTCAAATCTCATCTTAAGCAGAAAACTGAGATACCCATTGTTTGTTTCTCCAACAGTAATTTTGCAATTTGGGCCAAAAAAATGTACAAACCAAATAGATGGGTGCACAACTCGTGCTATTTGTAAAGTATCAAAGTATACGCACAGGTTTGAGCACTTCACATTTTACAGAAATATGCAAAGAGCATTAGCAGAAATTTATAAATTATTTCTAGCAGAAACAAACAGAGGAAGGAAGGAAGGAAGGAAGGAAGGAAGGAAGGAAGGAGGGAGGGAAGGAAGGAAGGGAGGGAGGAAGGAAGGACCTCAACTGGAATCTGACACTAACACAACATTCTTAGATTTGTTTCAAGTACTTGAGCATGATTCAAATAAGGAGTTGATCAGAATATTTTTTTTCCCTGTGAAAATCGTCTTGCAGCTAATGTGATGTTGCCGTTCAAAGTCAGAAGAATATAGAAGCCTGTGATATCCTTATCATAATTTTTGAAAGGCTTGCCACTTGCGACAAGGAGCTTCCTGAGGTAGTGGTTAAAGTGCTGTATTGCAGCCCAAACTGTGCTCATGACCTGGGGTTCAATCCCAAGTAGCCAGTTCACAGTTGACTCAGGCCTCTATCCTTCAGAGGTCGGTAAAATGAGTACCCAGCTCACTCGGGGGTGGGGGCATTTTACAACCTGCATAATTAAATGTAAACAAACCAGAGAGTGGTTTAAGCAGAACATGTTTGCTTTTTTTTGACATGAATCCCTTAACACACTCCAAGAGTAGTATACTCTAATTGTACATTTAAGATTATAATTGGATGTATCCCCATTCTCAATTTTCCCATTCCTGACCTTGATCATCAACCATCACACAATACCCATGACCAAATTCTTGATCTTTGCTTTATCTATATCTATGGCAGATGTGAGGGATAGCTACAACAATCTGAATAATCTATGTTTTGCCTAAACAGTTCCTATTTTTAAAGGAATGTCCTCCACCTGCATAGTTTTGCAAAATCTAGAAATCAGTCCCCACACCCACCCCCTTTTTTGGCTCGGTCTGTCTTTTTGAAAGGAAACTTTCTTCCCCCCAGATTACACTTGCAAAAAGTCCCAGTTGCTTAGGAAACAGCCCTTTCATCTGTTTCAGAGTTTTGAAAGTCTAATAAAATTCTTCTTTGCCATTTGATAGAAGAACAGACATCTGCAGAGGATAATAGCTACAAGTTCACAAAAATCCACCCATTTCTCATGGCAACTAAAGATTTCAAAAGCTCACTCTGAGATATTTGAAGACAAAATAATAAAAAATATATCATCATATAGAGTTATAGACTTGAGTGTGCTGCTTTCTTTATGGTACAAGTACTTAGCAACCAACCAAACACATCAACAGCAAACAAACAATTGCCACCAAGAAAAAGAGGGAAACAGCACTCGGCAGTGAGCCTGAGTGCCTTTAAATCCAAAGCCTGAAAGGAATGACTGGTTAGTGCTAGACAGACAATCACCCCAGCCCATAAATGTCCCTCTCAGTCATTCAAATTACAGGTAGCATGAGAAGCTGCAAATAAAGCTCCAACAGGGTAAAATTACAGTGTATAGCAATTTTCTGTACTGGAACCTTACAGTCTCTCTCTCTCTCTCTCTCTCTCTCTCTCTCTCTTTTATAAGGGACAGAAATGATCTGTCAGTAACTGCCTTAAGGCACCAGAGCACAGAAATGACTTCAGGAGGCTGATGACTGATGACCAAGGATATTAACACATGCAGTTTTCTTCCCAGGAAAACATGATGTGACAGAGGCAGACAATGTCTGAAATTCAAAAGGCCAGATTCAGATTTGTCCTAAAATGATATGGAAAATAGTCTAAAGCAAGTTGAAATCAAACAGTTCAGCTCTGTGACACCCAGTCTACTACAGATGACAAGATAAACTGGAAGAAGGATCTTCCCTCTCCATTTTGCTAGAATTGTTGAAATGCCTTATTTTTCTGTACCTTTCTGTGAGAATTGCAGTCAATTTGTCCACATGAGACTTTTTCAGAGTCCATTTGTGAACTTTTTCAAAGAACCTATAGACCCTGTTAGAAGTAAAATTACTGTACACTGTAATAAATGGAGTTGTGAAGGTTAGAATGGTGTCTCCTTCTCAACTCACACTCCTATTTAATTGTCCAAACACAGGAGGGCTTTATATGGAAAGTTTTTAATATATTCATGAGTGAGCTCTTTTGCATAAATGTAACCCAAATCCATCCGTCCATCCGTCCGTCCATCCATCCATCCATTACCTTTATGCCCCACATTCTGCCCATTATAGTACAGTAGTTCTGATTCCCTACTTTTTCTCCTTATCAGAGCTCAGGAAAGTCATATTTTTGATCTGAAGGCTGCTTTTTAAAGCCAACTCCCAGGCAACATCTAACTATGACCGTGGTCATACCTGGGTTCCCTTCGTATTTAAATTTCCTGCATATTTTTTTTCGGGAGCGGTCACGTGGTTTTTAATGACCAGTTGATGTCCTCTTCTCTGCGTCGTACCTTCCTATTCTAGTTCTGTCCTGACATGTGTACTACGCATTTTGTCCTACTTTCCGGCTCCAGTTTCAAAGGCTATGTATTTTAAGCTGGGTAGAAAGGGGAGAAACTGAATTTACTGCATATTTTCAGTGTCCTGTCGTTGCAACAGAAGCAAACAATTAAGCATTTTTGAGCGAAGTTTCTAAATCCAGGTGCTAGTGGTGGTTTAGGAAACTTTGCTGAAATTGCTCTTAGAGGGGCATGGTCGGCAAGGAGCAGAATTTGCTTCTCTTTCTGGTTAGCACGTGATCTTTTACTGCGTTGTTCGCTGATGGGAAACTACACAGAAAATGCAGGTATGACCATGGTCTAAAAGATATCTGAGGGCTAAGCTAAAAGATACTGTGAGCTAGAATTGTGCAAGTGCCAATCTATGTTGAGCTGGTCTGAATTGTTTGTTTTGCACATCATGATTGATTCACCTTGAGTTGATTTGCAGGCCATTGGTTTGAATTTGCAAAATAATTTGATTATTTGAAAGTATTTGTATGTTTGGGGGAAATAGGGGAAATAGAGGCCTCTGCCTTGGAAAGATGTGAAGGGCCTTCAGTTATGGCTCTATCTTGCTGGAAAGGCTCCCACCAATTTTCTTCCTTCCTTCTTCACCCCATCCCTGGGAAACATGCTATCTAGCGAGCTTAATTCCTATTTTTAAAATGTGATCTATGCCACTTAAATTCCATATGGATGGCATAAATTTAATACCCTTCACACAGGCACTCAGTTGGTCTGAGATCTGCAGGTCGTTGAAATAAAGGATGAAAAAAAATCCAATCTGCATTTACTCTACCTTCCGAAAATTCATTTGAAGCAAATAGCAGTGTCACTTCATTCTTTCTGAAATGCTTCTTTTGTAATGATAATAGGCATAGGGACAACCCTTCTCAGAGGCTCCATGAATTGTCTTTTATTTTATTTTTCATTTTTTAAATTTAAAATGAACAAACATAGAATAAACAATACAATGAACAAAAATATCACTACAAAGTGCACCCCAAACCCCCGGGACCATCTAGTATTCCTTTATCTTCTCTTCCTTCTTCATCTTCTTTTTTCTTCTTCTAGTTGTCTTAGAGTCCTTTTCTCCAGAACTGTGTTGGATTGTATGACGGTTGTGTCCCTTTCCCTTTTAATAGTACATAATCTATAAATATTCCCCAAATATCATAAAATATATCCTTGCTCATTCCCCCTCGCTTGTCGTTTAAAGCTATATCCCACACTTCCTTATACCAGTCAGCAATTTTAAAATCTAATTTCAGTTTCCAATTTTTAGCTATAATCAGTCTTGCTGCTGTCATAAAATTTGCAATTAATTCTTTTGTTTTTATATCATATTCATTAGTAAGTTGCAGTGATAACAGCACAATTTCTGGCTTACATTTAATATCAGCTTGTAATATTTCTTTTATCTCACCGAAGATCTGTTGCCAAAACTTTTGAACTATTTCACATTCCCACCAAAGATGAATATAGGTACCTATCTTTTTTTCGCATTTCCAGCAAAACTTAGAATATCTTGAATTTATTCTATTCAGTCTGACTGGTGTCATATACCATCTTAAAATTGTTTTAAAATAATTTTCTTTTATTCTAACGGATAATGAACATAAGATCCTCATATTCCAAATTCATTTCCATTCATCTTTTTTATTTCTTTACCAATGTATTGCTTCCACACCTCTCTTATTGTTTCTTGTTCCCTTTCCTCTAGTGAGTCCTCAATTATTTTGTATATTTTACCTACTGCTCCTTTCCCTGTGTTTCCTTTCTCTGGTTTATATGTTAACAAGAATTGTTCAAACTTTGTATATTCTCTGAGTTGTGTATTTCTCCTTATCCAATCTTTTGTCCAACTTTCTAGTTAGGCATAATTTAAGCAAGTTAAATGCTTAGCTTGTAATATGCGCTTAATATCTTGCTTTGTTCTCATCTTGTTAATCCACTCTTTTACTCTTGCCACTTTCATTGTTTTAAATAATTCTCTATATTTCTTCATATTCATTGGGAAATTTTCCTGATCTGTTACCAAACTGAGAGGGGATACTTCCGGAGCCAATTTCCTTCTGTGCTTTGTCCAAGTGGTTAATAGGGACCTCAGGAGGGTTTTTTAAATTTGAGATTAGAGATGGGCACGACTCAAAAAAATGGTGTTTCGTTTGTCATTTAGGGGTCCGTTTCGGTTCGTTTTCATTTTTCGTGGATTTTTTTGCAAAATTTTCATTTTTGTTTCGTTACGTAACGAAATGAAAAAACAAAAACAAAAACGAAAAATTGCTGTTTCATTAGCATTCTTTTCAGTTCAATCTATTTGCCGCAATGAAAATGAAACACACAACAAAATTTCTGGTGTTTCAGGTCGTTCCGTTTTGTTTTGAAAACATTTTTCGTTTTCGTTTCGTTATGTAATGAAATGAAAAAACAAAAATGAAAACAAAAAAATTGCTCATTTCGTGCCCATCTCTATTTGATATCTTTTTAAAGGGAAACTGAACAAGTGTTTATTTATATCCCCATTTAGCTCATCTGATTCAAGTTCCCACCATATTATTTTTTCCGGTTTATATAATACTTCCCCCACACAACTAAGCTTGTTAGCTGTATAATAGTTTCTAATGCTAGGTATACCTATGCCTCCTTCCTTTTGTGATCTATACCAAAAGCTTTTACTTATTCTTGTTTTTTTTACCTCCATTACAATATCTGTTTATCAGATCTTGATAAGCTTTAATTTCAGCTTCTGTGTACTGAATGGGTAGCATTCTAAAAAGGAAGTTAATTTTAGGAAGTATCTTCATTTTTACCAATGCTATTCTGCCAAACCATCATAGGTTTAATTTGGAGTAATTTTGTAGTTTATTCCTCATCTCTTCCTTTAATTTAATATAGTTCCATTCCCTGGTCTTAAACAAATCTTTATCTAAAAGTATCCCTAAATATCTCATATATTTGCAGACTTTCAATCCATAGTTGGAAATCTCCTCCATGTCTTGTTTATCATGATTAAACAACATAATTTCTGATTTTTGCCAATTTACACATAATCCAGTTGTTTCGCCAAATTCCTTTAAATGTAATTTTATTCTTGGTATATTTTCTAACGGATTTTTATTGTTATCAAGGCATCATCCGCAAACAAGCTGATTTTAATCTTCCCCTCCTTCCCATACCTTTGATTTGTTCATCGTCCCTTATTGCATTTGCGAGTAACTCTATTACAATGCAAAACAAAACTGGTGACAAAGGACAACCCTGTCTTGTTCCTCGGCCTAAAGTAATCTGTTCTGTCATCCCATCATTGACTATAATTGACGAAGTACTATCTGAGTAAAGTTGATTTATTACACCTAGGATTTTTTTTCCAAAACCCCATTTCTCTAATAAATGTTTTAACGCAGACCATTGAACACAATCAAAAGCTTTAAATAAATCTAAGGATAGAAAACATTCCTTATCTTGCAATCTTCCCATCTCATAAAGAACATTCAAAGTTCTTCTTATAGTGTTTGACATTTGTCTACCCTTAATAAAACCAGTTTGATCCTCTTTGATATATTTATCTATAAAGGTATGCATTCTTTTGGCTAGAATTGCTGTGAAAATCTTAGCATCTTGATTAATAAGAGATATTGGTCTATAGGACCCGACATCTGTTGGATCCTTATTAGGCTTAAAATAGTTAACAAGTGTTTCCAGGAGATTGGGGCTTGCCCTCCTTCCAATATCTCATTATAAAGCTTCTTTAGCTTAGGTATTAACATTGATTTAAATATCTTATAAAATTCTGGTCCCAATCTATCGGCTCCTGGAGTTTTAGCGTTCTTTAATTTGTTTATCACATTCTCTATCTCCTCATCTTTAATAGATTTCTCCATTTCTAACTTGTCTTCCTCTGCTAATCTTGACTTTAGGTCTTTAGAAATATATTGTTCCATAACTACCTTCCCGTTGTTCTTAGATGTATATAAATTTTGGTAAAATTCTTGGATAGCTGTTAATTTTTCTTTCATTTGTGAACAGTCATTGCCTCTTGGGTCTTTTATCCTTCCTATCATACTTTTTTCTTTTCCTTTCTGTGCTATCTTAGCTAACATCTTTGAGTTTCTATTACTATATTCAAAAACGTTTATTTTCAAATATAGTAAATTTCTTTGAGTTTGTTGTAATTCTATGTCTTCTAATTCTCTTTTCCTAGCCTCAATCTGGATTAAGATTTTTTTGTCATTATTAAAAAAAATGAGATTCAAGGTCTCATATTAAAACTTCCAAATTTCTCTTGTTTACCTCCTCTCGATTTTTTATTATAGATTTTTCTCTTGTCATGTAGCCTCTAGCTACAGCTTTCAAAGTGTCCTAAATAACTCCTATTTGTCCACCGCCTTCTTCATTAATATTGCAAGTTTCTAGCTAATCTTTTTGTATTCTTTCTACTGCATCTGGGAATTGGAAAATTCTAGGGTTTATTCTCCACCTTCTAGCTTCTCTATAAGTCTTCTTGGTTTCTATTTCAACATTCATTAAAGCGTGGTCAGAAATTTTTATCAGGTCTATATTTGTGTTTGAAATTTTAGATAGTAAACTTTGTGAAACAAATATAAAATCTATTCTAGAATAACCTTTGTGAACTGGGGAGTACAATGTATATTTTCTTTCATCTCCCTTCAATTCTCTCCATACATCCTTTAGCCCTGTATTTGCAATTAATTTTATTAAGGTTGTATGCCTAACCCTCCATTCAACATTCTTACTGATTGTTTTGTCTTTGATTTTATCCATAACCATATTGAAATCTCCAGCCATAATTGCATGTCCCTTCTGTACCCTTTCTATCTGCTCCCAAACCTCTTTGTAGAACAGGTTTTGATTGGTATTTGGTGCATAAACATTTATCAATGTATATTGCTCTGAACCGATTGTGCCCTGAAGAATTATGTATCTACCTTCTGTATCTTTCACAATTTTTTCAACAATACAATCACAATGCTTTGAAATTAAGATAGCTACCCCCCTTGCTTTAGATGATCCAAAACTTTTCTCATATATGTTAATATTGGGTAATTTCAATTCATTAAGTCCTTCTTTCATTTGATGTGTTTCTTGAAGAAAAACAATGTCCAGTTTGTTCCTCTTGATTAATGACTCTACTCTCTTTCTCTTCAGAACAGAACCAAGACCTCTTGTATTCAGTGTAGCTAATTTTAAAAATTTACCCATAGTTTCTTTCTTTTGTCCATCTGGCATGGTCCCACAGTGCAACTACTCAAACAAACACCACTTAGAATAAAAACTACAATAACCCAAGCCCTACGACCTACACTTAATTTCTGTTCTCCCACCCTTCTGGCCTTCATACACATTTTGTATGCGCCCTTGCAGGGTGGGAGGAGGAAAGCATCTGTCCACATTCGATGGCTAACAAGGAAAACAAAAGCTGTATTAAGTCTTAACGCTGTCTATCTTTGCTTTAAAATAAAAAAGGGGGGGAGTTCACTCCTTTCTTCCTTCTATTCTTCCTCCCTCCCTCTCAACCTGGGGAGGAAGAAAATAAAAATAATAACACGATGGCTGCTTGGAATCCGTAGCTCCGACTTGCAACAAGATAAACTTGATTTACTGTCTCTAAGAGACTCCGGACTCGTGAGTAAATGAGGTTATAAATTACTGGGGAGGATAGGTTGAAAACTATGTGCTTTTAAAGAGAGAAAAATATGAAATATTGAAGCATAAATTACTTTCGCTTTCTGCCGAAGCGGCAACACTGTTAAGCGGTTGTTTTTTCTTGGGGCTAGAAAGAGAGAAAGAGAGATCTATTACTCTGCTTTTCTGCATGCCGGCCAAGAAAAAGGCCCCAAAGTTCATTTTTAGAACTTGGGCATGTAAGCCTTCAGATTCTATGTACCAGCAAGCATCTCTCGAAAGGCTAGAAACCCCTTCTGCAGTAGATACAATGGTGTCTGGCAAAACGCAAGAACAACAGCCGGATCTTCTAAATGCAATGAAAAATATGAAAATGGAATTCGCTAATTTGCTCAAATTAGCTTTGAAATATATGACCTCTACCATTGAGGATCGTTTTCATTCGCTATCTACTCAAAACAAAGAGTTAAAGAAAGATTTATCACATAAAATTCAGCAAGTTCAAGCAGAAGTTTCCAAAAATCAATAGCCATCAAAAATGGGAAGGAGATCGCTACACACCAAGAGAAAATAGATTCTTTGCAAACGAAATTATTCTATATTGAAGTTCAAGACAGAGGCGAAATGAAAAAAGAAATTATAGCATGGCTTAACTCTATTCTCCCCCATCAGCTTGTGGAGCGAGATATTGAAAGGGTGCATTTTATAGGCAATGCAAAAAAAGGAATCTTAAAGCCAATTCTGATCAGATTTACTTCTTATGCTATTAAAGAACATCTTCTGTCTATCATGAGAACAAAACCTGAGCTCCTGAAGCGAGGTGACAGAATTGTGCAAGTCTATCAAGATATCTCCAGAGAGACCTTTGAATGGAGGAAAACGATGTGGCCTGTGACAACTGCTCTGAGAAACCATAAACCCCTCCTTCCCTACATTTGTTCTATCCCTGCCTGCATTCCTATCCTTTCCCCCTCCCCCTTTCCTCCCCCCTGCTCTTGCTTTCCTCTTATTTGTCCTATGAGGGGGTTATTTTTCCCCCTTTTGTTTTCTCCTTTTTTTGTTTGTGTCCCCTTTTTTAAAATGAATTGTCTTTTAATGCTGTAAGATGTCCCTCAATTCCCTGTTTTCAAACTTGAATATGTCTTAATTGTACTGGACTGTACAATGTCCCTCATTACTGTAAGTCACCTTGGGTCCTTTTCCAAGGAGAAAAGCAAGGTAAAATTACTCTAAATAAATCTTACCTTATTGGCACATGTGCCTAATTCATCAGGCTTTGAACCCAGACTGAATTTGCACTCACACACACATTTAAGGAGTAGGGTAACCTATGAAATAATAATGAAATAATAATCTACATAAAACTATGTGTCCTTTGAGGTAGCTTGGAGTCAAGCTACTTAGGGCTTTATAGGTTAGAAGTTCTAAAACCTGCACTTTGAATTGTGCCCAGAAATTTATTAGCAGCCTCTGGAACTGCTATAACATGGGGTTATGTGATCCCTTTAACCAACCCCATTTTAAATCTAGGTGCACTGTATTGAATCCACTGAAATTTCTGAACACAAGGCAGCTCTATCGGAGGACTTTTCATCAGACTCATACACATGAAACACAAACTCTGCCCCTAGCCCTAGCCCTAGTCCAAATATGTTGGGATTCTCACATGGGTTATAAAGTACCTGGAAACTCATGTTAACCTCTTACATTTGGGGCATTTATATCCCTTTACTTCCCCTTCCAACCACAGGGAATAATGAAAGTTCACACAAGATCCAGATGATGTGCCCTTTATTCCATCTTTTTTTCTTCTGCCTTTTCATCTTTTTACCCCTCTCAAACCCTCTGGATTATTTTTTGTAACTTTGTTTCAGAAATAAAGTCTTGCCTGATGGCTTTTCCATTTCCATTTCAATTTCCATTTCCATTTCCATTTCCATTTCCATTCCTTTTTTCTTTTCTTTCTTTTCTTTTTACACAGAATCCTAGCACTCCGATCACTCCCTGAAAAAGGCATATAGGGTGGTAGTAGAATTAGTGTAACATTTCTTCCCCAGTCCATGAACAGTAGGGTAGGAGATCATCAGAACAGAGGCATACTAGATGAGGACACATTTTTCCTTTTGCTTGTGAGAACGGTGTGGGTGAAGAATGATCTAGCACACAGAATGAAGGAGCAACAGGATGACCTCTGCTCCAGCATAAGATTGATTCTGCATTTATCTTTGGATGCTTTTGTCTCTTTTGATTCCAAGCCACATGCAGGGGAGGGATTGGTGTGTGGATAGGGATGCTGCTAACTATGGGTAGATTTTCAGTTTTGAAACACAAACAAAAGAACTCATACTCAGAAGAAGCCACTGCTGGCTGATGGAACACGGAGGATGCCCTGATGTAAGCATCTTTATATAACCAAGTCATTATTGTGGTTTGAACCATTTAATTCTGGAATATTCTTCTCTATTTTAAAATTAAAGGTGTCTTTAATTCCTCTGTTGTGCCATTTTATTTCAGAACTAAGCAGTATTTCCTTGCGAGAATGTATTTAGAAGACTGCTGCTGCTTCAGTAACATGCCCCCCAAAGTAGTTGTCCTTTTCCATCCTGGAAAAGAAAAGCTTGCTATTACCTCAACTCTAGACTTCTTCAGATATTCAGTGATACGGTTCAAAACAGTAATTTTTCCAGCCAACAAACAAGAACTGGAAGCTTGGGGACTTAATAGGTTTTTTTTCATCTCAAAGTGTCCCTCTGATCTAATTTTAGATAGCAGCCAATATGACAACTTTAGCCACTAATTAGAATTATGTGTTGGAAATTATTTGTTGCAATCCCCAAGCTTATTTCAACAAAGAGGCACTGATAACACTGCCAACGCAAACACAGTCGGAGATGATTTTCAGGGAGAAAACTATGAACACTGTGAAATGGTGTCTTGGGAAAGTGTTTGAAGCACATCAGGCTGCAGGACTAGTGATTTTCATAAGTTTGGTATTTTCCCCGCAACACCGAAAGCACTAGATGATTCTGTGGTTTGTCATGCCTATGTGTGCGTGTTGGTGTGTACATATTTTCAACCAATAAAACTTTTCTGAAGCAGCTTTTGAAGTCAGTTGATAATTAAATTTCAATTCTCATTTGTTTGGGGAACCAGCACAGCAAGAACTTGTGCTGCTACACTCTGTTGAATTCTGATTATATTCATTCGGGATTAAGGACTAATTCGTGCTAAAATGGTTTTGTTTGTTCTCTAAGAAAATGTGATCCTAAGCAGCTTGTACTTTGTGCTGTGTGTTCACACAGGTTTTGAACTGAGTTGGAAATGGAATTCTGGGCCAAGATATATTTTCTGTCATACTCTGTCACTTTATTTGTCTATTTATTCATTGTGTTTGTGTTCTGCTCTTCTCCAGTAAGTTTGAGACCAAATTTATAACCAAACAGGGATTTGAACCCCCGGTTTCTGGAGTTAGAAAGTGTAGCCAATACATCACACAGATTTTCATCACCTATATGTTAGTTACTTATGCTGGAGAATACAGGGCCAGCTTTATGGGATACACAGGTCCTGGAAGGAGAATTACAATGCCTTGAAGTACCACACAATCATCATAGAATAACAGAGTTGGAAGAGACGTCAAGGGCCATCCAGTCCAACCCACTGCCATACAGGAACCCCATCACAATATTTTCGAGAGATGGCCATCCAGCCTCTGCTTAAAAACCTCCAAAGAAGGAGACTCCACCACCCTCCGTGGCAGCATATTCCAATGCCAAACAACTCTAACGGTCATGAAGTTCTTCCTAATGTTCAATTGGAATCTCTTTTCCTGTAATCACTCCTCAATTACATTGGTGTAGAGCCCAAGAAATAAAGGGGGCACTTAATGCCACTCAGTAACCAAAAGCAGTTCACAGCCAATATTGTATAGTTATTAGAATGCTGGACACAGGATCAGAAAACCTAACTTCAAATAACTGGCACATGAAACCTGCTGAGTGACACTGGGGACCTCACAGTCTCTGAGCATGACTTACCTCACAAGTTTTAGTGTGTAGATAATGTGCCAAGAGGGAGCACTCTGTTTGCCCCTTTCAGCACATCAGAAGGGAGACATAATAGAAATGAAATAAAAACATTTACATATAAACAGAAGAATTCAATTCACCCCTTCTAGCTATTTTTTAATTTTCTGAAATATTGGAGTGCACAGGTGCTTTTGAATTCCAATTAGAAGTGGCCTATTGTGTTGTCATGTATGTTGTGTGTCTTCAAGTTGATTTGGACTTATGGTGACCCTAGTAGAGTTTCTGAGACATATGCAATATTTAAGAAGTAATTCTATCAGTATCACACCCCAGTGAGTTTCTATGTCAATTCTATGAACCCAAATCTTCTAAATCTGAGTCCAATACACTGTGTGCATTATACCACAGTGATTACCTTGAAGGCATGGAAAAACAATGGTGTTCTTGTAAGTCATAAAGCAGTTCAGGGAATTTAAAAACAACAACACAACAAACAAAAGCAAAGTGTGCTGCTTATGTACTGTCCCATAGCACATAAACATTTTCTGGGTGTTTTACAATTTAATAATTAAGCGTGTTACATAGAACACAGCCCAGATTTCATGGCGTTAGACTCTCCAGGAAGATGCAGGTTCACAGTTTGGGTAGATTTATCCTTGATCCTAGGTGCCCAGATTATGGTGGTAGCTAAAATACATTTGCCCAATTAAAGTTAGTCCATGAGCTGTCCTTATTCCCCCAACGAGCTCGGGTGTTAAGGTGATCAGGATAGGCCTTTCTCTCCAGCCTGCCACCCGCACACGTACGTCACATGGGAACACATGAAAGGCCTTCTCAGCTGTGGCGCCCAGACTCTGGAACTCCCTTGAATGGTGGACTACCTATTATGTGTCTTTCATATGAATATATAGGATCACATAGACTTTGTGTTTATAACTACTTATAACCATGTGTGATTACATTGACACTATGTTTTTAATGTGTTTCCATCACTCATAACTTTACATGGAATTTTACTCTCCTTTAAACTGTTCACGTTCTCTTGTAACTTTAATGTAATGTTGTCTTTTAATGCTGTAAGATGTTCCTCAATTCCCTGTTCTTAATACTTGAATACTTGTCTTAATTGTACTGAACTGTATATTATACCTCATTACTGTAAGCTGCCCTGGGTACTTTTCCAAGGAGAAAGGTGGGGTGAAAATACTCTAAAATAAAATACTAAATAAATAAATAAATTGGCTCCTGTGACACATGTCTTAGTTACATCCCCCTGAATTACTCTTAAGGCACAATTTGTGGGGTTGCCTTTGAATACTATTTGGAAACTTCAGCTGGTTTAAAATGTTGTCACTAGACTATTGGATACAGGGACTGTATCGTATCCTTTAAGAACAACTTAACTGATTGTCAATCTCTTTCTGGGTCCAATTCAAATTGATGGTCATAACCACTGCCACTCATTGCATTGGATTATCATCTCTGGTTCCTTCACAGCTTCCCTATAGTATGTCTCTGCCTTACTTTGTTTTTTTTTTTTAAGGCTGCAGTCTTCATTTCATTGGATGACACTCATGCAGCATACAAAATCACAGTTTCATATTTCTATGCATTTATTTATTAAGGGATGTAGTGCTTAAAAAAAGCACGACAAATTGCATTTTGAAATGGCTATTTTTGCCTAGAACACATTGGGAAACACATTTTGTTTAGCAGATGAGAGGGAAGGCATTTATAACTCAGTGTGTTTTTAAGAAGGTATATCAATAGAAGAGCCCTAACAGTAGATAAGGATGCTTGGGCATTTCATAAACATTTACAAGCTCCTGCCAGCAGGTCAGGGAAAAACAACCAAGACTGATCTTATCATTTGACAGGTTGAGGCAGTTTCCTCAGGAGGCAAAATGGGAGGGGCCTCAGCTTGCACACCTCCCACCACATTGTAAGGACCCTTGATGTTACAACCTGGATTCCTTCCTTCTCACCCCTTGTGCCTCCCTTGACACCAAACCACCTCTCAATCATGAGTTATGTACCTTGTTATGAGTACCGACGGCCATCCATCTCTTCTTGGTTTTAGGAGTAAATATGCCATGGAATATTAAGGAATCTCTTTCCACTGCTTTTTTCAAGGGAAGGCGTGATATTTTGGACTAGGGCATTATGCGAAATGATCCTTAAGGATAAATGGGACACTGTCCCACCTCAAACCAAAGTTACCTTAAGTCACCCCATTTTTACTTGCCTCCTTCCCAAACAAAAAATGTCAGAATCCTAACATGGTTTTTTCCTTCTGGACATCTGGCCTCATGCCACAGTCTGTGAGTGAGTGTGTGGGAAAAGGAGAAATAGGAAGAGAAATGAGATACAAAATTAGAAAATGTGAAGAAGAAGTGAACCACCCAGGTTTGAAGCCAAGCAGCAGCAGGAAGGAATATTTCTAATTTCAAGGGGTATTTTACTGCCTCTTAGCAGAGTGGCGGTGTGAGTGGATAGAGGTTGGGGGAGCATCATCTGAATGAGTGACTGTTTGTCTGTTTCCCTATGAAAACATGCCTCTCTCCTCCCTCTTTCTGTACTTATTTCTGTACATATGTATGCGTGTACCAATCAATCTCTGCTTTTACCTCAGACTCTGAATGCCAGTTGTGGTGCTGCCCATCACTAGATGCTTCACCTTCTGCCCCATCACTCACTAACCACCCCCACAGCTGGCAAACTGGATTCTATCAAGTTCATCCACATACAAATGTGACCTGATATCACTAAAGGACATGTGACTTCCCTTCCCTTAACCCACAGCTTTCCCAAGAAATTAAGGTCATCATGGACTTGATTTTCCATTGGGTGTGAAAAGTGCTTACCATACTCGTATATACTTGAGTATAAGCTGAGTTTTTCAGTCCTTATTTTTGGCTGAGAAAAACACCCTCAACTTATATTTGTGTCAATAAGTTTCCCAGGTTTTGGGGTAAAATGAAGTGGTTGGACAGCTTGGGGAGGGCAGAGGGCAAGTCCTGATTGGGCGAGCAATAGTGGTGCCTCCGGTTCCCATATTATTCCAATGAGAAGGTTTAGGAGCACCCCCTTTGGAGCTTCACAACTCAGCGCCCTTACCCCCAAATGTTTACAAATTTCAGGAAGTTCCCTAAAATCACTTTCTGAAGGTACTCCTGCTACTTTGGTGTCCCCAAAGTAAGTAGTTTTTGAGTGCATGTTTTTCAAAAAATATGCAATCAAAATTTACTTATATTGGGACTCCAAAGTAGTAGGGGTACCAAAAATGATTTTAGGGAACCCCCTGAAATTTGGAAACATTTGGGAATAAAGGAGCCGAGTTATGAAGCTCCAAAGGTGTGTGTCCCTAGGGAAAAAAATCTTCTACTCCAAAGCTGATCAGTAGACATGGGCACGACTTGACGTGGCACAGAAAAAAAGTTTTAAAAATTAAAAAACCCCGATTCCTGGCCAAAAAAGCAGGCGAAAATATGCCTTCCTGAGGGCACCTACCAGAGGGGTGGTTTCTGGGGGGGGTCCCCACTCCAGCCTTCTCCCCCTCCTGTCCTGGGCTGCTGGTGCCATCACTGAAGTTGTGTATTTCTTCTGTAATCATGACTTTTGTTTTCTTAATGTTCAACTGTTTTGGACTCTTCTGTAGTTACGTTAAAACAACATTAAAGGCAGGAAGAGAACTGGTTGATGTAGTTAACCCCTGCTCCTATCTGTGCAGATATCCAAATAAACGTAGCTAGACATAGGAAGATACATTTAACCAAAAGTAGTGATGCTTCATTGCTACTCAAAATCAGGGCCCACTGCACGTTTCATTTGGTACCATAAGGGAGCTGGTAGGATGCTGTGGGGAGCAAACACAAATATTCTCCTGATGAGGAACTGTCATTCCAGCAGAGCTTTATGCCTCCACAGAGACCTTGGGAATCTGAAAATTCAACTGTTAAGCACAACAGCCTGTGGAAAATGATAAGCTTAAAGCCCTCATTTATTACAATCTCCATTGAAATCAGTTCTGTCCCCAATGGCCCTACTGCTGCATTTTTCTGAGCTGCCAGATAGGAAACTTGGCAAATGCAAAATCCCTCCTCCATTAAGATCTTTATCAGGATCACACATTTGAAAGATGAGAAAGAGACAATTTGTGAGCAACACATTCTGTGCCCAGTGCTCAGTGGCAGTAGCGGGAGCTTAAAAACTGCTGTCGCCAAGGGAGTTCAGGCCAAAAAAAAAGAAAAGAAAAGAAAGCAAATGACTCAAGAATCCTTAAGAAAGTCCTTGAATCTCTAAAATGGTGGTGCCTGCCTCAGCAATCTAAGCACAAAGGTATTACAGCCTTCAGAGCAGAAAACACAAAGATAATAGAGATATTTAAATGTTCTCTGGTGCTTATTCTAATTGCATGGATTTTAGAGTACGTTGAACTCAAGGACATATGCCTTTGAATTTTGCCTCTTAAGCACTTGGATCAATGTCATTATAACTGCATTTTTATAGTTCTCTTTGGGCATTAAGAACCTCTGAGCCATTTTTTAAAATTTTAAATTAATTAAAGGACAGTTCTGTGTTTAGCAAGGTAAAGATTGATGGCTATGAGAGCCAATGTCACCTTTTAAAAAATATTTCATTTTTAAACAAATCATTAAATACAAAAACCTATAAACCTAAAAAAACCTAATAACGCAAAACATCAAAAACAATTATACACAATTATACAAATCATGCTCCCCCCTCCCCACTATTTGGACTTACAACTAGAGATACACACGGACCATTTATTCGGAAGTTTGTGCCAGTTTAGCAGACAACTGAACAAATGTTCTGTGGTTCAGCACCATACCTACCCCAGTGGATTCCCACTCAGAGACAGTGCTCTGGCTTTTCTTCTGTGCACTGCTTCTGATAGGGTGCAGGCTGAACTGCTCAGTTGTCCACCAAACCATCTCTAGATATAAGCAGTTTTCCCTTCCTTTATGAACCCCCTTCTCTTCCTCAAATTTCAGAGGCTCTTGCAAAGGTTCATATCACTTCCTCTTTATGAATACATTAGCAATATATTTCCTCAAAATATATGTAAAAATATCCTCACATTTTTACATAGAAAATAATGATACATTACCTTTATCATTAAAAGCTATATTCCAGACCTCTATATGTCATTCATTTAAATGAAAAATGACACACCTCTAAATGTAACTTAGTCATTTCATTCATTTCCTTCAAAACCATTTGCCACATTTTCAGTATACACTCACATCCCCACCACATATGAAACTAAGTACCAAAATTAAAATGCAATCTTATTTTTAATGTGTGAACCTAAATGTTTTGACATTTCTTTAACTGGAATATTCTATATAGTATTAAAACAATCCATCTGTCTTTATGAAGATTGAGAGCAGAAGGGATATACAGATAATGCAGCATGCCACTATTTTGCAGTAACCTTAATAATAATAGATTAAGTAATATGCCATCAAATAAATTCTGACTTATGGCTTATGGTGGCTAGTGCTCATGCCAGTTCATTTTTTTTTTTTTTTTGCTGAACTGGTGTTCAGTGCTTCGTGACCCCATTGAACACCACTGGCCTCACTGATGAGAGGAAGAGGGGGTGGTCTGTGAATGCGAAGACACTGCCAATGAGTGGGTGTCTCCTAGAGAGGGTGGGTCTGGGAAGAGCCATACACCTGTTCAGCCTAAATACAAACCTGCACCAACTGCCAAAACAGTGGTTCATGCCCATCTCTAAGGGCAACCACCCCCTGGATTTTCTAGGTACAGAGTACTTAGGAATGCCTTACTATACACGTCTTCCGGAATCTCCCTAGGGCTTTGTGGCTTTCCCAAGCCCATACAGGCTGGCTCTAATAACAGGAGGCACAGTGGGGAATTGAACTCCCAACCTCTGGGTCTGCAGCCAGATATCTAAAACACTGGCATAAATCCCTAACAGAATTTTAGCAATTGTGTTTTCTTGGTTTTTTCCCCGTAGCTTCTCCTCACAGTTAAAACTCTGAGATTCAGTTCAGCTAATGCAGAAGATTTCCTCTAAGCATCTAGGATGGACAGTCTGCATTTCTCATCTTGACAAGGTAAGGCGAGATGTCACCAGCTCCAGGGCTAGAGAGTCATTGATACTTATTTGATTCAAAGTTCAAGGCTCTCACACTTTATATACCCGAGAAAACACCAGAGTAACACAGTGACTGTCACGACAGGTGGAAGAAAACCCACTCCATCCCCTTTGTTTTGTTGTGCAGGCAATCCAGGTATCTGAACTGTATTTGTAAGACTCTGTGGAATTATTTCTGTTGACAAAAAAGAGCTGATGTGCTGAAATGAAGAACTGATAAGATTACTGAAAACACTTTCTCTGCCCTTATCTGGAGCTATTTGTGAACCTGCCAAACTGGAAAACATTCAAATGTTTGTCTCTTTCTTCCCTTGTTTCCCCTTTAAAGTTAAATAAAATCACAGTTAACAGCATATAGCAGCTTTTGTGAGTATCAATGGATTTTAAAAATGGTTCCTGATACTTTACTTTAATGTATTTTATTTTATGCACACATTAATCTATTGGTTAAAAGCTTATTATTTAATGTAATAAATTGCACTAGAGTAGGCCCATTAAATTGGAGAGGATTTGATGAGTGAAATCCTGCATAAGTTCCATCGATTCACATCGGCCAGCTCTAGTTGTGACTTACTGTAATGTACTAAGTTGGAACTAGAGTAGGCCCAGCAGAGTCAAACCTTCTGTGCAAGTGTTCCAGCCCAGCAGTGAAGCAGTCTTCTGAGGGTGGCAACAACAATTCAGAGGCCTCCTCAGGCCAGCCAGGCATGCTCATCTGTACCCATCTCCACAGCTGGAAAAACCACTGGCTAGTTCTTTCATCTTCTCCAGGGTTGGGAGAAAAACAGGACTGAAGCTTTGTGGACAAACACTGTACCAGCAGGACTTTATGCACTTTGGGAACCAGACAGTCGTACTTCTGGTCTAGTTAACATACCGAAGGGGAGAGCCAGGGAAATAAACCATATTTAGCTTGCAGGGGTGGTGGGGTTTGAACATTTCTTGTAGAGTTGGTAATCCACAACAATACTAATAAACCTAAACTGCATCTCATTTGCTGGTGTTCAGAGCTCATGCATGTGGGCCTTGAAAAGAACATCAGTGTAAGGGTGGGTGCACCAACATTTCAGTATTCTTTTAAGGTAACATTCCAAAATCTAAGTTTTGGACTATCATTCCAAAAATTGGCAGTCACCATCTGATAAGAAGTATCTTACTTTTAACATTGAGAAGGTATTGGAGGGGGCTGTTTCATGAATCTGAACTGATGCCGGTCTAATTTGATTCTTTATATGGAGATGGAGGGAGCAAATTCCCTCGTGTCTGCCCTGACTTCTTTGGAAAAAAGCAAGAAATAGTTCACAGTAGCAACTTTGAACAATAAGTCTGTTGATTGTGCTTCTGAATTTCAAGTTGTAAATAAAAAGACTCCTGTTTATTAACACTGCACCAGATTATCTGGCTGACTTGATTTATTATAGTGGTACTAGGAATGTCATGCTCAGGTATGATGTCTTGTAATGAACGGTAGAAGAAATCAATTCCTGCAGGTACCAGAAGCTAATTATAGAAAAATCCTCTCATGCCTGATATAGCCCTGCACTGTTATGTTATTAATGGAAGAGGCAGTGTTGGGTGGTGAAGGATCTAACAGGTTGTATTTTGAAAGCATTATGGCTTTCTAACTCTAGCAAGACTTAATGTGTAATCCAAGAGCACTCTGACTATGGTGTAAGGGAATCAAAAGATTACTTTAAATGATCACAGCATTATAACATTTATCTGTGGCAAACATATTGGCAGGCATAAGTATATACAGTCAACTCTACCAGTGGAGAGTGTGAGCCAACCAGTAGCAGATTTTTGAGAAGGGGACAGCAGTGGCAGTCTTCTAAAGTTTAATAAATAATACAAATACATTCTAACCTTTTCGTCTGAGGTTTTCAGTCTTTTAACTTCTTTGAATGACATAGGTTTCTAACCTACACAGGTTGTCCTATCGCTCCTAAACTAGCCTGCAGCCTGTATCTGTGGTGGAAGGCACAATCCCCTGGGCAGCATTGAAATAATATCCACTGCTTCTGCATGTGGGACAAATCTTTTTCTTTATTTCAGACAGCTGAATGTCTTGGGCCAGGCTTGCTAATGAAGGTTACCATAATTTCCTGGTGCTCTGTGTTAAGGTGCAACTTTGTTAATAGTGGCAGTGCTGGATGTTGTAGGCATAATAATTAATACTGCCCTCCCCCACACCCCTCTTCTAATTTTGGTTGACAGAAAACCAGTCAATATTCACTAATTGTTTTATGTGGTTTTAACTAAACTTTTGCCAGTCACTGAGTAGCATAAGTTGGAGAATACGTAGCCTAGAATGATTCAAGAAGGATGAATATTTATGATGAATCATCAGGTGCTTTCTATTTCATACACTGAAATTTATGAACACACACACACACACACACACACAGAGAGAGAGAGAGAGAGAGAGAGAGAGAGAGAGAGAGAGAGAGAGAGAGAGAGACCTTGCATGTTATCAGAATTATGTATCTCAGAAATGGCAGCATTAGAAAATGCCAAGCAGCAAACAATATGAGTTGCCATCACATCTGTTTCCGTTCCCTGTCTGTACCCTAGAAAGAGGCTAGGGTACTGTGGAAGAAGCAATCATAGGCTGAACAATGGTGGATGATAATCTAAAAGTAAATATGTTTTCTTTTACACTGATTAGCCTATGAGATAATTTCCTTAAGAAAGGAACTGAACCAATTTATTTGTGCTTTCCAGACTGTAACTGTGAGAATGAATATACAGTATTTTGGAACTATAGAGCTGGAAGAGAACCTAGGTATCATCAAGTCCAGCCCAGTCAAAAACACACAGTGGGGAATCGAACCCTCAACCTTTGCCTCCGCAGCCAGATACCTAAACCAATGAGCTATGAGCTATCCAGAATAGTGAGCAATGTTCCATATAAATATGGAGGACAATGTCATCAGCATATCCCCTGGGTCCAAGAGAAATGAAAAAGGACCCGGGGAGCAAGCGATTTTAGGTCAGCCCCTGAAATTTGAAAAGGTTTGGGGGTCAGGGGACTGAGTAATTAAGGTCCAAAGGGGGTACCCCTAGGAAAAATTCTTTCTAATTGGAATCAGAAGCTGACTGGATGAACGATAGCACTGCCACGACTTCCCACTGTTTCCCCTGACCCCCAAATCTTTCCACCTTTCAGGGGGTTCCCTAAAATCGCTTGAGGAAGGTACCCCTGCTACTTTGGTGCTGAGCTGCTTAAACATGGCTGGGATTAGTATTTTCATATGCATTAAAAATATGTGCATGAAAATACTAATCCCAGCCATATATCGGCGATAAAGGGCAGGCTTAGCTTCCCCAAGCGATTTTAGGGAACCCTTTGAAGTTAGGATTTCTGGGGGCTGAGATGTTAAGCTCCAAAGGAAGTGTGGGCGTGCTTAATGGAAGGAGTATGTCCAGCACACTTTACCAATTATAGGGTTAATTAGCTTCCCCTCTCTATTGTAAAGCTCCAAGCCACACTCCTTCCATTAGCTTCCCCTCTCTATTGTAAAGCTCCAAGCCACACTCCTTCCATTAAGTGCCCCTACACCTCCTTTGGAGCTTAATATTTCAGCCCCCCAAAACCCCAACTTTTCCAAATTTCACAGGGTCCCCTAAAATCACTTGAGGAAGCTACCCTTGTCATTTTGGGGAAGATATTTTCTATAACATTTTTAATAGCATGTAACTTTACAACACAATGAAACGGTGTGTCATTTTTGTAAGGTGCCCATTCCTACTCTGAAGCATCTCTCCATACATTTTTTTACAGGCCTGACAAAGAAATAAATAAAAGAAGGGGGAAATAGGAAAAATGATGTGGGCAAAAATTACTGATAAAAAGATGTCAAAGGAGAACAGTGGATGGAATCATGGATGAGATAACCTTGTTAGAGAAGAATCATGGTAACAGCTCCATTACACAAGCCAGAGAGAGTTAAATTCTTGTAAGAATTCAACTAATATGTCTGAATTGTGCAATGGGTCATATTTTTCCCTTCTGTGAGCTCTTATGATTCATACTGAATAAAAGAGCTTGAAAATGAAAAGCAAATTTGTCTTGTTAGTATTAAGTCAGCTTAAAGAGGGAATCAAATGACGAGAGTCCATGGATTCTGGTACATAACTTAATTACTGTGCAATGTCCTCAAATAATTGCCTGATTCCATTAATAGAAAATCTTATCTCAGTGAAATAAAACAATCACTTAGTCAATGCTGTTTTTCATGTACCTCTGCAGGCTCTGATAAGAAAGGCCAAGTTATAAAGAAAGTGTTTGCTGAAATGCAACACTGATGTAGCCAGTGAACTAGCTATGCAAAAGTAATTAGCATTAGCCACATTAAACAGTGGGAAGGTTCTTATCAGCAAACAATGGTAGGCAGTGACTGACTGGATTTATAAAAGTTTGGAAGTTTGGTCACAAATGCTTATAGCTTGCTAGCTTTGCTATACTGTCCAGATAGGTTTGGACAACGAAATCAAGTCAACATACTTTCTAGATGCTTTAAAGTACATTCGGGGCAGTTGTGACTATTTTGCTTTACTTTCCATGTGTCAGTTTTTGGTGGACCTGAACTGGGAGCACAAGAGCAAGTCTGAAAATTGTATGCTCCATGAAGAAAATGGATCAGTACTTTGATGAACACTAGGTTTCTTATATTAATATATTTTATTTAAAACAGTCATACCCACCCACTCCATATCACAAGATCATAGAGTGAATTACAGAGCTGTACAAAACAATTTAAAACCGAAGAGCCAAAAACACGAAATTAAAATAATAAAGCCATTGCATTAAAACAAGTGCAGGCCATAATCCTTAATCCCTAATGGTTCTAATAAATGAGGACATTCTGGCTTGCTGCCAAAATAATCCCATTGTTGTCACCAATAGAGGCTTTCAGGGGAGGGCATGCGGGCATTTTACAGTTGGAGTTCTACAACAGAGAAAGCCTTCCCCTGTTTCTCCAGATAACTAACTTTTCTCAGTGATAAGACATGGAGGAGGATCGTCCTAGCTAGCAGATCTAAGTGATCAGGCAGGTTTATGTTGGGATAAATATCCAGGTTCCAAGATGTTTATGGCTTTTAGCACAAAAGTTGTTGTATTCTGTGCCTTTTCTCTACACTTAGCTTTTGTGATGTCATGCAATGTTCATAGCATTTTCATTTCTCAGGGCAGAGTCACTAGCATAAATAGTTTTGTTTCTATAAGGTAAGCAAAATACCCTCTCTTTCTCTTTGGTCTCATAAACATAACAGATAACTATAAGAAATAGCATATGCTAAGCACTGGAAATCTATGGGAATCTTTTCAAGTATGATTCATGTTTGCCCATTAAAAGACTGCATACAAAATCCACATGTACTTTCTACTGGCTCAACTATTTCTTCCATGAGTAGAACTAGTTTGTATTGCCTTGGTAAACTACACAATCCCAGGATGTCTTCAGAAGAAGGGAGTGGAAAACGACTACTGTGTTTTTTCTGCCCGGAGAACCGTGAAAATGGTAATCATAAATCAGAACTGAGTTGATAGTATGTTGTTACTTGTGAAATCCTTTATTTCTGTAGTCTTAGGTTGTCTTCAACTGAGTGAAACACCTCTATGAATAATTTTATGACTCCAGATGACAGAAAAGCAGGGAGTACTCTTTTTTTTGTCAAGGTCTCTAATAGAGATGGGCACGACTCAAAAAAATAATTTTTTGTTTGTCGTTTGTCATTTAGGGGTCCGTTTCGGGTCGTTTTTGTTTTTCGGGGTTTTTTGCACATTTTTCATTTTTGTTTTCATTACAAAATGAAACAAAAAAACAAAAACAAAAACGAAATTTTTTCATTTCGTTAGCATTCTTTTCAATGCAATGTGTCTGCTGTAACGAAAACGAAAAACACGGCAAAATTTTTCGTTTCGTTTCCATTGTCGTTTTGCTTCTGAAAATTTTTTCGTTTTTGTTTTCTTTATGAAACGAAACAAAGAAACGAAAACAAAAACAAAAATTTCACTGAGTCGTGCCCATCTCTAGTCTCTAACTTCTGCAGACTATCTGTTCAAAATATCCTTTCTCTTTAAGAAATAATACACACATAAAACAAACTCTGTCCATCTGGGTGATAGTTGCAAAACCCACTAACACCTCTCTGGTGCTTGTAGCCCTCTAAAGTCTATTCAGTGATGTCATAATCATTTTGCACATTTTTGTTATTGATGTTGAAACATTATTTGCACAATTTTGTATAGTTTTTTCAAGATGGTTTAAAGCATCTTATATTCACTACCATTCACATTTGTTTTTTTAAAAAAGCCCTAACAAGTGCTTTCTGTTCAGTCGTGAAATGGTTAACTGATGGAGCATGGAGTTGGGCTCTGGTGTCACTTTGTGAATTGTAATGAACACAAGAGGGTACCCTGTAGAGCATCTTGACTTCTGCCATTGGTGTTGTCAACATTCAGGCTGCTTTTTGCTATTCAAAATTTGGCAGCTTTTTTTTCTGCTAGCAATGCAGACATGACATTATGAAGCGATATTGGACCATTTTCTAGTGCTTTGAATCGCGGATACAGAAGGACAACATCATGCATTCATAAACTATGCATTCACAAACTGTACGTTTTGTTTTGTTTTTAAGAAATTGATTAGAACTGGGCTGAAGCTGGGCAGAATGATTCTTAGGCAACCTTTCAGGCTGCATGTATAAGGAAAATGGGCTTTTAGGGGAAAATAACCACCAGCCAGTTTTTCACCGCTAGTCACAGCCTCAACTGAATAATTTCCTCCCTTCTTCCTTGCAGTAGAAACAGTCTTCCCTCTATAGCTATATTTTGTTGGTTGTAAGAAGACATTCCTGTTGCTACCAAGAACCTTTCAAGAAGATAAAGTTAAAATGTTGGAAAAACCTGTGGTTTTTTAAAAAATGTTGTTAAAACACTTAAAATGTAGCAAATCTGCTGATACCTGAATGCGCTATAAATGTTCCAGTAGGAATATAGGCTGAGGTGGAGATACGGCTTCTTTTTGTGGCAATAATTGCATGATGCTGTGGTGGTGTTGAAAAGATGTAGTCCTTTGGGTCACTTGACAATTCCCGGGAACATTCTTCAAAAAATTCTTTCTAAAAAACACTTCCTCTTCTGATAAAAGAACTCCAAAGTAATATATTTGCTTTTTAAACAAAAATTTAATAACCCAATAAAAAGTCCTCTTCCTGCTCCTTCAGAGTTTCAGCAGTACTTCTTTTTGAGAATGGGATCTAAATTAGTGGGCTTAGGAAATGTCTTATTATTTTACATTAATTCTAATGTCACTTCTCTTCCTGAAATTTGCAGCAGCACTGTATTAACTTTTCAAACATGCCAATTTTTCTTCCTTCTGTAATTCTCCAAATTATACCCTTTCAGGCTTAAAATGGTGCCTGAGTTTTGTATTTCTAAGAATTTTAATGGAACTTCAAAGTTACATCTTTGCAAACTTGAAACTAGTACTGATGAACTTGGCTCTTCTTTCCCTAGCCTCATTATTAGATTTCATGTCATGTTCATTGATGAATAAACGCTCATGGACCCTCCAGATTAGGACCAGAAATTGCAAGTGACACTGGAAATTTAAATTTGAATTGTACAACTTTACTTGTAATTGCTGTCAGCTGATAACCATTCCTATGAACTCTGAGCTTCCAACTTCACTTTCCTCTCTCTGCTCTTGAGCTAAGAAAATACCCATCACCCTCATTTTGTGTGTGTGTGTGTGTGTGTGTGTGTGTGTGTGTGTGTATCTGTGTCTGTGTCTGTGCCTGTTTGTCTGTGTGTCTGTGTGTGTTTTGTGTCGTTATAGTCGTGGCTAGAGATGGGCATGAATAAAAAAAAATCGTTCCATTATTCGTTATTCATTTCATTACGTATCGAAACAAATAACAAAAATTGTGATGAAATTGGAATGAACCGAAGAGAACCACGAAAATTAGATTCGTTACATTTCGTTTTCGTTAATGGCGACACTCAATGAAATGAGCTGTTTTTAAATGTTAAAAAACTTACTGAATATCCATAAAAACCCAGTGATAATTATTTATTCTACCTCATAACACCAACCAGGGGGGTTAGGGTCCTTATAACATGCATTTATGTCTTTTCTCAGATGTATTTTTTTTCCTTTAAGGGGAGTTAGGGGACATCAACCCAAAATGGCTCCCAGATGCCTAATATTGATTTCTTGGGTATTAAAACACACTGGACATCCGTAAAAACACAGTGATAATTATTTGAAATTATTACCTACCAGGGGGTTGCGGTCCTTAAAACGTTTTTTTTTTCTTTTTTCCACTGCGATGTATTTTTTCTTTTCCCTTTAAGGATGACACAAAATGGATACCAGCCACAAGATGGATGCAAGACATGTGATGGGATCATGTAAATTCTTGGACAATTTCAACCAATAGCATGCCCAGGTTGCAGACTGGGTAGGTGTGGTGGCCACAGAGTGCATAAAAAGCTCTGACAGCCCCCGTCTTCCTTGCAGTCTGCGGTGGGAGTTATGGTGGGATTGCTGTCTCTGTGGCTCGTTACTTTAGGCCAGCCAGGCAGGTGTGTGTCTCTGTGTTCCTGCTGGCTGCAGCCTGGCTCTTAGGGAAGAGAAAGGAGAGATTTCTCTTGCAGCCTCCCTGTGTGCATGTGTACCTCTCAGTGAGTACCCTCCTCTGCCCCGCAGTGCAGTCACTCTGCAGCTGCCTTACGCCCTGGGCAACACCCGCCACTGCCTTTGCAGCTTCCCTGCGTACCTAGTCTATATTGTGTCTCTGCCAGCATCCTTTTTTTAGTGTTTTCCCTCTGGTCTGGGGCATTGTGGGACGTCCGCGTGCGGAAATGCTTTAAGTTGTGCGAAAGGCGGGTAAAAATGAAAAATGAAAAAATGAAATGAATTTTTTCAAAAAATTCACGAGAAATGAAAAATGAAAATGAACCAAAATGGACCTGCAACGAAAAATGAAAAACCAAAATGTCATTTTTTCAATTCGTGCCCATCTGTAGTCGTGGCTGACTCTTTCTTACTCCATGTCCATGGAGTTTTCTTGGCAGGAATACTGGAGTGGTTTGACTCCATGTCCATGGAGTTTTCTTGGCAGGAATACTGGAGTGGTTCCTACTCTAGGCCGCTGCAGCACCTGGTATTCCCCAGTAGTCTCCCATCCAAGTATTAACCAAGGCCAACCCTGCTTAGCTTCCAAAATCAGGCAAGATCAGATGTGCTTAGGGCATCTAGGCAGTTCTCATCCTCATTAGGAACCTCATCTAGATAGACAGCAAAACATTTGCCATGAGACAATTGTCATTGCTAAATAGATAACATGAGGCACTGCTATTATATATCATTTTTTCCTCTATTTGATAAAGCCCACTGGTGCTGGAAGGAAGCAAGGAAGGGCATTAAGAAGCATATAGCCCAGCAATGGCTAGCAAAATTGTTAGGAAAAAGGAAAGCAAAGTAAACCAAAGTGTACTACTTATATGCCACCTCATAATGCTTAAAGCACTCTCTGGGCAGTTTACAATTTAATTATGCAGGCTACACATTGTCCCCACCCCCAGCAAGCTGGGTACTCATTTTACCGACCTCAGAACAATAGAAGGCTGAGTCAACCATGAGCCGGCTACCTGGCATTGAACTCCAGGTCATGAGCACAGTTACTGTATATTTGCAGTACAACAGTTTAACCACTGTGCTATCTTGAGCCACATGATTGTTGACAATCAGAATCAGTGAGGATGGTGGAATTAGCCAAAATTACATTATATAGACTTTCAGATTTCTTGGTCTTCACCCCCAGAATCTTAGCCAAGCCAGAATTCTGTTGGCTTTACTCACAAATTTACACCTCATAGAAGCTTTCCATTATTTAACAGCTAAGGAGGTCCTGTTGTTTGTAGCGGGGAGACCCTTAATCACTTAGGTGGCCATGAACCTGGTCTTGATGTGTCACTCTCCCCCTGAAGGATGAGGTATAAAACCTGTGTGTGCTTCTGGACCCCGCCCTTTCAATGAAAAAAAAAAGATGTCAGATGTGGCCAGGTCTGCCTTTTACCATCTGAGGCAGATTGCAGACCTCTGCCTCAACATTTACCAACAACAACTAGTCCATGTTCTTCTACTCTCGAGAACAGATAGACTATTGCAACACTCTTTGTGTTGGGCTGCCTTCAAAGGCAGTTTGGTCATTGCAGCAAATGCAGAATGCAACAGCCAGGCAGGCTAGTAGAACATCACAATCTGAACATATGCCACCTCTCCTGGCAGATCTGCATTGGCTGTTTGTATGCTTCCGGGTAAAGTTCAAAGAACTTATGTTTACATTTAAAGCCCTTAACAGTTTCAGGCCTTGCTACCTGTCTACCCTTCTTACTTGTACCACATACACTGGGATGATGCGGGTAGCGATCTTGAGGGAGGCCCGAAAATCTGCCACTCAAGACCAGGCCTTCTCAGTGGTTGCTCCATCGTTTTAGAATTCGCTCCACCTGAGGTAAGGTTAGTCCCTTCCCTCCTTGGTTTTAGGAGACAAGTCAAAACCTGGATTTTTTTCACAAGACTTTTATGGTCTTACCCCAGAGTAATCTTGCCAAACAATGGAGCTCCCCCATTCATTATATATTTGCCTTGCTTTACTGCATTATTTATCTGTATTGTATTGAATATTTTAAACATTTAATCTATATCTTTTATCAGGTATTCTATCAGATCTCATTACATACTATTCTGGCCTCTTTGCTGCCCTGAATAGTGACTGTGCCACTAATTGGGCAGGATAAATAAATAAATAAATAAATAAATAAATAAATAAATAAATAAATAAGGCTCCACCAGCCATTTCAACTTACAAAGTTTTGCTCATTGACCTAAGTTACTTCCCATGACTGCTTATGATTTGCATCTTCAAAATTTGAAACAGGTTAGACATATGAAAATACAAGGAAAACTTCTTTGCTCACACTTCTGAAATTTTGGATATTAGATTGTATTGTATGTTTTAATTGATTCTGTGACTGATCAATAGGAAATATTTGTAGTTGACTTTTCACATATACTGTTGTGCATTGAACTTTGACCGTCACATGCCAAGTCTGTTTCTTAGAGTTAGTTTCTCCCTCCCCCCCTCCCCAAGACAAACCCCAACCACTACTTCCTGCATGTGTCATATTTATGGAACGTTATGAGAATAAAGACAATATGTTTTCCCCCAAGATTATGATTAAACATAATGTCATTTCTCATCAGAAAGACACATCCGCGCCACAGGGGTGTATGTCAGTGTTGTGATATTTGTATATACATAATGCTGTGTGAGTATCACTTAATTTGGAGCATTGCCCTAACAAAGAACAAAACAACAGAAAGAAAGGCTTACTGATGTCAAGTTCACAGATCATAGGAAATGTATCACCAATAAATAGATGAATAAATAAACATATCACATTTCAAATTGTGCTCCTCAGTGGGTATGTTTCTCAGCTGCAATATGGTTGTATTTCTCAAAGTCCCATCCACATTATTTCAAAATTGTCTTTCAGAATTTTTCATAATAAGCAGCTTCTGTTCATAATACAACATTTCTGTATGAGACTCCAACAAAGAATCAACAGCATAATGAAATGGTAGGAAACTGTATAATAAATCAAATGCTTAAGAAACAAAAACTGAGATTGGTGCCAATTAGAATGATTTGCCTCTCTAGAATAAGTCAAGGTAGTTGCAGTGAGCAGAAAATATAATGCTGAAAATCCACTTTCTCTTGTCCGTAAGAGCCCTGGGAAGAAAGTATATTTTGCTTAGAATATACAATAAAATATTATCCCAAGAGCATGAATACATTTTCACCCCATGGCTCATGGTATATAAACCTGCATTTCAAATTTCCAGGAAAAACAAAAATATCTTTATCATGGTCAATGGTTATCCAGGTTCAAGGGTACTAGAAATTCAAAATATCCTTAATTTTATTAGCCCAGTACAGTAGTACCTCGGATAACAACTGCCCCAGATAACGGATAATTCGGATAACAACTGCAAATTTCTGGGTATAGGGCTGCCTCTGATAACTAATTTTCCCTATGGTCTATCTCAGATAACGAATCACAATTCCTAGGTATAGGTCTGCCTTGGAGAATGAATTTTCTCTATGGGCTGCCTTGGATAACGAATATTCCTATGTGCTGCCTCGGATAACGAATTTTCCTTATGGACTGCCTCAGATAATGAATTTCCAGCATGCATCAGTAAAAAAGTTATCCCGGGTGAAATTGCATCTGTACCTTTAAAGTGCACTTTTTAAAGAGTTTTAAGCAAAAAACCAGGTGTCTGTGCCTTTTTCCTAGGCTCCAGAACGGATTAAACGGTTTCCCATTCATTCCTATGGGAAACTGTGTTTCGGATAATGATGTGTTTTGGATAACAACTAACCTCGGAGAACGAATTACCATCGTTATCTGAGGCACCACTGTACTTTCAACAGACTTGCCTGACATTCTTACAACTTACCTGTACAGTGGTACCTTGTATAACAGACAGCTTGTATAACAGAAAATTTGTACAACATAAAAAATTCCGGAGATAGGGGAAATTTGCTTAACATAATTGCCTATGGGGAAAATCCGTACAACATAAAAATGGGATTACTCTGCTTTCAATGCATTCCTATGGGAATTTGTATAAAGGAAAATTTGCTTAACATAATTTCATTTGGAACGAATTAATTCCTTTATACAAGGTACCACTGTATATGTTTGACCTTTCATTCTGCGTTTCCACACATCTCTTCAGCTTTCTATATTTGAGTTCATGCCTACTATAGACCTACTTATTCATAATATGTATATACATATATCTCCGAATCACTGAAGGATACTTGCAAGGAGTAGGTATAAAGCTACTTTAGATGATGAATAGATCCAGCCTACCCCCACATCCGCTGAAGTAGCCTTACTGTCCAATTCTTTGCATGTCTTTTCAAAAAATAAACCCAACTGATTTCATTATTGTTTGCTTTCTACAAGTACAAGTAGGATTGCAAGCTTAGAGCTAAATCCAATGACTAATCCCAAGGAAGGGATACCTGTTAAATCAACTGAAAAATTCGCTATTTACATAGATCCCATTGATCCAGTATGTCTACTATATCTGGGACTAGCAATTGCATTCAGCCCTCCACCCCACCCATTGAATCATATGGTTGTGTTTACTCTCACGTTTCTGAGGTGAGTAGAAAGGTCAGTATGATTCTTCATAGGTAAAAAAATTAGTGCTACCGCAGGGGACTAGAAGCACTACTAAATTGTGTCGAGATGCATGCTTTTCATTATGCTACATAGTTTTATCTTGGTGTTCAGCAAGACATTATTTCCTAAGATGTGACTTTATGATTGTATTTATTGAGATATAGTGCTTCATCAGGCTGAAGAAAGCCATTCTGTTATATTAAATTTTCTGCTAAAGCCCAACTCACACATTGTGACATGGAAAAATCAATAGAAAAAGCTGGCTAGTTCCAAATTTTGTACTGGAAAATTCATTTTTGATGTATGATGAGCCAAATGAATACTAAACTATTGTGACAGCGGTAGAAGAAATAAAATGGCCATGACTATATAATGAAAGGCTTACATACTAGGATGGAAATGTCAAGCCTTCGAACATGTGAATTTGCTGTTTACTACTTCAGCAACAATAGGGGGAAGAGAAAAAGACAAATTGTATGGTTGTATTTATTAGGATTAAGTAAATGGTGTGCTGACGAGTTTATTATATGGTGACCTTTTCCATGGTTTTCTAGATGTAAAGGACCCCAAAGTGGTTTACCATTCCTTTCATCCGGGAGTGCTCTGCAACTGTTCATCTCACTGAAGACTTACACAGACTGGCTGTTCTGCCAGGAAACACAGCAGGGACTCACTCTCCCAACCCCTGATTCCAGTGGACAAGTACTAATGTTGCATAATATGGATGTAAATTATGGGATATCACATAAGTACTGAGCTGGTTGCATCATGTCAAAAATACCTGAGAGTTGCAGGCTCAGAAGAGGTGAAGCAAAACAGGTTGATGAAGCAGTTTTTATGTAAGGACAAGCTCTTGAATCCAGCTAAGCTTTTGTGGTCTGCATGTAGAAACAGTCAAATAATGGGTTTTTACTGTGCATGCATCATTAGCAATGTGTAGCTGTGACCAGACTGAACAACCAGCTTGGAGATCGATTGTATACAAATAGGACTTCCTGAGAAGAGAGGGAGAGGCCAAATGATTTGCCACGACATATTTCGAACCCAGCATTCTGTGATGCTTCTATGTTCTTGCCCTTTTTATATTTTTCCCCAACAGGTAAAAACCTCTGGCTCTCTAATTGCTTTTATTGTCTTCTCTGAGCCCTCTCCAAATGGCTAAAAACTTCCAGGTGATGCCACTCCCCCAGAGTAGAATTCAGATAGGCTTGTAGCAAAGAGTGTGTTCCATGCTTGATGCCATTTTGAGAGAGAGAGAGAGAGAGAGAGAGAGAGAGAGAGAGAGAGAGAGAGAGAGAGAGAGAGAGAGAGAGAGAGGAGGAAAATGATACTTTCAGGGACTACAGCTCCCAGAATGCCACAATAAACTGCTCCCAGGAGATTTGGGGTGTTATAACCAGCCAAAATATAACTTTCCCCATGTCTAAATTGTAATCCAAATGATGCCTAATATTACAACAGTGGCTCTTCCTTCCTTCCCATGGGAAACATTTTGAATTAATCCTTTGCTCTAATTTCTACTTTAAAAAAAGAAAAAGAACTGAATGTACACTATATATAAATATGTAGATACACATATAATTACTATCCTGAAATTCAAAATACATACTCTGCATGACTGAGTCTTTATAACAGGTATTCAAGGATATTGTCTGGGATGCATGATTGCTATATCTCTTTGAAATATACAAATGTCTTTTACTCCCCCGTGGGATTCCAAATCTCCCTTTAGAAATATGGTGGCCTTTAAAACACTTATCACCAAGAGTACAGTTTCACTATAGGGAGAATAATTGCTTCTTCAGAAAGATTCTGACCTTTCAGTTAATAGAAAATTGCTGCCATTTTCCTCTGACTCTCATATTCACAATGTTCTGAACATATATATCCACAATTTGGATAGATGTTACTTAATGTATGAAATTCAGGGTCCTTTATTTGAAGTTTCCCTAAGATCTCTTGCTTATTTACTCTTTTCCTGCCCATTTTGCACAGTTCTCCTGTTTCACAGCTCAATTCCTCTGTGAGAGGAATTTTTCCCCAGTGCATTTCGCCTTCAACTCCCTTTCCCCCACCTCTGACCCTCTTATCTTCACTTACCCCACTGTTCCTTCTTGTTTTCACTTCTAGACCTTGCCTGCTCTAATATCTTCTTCACTAATCTTGTCTGTTGATTCCCCCCCCCGCCATAATTCCTGGTCCCTGTTTCCATCCAACGATGCAGTCATCTTCTTCTTCCTACTACTTGACAGTCTTCCTTATCAGAGTTCCCCTGTATTCTTCCTGAACGCAGACCCATTAATAAAGAAAATCACATTTTACTTCCCTTATATAAATGGTTAAACAGGGTATCTGTGAATATTTCAATCAATAATTCAGAAGACTCAGTGGCCTATGGTTTGCATGTGTGATATTCCAGGATTTCTGGGAATATTAGTGGAAAAGAATGGGACATTTTTTAAAAAAATTGATTCATCATGATTTGTGATTAGTCGGGGCTGACTAATCAACATATCAATGAAGCAATAAATTTTCACTGATGAATCAACAAATTGATTCATCTTCCATTTAAAATGCTCTAAAAAAATAACTCTGTAGCATTTAGAGTCCCAGGTTTGCAGGGTTCCTTCTGTTGATTCTCCTCTATAAGCCCTGGAAGCTTAGTGAAGAGTTATACCCCCAAAGTAGGGGCCCCAAGAAAAGTGTCCTTTGGAAACTGAGTTGTGGAATGCCAATATTTACCAAACCTGGGGGGATTGTAGAAGAGATTCAGAGTAGAGATGGGCACGACTCAGAAAAATTGTTCGTTTTCATTTTCGTTTTCGGCTAGGGGTCCGTTTCGGCTCGTTTCCGTTTTCGTGAGCTAATTTCAAAATTTTTTGTTTTCGTTTCGTTACGTAACGAAAATGAAAAAACGAAAATGAAAACGAAAATTTTTTCGTTTCTTCCCATTTAGCTCCATTATGTGTTTTTCCAGTAACGAAAAACAAAAATTGGCTCGAAATTAGTCGTTTCGTTTCCGTTTCCATTCCAGTTCTGAGCCGTTTTTCGTTTTTCGTTTCGTTACGTAACGGAAACGAAAAACGAAAATGAAAATGAAGTCGTGCCCATCTCTAATTCAGAGGAAGCTCTAGAGTCTAGGTATCTTAAATGAACTTGCCTGAGTGGGACCTCTATTTGGTGTGCATAACTCAGACACCAAAACTCTAATATCCACTGCAGAAAATCATTCTTGTCTGCTGCTCTCTAAGCATATGTTGCTTATCTGTTGGATATATACCCAAGAACTCGGAAGTTTTTCAAAGTGTCTTAGAACTCAGTAATATTGGTATAAAAGAAATAATATTCCTCAGCCTTGTAAAAAAAAAGGACAACACAAATGGGGAAGGATATGAGGAGAGAAAGGGAAGGTAAGATAACTCAAAAGTCAAACTATGTGACACAATCAGCATGTACAAACAGGGCCTTAAGGGCTGGAAGTATCACACCATGTGTGTTCACTAATCTCAGTATCTTGCATGTCTTGTTAAGTTTTAAAAATGGGTCACTGCAATGTAATCACAGGCGTAATTTGCAAGTCTAATCACTCAGGCTCATCTCTGAAGAAATCCGTGGTACCATTTTTTAAAGTGTGACCTAGATGCCTTGTGTATTTAATTCTCAGGCACAGACTCAGACTTTTCCATTCATGGCAGACTGTTGGATGACAGTTGGGAAATAGTAGATGGAGATATCTTCTCAAGAAGACAGATAATGATCCTGTTCCCTCATCTCCTTCCCCTTCCCAAGGATATGTGGCTGAATGGTAGCATGGGGAATGAAATACATGGGGAAATGCTGCAGCTCAATGGAAGAGCATTGGCATATTCAAATTTGATCCTTATAGGAACGGCAGAAACTTCTGAGTCCTTGAGAAAAGGCTACCATTCAGTGAATGTAACACTGAAGGAAATACACAGGCATGTCATAAAGTCCAAGACCACTTTTGCAATAAACAATTTATTGAGTGATGCCGTTTTACCAATGATGACACAAAATAACTTTGATAGTTTTTGTGGAGGAAAACAAATCACTTCATAGGAGCTATGCCTTTGTGAATTACTATGACAGACTTACTACAAACACTACAGATTACGACTAGAAAGCTTTTCTCAGATAACTGTCAAAGAAAATGCATTTTTATAAATATCTGGAATCATTGTGGTGTTCCATCAATTGCAAGGGATTTCAGTGATTTAGAGAAAACATGCATTTCTGTGCTCCCATTATAAGATAGTTTCTTCTTATCGTATCTCAGGTTTAAAAGTGTTCTGCTTATATACCGCCCCATGCCACTTCAAGTAGTCTCTGGGTGGTTCACAGTTTAATTACAGTATGCAGGCTACACATTGCCCCACCCCAGCAAGCTGGGTACTCAGTTTACCGACCTCGGAAGGATGGAAGGATGAGCCTGCTACCTGGGATTGAACCCCTGGTCATGAGCATAGTTTTGCCTGCAGTATAGGAATTAAACCACTGTGCCATGGGGCTCAGCTTTATTGGCTATAAATCTCAAGGAGAACATTCATCAAATTAGATATACACCACTAAAACCTTTGAGTTTTACAATTTCCAGTGGTATACTTTTTTTAAAGAAAGTATTGGCACTGATATAAATGGAACCTCAGGAGTATGCAAAGCACGCACAGATCTATTGTTCTCTCTGTCAATGCTAACCTGTTCCAGCAGGTATTTCTTGCCCTCTCTGTGGATGATTTACAGTGTTACAGGGAGAAGGTCCTTCCCTGAGTGGGCTATAGGCTGTGGTAAGGACTTTGCTAAGGGAAAGGTGGGAACAGTTGTTTTAGATGATGTCTGTGTTGCTATGGGCATTTCAGTACCTGGCGAATGACTGCAGTAATCCATTGGGGGACTACATGATCCACTACTTGTTTGCTTGCTTCTATGCTTTCTTTACCAGCTTTCTCCTTTAAAAGGGGCCCAAGGAGTCTCATGTTAGGTAGCTAGCATCACCAGTCAGGCCAACAGATGCAATTTAATTCTATGGCCACAATAGAATACAAGAGTTACGCTGTAGCTATCAGGTTATGCAAGGGTATCATAGGAGTTGGTTGTCCATCTCAATTTAGCCTGGGTTGCAGCACTGGGTAGGGCCTTCCTCAGTTTACTGTGTGTTGCTGTAAGGGGGCCAGACAAATTCAATTGCACTTTCCAGGTCACATCTGGAATGGAGGAAGAAACGCTAGCGTGGCAACAATTCAGCAGTGAAGTTAATGGAAAATCTTCCATGCATACCAAATTCTGTGTGGAGCGTGGCCTTCAGGATCGTTCAGATACCAAAGGGTTCCAGGAGTGCTGAATTTACTCTTGAGGTAGCTCTGCTGGAGAATGGCCATAGGAGTGGAAGCTAGGTTTTTTATAAATTGATTAACCTGGAATTCTGTGATATACTTGGAATTGGTATGAACGAGTTGAACAGAGACCAGCTTAACAGTAGTTTGGGTACAACAGACAGGCAGGCAGAAGAGATGGGCATGACCAGAAAAAATGACGTTTTGAGTTGTTTGTCGGGACAGGTCCATTTCGGGTTGTTCCCATTTGTCACGATAATTTTCAAAAATTTGTCGTTTCCGTTTGTCGTTTGTGGTTGGGGTTGGGGTTGGAGTTGGTGGGCTCTGGGAGGCACCTCTCTGGATGCCTCTGACGTCTGACCCACTAAGAAGGGAAGAGAAGCGTTTTACGGAGCCGCCGCGTACCATACATTAATACATTATGTTAGGGTGGGGGGTAAGTAGCAGAGGCACCTCCCTCTCTGGGTGCCTCTGACTCACTAAGAAGGGAAGCATACTAGAGTACTGGCGTACAGGTTAGGGAATGGGATAGGGGTAGGGGATAGTGGGCTCTGCGAGGCACCTCTATGGGTGCCTCACTTTGACCCACTAAGAAGGGAAGTGTACTTGCGTCCGGATCTGGGTTAGGGTTGGGGTTAGGGTAAGAGCTAGGCTTAGGGTTACGGTTAAGGTTAGGGTGGGTTAGTGGGCTGCACCTCTGGGTGCCTCTGACCCACTAAGAAGGACAGCATACTGGCGTATGGGTTAGGGTTAGGGTTAGGGTTAGGGCTAGGGTTAGGGTTTGTGGGCTTTTAATGCCCTCTCTGGCACATCCAGAAGTCTCAGTCAAAACCTGGCCATGCGATTGGTGGAATGGCTCCAAAAATTTGCATGGTCCCATCCCATGGCCAGCCCATCATTGCGCATGCGCAGGTGTAAAAAAATAAAAATAAAATAAAATAAAATAAAATCAATGGAGACGTTTTATTGCAAGAAAAACCCACTGCTGCTACTATAAAAAATCAGGCATTTAAAATACCTAAGTTTCAAATGTTTCTGTGGTGCTTTGGTGGGTTTTTGGACCACGATTTCAAAAAACAAAATATTGCAGTCGCCATTTTGGATCCCCCCCGCACCGCATGGCAAATGGAGACGACGAGGATGCCCCCCCCAGCCTGGTACCAGCAGCCCAGGAC
>JAHTLZ010000007.1:15435763-15446355 GCA_023846285.1 Phrynocephalus versicolor | reverse complement strand
CCCCCCCCCAGAAACCACCCCTCTCTGGTAGGTGCCCTCACTGAGGCAGGCATATTTTCGCCTGCTTTTATGGCCAGGTATCGGGGTTTTTTTTTTAATTTTTAAAACTTTTTTTCTGTGCTGCTTGGCATCGCGTGATCGCCACGATGCCATGAACGACGACAAACCCGACCAAATTTGTCTTTTATCGGGTCGGGTTCGAGCTGGAGCAGAGTAATTCCCGTTACCGTTCTCGTTACGTAACGAGAACGACAACCGAAAACAGAAACGAGGATTTCGCCGAGTCGTGCCCATGTCTAACAGGCAGTAGTGTCTTAAGCTGATGCTTGAGCCTGCAAAAATCACTGGATTGTGCACCTGTTAGGCCCTTTACCCTTCATTACCCTTCTGGGTCCCACTTAGGGGATGATGACATTTCAGGGGTGAGATAGGGCCATGGGTTAGCCAATGGCCTCAACACACACCGTAGCGATGCCGCGGTGAATGGGTAATTCCAAAATGTAGAGATAAGGTGAGTTTGATGCAGGTTGGGAATTTCCCTGGGGACCATCTGTTGCATTTGTGTGTTATAGGTCAGGGGTGTGCCCTTGGTTCATATAAGGTTGTATGTGTCCTGCCTTTGGTGGTGGGGCCCTGTGTGTGTGTGTGTGTGTGTGTGTGTGTGTGTGTGTGTGTGTGTGTACCAGATTGAATTCTGCATTGGTGAAGTGATCACTGATGTATATTGTGGAATTGTGGAATTTGTTGTCTTTTTAAATGCTGTAAACCGCTCGGAGTTCCCCACCAGGAAGACGGGCGGTATATAAGTCCTATAATAAGTCCTATAATAAAGGGGATATGTACTCCATGGGCCTCTCTTCCCCCAGTATCCTGATGTCACATATGGTCTTGGACCAAGATTTTTTAATGAGAAGTTTGAAGCTTTGCTTTGTAAGGCCCAAGCCTTAAGGGTTTGGTGGGGCACATTGTGGGTGAGTTAATGTTTGTCAAGTTGGATCTCCAGTTTGCTGATGTGGTACTGCCTATAGTAAGGTTACCCTATCTCATGGTTTGATGAGATTGGTTGGGTCAATTATAGCATTACATCCAGGAGCATTGCTCCACTACAATGGTACAGAGATTTTGAGGGCTTAGAGCCATGACAGTGACTTTCTGTTTGATATAAGGAAAATGCATTATAGGTCTAGTTTTGAGGGTAGTATTTATTTATTTATTATATCTATAGACCATTCCATCTAGTTGCATGGCTACTCTAAGGCCTTTGTAGGCTGTTGTTGTAAGTGGTACTGGAGATCCTATTCATTACAAATAGAAATTATCTCAGCAGTGTCACTAGTGGGATATGTGCCCCTTCAAAATGCAGACACCTCTTCTACAATGAAGGACATTTTCTTGCATTTGTTTTGTTTTGATTTCTTGCAGGTTCACATCTGTAGGAGGTCAAGATTCAAGAGCTTGCTTGCAGGGCACAGTTTTGTTTTGAACCTCCCATGAGGCAGCCATATCTGCCAGGGCTGCAGTCTGAGTTCAGATGCTTGCTTCAGTGCTCGGGAAAAGCGGCATAGCTATGAGTGGGACTGTTGCTGCTGGTATTTGGGAGGCAGATTGCAGCTGTAGAGTCAAATGGGAATGATGGGAATTTGGCTGGCTTAGTCATTGATATTGCTGATGGTCTAAATCTACAGATCTTACAGTGAAATGCTGGGATTGTGCATGTGGGTAGTACACAAGATAATACTTCCATAGTTGTCATGCGATTGGTGCATTATTATTGAACATCTGGATTAAAGGTTTCTTTGCACAGAGTTTTATAAGGTGATGATTTCCATTTGTCCCTATTGGGGTTGGACAAATTTTGAGAGAAACTTCAGTGGTGCCTTTTGGGTGAAGTTAGCAGTCTGATGGGGTGGACAGTATGATGTTGGTTAGCTCTTCCCATGCCTGGTAGTGCAGAATGAGAAGTGAATATTGTGGTGAGTTCTCAATAGGCACAAGGGTGTTATTGTGCCTACTGTCATGGCAACTAGAATCCCAACATTTGTTTGCCGGGATGATTGTGCATGGGTCAGGGGAGACCTGGATGATGTCTGTCTAAATTCAGGATCAGGAGGATTGGGTGGTGGGATGATGAGGAGGGTCACCCAGTTTTAGCCAGCTAGGTATAAGCCATCCAGGGGACAGATCTAACCAGCGGTTTGAGACTTACATGTCTGGGGAAAAGAAAGGAATAACAGATACCCTTCCAGAATGGATTTTTGTCTTGTGAGACATCCCATAGGGAATTTTTCTCTTGTGAAGCATGTCTATTCCTGGAAATTTCATTCGTCTTACGAGTATTTTGTCTTATGGAGCATTCACATTGCAAGGTACCACTGTACAACAGCTCTGCTATCTTCAAATAATTTTATAGGTGGTCCAGGTCAGATGTCATTGTCCTCCATCTGTAACTGCCATATTTTCTCATTTTTCCATTTTTTTCATACCCAAAATAAAAGTTTCAGGAGAAAAATAACAGTTTTATAAAAACAATTCATGACCTAATACAGTGGTACCTTGTATAACGTAATTAATGTGTTCCAACTGAAATTACGTTATACAAATTTTCCGTTATACAAGTTGCAATTTCCCATAGGAATGCATTGAAAACAGATTTAATCTGTTCCAATGCATAGCCAAGACCAGGGCTGTCCAACTTTGATGTCCTACCTGATGGTCCCCAATGTCCCCCATGGTCGACTCTCAGGGTGGCAGCAGCACAGGTGCCTCGAGGACCCCCAGGGGGGTGCCAGGTGGTTGCTGCCGCTGCCCCTGCTGCCTCAGCCTTGGCCACCGAAAAGGGTGCGGAGGGGTGCCCAGGGACAAAATCAGTTTTTTGTGTCCCCCCCTCTTCTATACAGGTGTACACGTGAGTGCTCATGCACACGCACACGCACACACACACCTCTCTCTCGCTCAGGTGCGCCCTTAGCTCCCTCTGGTGAACGGAGCTGCGCAGACGCGAGGCCAGCAGAAAGTCCACGGGAAGGGCTGCTGCGCCTTCTTCCTGACCAGGGTGCCTTGCAGCTCCGGCGGCAGCAGCAGAGGGGCATGGGTGGGTCGGGAGGGGGTAGGAGCTCCCAAGCGCGGTGGCGGCGGTGGCGGGTCTTCTCCAGGAACCCACCCCACTCACCCGACCCTCCTGTGGAGGACAGGAAGTGCCTTACAGCCTGGCAGAGCCTGCCAGCAAGATTGGTGGATGAGGTGGAGCTAATTCCCTACCTCCAGAATTTTTTACGTTGTACGGATTTTCCGTTATACAAACCTTACGTTATACGAGGTATGACTGTATCTATAAAGCTTATGTGTTGACTTTAATGGATTATAATTATGCCAAAAGTTTACATCGAACTGCCTAGAGATGCCCTGAGCACATCCAATCTCACCTGATCTCAGAAGCTAAGCAGGGTCAGGCCTGGCTAGAACTTGGATGGGAGACCACCAGGGAATATTAGGTGCTATAGGTGCCTGGAGTAGGAACTGGTAATCCACTCCAGTATTCCTGCCAAGAAAACTCCATGGACATGGGGTCACGAAGAGTTGGTCACAACTGTAACAACACAAAAACAACAATGTTTTTACATCATGAGGAGAGAAGAATTTTCCTATGCTACTAACCCAAAATGTTTATATTTTCCTACTGTAAGCACATGATTTCCAGAAATGCAGAACAATGTACAACAGTGTTTCCACTCCACAGCAATAGCACCACAAAAAGCTAAATGGTTTAGGCATCTGGCTACGGAGCGAGACCTTGGGCATTTGATTTTCAACTGTGCTTCCCTGACTGGCTTGGACTTGATGATCCAGAGGGCCCCCTTTAACTCTGCAGTTTTAATATTATTATTTTCCATACTCAGAAATGAAGAACCTTTGTGACTTGAGCAATTAAAATTGTTTGTCAAGACAAGAGCCAAATGGCTTTTTTCTGATTTTTCTAGGATTTGTTTTAATTGGGCACACAGATATTCTAACAAAAGAAGGTGGGGTAAGAAAAAAATTCTTATGTCTTATTTACAAACACAGATATTTTCTAAAGGCAAATGCTTAATATGAGGAAGCACAAGGTTTCATTTCTCTCAACTCCATCCAGTGTTCAACATTATGTAGGAATGTTGATTACATAATTGTACAAATAAGATATTCAGGGTTGCCTTTTTGCTTTCCATCAATAGACATTTGCATGATGTAAAAGAGAAGCAAATGCAGGGTAGCTGCAAAGCTGAGGCAATGCAGAATGTGGAAAAGAAGTATAGGGGTACAAGGCAGTATAATTAACTTACAGCCAGCTTTGATATTTTGGAAATTGGCATCAGTATTTCTTCCTTCAAAGGAAATATGAAATATTGGCTGAACTTCTATCGCTCAGCATAGTAAGTCATACTGGATGAGTTTCATTGAATAAGTGGGACTTGGTGAGTCACCAACCATGTTTGTATGTTCCTTTGATGCTAATGGCCCTATTCTAGTTGCAACGTACATTGCAAAAGTGTATACGTAGCAATTAAAATGGGTTGGATCAGACTAAACAGAGTTGCTAGACAGTTTGTACCATGACTGTTCACATCCATACAGATCCCATGCAACCCTACTGAACCCTCAGCAACCTGGTGTAAATTTGCTAATACCATGACGTGGATTAAGACGAGAGCAACTTCATGAAATTGGCAAATCAAATATTTTATTGGCTCTGTGAAATTGCTGAGGAAGTGGAAAGTAAATGTAAGTTAGGTCATGCATATGCACTGTATCACTTTTTTTTTTAAAAAAAAAGACAACTGGAATGCTTCCTCCTAATGTTTTTGTTTGCTTTTCATTTAAAGCTCCAGCTGAAAGCCTGCCCGATTCAGCTGTAGACAGGATCTCCACAGGCAAGGGCTAGAAAAGTACTGGTAGGAATGTTCTGGGGACAATTTGGCTTGATGATGTCAAAAAGGAGTGAATCAACTTGTCCTCGCAGCCATCCAAACAATAACCCTATGCTGCTGCGGTTGCTCTCTAAGTCACTAGTACAACCTGGGTCCAAGCTACCTCAAAGATTGAATCTCACAGTATGAACCAACTTGGGTGTTAATGTCACCAGGAGAAGCCCTTCTCTCCATCCCGCCACCCTCGCAGGAATATCTCATAAGAGAACACATCAAAGGGCCTTCTCTGTTGTTGCTCCCAGACTTTGGAACTCCCTCCTGCTGGAGGCCAGGACTGCACCATCTCTGCTGTCTTTCTGGAAACAGGCAAATACCTTTCTCTTCAGGCAAGCTTTCTCTGAATGGACTACCTATTATGTGTCTTTTATATGAATCTATAGGATCACATAACCTTTGTATTTATAACTATTTATATAATCTTATGTGATTACATTGACACTATGTTTTCATTGTCAGTCACTCACAACTGTACATGGAACTTTACTCTCCTTTTAACTGCTCATGTTCTCTTGTAACTTTACATGGAACTTTACTCTCCTTTTAACTGCTCGCGTTCTCTTGTAGCTTTAATATAATGTTGCCTATTAGTGCTGTAACATGTCCTTCAATTCCCTGTTCTCAATATGTGAACATGTCTTAATTGGACTGGACTGTATATTATCCCTCAGTACTGCAAGCCTCCTTGGGTCCTTTTCCAAGGAGAAAGTTGGGGTAAACATACTCTAAAATAAATAAATAAATAAATAAATTAAATAAATTGAATAAATAAATAAAGTGGGCCCATTGGAAGCAATAGAAATTATGGGGGAATTTGCTCACCAATGTCCCACTGATTCAGTGTGCCTACTCTATTGTGCTTTACTATGCTAAACAAGTAGATTTCAGCCATACAATCCTAGAGAGGTACTGAGTGAATTTTGTACTTCAGAAAAAAATAAAATGTCTTAAGAAATTGTTAATTTTCTCTATATTAGTGTTTTCAAATTTAGCATACACATTTTACTTCTAAGCTAAATATGGGCTTCTGTATTTGTGAGGGCATCACTAGATGGTGATTGGTTCCACATCTGGAAGCAATACAACTTTAAGACAAAACAACTGTTTATTCTAATACGAGCTTGCCTTTGCCCGTGTTGTGCAAAAAGCCAGCTTTTGTTTTGTAATTGGTCAGATGGCAGACAGCACAGCTCCTTGCCTGTCTGATGTTTTGGACACATCAACAATTTCCTTGCCTGGAGAGGAAATATAATAAGAAGGAATAAATATCTGGCCTGATATTTGATCTGACCCTGAGTAGGGTTCATTATATAGGAACTCCCTTTTAGTGTGCAAAGGGTAAACTAGCGTCACAAAGATTTTAGTCCACAATAAAGATACCAACCCAGCTTGAATCACAGCCCATCCTGCCAAACATGTTTGAAATGGGCCAGTTTGCACCAGCAGCACAAGGTGACCATTGGCAAAAACTAGACGCCAACCTAAATTCATACTATAGCTTAGTGAAAAAAGTATCTGGCTGTATAGCCAGATGTTGGGAACAGATAGGCCTATCAATATCTACAAAACATCAAGGTTATATGCCACCAGGTTTAAAGGAAGTATGCCTCTGAATACCAACTTCTGAGAAACCACAATGGGAGTGAACGACTCACCTCTTAAGAACATAAGAACATAAGAAGAGCCATGCTGGATCAGGCCAACGGCCCATCTAGTCCAGCTTCCTGTATCTCACAGTGGCCCCACCAGATGCCCCTGGGAGCGCATGAGACTAGATATCTCTCTCCTGATTACACTCCCCTGCATCTGGCCCTTGAAGTACCCCGGTTTTAAGCCTGGCAATTACACATCTCCATCATGGTTTGTAACCTGTGATGGACTTTTCCTCCAGGAATCTGTCCAATCCCCTTTTGAAGGCATCCAGGCCAGATGCCATCACCACATCCTGTGGCAGGGAGTTCCAAAGACTAACTCTTGGTTCCCAAAAGTTGTTTGATGGTCTAGTATTGTACATAGAATGTTCAATGAGAGAAACTTTTGATCAAACCCACCAATGCTCTTCTTGCTGTTTGTAGCCACCCATTTTTTTTTACTGTTGACTTCCTGTCCTTAATCTAACTAAACATTTACACTGTGTATTGTTCTGTGCTGAGTTTATTTTTTTTAATTAATGCAGAGTCTCACCTGGCTGATCCCATAGTACAAAGCTTGGAAAAAGATCAGTTTGTAGGCTTGCTATCATGATCAGCAAGATTTGGGGAGTGATCCTCCACATTCCCAACTTTTGTGTTTGAGGCAATAAATCAAATGCTTCTTCCTCCAAAAGAACTAGCAAATGCATGATCACAGAAACAAAAATGGGCCCCACTTCTGGAAGAGGAGGCAGCTTCCAACCTTCCTGTGGTGACAAAATCAAGCCATGATTACTTACTGAATCAATGGCTATCCTTTTAGTGCTCTGGTTGATTTGTTCCTAACAAAGACTGCTGTGAGCGATAACTATTCAAAATAGCATAACTGTTCAATAAGAGTTAGAGGCATATCTGCACAGGGCAGGGAGATACCCTTTCCATATATGGTCTGTAAGGCACCTCTGGTTGGAGGAGGAGCCATATACTGTACATCCCTTTGTAGTGCTCATTGTATTGCAGACTTGAGATGGTTCCGGTAGTCATCTGAAGTGGTGCTGCCATTTTCACATCAGTTTGAAATCGAAAGGAATGAGGTAATTTCTGTGAGAAATTCCTTCCCATTTTGGCCTTGGTTCTTCTACAGAAGCTGCAGAAATCTCATTGGATCAGTTTGCTAGTGGTATTTGATTTTGGTCTTAAATTGTTCATTGCAGTGATGCTAAGAAGCAGAATACAGCCTAGGAGAACTGTAATACTGTATTAGGCAAAAAGTGTATGTGAAAAAATGCATAAAATATCATTGCAGTACAACTAGATTTGGAACACCAGCACACACAAACAAACAAAAAAAGAGGAAGAAAAAAAGAAGTCAGAAATGCATCAAGAAATCTGGTCACAAAGCATACGGAATATATTCTCAAAGCAAGTAAAATATGCAAATCTACATTATGAATCCAGCCAGAGATGACAAAGATCAGATATTATGGGATTTGTAGCCCAACTGTCTGGAGGACAGCTGCTACCCATTTTAAACACCTGTAAGTTTCCCCATTTCCTGGTCTGCTCAAGATACATGATCAGATCCTACTTCTTGATAACTGGCTTTGTGTTTATAAATGAATTTAGAAAAGTGGGGTTTTGGACCAGAATTTTCCAGCCAGCAAGGCAGTGGCTTTTATTTTCAGAGATCCTTGGGAGTGCAGTCCATAAAAGTAACTTTTCAATACTCTGAGCGAAAACGGTATAGAGATAAGGACTCACCGATCTCTGGCCCACCTAACAGGATACAACTCAGCAGCTCCCCCATGCAGTTATTGCCAGGATGTGTTATTTTTGCTTCCACCAAGCTCCATAAAGAGCTTGGTGACCAATGAGTGCTTGGCAGCCTATTAGAGCTTGAGGAAGTGTAAGGCAACTACCTGAACTGGTAGATGGTGGGAACATCAGCAGAAGCCATAAACCATTCCTTCTGGGTCCCTGGACATTCCTGACTGTTGGAAGAGAGTGGTAACATATCACACACCTGTCCTGCACCCCTTCAGCATCCCTGCTTTGCTCTGCTGTGGTGGCAGACACTTCCAAGTATGTAGTAAAAACCAGGCACACGTTCAGTTAATTTTTAATGAAGAATAGTGGGGGCACCTGAATGTGTTGCAGAGTTTAAAAAAAAAATCTGTTGGGATACATTTGGTTTCTAAATCCAGAACTGGAGCATGGTAACAAAACTATGTCCATTTAATTTTGCTGATTATACTCTGCAAGTGTCAAATGAGGATTCTGAAGCCCAGATCGTATAAAACAAGGCACTTTCTTGTCTTCTTTAAGACCTTAATGGTTCCTATAAATTTACATTGCATGCTTCATTAAGCTATCTGTCATACATATTTTATGAATTTCTAATTTTGTTCCATTTTATGTCCCATTTATGAATCCATTCCAGTTTCAGCTAATAGCAGCTGACCTTGGTCTTCAGCAACGCCTATGTGTGCTACTTTTGCCACTACCATAAGTAAAGCCAATGGCTGGATAAAGACTAAAACTTTTCAAGGGATTTTTATGACAGCAAAATCCCTGGATACAGATGCTATCACTCAGTTACTAGACACAGACATTTATATTTTTTTACGCTATTCATGGAAACATGATCCTCAACTCTCCTAAATTAAAGACAATAGGATGAGAACTATGCTATGGTTTTGTTTATGTTCTGTTACTGAATTCATGCAGAGCTGATGGGCAATGACAAACTGTAAAACTCAGGGCTTAATCACACCTGCCAAAAGAACCTCAGTTATACTGATTCTTTCCATGCATAAGTTCTAGTGATACATTTATTTTTGTGGTCAAGTGGTATACATTTCTGTATATAAATAAATAAATTTATTTTCTCTCTTGTTTCTTGGGTCAAAGCTGCCTCTTACTTTTATTTAAAAAATAAATTTAAACAGTCCATAACTAATACATCAATATGACAGAAAGGGATTCAGATTCAGGAATATTTTAAGAGTGTTGCAATAGAGTGGTAAGAGCCTTCTCTCCAATTCCCATTTTATCTTCCCTCCTTTACTCACTCTACCCAAACCCTTTGCAAGTCTTTTGTGCAGTGTTGGGAGGAGGAAGTAGGCTTTGAAAGACTTGCAAAGTTTTGTGAAAAGCAGGGTTTTAAAAAGAGAGAAGAGATGCAATGCTCCTTTCTTTACTTTCAAAGTAGAAATGTTTGCATTCCAGCCCTAATTTGAAGGGAGGGGAGAGGGCTGTCTCCTTTGAGATGTCTGTTTATGAACAATGTATTCTTGTTGTTTTTGTTTTTATCAGTGGTTGCTACTGCCAATTTGTTGATATACCAGTCAAAGAAAAACTAAAGAAAAAAGGTACAAACACAAGTGGCCATGAAGTTGCCACAGCATCCAGAAACACAGCCCCCTTGCAAAGGAAATAAATCATAATAGTAATATTCACTCAGGTCAAAATTGCAAGGAATAAAGCAAGCTCCAAAGTTATTAATATTTTACCTCAGTGGTCAACTGCTGGATTCATCATCAGTACACAATACAACAACCAGAAATAAACCAGAAATAAACTGCTGGCCAGAAAAATGAATCAATTTTGGCCATGTGTCATGTGGTTGGAAATGCATGAAATGATATAACAATACTGCCATATCAGTATAACTGCAGTTCTTTTGCCAGGTGTGATCAAGTCCTCAGAGATACTTGGTCCACTAGAAAACAGGTTGAGAAATAAAATATAGGCCAGAATCCCACTGGTTTGTTATAGTGGTGCAAGTGTAATTGTAAAAACTACACTGGTGAATTGGCACTAGTTAACAAGTGTCTTGTTATCCTTTGTTGTGCAGCAATGGGATACAGCATTATAATTAATGACTATCTGAAACTGTGATTTACAGCACTGCATTTACACTGGAATAACAAATCAATAGGATTTTGGTCAAATATTTATTTATTTATTTATTTATTTATTTATTTATTTATTTATTTAT
>JAHTLZ010000007.1:15386302-15435753 GCA_023846285.1 Phrynocephalus versicolor | reverse complement strand
TATTTATTTATTTATTTATTTATTTATTTATTTATTTATTTATTTATTTATATACTGCCCATCTGACTGAAGGTCACTCTGGGTGGTTTACAAATAATTATGCTTTATTTGTTTCACATTCACTTTGGCTTAAAATAAATGCATGCTGCTACTTAATTTAAAAAGAAAACAAAAATCCAGTAAAACTATTGGAAACTTCCTATTCATTCTCTACCCACTTTCCACCATACACAGAACACTAGAGCCTGCCCTGGGTGTGAATTCTGATAATTTTAATTCATGTAAGGAATATTATCTATACAATATGATCTGTAACATCACAGATCTAATATACTGATTTTCCCATTCACTGCAGTTGCAAATATTTCCATATGTGAACCATGACTGGACGTACATTCAAGAGTTCAGTCCACACAAAACGGACAAAACAAGGTCATTAGTTAGTAGGCTTGGGATTTTTGGATTTTTCTGAACCACAAATATTATAGTTGTCCATTCAGAGAGTTCTACCTACCTTATAGAAATCTAAATATGATGCAGCTCCTTCCTAAAGTGAAAGGCTCAGAGGCTAGCTATGTCAGACTTCCAGCTCCTGCCTCAGTGCTAGGTGGAAGCTTTCTTTCTAAGTAAAAGCAGAGTAAAAGCTTTCTTCCTGAGCTTTCTAGACGTTTGGTCTAGAAAATCAGAATATACCAGATATATCCCGAAAAACTATTCTAGCATATTGATGTTTTTACTCTAAACCACAATGGTTGGTGTTTACTCATCTCTGCATGGGTCATTTTCCACATTCTTGGTTTATTGTAAACAGACTACTTACTCTATTAAGAAGTATATTACACAAGTACCAATTTTCTATTTATGGCCTCTGATCTGATGAAACACAAATGATTCAGTTACTAATGAACAATCTACCTAGACTACCTCCTTTTTGAATTTTTTTTCTTTTGACAATAATTTTCAGCCAGGGTTTCATCAATGTGCTTATTTTTCTTCTAACTTTTGATATTATATTAACGTTTACAGTGAAATCTTTAATATGGAGCCACTTCTAAATTTGATAAAGGTACCATGTTGAAGTTCTATCAATCTATTCTGATTTTCTGATTGTCGCACATATAAATGCCCTTATAGTTAAGGGTACAGCTCTCTTCCAAATCTCTGAGTCCAGGAACAGACCGAGGAAATAAGAATTCTTTTCTGTGAGATTGGTAGCTAAAGGGTGAAGTTGTACCTGTTGGTTTAAGGTTGCTTGAGTAAATGGAGGTTTGATTGCATGATTCCACGCTTTGAGTGTAGCTGTGTACTGCATACCAAGCATTTGGGGCTAGAGTGGAGCATGGTGGCTCAGTGGACTAAGGCTCCGAAAACTGTTGACTACAAAGTCAGCAGCTCGGCGGTTCAAATCCTGAGTGCCACGCAGTGGAGCAAGCTCCCGCTGTTCACCCCAGCTCCTGCCAAACTAGCAGTTCGAAAGCATGTAAATCCAAGTAGATAAATAGATACTGCCGTAAAAAGCGGGAAGGTAAAACAGTGTTTCCTTGCAGCCATGCCGGCTACATGGCCATGGACTTGCACAACACTGGCTCTTTTGGCTTGTACAGAGATGAGCACCGCCCCTAGAGTCAGACACGACTAACACACATGTGGGGGGGGGGACCTTTACCTTTACTTTTTAAGGGGACACTTCTGAGAGGAAGCGAATGCTGAAAGGAAATGGGTCACAGCAAATAGGTATCAGATTTGTCGCTGCACTGATAGTCCCTGCAAGCTTCTTAAGTGAGCATAATAAATGAGCAAGCATGTTTTGTTTGCCTGTATAATGTGGGATCCTTGGGAGGAGAGTAGGGCTGCTGTGTCACCAATACAGTTAAAAGGGCATGGATGATGAGGGAGCTTCTGCCAACATCCGTGTCATAATCATCTTCCTCTCTGGGTATGTAGAAAGCTGCAGCTGCAGTAAATGCAGGCTTGTTGCCCTGCTGGAAGTGATGTGTGTTTGTATAAGAACAACATGAGGGCATTTTTCCAAGGGTGGAAATAAATACCAGCTTCAGAAGTCAAGCACTTTGAGGAATACGAGACAGAGATGCAAACATCAGAAAGCATGCACCATCCTTCCAGTTGCACTACTGATATCACACTTTCAGCATGGACAGAGGTTGTTGTGAGCCACCGTACCCTTGATTGTTATGTTGTAATTGACGAATATAACCTACAGTATGCAAAAAGAATAATGAAAGAGGAATACAGAGGATGTTAATCAAAAATGCAGATAACTCTGAAAGTGAGGAAGTACTTAATATATCAGAAAGTGACTGTAGCAATATGGAGAAATGGCCAAAAACATAAATATTCAGTTTCTTCAAGGAACATAATGTCAAGTTTTACATTAATATGAACAAAGGTAAGATGAATGACACTTGGATTTCACTATGTTAAAGGGGTCTAGGAGTCTTCATAGGACACAAGCTAATTATGAATCAAAAGTGTGGAATAGGTGCAGCAAAGCAAAACCAAAAAGTTGATGCAATTCACAATACATCAATTTATTCTACTCTAAAGGGATGTCACCTGAAACATTTTGTTCAGTTCTGTAAAACAGAGTTTAACAAGTAACAAGCTGGAATATATCCAGAAGGGCAAAACCACTGTGGATCTGGAAGACTGGAATGGCTGAGGGAGCTGGATTTGTTTAGCCTTGAGAAAAGAAGCTTGAGAGGTCATATGATTCTAATTTTAAAATATTTGAATAATTGCCATGTGGAAGATAGAGCAGGCTTGTTTTGTTTCCCTCCACAGGGTAGGATCCAAACCAATGGATAAAAACCTCCAGAAAGGAGATGTTGACTAAACATTAGGAGGGACTTGATAAGCCCTGTCTTACTCTTGAATAGACCATCTGAGAAGATGGTGGACTCACTTTCATTGGAAGCTTTCAAACAGAGGATGAGTGGCCAACTGTTATAGATGATTTTCTTGAGGATTTCCTTCAGCATGAGGTTGGGCTGAAAACCCTTTAGCTGCATTTCTATTACTCCCTCAGGTCCTTTGGGCTAGGCTGTGGGAGAATGCAACCTAGTTGCAACTTCCATTCTCTACAGATGTCAGTCCTTGTAATGAATAGGAGGCTCTGGAAAGTGACGAGTTTGGATCAGAATGGGCCCTTGTCGGGGATGAATGAACCAATGTCATGAATAGATCAACTACTGACTATTCTATATTAGATTGCCATGTCCTTTATGCTAAGGCTATAACCACTGTAATTCTTGGGATCAACCCATTTATTTAATGCCACTAAAAGTATACCCTGGAGTAGGAACTGGCAAACCACTCCAGTATTCCTGCCAAGAAAACTCCATGGATATGGAGTCACGAAAAGTCGGTAACGACTGTAACGACACAACACACACAAACGTATACCAACTATCTAGTTACTGTATTCAAAGTGCTGTCAGTTCCCTTGAGCATGCATTTCTTCTGTGAAGGAGGCTTTCAGGCGTATGAACAGAAACAGCACTCCATTTGCAGTCTAACTACCGTTATGATGTTGATATGTTCCAGACCTGAAGCTACTCTCCAAACCTAAGCTATTAGGAACAACAAAGCTTCCAGATGACACTTTGGAACTTCAAAGACACAAGAGCTAGAAGAGGGCAATGCACTTCTTGCACTGCATGTTTGCTTTTATATGAACTCAAACCTCTAATGCATTCAGCTACTCCACATTTATTACACTGCTGTCACCTGTGCAGTCACTCTACACACATCACAGATCATGCACACTAGAGAGCTATGTGTGTGCTTGCCACTGTCATATGTAAGGCAGCCGTAAGCAAAGAAAAACACAAGTTTGTGCAGTCCACTACATCCACGTTCAGCTCAGATTTAAAGTGTGCTGCCCTATACTCCCTTGGTGAATGCAAAACATGTGAAAATAATAGCAGGTCATCATAGCTAGAGAAGAAGGGGGGATGTGATGACTGAAGGAATATGCACTTTCTCTAATAGGTAGTCTGATCCTTACAGTGAGAGACAGTGTGTGGAAGAGAGTCACATCATTAGCCTTCTCAGTTGCACTGCTTCCTGGGAATTATCCCACTGCTGCTTGGGTAGGGTGGGCTTGCCTCCCATGGAACAGTGAGGTAACCCACATGAAATGCCGAGACCAAGAAAGCCTTCTCTTTTTTTCTTCTTCTGGGCAAAATATGTGGAGTGAAGAAGGCAATGGTGTTAGAAAGACATATTGTTTGCCTTCTGGTTTCTGCTTTCTTTGTCCCAGTAATCTATATGTGATGTCTACTACTGAAAGTCATAGAATTGTGAAAATCCCATCCCTAGTTATTATACATGGAAGCGCTCCTACTTCTCTCTAAGCCAACGGATACTCTCTGGTAATGCTGAAACTCTTCTAGACCTGCTTCAGTTGGTACTCAGTAGTAGCATTCACATGAGGTGTTCCGTTTGCCCCAGTTTCCTGCATATGTTGGCATTAGCTCATGTAGATCAGGGATTGTTAAACTCCGGCCTTCCAGATGTTGCACTGCAATACCCATGCTGGTGAGGGCTCATGAGAGCTACAGTGCAGCAACTTCTCATGCCTGATGAATACGTCGTTAACATTGCTGTATATATTTTCTAGCCCTCACATAGTAACCTCTGTTACACCCATTTACAGTCTGTTTAAACAAACCACTGTTTCTGGTGACCCTCAGTCATTCACTTTTCCTATTTCCTAACATGCTTCTATCAACATTAATTACTTGAGAAAGTAATTGTTTCAGAAACTACCAGCAATTATTTCCTTTCATTCCCTTGGAAAATGATTGTATACAAGAACAGTCTCTCTCGCTTTCTCTGTTGTCACTATTTCTAATTAAAATGCACCCCAGTTTAATTTCTCTGGTGTTTTTTTAAAAAAAAAGAGCTCAAAGCCTTGGACTATGTAAATGACGCCAATAAATCCTATTATTTTTCCCCATGTGGAGACATCTGTGCTTGATGAGATTTTGAGGCAAGTCTACCCAGAGGGATTCATGGATTGGCTGACTCCCTGCCAGGACACGCCTGCCCTGCTTTTTATTCCCTTTACTGTTCTTAAGAACACACAGGGATTTGAAGCTGGTGGAATAGGAAGCAGAGACATAGGAGCTTATACTGCAGGAAGTAATCTCAAAATGCACACGCAGCTGAAAGCAAAGCATTAGTATATAACTGCCTTCTTCTCCCCCCACACACACACACATCTGCAAGTGCTAGAATTTAATCTGCAATATGAAAGTCTTGATTTATTGTCTTTCTTTGACCCCCTACTTCCATTTCCATCTCATCTCTGTTTTGTTTTGATTTTCAAGTAGGAATGACCAAATAATTGGGTATTTGTTTAATTCCATCGGACTCTATGGCAGAACAAAGAGCCTTTGTTTGTTCACAACCAGAATACCACCACAGATTCTTCATGTTCTGACTGATGTTCTTGGAGTTAAAAAGTTTTTTAACCAGAAGTACCCTGTGATTCGAACCAGAAAAATGAAAACTCTCTCTATTGGAGAGAGTCCCCAATAAAGGCCAAGATTTCTTCCGTGATCTTAGACACAAGGGTGGAATGAAGAGGTTCATGCCAGTCTCTGCTCACTTTATTCCCTTGCAGATAGTCCACCAGTCATTTTGTGTAGAATCATAGAATAGTTAAATTGGAAGGGGCCTACAAGGGCATCAAGTCCAACCCCATGCTCCATGCTGGAACAGAAATCAAGATGTCTGCCAGGTGGTTGTCCAAATTTCTCTTGAAGGCCTCCAGTGTTGGAGCACTCAGTCACCACCTCTCACAGTAATTGGTTCCATTGCCATACTTTTCTAACAGTTAGGAATTTTTCCTGAGAGTCAGCCAAAAGCTGAGTTCTCTCAACTTGAGCCCATAGTTATGCATCTTACTCTCTGGGATGATATAGAACAGATCCTACCGTATCATCCCTCCGTCTTCTTTTCTCTAAGTTAAACATCCCCAGTTCTTTCACTCTTTCCTCATAGCTTTCCCCTGGCTTCCGTGCGCCACATTTAAAAAAATAACCTATTTTTATTTTTATTTTTTACTCCCCGCCCGGACCAGCAGGCCCACATTTATTTTTAATTTATTTTTAATTTTTATTTTTAAAAATCCCAGCTACGGCCAGTGCCATTTTTAATTATTTTTTCTTTTTTCTTTTATTTTACAGTGTTGACCATGTGGACCCAGGGGTGGGGTCGGCATTTTTAAATTTTTAAAAAGAAATTTCCTCATTTTATAGTACTGACCATGTGGCTCCCAGGCTGGGTTGGCATGTTTTTTTTTTTATACTTTTATAAAAAATATTGGCAGCAAACAGGAGAAGACGCCGAGGGAACAAAATCTTTTTCTTAGAGGGGGCTGTTCGTTATTCATTTTGTTACTTAACAAAACAAATAATGAATAATGAAATGAATATTTAATTAATTTTGTGCCCATCTAATACCAAGAACACATTTTATTATTCATATTAAGAACAGCAGAGTAAGCAGTAGAAGGAGCCTCTTAAAACCAACCCATTAAGATACTTTTTCAAATAATTAAAAACCATTTCCTGGCATAGATTTCAACAACTATGGACCAAAAAAGCCCTCCTGAACAAAGGAGGTTTTTTGCTGCACAAGGAAAACCATCACCAAGAGAAAACTGTTGACTTATCTTAAGAAGGAAATCCAGACCACATTATTGTATTTTTGCATGCTCTTTGTAAATAATAAATAAATTATGACAGAAAGTGCATATGCAGCTCATGTTTTAAGGGGAAGGGGATGCCTCACTTTGCCACCACAGGATGAATGCACCACCACCCCTCAGGGCATGGTCCACCATGGTCAGAAAAAGTCAGGTCAGCTTTGCACATGGGCATGCTGAGGCATTTGCCCGCAAAGAGATGTTGATATCATAAAACCTACCATAAATAGTTGGTTATTCCAGTCTTCCTCCCTTTTCTTTTCTTACCTCCCAGGGCTTGGTGGGGGTCTGAGTGCCATTTGTTGGGTGCCTCCACAGTGACAGTTAAGGCTTTGAGACAAGGGTGTCATTGTTTGGACACCCTGGCAGAACGTAGGCACCACTCGGTCCAGTGGAACGCCCAGGCAGGAACCCCGCATGCCAGCGCCTCAGGTGCCAGCTGCATAGTTTTGTCAGGAAGGGTCTTGTTGGACAAAGAATCTGACAGAAGGGTCCTTGTTAGCCAGCGTCTCCCTGGAGAGGGAGGGAGGCGAGAGCGAGTGCAGGAGCCAAGTAACTCTTGCTGGCAGGAAGCAGCGTTTCCTGCTCAAGTGCCCAGATACTGACCCCATCCTCACCTACCTCTCTCCTCCTTCCTCAGCGAGAAGCTTGGGCAAAGCAACTCTTGCCAGCTGGAAGCAGTGCTTCCTTCTCAAGTACCCAGAAATCACCTCAACTCAGCACCCCTTCAGGTTCAGCTCTTGGACGTGTTGGCTGCTGACAGCCACTGCCTTCCCATGGCTGAAGATCTTTTAAAGTGGCTCACTCCAGGAGAAAAAGTAGTGTGTGGGGCAGAAAGATGAGGTAAAAGAGTTGAAAGAAGATGCTCCAGCAGGGACAATCCCTGGGGTTGGTTGCCCCCTTTTCCTCAAAAGCTCGTACTTGGAAGACTTAGAGGAAAATGGCAGTCTTCGGAGTGGCTTGAAGGTTTACAGGTCAGGCAAGCAGGGGGAAAGCAGCTGTGCCTTGACCTTAGGCAAGGAGATCTGCAGAAAGAATTTTTTTTTCTTTATTTCCCTCTTGGGTTCTCTTGGGCTCCCACCTTTCCTGCTTCGCTTCTGCTGCCGCCACCGGGCACCTCGGTGGTGGGCGAAGTGGGGCAAAGCCGTGTGGCACCAGCACAACCTCTTCCATCCCCCCGGCCCCAACTTTATATTGACCTGAGTATAATTTGAAGGCCTTTTTTCAGCCAAAAATAAGGACTGAAAAATTCAATTTATACTTGAGTATACACGGTAATTTCCAAACGCCTTGAGAATTTCTGGTAGGTTTCTTTTCAGTGTCTTGTTTGTAATGCAGCTATTTATTGTTCTGCATTCCCCTTGGCAGCTATTGATTCCAGACCCAAAAAACCCTCATAAGAATAATCTAAAAATAATCTTAGAACTGTAGATCTTGAAGGGACCCTGTGGATTATTACGTACAGTCATTGCCACAGAGGCACAGTGAGGAATTGAACCTCCAACTTCTGGCTCTGTAGCCAGATACATAAACTTCTGAGCTATCCTCATGAGGTAACAAATTTTGTTGTCCCATGGACTTTAATTGAAGTGTGGGGAGCTAGGTAGACTACAGACTATCAAAAGGATGACTGTACAATGAAAGACAAGACAGGCAGGCAGGCAGGCAAACAGAGGCACACCTCTGTGACTAAACACAAGAGACTTGAAACTATCTATGAGAAAAGGGATGCTATTGCCCAAGATGAAATACAAAAAGCTGCACCTTCTCAACCTCAGAGATGCTGTTGCCCAAGATGAAACAGAAAAAGCTGCACCTTCTATACCCAAGTCAAGGGGCACAGAACTTAAGGTCAGCCAAATTATTTGGACACAAGAAGCAAAAAAAAAAAAGCACAAATATATCTTCTCACGCTGGCAGTAAAAATATAATAGTAAGAAATGAAAGAGTTTGCAATTTCCTTTCACTGAACCCCAGAGGCAGTAACATCATTCTGCCTGATGCTAGGGAGTTTTTTCGCAGGATAATTTCTGCAACATTTTGTTTTCATTTGAAAAGACTTTTAAAAACAATGCCTGTCCTTTCAAATTCAATGTAAAGCCTTGAAATGAAGGGGGGGGAGTCAAACCACAACTAAATTCCCAACCAGCCAGACATTTTTAGAATGAATGGCATTGCAGTGCAATATTATGTAACTATGGAGGGAAAGTCACACATCAAGGAACATTAGGAATGTGATTAAACAAGAGGATATCTTTACAAGGAATATGGGAAAGGAAGGAAATATTAGAAAAATAATAAAGTAGAAATAACAAAAATATGGCAAACCTTAAATATTAATACATTTATTATGGCACAGGTTTTGTAGGGCCATAGCCCCTATATATTGCAGTGTATTAGTTGGAACAAATTGTGAGTTGTTTTGTCTTTGCTTTTACTAGATGATAGTAAGCAACTCCACAGTTATATGTGTTAGTATCCAATTCTATTTTGAGTTAAATCCAATCCCTACCTAATACTGTGCGTCAAAGTCTTCATTGATATAGTATGCTACTGTTTCCCTGATAATATGCTGAGCTCTCATGAAAAACTGGCAATGGGAAACCAGATGTGTGTGGGTGCTGCAGAATTTTAAAAAATGGATATTTATGTTCTTTCTTCATCAGTAAGGCCTTTTGAAAATCCACTCTAGCTCTTCAGTGCTTTGTCAACAGAAAGCAGACTTTGTATTTCCTTTCATGAAAAGGAATCATTTTGATATCTAACATTTTGTTGAAGGATAGAAAGATGGCACGTGAAGTTATAATAAAAGTCTTCACAAGTCAGCTTTGATATTGGTTGTATGCTTATGAAGATAATTCCTATCGAATTCACACATTTAAACTAGTTGAACAGTGCCATCCCAATTGTAATTATCTTCCAGAGAAGAACTTTCTCAGAGCATAAAATTAAAAACAAAGACATTTGGTCACCAGGCACTTTGGATCGCAACCTTGGAATATATTGCTTTCAGAGCTGTTTTGAATTGTTACAATCAAGCCAAAGGAATCCTGTTACTACAGATGAAGGATAAGGTGTTGATACATAAAATCTGCCACTCTTCTTATTCTTCTGGTTAGAATGGTGAATTCTACTGTATATTAATTTCCCTGGTCAAACATGGATGTGTATCAATATAACTTAGAGACAAAGAATGTGTTCCATCAAGATTCTCACTCCTCAGCCCTGGATGCGCTGGATAGGTCTGAGGGGACCTACAAAACAACACCTGGAAGTCCAACCACACCCTATATCTGTTTTAAGTGGAAGATTTGGCAAAGGATGGGTAATTCTTTGTGGCTAGCACCTGATATTGTTGACAATGTGATCTCCAAAAAATGTTAAAAGAGTACTGACCCATCTTCTGTTTACGAACAACCGTACAAATCTACTCCCAGAATGTAAATTTGAGATGGATGTGATAAGGCTGGAGCAGTTCAGGTCTTTGGGAATTTTTTAAAAAAGGGGTTCTCAACAAGATGAACTCCTTTAATTATTCCATAAAAGATATCTTATTTTTTAAGACATTTTCATTTACATAGTAGGATGAACCATTCTGTAACAGAAGGGATCTGTTCATAAAAGAATAGCTCCATGTGAAATAACACCACACCAGCTCTACTCCTATTGTTCTGCAGACACTAATATCTTAATCTGCCTGTAGTTATGAAAATTTTCAGTGAGCTTTGTAGTAATCAGCAGCACACAGTGGGAAGTGCACACTGACTGGGGCAAATGAGATTAACAGGGAGAAGATGCTGAAACACTTCATATACGAGAAAGTATGTCTAAGCTAATACTGCCAGTAATTGTTAAAACTATTGTCCAACAATCTATTATCCTAAATATCCTCATTCAAGATTTGAAAATGACACAGAAACATTATAACATATGTCCTCTCCACCAGATGAAGCAAAATTCAAAATTCCACTACTCTGTCTACTACTTTATTCTGTGCATTGCAAGAAATAGTGTTTTATGTGGTATTTAAAGTTTTCTTTCCTCTGTTAGATTTGCTGACATTTTTTTCTGCAAAAGGATCACCCAAAGCTTCAACACAAACTGCTTTTAGAATCCTTCCAGCTTCTCAAGCAGTTTCCCACATGTCATGGAGATTACAGTAAAAGTATTACAGTTTTTTTAAAAAAATTGTCCAAATTATTTTCCGAACACTTTAGTGAACATGATTTACCACAATTGTCTATTTGCTACCTAATCACTGGTCCAAAAATATGCTCCAAAGCACAAGGATGAAGTCCAAATCTCTATCACTATGACAGGAACTGAATTAGAAAGGAAAAAACACTTTTCTTAGAGGCATTTAACAACTAACAGATTTGCATTTGTTTGTAATTTCAGTAGAGGTACTTGAATTTGGAAAGTGCCTCAGACATAATAAATGCCAACTGATGTGCATATGACTAAACTGATTTCTATAATACTATATAAATATCTTCTGAATATCTAAGACTGGCAAGAGCAATCTGTGGTATCTGAAAATGGTTTGTCATTAAATATGATTTTGTGGAATTCAGAGGGCCAATTACATGTTACATGGATCCTTTTTCTTTTTTAATTACTTGTTGCCAAGAGAGATTTCTTAATTAGACTTCTATTTTTACAAACATTATGGGGACTATCTCAAGACTCCTTTCATTATTTTAAGTACAGTCCCAAAGAAATATCAATCAACATACTTCAATTGATGCTGAATTGCATAGGTAGAGGTGTGTAAAAATCATAAATTTAGAAAATCTACACATTCTTAATAAATGTAGATACTGCATAATAACATTGTATGTGTTCTGAGGAAGCAAAAAGTATTATTTGTTACTATAACACTGTACCTCAGTCAGTCAGAATTGCAATGGTTGTATGAGGGGTTGTAGAATCAGAATAAAGTTCTAGTGTGATCCCAAAACATTGCTGTATCACGTGAAAAACAAAATGGCTTCTCTTCTTACAACCATGGCAGATGGCAAACCGATCTGAATCCTACTTAAAAGTTGAAGTTGGATCTTCAGAACTGATGATGGGACACCATTCAACACCATGCTTCATGGTTTACTTTGGTCTAAGACTGTAAATAAAGATTATTATTATTATTATGCTTCAGGGTGACAGAGTAGATTAGAGAATCTTCAACAAAATACATGTTGCCAAGGGAATACTGCTACTTCCCCTCCACACCATCCATCATATGAAACAAAAGAGAAAGTAAAATGTATTTATTTATTTAAAAACATTTTTATCTCACCTTTCTATATAAAAGGACCCAAGGTGGGAGTCTTTCAGAGCTCAAAGTCCATGAAAAGGAAATGGGGATAAAGCTGGCTATATTTACATACATTATGTGTTATGTGGCATGAAACGAAACATTTTATGGAAATGAGATAGGAGGGTAATAACTAGAATTTAACAGGACGGAAGCAGAAAAGTGTAATAATATTATTTTGCACTATAAAACCATCTTATGGTGTTGATACATCTCTGGAAAAGAAATAAACCAGTTTGCATGATTTGCCAGTAAACTGAATATATATTATTCATCCTGAAAAGAGCCTGAATCTTACCACACATTGTGATGCCACTTGGGCATGGATTTATGTTGCTAGTTTGTCCAAATATTTCAGTTTTCTTACATTTTCTGAAGTCTGGCATCCAATTTCTGTTTCACATTCCACTTGGGCCCTCTTGGTCCTGTTCCAATTCACACACAGCATGAAGCACACATGCAAACACACATGCACATACAGCAGGTGAAGAAGGACTAGCTAACCTGATTGAAAAGACATAAACAACCTCTGCTATATGTCTGATTTTTAAAACACCATTTTACAAGACAGTAGCTAGTATTGTTCAGTACAATGTGTACAATTCAAGCCATTTGAGCAGAAACTGTTCTTATAAAAGTGAGAATTCTTTTTGATGCCAGCAGTAAATATCTTGCAAACTTGAGAAGCAGTAAGTGAGGATTTACATCCTTCATATATAAACATTTATTTTGAAAGAATTTAGCTTTTACAAAGAATGTTATTCTCTCTATATATTTACTTAGACATATATCTTATCAAAAAGTCTTCTTCTTCTTCTTCTTCTTTATTATTATTATTATTATTATTATTATTATTATTATTATTATTATTATTATTATTATTATTATTATTTAATTAATTCAGTAGGATTTATTTACCAAGTATGTGGATCTAACAGCTTAATCTCTGCAGAGGAATATAAACAGTCCCAACAGGAGCCCGCGGGAACTATCTAATTTACTTATCTAAATTGATATACACTATCTCTTATAAATGAACACAAGCACAATATTTGTTAAATGCATAACTCTCTTTGCATTTTTCTATTAGGAGCTTGTTTAACTGAGATACAGTGAAAAACAATCCGGTTTTGTCCTCCAAGAACAGCTGCAGTAAATAAAACATCCTTCTTCCTAGACTTTGCCTATGACTGAAATTTTTTAATGGTAAGATTATCCATAAAAAGAGTTCAGCAGGAGCAGAACTATATGATGTGATTCAGATGTGTAAGAGTTCTCCAGAACTCTTGGCAGCCCCTTACCCCAATAGCCACTCATTTAGGAAGCATATGAGCACATATGCGAGCATACTACAGCATGTTGATTGTCCGACATCAGCAGATTATAATCTGAGGGTTGAAGACATTGTTCCCTGGCCTGTGTCATGGTCACACAATCATCTGCTGTCTTTTCCCCTGTCAATAGCTGCCCCACCCTGCAGGGACCTTTGGCCTCTTGTCTGGGCCCACCCCTAAAGGCTTTTAGACCACAAATGGTTCCTGGAGGCCTTCAAGAAGCTTCTTGATGGTCTGGTTGATGATCCGGGGGATGCCCTGGTGGAAAGGTGGAATGAGGATACCACCCGGGCTTTGTCCAGACTGCCCCTAAGCGTCTTCTTTGCTGTGGAGCTCGCTCCTTGCCATGGTTCATGGCAGAGATAAGAGCGATGAAGCAAGAGTGAAGAAGGCTTGAGAGCAGATGGAGGAAGGACCTATCGGCAATTAACTGGGCTGCAGTTTGTTTTTTGACCAGGTGCTATTCCGTGCGGTCAGGGAAGCTAAAAGATCCTATGCCTCCCTGAGAACTGCTGCAGCCTCGAACTGCCAGGCGGAGCTTTTCCATGTGGTTCGAGATCTCACCAATCCTGGTCAGCCTAGGCCTCCTTCTAGTGATTTCACTAGTGAGTCATTGGCAGCCTTTTTAGAACTAAGATTGAGGCCATCCGAACTGGTCTAGACTCTGGTTGCTCTAGTCCCTCCTTGAGTATCCCTGGCACTGCACTCCCTCAGTCTCCTCATCTGGTTGAGTTGGGTCCGGTTTCCTCTGTTGAGGCATCCAGGGCACTGGCTCATTGTAGGCCTCCCCCTTTGACCCTTGCCCATCTTGATTTATCAATTTGCCAGAGGGAGCATGCCAGAGTGGGATTCCGTTATTTCCACTGCATCCTTCAGGGAAGGGATTTTCCCCTCTCACCTGAAGCAGACAGTGGTGAAGCCGACTCTAAAGCATTGATTTGGCCAACTACTGTCCAGTTGTCAACGTTCCCTTCTTGGGCAAGGTGATTGAGAGGGTGACCGCTTTCCAAGTCATTCGTGGAGGAAGAACATGTCCTTGATCCATTCCAACCGGGGTTCAGGGTGTGTCAGGGGACTGAGACCACCTTGGTTGTGTGGCAAGATGACCTCCTCAGGAGGGGATGACAGGGGTTGCTCTACCTTGTTGGTCCTCCTGGATTTGTCAGCAGCCTTTGATACTGTCAACCACGGTATCCTCCTGGGCCGGCTCTCTGAGGTGGGGTTCGGAGGTATAGCATTTAACTCTTCCAGCATGTGCAGATTGGGGAGGAGTTGTTGGCCCCTTGGACACTCCCATGTGGGGTTCCTCAGGGGTTGTCTCTCTCCCCCATGCTGTTTAACATCTATATAAGGCCGCTGGATGAGGTCATTAGAGATTTAGAGTCTGCTGTCATCAGTATGCTGATGACACACAGCTCTATCTCTCCTTTTCCACCTCTGCAGTGGAGGCAGTGCAGACCCTTGACTTGTGCCTGGATGTGGTCATAGAATGGACCAAGGCTAACAGACTCAAACTCAACCCCGAGAAGACTGAGGTGATGTTCTTCATGGCACCCTCTTCTAGATATGGTGACCGTCTCCCCAGTTTGGGGGGGGGGTACCACCCTCCTGCTGGTGGATAGAGTCAGGAATCTGGGTATGGTCCTGGACCTGGCTCTATCCATGGAGGCCCAGGTGGCTGCCATTTCCAGGACTGCCTTTTTCCATCTTTGACAGATCACCAAGATTTGCCTGTATCTGGATGGGGAGCCCCTGAGAACAGTTGTGCAGGCGCTTGTGATCTCGAGGATAGATTATTGCAACTCTCTCTTCATGGGGTTGCCCTTGACTCTTATTTTGATACTTTAATGGGTAAAAAAATTCTGTGGCCAGACGGGTGGTTGGTGTGGGTCGATATGACCACATAATCCCAGTTCTGCCTCGCTTGCATTGGTTGCGTCCCGAATAAGATTCAAGGTCCTGGTGTGAGTGGATCTTCCAGAGATCAACTGAGACCAGACCTACTAAAATGTTGCGGGTGCTATCACTCTGGGTGGCCACGCCCAGAGAGGCTAGGAAAGTGGTAACCCACAACCAAGCCTTCTCTGTGGTTGGCCCCTTGCTTTGGAACCATCTCCTGAGTGAGCTGTGCCTAGCACAGTCCCTGCCTGTCTTTAAAAAAGCCTTGAAGACCTTCTTTTTTGTGAGGCATTTGGGGATCTTTAATTTTAATTTTAATTAATTTATTTTTTTCTTTCTCTCATTTACTCTATTCCGCCCTATTGCCGAGTATATTATTTTTATTTTTTGTTTATCAGTATTAGTATAGTTAATTCATTTTGTATGTTCCCTTGTTTTATTTTTTGATATTCTGTTGTACCTTTCAACTGTTGCTTGATCGGTGCTGTTAACCACCCGGAGTTCCCTTGAAAGACAGGTGGTATAAAAATAAATAAGTAAATAAATAAATTTCTGTGAGGCATGTTCTGGGGCCAATCAGCATCCTCCCTTGTACAAAGGACAGGTGCCCTGTATCCTCTGTAGAAAGGAGAAAAGAGGGGCATCCTTCATGTTGGCCGGACATTCATCTCATGGGAACCATGTTGGCCCCTGAAACTCCCAGCAACTCATCAAAATATTCATTGAATATTGCTTGTTTGGTTTATTTCTGTGCTACCTTTCTCAAAATGAGCAGACCTAAGTTGGCTAAAGATATGCCTGGCATGATCTAGAAATAGGGCTGGGAAACACGGAGCAAAGGACCACTTCCCTGACCATCCTGAGTGAGTTACACAAATGCCCTCCCTTCCCACCATTATACAAAAAGGTTAAAGTCAGATGTGAGGGAAAGGGAATAATAGCCCTCTCTCCCTCCTTCCAATAGCCCTGCAGATATGTAATCTGATGAAAGAGCTCCCCCTATCTGTGGAGTATCTTCATACAATCAGAATCCTGAAAAATAATGGTTTATAGATTTGTTCCACTGTGGGTACTGGCTGGTTTCCTGCTTTTGCTGGTGATCAAACAATGTAATTGGTAGGGTAAACTAGCCTTCCCCCCCCCCACAGAATGTTCCTACTACGTGTACCTTTTGGACTATTTTTTAATGTGCAGATATAATGACTGTTTTGGGGTTTGTTTCCAGCATGAAGCAAAGAAGGACTTCCTACTTTTAATTTCCCAGACGGTTTTAATATCCCAGTATCATGAATGGGTTAAAGTGTCAGCTTAACTACTTGATGATATTGGGAAATTAAAGAGTTCCTTTCTCTGCTCCTCCATGTACAGACTATTTAAAAAGCCAATTAGGACATCATTAATAGATTTGGGATCTCAAAACTGAGTGGCATACAAAAGCAAGAAATAACTTTCCATAGCAGAATACCTGAAACATAATTTTGAATAAGCATGCTTAAAACTGTATTTGGATAACACAGAATAGCAACATTTACACTGTACTGAATTTGGAAGGACTAGAGTGCAACACTGACTAGCCATTTTGGATGTGGGACGGATCAGGCTACAAAGGGTCTGTTGAGGATGGGGAGAGGAGCAGTATGCCCCTCCCACATGAATAACAAACACCCCTTTGTAGCCCTATCAGCTGTCAGTTAAGTGCTTCCTCTAATCATCAGATGAGGGTCAGGAGAAGTGAAAGTATTATTATTTTTTATTCCTGTCCCTGCCTTTCAGTTTTCTCCCTTACCTCATTTCCTCCCTACTTTCTCTCTAAAATTCTCCCTTGGGAACAGCACCTGCTAGAGGCTGCTATCTCCTAGGCAAACACACTCAACAAGCGCCAGAAAGACTGCATGTCCTACAGCTGACCCAGAGAGGTTTCCAACAGCTCTGAAAAGGAAAAGATGGACCCTTCTGAGTTGAAACACTTGTGTTAAAATCATGATATTGGCTTTGATTGACTAATTTGTTTATTTACCATTTTAAGTTGTTTAATGTGTTTTATTATGTTTTGTGTATGTTTGTTAAGATCTCAGAGTAGCATTCTGCTAGATGGAACTCCCTGCCACAGGATGTGGTGATGGCATCTGGCCTGCATGCCTTCAAAAGGGGATTGGACAGATTCCTGGAGGAAAAATCCATCACAGGTTACAAACCATGATGGAGATGTGTAATCTCAAGGCTTAAAACCAGGGTACTTCAAGGTCCAGATGCAGGGGAAGTGGTATCAGGAGACAGATATCTAGTCTCATGTGCTCCCGGGGGCATCTGGTGGGGCCACTGTGAGATACAGGAAGCTGGACTAGATGGGCCTTTGGCCTGATCCAGCATGGCTCTTCTTATGTCCTTATGTATATAACCCAAATAAATAAATATATAAAAATAATGTGATTCTGGACTAGAAGTTTCAATCCCAGGTAGCCGGCTTATGGTTGACTCAGCCTTCTATCTTTTCGTTGTCGGTAAAACGAATACTCAGCTTGCTGGGGGGCAGGACATTGAATTCCCTGCATAATTAAATTATAAACTGCCCAGAAAAATGGGGCGGTAGACTGTATAAGCAGAACACTTATTTTTCACTTTTTATCTGATCTTTTGTAGTTGTTTTGATGTTCTTCAGCCATGGTTATTCAGAATTCTTGGATGTCAGCCGTATAAATCTGGATTTCAAAATTCTGCTGTCGCTGTGGCGTCTTTGCATCAAGGATACCTTAAAAATGGGACTACACAGCAGCATCTGTGATCTGGGAACAACAAAACATCTATGCCTCTGAGGAAGAAGCAAAGTCCTTTCTGACCTTTCCTCATACCTCAGTCTGCATGTCTGGAGCATCTCTGAGGAAATTGCTTCCTTTCATTTCTATTAGTAGAGGAGCCCTCCAGGTGCTAGAAAAAAAAAAGGAAAGAAAGATGTGCAGTTAGATTGTTTGAGAAATGAAGCCAGGATGTATCTAATGGCAGAGTTTTCAGTGGCAGGGAACATTCTGTGCCAAAAAGAAATGTAATACTGTAGCAGGAACTAACACTGGCAGATATGGGTATGTTTGCCAGTGTTCACAGATAATAAATGGATCTATTTACCGGTACTCAACAGATCTTTTGCCAGGAACTTAAAAAATGTTCCAAATTACAGTTTTGACAATTGCTAGTAACTTTATAAGCAAAGGACAAGATCCTAATTTGGTTTCATTGGCAGTGAACTGGCATTTTATGTTTTTGAAAGAATAGAGAGGTTTTATCCTGACCATATACCGTAAGAGGATTATCTGAGAAGCTGTGACCTCATGAGTCCTACTGAAGGGTTCCTGGGGGGGTCCCTGAGAATCACAATGAGAGGGGCACCAAAATACACACACACTTATTATTTATGTCAATATTCTCTACACACTGTCCTGACAGAGGCTTTGACCAGGAGATTTGAAAACATCAGCTAAAGGACAAGAAGATAAAGTTAAAAGTCACTTAATAACAATAAAAAATTGGTGGGATCTGGTTCCTGGATAACAGAGAGTTCAGAGCTGGGGAAGAAGAAAGACTTTGGTCCTAACAGAATTGTAATTTGCTTTATTGCACAGATATCACATAGAAATAACCAGGAATTTTCCAAGGCAGACACTGAGAAGCATACACTAATCTTAAGTGTGTGAACTTCTGTGCTACTCAATGCTAGTATGGCCTTAAAAACCTATCTGTTTTCAGCAGCAGCCACCTGTGATGCCTATAGAACATCTCTAAGTGGACATGCATCTCTTTCTCATCAGGCTCCTGAAAATGGCAACCTGCAGGGCATGAGTAAAGTGGCTAGAGGGATGCTCTTCTCCCTCTCATAAAATACTAGAACTAGGGGGCATCCACTCCAATTGAGGGTTGGGACAGTGAGTACAAAAAAAAAAAAAAGAATTTTTTTTTAATCCAGTGTGTTGTTTGTCTGTGGAACTCCCTGCCATAGGATGTGGTGATGGCATCTGGACTGGATGCCTTCAAAAGGGGATTGGACAGATTCCTGGAGGAAAAGTCCATCACAGGCTACAAACCATGATGGAGGTATGTAATCTCCTGTCTTAAAACTGGGGGAACTTCAAGGGCCAGATGCAGGAGAGTGGTATCAGGAAACAGATATCTAGTCTCATGTCCTCCCAGACGCATTTGGCGGGGCCACTGTGAAATACAGGAAGCTGGACTAGATGGGCTCCAGCATGGCTCTTCTTATGTTCTTATGTTCTTATGTTCTTATGACCTAACCATAGCTCCTGTGGAGTATTAATATACATTTGACTCACAGGATTAATCAGACTCTATCTGATGATTTTAAGTAGGCTTTTAGGTATCATTATGAGCATTCACAAGTGCCTTTGAGATTGGAGGATGTGAAGCAACCAATAATGTTATAATGGGGCAGTAAGCAGAAAGATACCAGAATGTTTTCACAGAAAAAAAAAGTATCATTTAAACGATAAGGGTTTCTGACACTGTGACAACCAGATCATTGCATCAGCTTAAGAAAGGAGGATATAGCAATAAAAAAGAAGGAAAGGGAGAAGAGAAACAGTGAAATAATGATCTCTTAGCATAATGATGGCTTACTGAACATCCAACATTAGACACACCTCCTCAAGGCCAAGCATCATTTAACTCAGTGGCAATTTACTTTTAAGTAAATATGAACAAGATCAGCATGACAAAATGCAGCCCCCATGAACTGTTTGGAAAGAAGTCCCAATGACCTCTTTTATATTAACCTCTGTTAAGATAAGAACAGAGAGTATATACTTAACTGTATGCTTAAGGAGCTGTATCCAATTATGAACAATGGATATTCCTTGCAGGCCTCCGGCTTGCTTACTGATCAGCAAGAATGTAGAGTCATCCAAAAACACATGACCTGTGGGCAGACTTCCTGTTGAACTCCCATTTCAATTAGCAATTAAGACTTGTTCACATATAACAGCTGGTTGATTCCACTCACCTTACCCCACACCCCATGCTTCTTTTTCTGTAATAATGCTGGCTGGAAGCTGTACTGTGGCTGCAGTTACAGAGGGGTTGATCCAGTTTTATTCCCAGCTAAAGTGGAATTGTTGAACGAAATGGAAATAGCTGAACAAAACTGCTGCAAATGTCATTGGTATCCAAGGATCTACATTCAATGGGGATAAAACTGGATTCAGCCGAGAAGATGTTGCAGAATATTATTGGCTGCATCCATGTACATCCCAGTTCGTGGTAATGCTGTATATTGTGTGTGGATAAAATGGTGATAAAGGGTTGCATGTTGATAAGGGGCTGTTGTTGTTGTTGTTGTTGCCTGTGAGCCAATCCTCTATTGCCTCATCTGAAGAATACTAAAACCATTCTAGCGTCCTGAAGCAACCTAAAGGGATTTGTCTTTGGAGCACATTAGGCACACAACATTCTGAATGACAAAGCAGACAATTCTTGTTGTGAAGCTATCTTCCTTTGTATAAATCCTACATATAATAAAGTCGAACTAGAACAAAACAGGTCAAAAGCATTGACAGATACTATGTACCAGCTTCAATATTTGACATCCCTACACAGCTTCATGAGACCTGATGATAAGGCAGAGCCCAACCACAGGGGAGTGGTTTGGGACCTTTGCATTTAGCAACTAAGGGATGCAATTTAAATTTCTGTGAAGAGAGTGAGAGTCAGAAAAAGAGTGGCCATGAAGAGTAAAAGAGAGGGGTGGGTTGCTGAAGGGGATAGAGAGGAGTGAAGGGGAGCCATGGAGGGGGGCGAGAGATGGGGAGGAGAAACCACAAACAAAGGGAAAGAGAGACGGGGGGGGGGCAGGAGGAATGAACAGGAATGTCTGCATCTGGTTTTTATATTTCCATACTATCCACTAGAGCAGTGATGGCAAACCTTTTAGAGACTGAGTGCCCAAGCTGCAATTCAAAATTCACTAATTTTTCACAAAGTGCCAATACAGCAATTTAGCCTGAACAGAGGTGGTTGTGAAGGGGAGATGTCAGGTACCCACAGAAAGGACTCCAAGTGCCACCTTTGGCACCCATGCCATAGGTTCGCCAACACTGCACTAGAGGTAAGCCATTCATTTCTTTAAAATCGCCACTCCCCTCAAGTCTCCAAGAGTTCCCTAGGCAGAATTCCAGCCTCTGCACTGACACCTACAGCCATCTATCTTTCACTCACTTGGGCCAAGTCCTACTTTAGGCCTTTCTTCATGACTCAGGCCTTTTTTCCTGCTTAAACTTTTAAAAGTCCTTCATCCTGGGAGTCATGGGTCTCTGTAGTTCTTTGGGAGAGGTAGTGAGACCATACCTCCTATAGAGATATAGGGCTCCCAGGAACCATTGGAGGCATATTTTGGACTAGACTCCTTTTTTGAACAGAAAATAAGTCTTGAGATAGGAAGCCAAGTCTGAAGTAGCTGCAATACAGGTGAGCGAAAGGGAGGTCTCCACAAGTATGTGACCATGGACTGGCATTCCTAGAATTCTGCCTGAGGAGTCTGTAGAGCATTCCTGGGAGTTCAAGTCTAAACAAAAGGACACATTGTTATGCTCTGTCCTTCTTCTTCCTACCTCATCAGAGGCTTTTTAAACTTGGCAGATGGCAGCTGTGCTATATCCAGATTAATCTCTAAGGTTATTCACCTATGAAATTTTTCTCCTTCCTGTACCCACCCAAATATTTTAAGTGAAGCACACAATTCCATGGCACGCAAGAATAGCTTTAAGTAAATTTATATGAGCCAACCAAAAGTAGAATGGTGTACTTGGTTTGCAGTCACTTTGTGGGTCTTGCATTGCATTATCTAATCTACACAAACTAGGGATGGGCATGAAACACCAAAATGGTGTTTTGTTTCATTCTTCATTTCTCCCCCTCCTATTTCATTTCATTTATTATGAAATGAATTTTTTAAAAAAAATCATTTCGTATTTTGATTTGTTTTGCTTTGCTTTTTTTCTCGAGCTGACAAGCTGGCCCATGGGCCAGGTCACAGTGTTTTTTAATTTTTTTTAATTTTTTATTTATTTTTTTCTTGCACTGACCAGCTGGCCCGTGGGCCAGGTCGGCTCTTTTTAATTTTTAATTTTTTTATTTTTTTCTCGCGCTGCCCAGCTGGTCCACGAGTCAGGTCAGCACATGTTTTATTTTTATTTTTTATTTTTATTTATTTATGTATTTATTTTGAGTAGGTGTGCTTTTTTATTTATGTCAATATTCTCTACACACTGTCCTGACAGAGGCTTTGACCAAGAGATTTGAAAACATCAGCTAAAGGACAAGAAGATAAAATTAAAAGTCACTTAAAAACAATGAAAAATTGGTGGGATCTGGTTCCTGGATAACAGAGAGTTCAGAGCTGGGGAAGAAGAAAGACTTTGGTCCTAACAGAATTGTAATTTGCTTTATTGCACAGATATCACATAGAAATAACCAGGAATTTTCCAAGGCAGACACTGAGAAGCATACACTAATCTTAAGTGTGTGAACTTCTGTACTACTCAGAGCTAGAGTGGCACCTGTGATGCCTATAGAACATCTCTAAGTGGACATGCATCTCTTTCTCATCAGTCTCCTGAAAATGGCAACCTGCAGGGCATGAGCAAAGTGGCTAGAGGGATGCTCTTCTCCCTCTCATAAAATACTAGAACTAGGGGGCATCCACTCCAATTGAGGGTTGGGACAGGTCAGCACATTTTTTTATTATTTATTTATTTATTATTTTTTAGTAGTTGTGCTTTTTTATTTTTAAAATTTTTAAATTATTTTTTTCTGGTCAGTGCATTTTTTATTTTTTTATTTATTTTTTTCTCATGCCAGCCAGGTGGCTCATGTGCCGGATCAGCATGTTTTTTTAATTTATTATTTATTTTTTCTCGTGTTGATCAGCTGGCCCGCGGGCTTGTTCAGTGCATTTTTTTTATTATTTATTTTTTTCTCATGCCAGCCAGCTGGTTCATGTGCTAGATTGGCATGTTTTTAAATGTATTTATTTATTATTTCTTTTTTCCCCCTTTTTTTTTGCACCGATCAGCTGGCTCATGGGCTGGGTCAGCGTGTTTATTTATTTATTTATTTTATTTAATTTTTCTCAAGTTGACCAGCTGGCTCATGGGCTGGGTTGGCACATTTTTAAACTTTTGTTTTTAATTTTTCTTATATCCCGTTGACCAACTGGTCCGTAATGAAATGCTGCTTGATCGTTTTGTTTTGTTACATAACAAAATGACAAAACAGCATTTCATTTTTCATTTTGTGCCCATCCCTAACACAAAGTAAAGAGATCCCTGTATAGGTTCAAACATATTGGGCAAGAAGCCCTGTCTAGTGAGAGTGCCGTATCACTGTATGATTCTATTTTCATTTGGAGTAAGCAGCGGAACTCATTTCGATCCAGACAGTTAAACAAAAAGTGGCTGGCAAGAACTCCTGCTGGGTCTTGGTTAAAACATACATGAATTATTTGTGTGAGGAAATATGCTTGATGAATTAATTCAGCTCCTTTTCCATATGATTTAATGCCCACAACTGGATGCATTTTCTCATATTTTCTCATTAATTGAATTTATTTCACTCATTTTCCCCCAATTCCCCTCCTCTCTTCTGCTTTCGCTGTGGGGCCTGTGATTTCAATATTCAGCACTTAGTCTGGGAACAGGCAGTTAAGTGGGCTGCTGCTGAATGCTCACAGCGGGAAGCCTTTCTTCTCTCTAATTGCTTGATCATCACTCTTCTAACTAAACTTTGAATATCTTAGGCTTGGGGAGTGGGGAGATGAGCAACTTGAAGGATAAAAAGGGAGCCAAGGAGGTTTTCTTCACATGCTCTAAGAACTTTTTTGAAAAGCAAAACAGCAACCCCCCTTTCATTCATCTTTTGCTATAAAACGATTACTGTTGGTGAAATTACATTTAAATACTGACTATTTAAACCAAGTCACACTTTTTGTTTCCAAATATTCATTGTGATTTTTGTGCGGTTTTAATCTTTAGTTTCTACCAACTTTCATCAGAGGCACTTCTTTTTTTATATAAGTTTCTTTTCTTTCTTTCTTTTTCTTCCTCCACAAAGTGCTTTCAGTATAAAACGAGCTACCCAAGTGAAATATTTAAATGAAATTTGCTTCATTATTTTCATGCCTTCAAATAAATGTGTGTACTGTTAAGGATATTTATTTTTGGCTTGTGGACAAGGTTGTCATTAGAGAAATCTGGCTAGAAAGGCTGGAGTTGCCATGGCAACAAGGTTGCTACCAAAATAAGACCCTCATCTGCACAAACTAAAGCTCCGTGTTGTTGCCATGATGTAAGAAAGTGACAACCATATAGGTCAGCTAAAGAAAGGGATTAGTTCTAATTCTTTGCACCATATACCACAGATAAATATGCGATGCTGAATGAAAATAACTGGGCTAAACCAGCAAGGGTTCAAGGCACGCAGCATGGCTTTCATCCCTGGCACCTCACCACTCCCAATGGCCTGCACAGTCTGTGCCACTCAGTCTGCCATGCTTCCTAGAAGGAGTGGTGAAAGAGGTGCCACATGGCTTTCACCCCCAGCACTAACCCACTCCCACTGGGCCGGTCAGAAGACCGGACAGTAGCAGACAGCGCCTTCATGCCACCCTGTCTACCTGAAAGTGCAGCAGCATGGCAGACCAGGTGGAATAAAGGTGCTCTGTCCTGCTGCCTGGTCTGCCAACCTGCCCAGTGGAAGTGGCGGGGTGCTGGGGGCAAAAGCACCACCCAGTCCTCCACCCATGGCCCAGTTTTCACTCCCAACACCCCGAACCCCACCCCCACCACCGCCTGCTGATCGCCAACGTGTTAAGGTTGTTGTTAAGCATGATAACGGAACCCATGGATGGAGAATCAGTGGATATGGGGGTGGTACTCTATTATATAAATGATAAAATAATGCAGGTTAAATTTCTTTAGCAGCCTTAATCATGGATCTAAACTAGAGATGAGATAACAGGATTTTGTTGTTATTATTCAAAAACTTCCAGAATCTCCTAGTTGGAAAGGCCAGAGGCTGTGGTGGCTGGACGATCCTGGAGTTGTAATCCAAAAGAAACTTTTTAAGGCTTTCACCTTTCACCTGATAACAGACCTTCATTTTTATTTTGTGAGATCCAAACAAGCATGCCTAGATCAATGTAAAATGAACAGTGTCTGCGTACTAATATTAAAAGCATGATTTTTCCCCTTCCACAGAATACTTCATTTTTTTAAAAAATCTAGCAGATATTTATATTGGGGCACTTCTGCATTTATTGCATTAGCCACAATATTCTTCATCCTCTGGCCTTTCATCTGTGTCTAGCTGAAAGAATAGACTGCCAATAAGATGTTTTACTGTCTTATAAATATGGATTCAATGGCTTATTATGATGGCAGTGATAAAAAGGATGGAAACATTTTAAAATTCTGTAACATTCTGTCCAATTACTGTACAATAGCAGCCAAGACCCATGGCTGCTCAATTTATAAAATGAAATCAATGTCAATCTCATACAACAAGCAAGTACTGTATTGTAATGTGATTTGCATTAGGAAAAAAAACATATCTGTGAAACTGCAAACACAGGAGTTAATTATGTCAGAAATACTGATAGACCGTACTCATTTCTTGCATATATTTAGCCAACCAGGAAGATGTTGTTAACCTTTCATACGACAAATCAAATAAAGATCCCAATCTGAAGCTGATGCTATTGAGCATGATTTCAAAGCTTTGGGTTGGCTCTAGGCTTAGTCATACTTAAGGCAGGCACACTGAAATAAATAAAGAAGACTCAAGGCAACCTTGATTAAGTCATACTGATTTAAGTGTGAAAAAATTAGATATATGTCTGTGTCCTTCTGCTGCTAAATACCAAAAATACAGCCTTATCCCTCATTAGAGTTTCCAAGATATCAAAAGTTGTTCTGGGTTCATATCGGCAGGCAATGCATTTGCCCTCTTTTTCACTCACCAACACAAGGTTTTCTTAATCAAATTTCCCCCCTCCCATCAATAGACAAGACTCAAGAGAGTCTTCCATTAACTTCAGTGGGAGAATAAATCTGGTGTAGGCTACCAGGCAATGTAACAATCTGATGGAGAGGGCCTTTATACAGCTCTGGATCCAGAAATCTTTCCTGAAATTTCTATTAAACACATATTTATAATCCTTTCTTTTCTTCTCCTTTTACATCAGAGAGGTAAGAGGAATGTTACTTCTGGTGTGTTTAAGGACGTGCAGGAGAAGAGAATCTGAGGCTACTTCTCCTCCTCCAAGGGTAGCTTTTGCCTGTCTGAACAAAAGATCTGGATGTATCCCATGGTCCAGCAACCACAGAAATCCACTGTAAATTAGAAAATATTTGAAACTGACATTGTTGTTACTGACTAGTGTAAATCTGTTGAAACAAGGGAAGTTACATAAGTGTTGACTTGTAAGAATTTGGTCTATTTGCATTAGAAACAAAAATGGATCAATCTAGTGTAATTTGTCTCTTCATATGGCAACCAAATTCTACCAAAAAAGGCAATTTTAAATTCTGTTGTTTTAGGATAGATTTTTGCATGCAGGAAATGCTGCAGTCTCAGAAACAATAAGCCTGTTTGAAGAGTGTACTCTTGTCCCTATTTGCTCAAAAATAAGCCTCATTCTGTTTATGGAAGCATGCAATTTAAGACTGTACCTTAACAGTACAGTCCTATGCATGTTGATTTGAAACCAAGTTCAATGGAGTTTGCTTACCAGTAGGCCTAATAAATGGGAGTTAGGTTTTAGAAGAAAGCATAGGACTGTAATCAGCCACAAATCACCCATAAGAACTACTTCCTGGTTCTATTTTGGACCAAAAACATATTTTTTGTGTGTTGCATCCTAGAAGAGTAAACTCAGAGTAGGTCAAACAATTATTTGTCAATAAGGAGTAAATGAGTATAGTTTAGCCAGAGCCAGAATTCTCACAGATACTATATTGTGGGATTCCTCCTAAAATGTGGACAATATGCTGATGATTATCTAGTCCAACATCTCACCGATGCATGAAATCCACCACTAGAGTGTCCTTTGGGAGCAGGAACTAGGCTATGGTTCCTGGGGATATTCTATGATTGGTTGCATCAGTTGCCTTTAGTCTGAGGAGATGGGTGAATTTAGTTGGGTTGTCCAACTTGGCAGTTGCCATTACAGGCCGATTTGTGTGATGTGGATTTTTCATAAGGAGCAGGTGTTGGAATATGGTTAGTGGGAATACACTCTAGCTTGTTGCATCAGTCCTGTGGAGTCATACAGACACTGTGAGTTTGCTTGGGTTATCCTAATCAGAAATTATCATCCCAGACATTCTTGCTCTGCCTGGCTTGGGGGCATTGAGGTGTCAACAGAGCAGTAATGTTTGATCAGCTTGATTTCTAAAATATTGTTCTTATGTGTAAAAATCCTAGCAGATTTGGTATAATTTTTTTAAATCACAAAGTCTTTGGGGGGGGGGGGCTGTTCCATCTTTGCTTTTGCCTAGTCCTAAAAATGTAGGCAGCTTCATCTGATCTGCTTGTGCCATTAACTAGAGCAGCCTTTAGGTGGAATCTAGATGTAGCATTCCTTGATAAAACTCTGTGCTTGCATAATTTAGCATCATTTTTGTTCATCCAGGTGAAATATTGTCCAATTATATATTTATTTATTTTAATGTGCTAGCATAACCACATTTTTTGGTTCATTTATTGTGGGAAAAGCCTATTTAACCACATGGGGTAGAATATTTATTTTATTTTATTTTATTTTTTGAGTAATTATATCCTGCCTTTGTCCTTGGAAAAGGACCCAAGGCGGCTTACAGTAAACAGAGACTATAAAGTCTGTTCCACATAAGATACAATCAGTTTGAGAAACATTGAATTGAGGGGTATCTTACAGCATTAGAAGGCAACATGAAAACTAACAATTGAATAACATAGTGTCAATGCAATCACACGAGAGATATAAACACAAAGTTATAAGTGGTTATAAACACAGCATCTGTGTAGTCATGTATGATAGATTCATAAAACTACACAGTAGGTAGTCCATGGACATGGGGTCACGAAGAGTTGGTCACAGGGAGACACAACACACACACACAATCCACTGATAATTAATTGACAGCTTATCTGTTATAAAGGCAGCCATGTTTCTCTATAGTTAGGCTTGGTGCCAACATAGAAACCTCTGTGTGTTGTTCAAAGCAGTGAACACAGCTATGGACAGCTATAAATTCTAAGACAGAGTATTGGTTCTTTACTCCGTGTGTGTTGCCGACTGTAACCTGATACTTACACCCAACAAATGCTTCAATGAGTCTGCAATATCTGTTTTGGAGCTACGATTAACTGCCAGACCTTGTGGTCCATAATATCTGGCCTAATTTCTTTCACCATCTTCTGCCTTTGTGCACCCCCTCCCCAGCTTGTTGAAGAAATCTAGGGGAGTTGGAACTTTGCATACTTTTGTGGCATTGTAAAGTTACATTGTATTTTTGTGCTTATTAAGATACATTACCTATGTATAGATTTTGTTTTTATGGTGTAAAATGCACTTGGTAATAAACTTTTTACCATTTTCAAATAATTGCATGCATTGGCTAGAATAATACATCATAAAAATTACTTTGGAAGGGCCTATACCAGTGATGGCGAAACTTTTAGAGTCTGAGTGCCCAAACTGTGATTCCAAACCCACTAATTTTTCATCAGGTGCCAATACAGCCATCTAACCTGAATGCCTATACTATGTTGGACCCATCACATGATGTATAAAAAGGCTTGAAAAAAGTGTATTCATACATGTGCATTACACAGCAGTGACATGTGTTTAAGGTCTTTTGTGTCTTTAGGTTTTGCATGAAGAACAACCAGAAGTCAGTCACTACTGTGAAGATAGGTTTGGAATGAAGAATCATACATTTCTCTTTAGTTCTAACACTGCATAAATGGAATTTTCACGCTTAATCAGAGCTAGTTGGTGAACTCCTCCCCTTCAAAAAAATGGGATGAAAGGAATTCCCCTGCCCACACCATTATTTCTTTGCTATATTTATCTCTCTTACTCCAGTGAATAAAAAAAGGGATATAAATACATGGGTGTGCACATAGCTCTTCTCCCAACTCTATCCTCCCAATAGCCCTGTACCTTAACAGTACAGAATGTGACTGGTCCAAGATCACCACTTGAATGTCATCACTAAGTGGAGATTTGGACACGATTCCTGAATTCTAGTCCACACTCTAGCCATTATGCCAGAATGGTTGTCAGATGCAGACAGGCAAAGCTTGTTTGACCCCTATTTCCCCTCAAGTAGTAATTTCTAATTATTTGATGCATTATTTGATATAAAACATGAAATAAACCTCTAAGGGAGCCTCAGGGAAGCACACTATTATTTGCTGCTATTTTCCTTTTCTGCCTTGTTTCCCATGCTCACATATATTCCAGCGCAGATTGCAGACAAGGCTGTAACCTCATTGTACAATACTGTATGACAAAATTACAGTTATGCCACTTTCACCAGCAATTTGTTACCCTGCCTCCCCAGGCATCTCATTGGACAGATCTGTTGTCCTATTACTGCCAGACAAAGCATGCGGAAGCACAGGAAGTAGTTTCTGATGAGCAGTGGTTTCAGAGCAGCACAGCCAAACAAGTAATCCCATAGTGCAGGCATATGCTGAGTAATTCAGAGGCTAGTAAACAGCAGCAGCCAGCTCTGCAGCTGGCCCTATACCTAATCTTCAGCATGGAATAAAGCAAATTGATATGTCTTTTCTAGGACTTAGTAGGGATAGAAATTTGTAAAGAAGAAGCTAGAACTTAGAATATGACACATATACACACCCACACCCACACAGTTAAACACACTCCAAACAAATGTACAAAAAAGGTACCAAACCAGGAGTGTTTGTTCAATTTTTGAGTGATCAGAGGCAATGCTGATGTTGACAGATAAAGGGAAAAACAGACAGAGTTTAGCAATTTATTCTGCCAGTGGAAGCTAAGACATTAGGGAGATAAAAGTAGCCAAAGTTTCTTAAAATCAGCTATATTACATATTATAGATGGGGACGAAATGCCAAATGGTGTTTTGTTTAATTTACTCGTTACTCCGCCCCCATTTCATTTCACTTAATAAAAAATGGTCAGGACTTGTTTTTCTTTTACTTTTATTGTTTTATTACTAATGTCGGGCCTTAGGTTTTTATTATTTATTATTATTTATTATTATTTATTTATTTATTTATTGCTGAGAGGTGCTGGCTTGGGGCCAGTGTTTATTTTTATTTTATTTTTATTTTTTATTTTTTTTCTTGTGCACCAGCTGGATTGGCACATTTTTTCTCCCCCCCCCCGGGGGTTTTAGTGGTGCCGACCTTGTGGCTCCTGGCCAGGTTGGCATGTTTTTTATTTTAGTTTAGTTTTAGTTTTTTAAAAAAATATTTGTATTTTTCTCACTGGTTCTTTTTTCTAACCGGGATTGGTGGCGGCAGCGGTGGCCAGAGTCCATCCCATCATCAGGTAGGAGATGACACCGGGAACAAAAAATGAACAGGAATGAAACAAAAAATTCTGTTTCATTTTGTTTTGTTTTTCTTTGAGGGGGTGGTTTGTTATTCATTTCATTGCATAACTAAATGAATAATGAATAATGAAACAAATTTTATTAGTTTCATGTCCATCTCTATTACATGTGCACAAGCATAACAGTGTTTCAACATCATATCACAGATGTCCCATCAGCCATTCAGGACTTTCAAGCAAAAACAAGGGCTCAATTATTATACGGCAACCCAGTGTGGATCAAAGCATTCAACTCTGAGGTTGAAAAAAATCAATCTGCTTTTTTGTGACAGATTCTGGGGGTCCCAAACTGCATACCCTATGCAGTGTTGTGCCTTGAGGCAGGAGTGGGTAGATTGGAAATTAACGCCTGGACTCAGACCCTAAAGTACTGGCTTAGAATCCTTTTTTGTGCAGACCAACTGGGGTACGTGTCTAACATGCTGTCTGATTCTTACCAAAGCCAGTGGCAATCCTTCATTAATCAAAAAAATTAGGTCTGTAGGTATCCCGCTTGACCATATTTTGACATTAGGGCAGAAACTGTCAAGATATGTAAAAGTTGACAAAAATATATATAATGTATATTTAACAGATAGGGAAAGAGAACTGTAAAACGGAGGCAGTTAGATTCGGCAGTCTCATGATGTTATCCACAACTGTAAGGGATAAGTAATCACAGGCATGTTACGTGATGAAGCATAGGTGGAATAATTTATAACATCATGGTTGCATCAGATTGCATCAGATTGTAATTAGTGATGAGTCATATCTGATGGGTGCTAAACTGTATATAAGCACTAGCTTGTCTTATGTTAGATTGGGACTGTTATGGTGAGAACAGTACCCCACACTCTGTTTGTTGTATTGTAAATATTGCTTGGTTGTTATGCTGTTTGTATATTTTGATGTATATATGAATATATGAGTTTTTACTCTACCCATTGTCATTGTTTTTCCGTTTACTGAACTCTGCAATACTTTATGTCATTACTAACACTTTATCTACACGCAACGGCAGCGCGCTCTGTGCCAGAGGCTAAGTGACATAGAGAGGCAAGAACTTTTCTCCCTGGCACATAGAACCTGCTCCCCTTTGTCACAAGGTGTGTTTCCAACGTATAAGACCCCCACAGCATATTTAACCTCACTTTGTTCACCACAGGCTTGTAGAGCTTTCATGTTGGCCAGGATGAATGTATTGCCATCAGCACTCCTTCAGGGTAGATTTACAGGGATTCCGCGCCAAGAAAGATTCTGCCCATGTGGAAACCAGTCCCCGGAATTTATCCAACACATGCTTTTATTTTGCCCTTTTTATGATCATATTAGAAACAACTTAATTGCTCCATTGTTAGTCCAATACTGTTTAATAAATAAGAATTCATGTTACAGCCCAGGTAGCAAAGTTTTTTCAGGCCGCCATACGCAAGAGAGCAGAGATTACCTCGACCATTCATCCATCTTCCTGATGTTTTTACTCATTCGTAGTTTTACTCTTTTTCATTGTTTTATGATTCACTGTATATTTGTTTATACGGGTCATACAACCGCAATAAACTTGAAATATCACAGTTTACATAGAGACAGAATATCAGCACATCATATTAGAGACCTAGAACATGGTATCATGGGTAGCTTCTCACTAAAGGTCCAAAAACTACTGGTTTCTGGTGCACTTTTATACTCATTGCAGCCAATCAGAAATCTGGTTACATCATGCTATTGCTCCTATATTCTATCAACCTTACTCATTATATCTATTCTGTACACCTGGGATACAATTGGAAAACATATGCACCTGTGTTACATTGGCTCAGCATTATATACTCAACTCCATGTTACAAATCAATTAAATATACCGGGGGTCTGCAACCCGCGGCTCCGGAGCCGCATGCGGCTCTTTGGAACATTTGCCGCGGCTCCGGGAGGGTTCAGAAATTTCAATACAAAGGCGCCGAATCTTGCGAGGACAGCCCGTCCCACAAGGCGGCGCGGCCACACTCTCAGCGCGCTCCCTCTTCTTCAGAGCAAGAGAGAGAGAGAGGGAGGCGTGGTGGAAAGTGCCCGCCGAACGGCAGCCTTTTTTTTTTTTTTAACTTCAAGAAAACCTGCCAGATCTGGATTGTTGCCTCCCCCCCCCCCGAGAAAAAAAGACGGGAGGAGAAAACCCTCCTTCCTTCCTTCCCCCCTTCCCCTTCCTTTCTTGCTTGGGTGTTTGGTGGGAGGGGGAAGAAGCGACATGTGTGTGTGTGTGTGTGTGTGTGTGTGTGTGTGTGTGTGTGTGTGTGTGTGTTGTGTGTGTGTGGTGGTGGGGGCAGCGTTTAGATGGGACAGTTCAACATGGAGGAAGAGAAAACCCTCCTTCCTTCCCCCCTTCCCCCTCCAAGCATTGCACATGTGCAGTTGGCATCTCTCTCTCTCTCTCTGTCCTTTTGCTTCGCTACAGCCCCCCCCCCAAAAAAAACTACGGCTTTGCACTAACTTGCCGGGATGAAACTCCAAAAATGCGGGGGAGCGGGCGCGCGCGCTGCGTGTCTCCGCGAAAGAGAGAGAGAGAGAGAGATTAGAAATTCCCCTCCTCTCCCTCCTGTACTATTTTTTGGAAGATTTTTAAAAACTGCCCCCCCCAAAAGTGGAAGCGGTGTGGGCACGACGCACTCAGGCTGCGCTTCCCTCCTCCATGGAGGGTGGGGGCGAGAGGAGGAGGAGGAGGAGGGAGAGATGGAATGTGTGTGTGTGGGGGGGAGAGAGTCAGACCATGGCTGCAGGATCCGGGCAGAAGGCAGCGAGGGCGGAATGGGAACCTCAAGAAAGGCGGCGTGGGGAGGGGGCCACGGCTAGTCTTCTCTCTCCCCACCATCCCCAGCCGCCACCGCCGCCCTGCTTCCTTGCCCGGTGCTGTCAGTTCTGGTCCAACAAGCAAGGGGTTGGTGGTGGCAGGAGCGGGGAGGGGGGAGCGGCGGGGGCGGAGAGGCGAGAAGCAATGGAGGAAGTCGGCTTTTCTTTTTCCTGCGCGAGATCAACTTGGCAGTCGAGGGACGCGGCGTGACAGCTAGTTCGAGCCCGCCCCCCCGGCCCGAGGAGGGGTCTCTCTTATTAGACTTCCAGCGGCTCCCTCCTGGAGTCAGCCGGTTTCGGCGGCGGGGTGGGGGCGCCGGGCTCAAGTTGTTCAGGGGCCCCTGGCCGCCCGGGGAGGAAAACGGCGCACCACCTGGCTCGAGAAGCTGAGCCGAGCCGAGCGGAGCGCCTGTGCGCCTGCCTGCTTGTCTCGCTCGCTCTCGCTCTCGCTCTCTCCGAAAGCCCGCCCCAGTTGCGCGCACGGCCCTCCCCGAGGCTGGCGGACACGCAGCCGCCCCAGTTGCGCGCGCGGGAGAATTTGAGACAGGAAACCCTCGGGGACAGGGTGGCGGGGTGGAGGGAGGTGGCGGCGGCTCTGGCTCGCCCGCTTGCTCGCTCTCCCGGCGCCCAAAGTGCCGAAGAAGCAACTTTCATTGGCTTCCTTCTCAGAAGCCCTTCGGGGGTGCCTGGAGGAGCCGCAGCCGCCGGCGCTCCTTCCCACCCCACCCGAGCCCGGCGCCGGGGCGCAGCGTATCCGAACAGCATGCGAGGGAGTGTGTTGATTGCGAGTGCCCAAAAAGCCAGGAGTGAGGGGAGGGGAAAATATATTTGCAGTGTTATATTTGTTTTAAATGTCGCAATGGTTTTGCGGCTCCCAGTTTTTTTTCCCCCGTCGGAAACGGGTCCAAGTGGCTCTTTATGTCTTAAAGGTTGCAGACCCCTGAAATATACATATGAAACACCTTTAGACAAATCTATTCTCAGACTATCATCTATCAAAAACACCACAAAGGATCCTTATATTCCATTTGGCACTCACTGTGATGCAAAGGTGACCAGTCGTTTGAACTGAGGAAAGGAGAAATTGCAAATGTTATAGTAAACTCATCTGCTGCCTCTGAAGGAGATGGTGAGTGACAGCTGACCCTGCAAAAAAAAAAAATCTTGCCTGGACATGCCAATAATGAGCTGCCAGGGATGGTGCAGACTGAGGTCATCGTGAGGTAAGTAGATCTTCTTCCAGCCTCTCCATAGAATTATAGAGTTAGAAGGAGCCTATAAGGTCATCAAATCCAAACCCTGCTCTATTCAAAAATCCAAGTTAAAGTCCACCTGAGAGATGGGGGACTTTCTCTTGAATTCCTCCAGTGCTGGAGTGCTCACCAATTTGCAATATTTTTGCTGAACAAAGTAATATTGTGTTTTTTCTGTCATTTTCCTTTTTTAAAAAATTCCCCAGCCCCCCAAAAAATCTCCTCCTCACTTAAGTGCCAGGCAGCAAGTGCCAAAGAGGCATCACATCGAACCATTCCCAAAAGCAGCTGCTTGGCACAGTCCATGGGTCAAGCTGTTTGTCCAATCTGTTAAATCAGTCACATAGAACAACAGTGAGTGGGCAAAGACACAGTTGACTATCAGTTCAGTTGTTCAGGCTTCCAGTGGAAGCAGGCACACAAAAGGTAATGAGGTCCTCAACCATTATTATGGCTTTGCACAGTATTATCAAGATATATGTTTTAAAATGTAGGTTATCTGCATCAGGAAATTAACAGGCTACGGACTATGCATCCTCATAAACCAATTTTAGTGAGCTCCTACGCCCCTACTTTTACCACTGCGACTGAAACACAGAGCTCAAATTTCTATGCTCATTTCTAAACTGTAGTTCTGTCAATAAAGAGAGAACAGAATTTAACAACTTTCAAAGTAACCATTTCATTTTAACTTGAAAGTATTTTTAAAAACCAGGTATAATATGCTGAAGACACAATAAACTGTTAAACTGTATTATATCTTTGCAAGGGAATTTGACTGGAATTAAAGGCTCAATGGACTTTGTAAAGGAGATCATGTGGAACAAGTGAGTGGAGGAACTCATAACCTTGTGGTTATATCATAGGATATTGTAGAATGTTAGTAAGAAAAGAAACATTAGCCTCCATGGTGATTCAATGTCTTCGAAAGCATAATCGGATCTACAAGTCACTAGTATCAATCAACTACTGTACTAGTACATCTGTTTGTATTTAGCCACTTGCAGAGTAAACCAGCTTCGCCTCTTTTCTTAATTTGAAGCATGGGTTTCATGACTCATGTTGGGTGAGGACTGGGTGCTGTTGAAGTGTCCTTGGCTTCTTGTCTGATAAATCACTACTTTGACTTAGTCATTGATTTGAATGAAAGGTGCAATTTCTTTAATCTTTAAGCATTCCATCCCACCAACTTACTGGGAAGCAAAAAAAAAAATTGGGCATACATATGGAGGGTTGCCCTATGATGTGTCAGAAACAGATTGTGTTCACTAGTGTGGGAGTTAAAGGGTTTCCTAAAAACTGAGATTACAGTTCTTGACAGTCTTCTACTAGGAATACAGGAAATTACCTTACAGCTGAGTCATATCCTTGGTCTATTTTTGCCTATCCTCATCAACATGGATTGGCAACCTCTTTCTAGCCTTCAGGATCCCTCCCTCCTCCCCCCACCCACCCCTAGCCTCACCCGTAATGGCTCCTAATTCTCCCTACCAAGAGCTGGAAAAAGGTCACATTTATGAACTATAGTTCTCAGAATGTGCCACCCTGCATGGCCTCTGTCCCTTAGAATGGTAAGCATTGCAACAGGAATGGATGGTGGGTGGCTATCTATTAGCCTTTGGGGTTGTTTACATTGCTTGCCATTCCATTAAAAAGAAGAATTGAGGTTTCAAGATTAAAGAAGATAGCAGATATCAACATTTGGATTACAAAGGAACCTAAGAGGCTGCTGTTACATTTATTTGAACATACTTGAGGAATGTCTAATTGGTTTAGTAGGGATTTCAAAACTGCCCTGGGGCTCAGTTTGTTTTTTAGATCATTCTAAAGGCTCACGTAAGCAGGGCGGAGAAAGCTGATATAACAGTAAATCATTACGCATGCAGGCATTTCATTGTCTGTACTTGTGCTTGTCATTAAAGTACCAGGATATCTGACTCTTTGAATTGTAACACATGTTCATTCATGTACCCTGTAAGACGTTAGTTAGTAGAATTGTGACACATGTGTTACTCACAGTCTAACTTCTGCCTACATGAGTCCAACATTTCTGTGATGCCTTTAACTTAACTCATTCACCCTTTTCTGTCACTGAAATTAGAACTAGGCATGTGCCATGGAAATTAAGCACATTAATTAAATTATTTCCCTCCTTTTGCACTGCAAAATCCTAAATAAAAATGTGCTCCATTATGGTGTTACCATTAGGCACTGTAGTGGTAAAAATGCCCTTCTGCGATCAAATGTAAGATATGTGCTAAGAGTAACCTGCTGGAAGAAGAGGTGGAGGTAAGGGAGGAGCCAAGTTACTCCACATCCAGATGTTTTCCAGTTCATAAACATCTAGTACTGAATTAGACCAGGAATAGCATAGCATTTTCCAACTTCCCTGTGTTGACTGAGTTTATATTCACAGCTTCAGCTTTGTTGATAAATTTAAAGCCAGTCACAAATGTAGTATTTAAAAATATGTGTATATGTACTACGCTCAAAAAGTATAATACGTAGTTTGAGTTTACCTGAATCTTTCTGTAGAGGAATATCTGAGAATTAAAGTTGTGTTTTCTTTGTGAGGCTGATTATGTATGAATTTACTGGACCATTTCTACTGCAGCCTATAATTGAAGATCAGAAGGCTTTAAAGCCTCCAGGCCAATCTAAGGCAAGTCACTGTTTCTAAGCTCAGCCTACCTCACAGGCTTTGTTGTGAGGATAAGAGGAGCCAGTGACAGAGGTGTTCCAGGCACTGAACTTCATGGAGAAAAGGTGAAATGCTGATATACTATGCAGAAGATACTTATGTGCTTGCAAACTGTATAATGCTTGAGCACATTTATCCTTGGGCTATTTTCATACTATTCAGAATTTTTTTTATTGGGGGGAAAAGAATTTTAAAAATTCCAAGGTCTAGTATGATTGACGCACAAAAGAATGAAAAACTGAAAACACATGGCAGTAATTTCTGCTCAAGGTGAAAAATCCACTTTGTTCAATGATGTGTAGGAGCACTGTTTCACAAAGTTAATTTATACAATGACTGAATTAATGTGCTAGGCATTATGAATCAGCACAATAGTGAGCTCATAAAAGGTTTCAGAGTGACAGGATCTTGAGAATAAAGTTTCTCTTGGAAGACAGGCATCCTATTGGCAGAAGTACTTTAAGCTTCTCTCTCCTAGCATGTTACTGTAGCACCCAGAGCACAAATATATTTCACTGTGACCATAGTATGGTCATTATCATCCATTCATGTTGATAGTACCGACAAAAATAACACTCAGTTCACCTGTGGCGTGAACACCTGCTGCCCAGTCATCATCAGTTTGCGGTCAACTTTAGTTACTGAGAGTTCAAGAGGAGCTATGAGCTACTCTTGCAGGCTTGCTTGATGCACATGTGGAGAACAACTGGAGGGCTGTACAGAAAAACTTTTAATAATTCTGAACCATGACCATCATCACTTAAGACAGGTTGACCAAGTTATGTGTGTCTGTATCTTGGATAGTAACTTCTGTATGCCCTAGTTAGCATAACCAGTGCTGCCAATGGAGGTATTGTCTGATGACATCTGGAAGGCCCATATGTGTAAGTCAAATATAAATACAATTGTGTTCAATAAGGTTAACTCCAGGTAGGTGGATTTAGCATTGCAGCTTAAAGCTCTCTTTAGATTTGTTGTTTAAGCCAAATGAATTTTTTGTTATGTCCCACCAAGTCACTTCTGAATTAATGACCTCCAAAAGTTCCTAATGTTTATGGTCCTGCTCACAATTTCTTTATTGAGTTAACCCATCTCAATTTTTTTGTCACTTTTAACTTTTCCCAGTGAGTCTTTTCTTCTAGTGATATGGCCAATAAAGCTGCATTGGGAAGCTGAACTTTCACAGAAGCACAAGGAATGGGCAAAGCAATGGGATAAAATTTATTTATTATTTATTTTATTTTTCACACATATACCGCTCCTACTTCCCAGGCAGGAACTCAGGGCGGTTCACATAAAATCACAAAAACAGAGACGGTGGCAGCAGCGGGGACAAACTTCCAGCATATGGGCCTATAAATAGGAGGACATCAGGAAAAAAAATGCCATTCTAGTCATTTTTAAAGGCATCCCTAAAGAGGAGGGTCTTCAAGCCCTTCCTAAAGGACGCCAGTGATGGAGCCTGCCTCAACTCGCTTGGTAGATTATTCCAGATGGACGGCACCACCACCGAGAAGGCCCGCCCACGAGTTAACAAAGTTAACAGGAAGGACAATAATAAAACTTCAAGGTAGTGTACAGTTTCACAGTTATGTGGATGACTGAACTTCTCAAGAACTTGGGTTCCTACTCACTTACGGAATCTTCAAGCAAACCAAAACCATTTTCCAGAGTTGTAGATTACGGGGGTAGCCTGTATGTAAGCTTTTCTACAGGTCCTGTTACCATGTAGAAACAATGGCAGAGACTGTAGAGATATGCCACACACACCCTGAAGCAGAGTGGGTCTATCCATTACGGTACTGCTTGAGAGGCGTAAAGGCATATGATGACTTAGAGAAAGTTAAACAAAATTCATAAAGGAGAATGTTTATGATGACAATTTGCCCCCAAAGCTATATGTTTTCTTTATTTACTGGCTGGGTTTTTAAAAATCTGATCCAGCATTTGCAGGGCCAGATTAAGACCTTTAGAGACCGTAAGCAATGAAAAGTAATTTTTAAAAAGAAAAAAGCACACACCAAGTGATGATGATGATGATTACTGATCATTTCATTTAGTTCTTATTTGTTCGAACTCAATTACTTTAGGTAGGGAGTGGGCTTTCTTGGGACTCTTGGGGGAGAGAGAGAGGATTGGGAGGTTAAGGGATAGATGGATGGGGTTTGTTGAGGAGGGTACACCATTTGCACCATGGTCCGTGGCAAACCTGTCACTGAAGAAAAGCTCTGTGATGGCCACATCCCTTATTGATGCCTTAAGTATGTGTATATTTTTCTTAATGGTTCATCCTGGGCTAAAGATTTGGGCCAAAGAATGGTGGATTAGATGTGTTCATGTTCTTGACCTTCCATCCTTAACAGCTCAGAAGGTTGTTATCACTAATTCAGGCAGTATATAAATGGAAATAATAAATAAATAAATTTCATGCAAAATGGCACTAGAATAGAGGGAGCTCCTTTAGGCTGAGCCAGACTATTAATCCATCTAGCTGTGTACTGGATGGCAGCAGCTGCCCACGGCCCAGGCAATATTTCTTTGTCAATAATTTAACTAGATACCTCCCTAACACCAAGCATGCGTCCTTCCAATGAATTATGCCCCCTCAACGGGGCTGTTAGTAAATGAATGAGCACATGGAAAACAGTAGCAGCAGCTGTTCCTCTGAATTTTACAATGTCAAGTCCCTTCTTCTTCCCAGTTTGGTAAGGATGAAGAAAATTATCCACTTAGTAATTATATTTTAGTAGTCAGGCCACTTAACAATTATATTTTAGGGAGTATTGTCTGGGCAGCATAGTATAAATATTTTCCTGTTAAGTGACTAATGTGAAAGAAGATAGGAAGTGGGAGTTTCATTATAACTGATGTCAATCAAATGATAGCATGTGTGGTTATTTAACAAAGCGCAGCCCTATGTATGTCTACTCTGAAATAAGTCTCATAAAGTACAGTGAGACCTATCTCCATGTATGGGATGATAGGATTTTAAGCTGCTGCCACTTCACCTGCAAGAAAGTATTTTTCTCCCTGAACCAAGAGGCTCATATTGGTCATGCCAGCCACCCCTGACCTAGAACCCACTAGAAATATTGTACTACAACTTCCATCATTCCCACTGAAAGTCGTGGATCATAGAAATTGTAGTCCAGAAATCTGGAAGATCCCAGGTTTGGATAACCTGAGTTCGACTGGGGGGGAAATGATTACTTTTTTATGGTAGGTCTTCAGAAATAAGCAGAAGAGTTTGCTTTCTGTCTTTTCTAGTGTCTGAGAAAAAAAGCCGTATGAATTAAGAATTTAAAAATAGACCTTGTGAATACAGCAGGTGTGGACAATAGGAAAAGATATGAAATATGTTTTCTCCAGTTTTGCAACATTTCCAAGCATAATACTGATTGGGCTGGTTAGAAGATAGGATGTCTTGCCCCAGGTGACTTTTGGCAGATTGTGGCACACAACTGTGTGACAATTATGCACAGGCTGTCTGGTGATGGATTTAAACTCTATCAGGTGGAGTTTTCCTTTGTGTGGTGATATGTTAAGTCTGGAGCAAGTGTATATTAAATTAGATCTGATATCTAAGAGGATTTGTAGTGACACTAAGTGGTGATGTTTTCCAGAAAAGGCATAGCAATACAGAAACAAAAACAAATCACTACCATTTAAAGCATGTTCCATGCATCAGCTTTTTATAGATTTATAACGACACCTTTACCATGGATTTTTCAGCTCAAAAAATGAACTGATTTTTAAAAAAAATTAAATGAAACAAACTGGAGGTGCAGGGTTTTCAAACTGTCTTTGAGCCACCGAAGCAAGCGCTAGCCATGGCCCTCACCGCTTGCTCCGGTGGCTCAAAGACAGTTTGAAAACCCTGTGCGTGCCCCCAAATCAAGCGTGTTGTGGGCGGAAGCATGGAGTTTTAAAACTGTCTTTGAGCCATTGAAGCAAGTGGCAATGACCACAGCCACTGCTTGGTTCTGTGGCTCAAAGTCAGTTTAAAAACCCCGCACTTCCTCCCCCCCCCTCAATTGGGCCACAGCCACTGCTTGCTTCGGGGGCTCAAAGACAGCTTAATAACCTAGTGCCTTTCCCTCCCAATGTGCCCGACTTGGGGGGGGGGGGGAATGAATAATGAATAAAAACAAACAACAAAACTTTTTTTAAAAAAATGATTATAAACAAATAAAATGAAATGAAACAAATGAAACAAAAATTGAAACAAAACACCATTTTAGCATTTCGTGCCCATCTCTAGTCAGAACTGACTTGTCAGCTCGTGGTGGTGATGATGATGATGATGATGATGATGATGATATACATGGAATATTTTCCCCACTGTATAACACCAACACAATCATCAAATTTGCAGATGATACAACAGTGGCGGGGCTCATTAGTAAGAATGACGAGTCTGCTTATAGAAAAGAATTACAAGGGCTGACACAGTGGTGTAAAGAAAATAATCTTATACTTAAAACCCTGAAGATCTTATAATTGATTTTAGGAGGAAGAAAGATGTACATCTACTATTGTATATAAATGATGAGGAGGTGGAGAGGGTTGGTAGCTTTAAATATCTGGGCACTTACATCTCAGAGGACCTCTCATGGACTGCGAACACCAACATGGCTGTGAAGAAGGCACAGAAGAGGCTGTATTTCCTGAGAATGCTCAGGAAGATGAATTTATCTCAGCATCTACTTCTGTCCTACTATCACAGCACCATTGAGAGTGTCCTAACATGGCATGGTTTCATGGTATGGGAGCAGCTCTGTAGTGGACAAAAAAGCTCTACAGAGAATAATTAAAATTGCCCAGAAAGTTACCAGGTTCCAGCTACCAACCCTGGATGACATCTTCACATCTCGCAGTTTGAGGAAGTCACACAACATTCTGAGAGACTCTACTCATCCTGCTCACAATTTCTTCGAACTGTTGCTTTTTGGCAATTAAAACTCGGACCACACATCTTCTGAACAGTTTTTATCCCAGAGCTATAATTGCACTTAATGATGAACTTAAAGACCACCAGCAGTGAGCACTTGGACAGTATTACCTAGCCCATCGTGTAGATGCTTGTGGGTTGTTGTTGTTGTTGTTTTTGGAGGGGGGTTGGTGGATGGGGGAGTATTCGGGGATTTTTTATGTGTGTATGTTGAGGGGATTTTTAATGTGTGTGAGAGTGTTCGGGGATGTGTGTGTGTGTGTGTGTGTGTGTGTGTGTGTGTGTGTTGAATCTGGTCTCTGGGTGTCTGAAATTTCATTGTATGTGTATACTGTGTATATACACATAATGACAACAAATTATTATTAATCTGTCTAGTTCAACATTAAATGCTACAATTTATGATGCTTTGCTTCCCTTCTTCCTCCTTCTTTCCCTTTCCTAACTTTTAAAAATTGCTTTAGATCCCCAGCTTCTGCAAATCCCCCCAAGCAAGAATGTCAACAAGAGAAAAAAGAGAACCAAGGGCTGAGCGTTGTCCTATGGATCAACTCTGCCAAGAGGCTGTTTACCATCTTGCAGCTAATTTCAGACTCAAGGACCTTTCCCTTAGGTCAAGCACTGGCACAGATTATGGTATGATTCATTGTATTCAGAGAGGGGATTGCATCTCTTTGTACTGTGTGGTTTATCTTGCTATGACAATCTCACAAGGCATATGTGAACTCTTAACAATCAAGGGTTTCCTTGAACTGTAATGCTAAATGAAACGGCGAAAGATCAAAAGTCAGACATTCTATCTCTGCATTTTTCTTCATCTCTACTTATGATCTTGTCAGTTCATCACAATGTATGGCTTTTTTTAAAAAAACATTGTGAATCTTGGTACAAGATGAAACAGAAAAAAACAATGATCCAAGCGCCAAAGGACTATAAGTAGAATTAGAAGTAGAAATGTGTATAAATTTCAAATATTCCGAAGCAAAAATGTACAAACTCTTTTTAACTGATTACAGTGTCTGTGTTTGTCTGCTTCAGCTGTGCTGTGTGTGTGTGTGTGTGTGTGTGTGTGTGTGTGTGTGTGTGTGTGTGTGTGTTGTGTTGTTACAGTCTTCGTGACTACATGTCCATGGAGTTTTCTTGGCAGGAGTACTGGAGTGGCTCGCCAGTTCCTACTCCAGGCGCCTACAGCACCTGGTATTCCCTGGTGGTCCCCCATCCAAGTACTAACCAGGGCCGACCCTGCTTAGCTTCCGAAATCAAGCAAGATCGGATGTGCTTAGGGCATCTAGGCATAATAGATTAAATCTTATTTCACTGCAGGATAAAATACGTTGCAATTCTGCTCTGCACTCCTATGTGTGCTGGCATGTAAATCTCACTGATTTCAATCGGACTTTCCTTGAGTCAATATGCTGGAAAGACTTACAGCCAAATAATATATATCTGAAAATAAGTGCCATTAAGGGAGTGGCTAGATTGTTAAATAACAGCAGAATTAATTTGTCACTGGGATGGTCCCATTATTTTTGTGATGTACAAGTCAATGCAAATCAACCTGGAGTTTTTTTCCTCCTCCCAATCTGAGTTTTCCCCCCTCCACTGCTTGGCTTTTACACTTTTTTTCTTTTTTACAGTTAATGCATTTCCATTTGTTCAGGCAGTATGGTTGCTGATGAAGAAAGGTATACGCTTGTTGTGGTTGGCGGAGTGGGGAGAGAAGGGGCAAAGGGGCACTCACATGGATCAGTTCCTTTCAACAAAACATAACTTTACATGAGTCAAATTCTAACACAGCAAAGGTTAGGCACCTGACAGGACAGTGCCAATTTTAACAGAGCAAAGCAAAAAAAGCAAAGTGTGCTGCTTATATACTGCTCCATGGCACTTAAAGCATCCTTAGGGCAGTTTACAGGTTAATTATGCTGGCTATATATTCCCCCTCCCCAAAGCTGGGTACTCATTTTATCAAACTCAGAAGAGTGGAAGGCTGAATGAACCTTGACACGGCTTCCTTGGATTGAACTACCAGTTTGTGGTAGCAGAGTCTAGGTCAATGGTGGTGCACTGGTGAACCTTTGGCACTCCAGATGTTTTGGACCACAGTGCACTGTCACTGGCAATACAGGCTTGGAATTCTGGGAAATGGGGTCCAAAACATCTGGAGTGCTGAAGGTTCGCCGCCACTGGTCTAGGTTACAAAGTCATATGGTACATGATTTTTGCTAGGGAATTGCATTCATACCTCCAAGTTTAGTATATGGAGGTAACTGAAGTTATGAATGAAAGTATTTGACAGATGAATAAATGAAAAAAGGAGTATTTTATAACCTTAAAGCACCATCTTTTGGAAAATGTAAGTCCATGAGATACAGATGTTAGGCCTGCTTGTGCTGAATGAGGAAGATCCATCCTAGGGGCTACAAGAAGTAGACAAAAATAGGTGCCAGGAATTACAGCAGGTGCAAAGTATATCATGTTAAAAAAATTCTGGTGGGAGATGCTATTGTAAAACCTGTGCGAGTAGAAATAAATTGTTCTTATTAAGAAGAAAAGAAAATATTTGGTAAGAGTTATAAAGATGTGGAGGTTGGACACACACACAAAACAGATCATCATATGATCACAACTCCACAGTTTGGGCATCAGACATCAAAGAACAACAATAATCACAGATTCCCCCCCCCCCATGAACTTTAATTGGCATGACTGGGTGAGCAATGTAGAAAATGCATTATTTTTCTGTGTGTGTTCCTAACGTGCTTCGAGAATAATGCATTTTATATTTATTTTATTTTTCTCGTGACTTTCCTCTTCAGTGTGTAAGTTCATATGTGGTGGAAAAGGCTAAGAAAAAAATCCATACAGAGAGATTTAATATATGAATGTTTACAAAAACCAGTTATTTTGAGTAGAAATCAGCCTGAATAAAATATATTCAGTAGCAATTTCTTTATATTATGCAAAGGCAGAACACATTTGCTACACCCTTTGGGGGTTAATCCATCCCCCCAACTTTGTAGAAGATTAAGATTAAAAGCAATTTATTTCATCCCCACCCATCACCACCCCAACAAAATCTCTCTAACTGCATGGACTACATTACTAGGTTAAAGGTGATACATGAAGTGACATTTATTAGCACATATACAATGGATACAGTGCTAAGGACCTCTTTTATAAGAAACTTCTATATTCAACAAAACAGGTTTAAAGAGTCCCCGAAGCTCTACTGGTTCAGTTTTACTTGACCTTTGCAAACCTTTTCTGCTGAGATAGCGACACTCCCTGGTCCCTTAAGAAATGACTTGAAGAAAGAAACAGCCAAAAGCTTGGATAAAAAGGAGGGTGGAAAGATTATATTCCACCAAGCCAAAAAGAGTAGCATTGGGCTCAATTGCATTTTTTAAATGACACGTATAAAGGTGTAAAGTGGCTGTTTGTGTAAGTGGTGAAAGAGATTAGATTGTGAGACAGAAAGAAAGTCCATTTTAACACCAGGGTTTGAGCCCCGTTGTCTTTACTATTAAAGCTGTGAAGACACATAATAGGTCATTCTCCAGAGTTATTGCCAATTACAGAAAATCACTTGTCCCGTGATTGCAGTTATGTATAGTCAAACAGGAACTCTCTTATAGTGACACTAGGTAAGAGAGAGATCTCAGAAGTAGAGATGGGCATGAATGGAAAAATAACATCTCATTTTGTTTCATTTCGTGGCCACCCCTTTTCAATTTGTTTACTTTCTTATGAATTTTTTTTTAAAAAAATTCATATGAAATGAAACGAGATGGAATGAAAAGGCTCCCCTGGGTCCTAGAGACACCATATTTGGTGCCCTTAGCCCTTTTTAAAGGGCTAATGCTGAGCTGTTATCAGCTGGACCCCAGGCAATCCCACTGCCACCTGACCACTTTCAGAGGGCTCCTGCCCAGCTGTCAATGGCTGGACCCCTTTAAAACTGGCCCAGTCGGCCCCAGGGGATCCCCTGGGCCGGAACACTCTGAAAATGGCTTTCTGGCACCAAATCCCTTGCCTCAATGACCCAAGAGAGTCACCCTCCCACTCACCTCCCAGTTGAGAGAAGGCTGGAAGCCAGGCTGAGAGGAGGCAGGGAGCACCAGAGCGGCAGCAGTGACCCATCTCCTCCTCTTCCCTCGCCTGGGCTCCAGTGGCAGCGGCCACTCTGCTGGTATAGAATCATAGAATCATAGAGTTGGAAGAGACCTCTAGTCCAACCCCCTGCCATGCAGGAACCCCATCAGGGGTAAGGGACCGCTTTTACAGATGGAATGAAATGGTTTGTTTCAAAGGAAAATGACTGTTTCATTTCGTCTGTAACGAAATGCTGCTTCCTTGTTTCATTTTGTTATGTAACGAAACGTCAAAACAGCATTTTGTTTTTCATTTTGTGTCCATCCCTATTCAGCAGTGGTTTTACAAGTTCCACACCCTCAGTGAGTTTCTGTGGCTGAGGAGGGATTCAAACTCTGGCCTCCTGAGTCCTACTCCGTCATTATTTCCATCCTACCACACTGAACCCAAGGTAGGCATGAACAAATATCTTATACATATAATGTATAGTCATATGGCATAAGTTGTGGCCATCCCCCTGCACCCCAGATTCACAAGGCAACAGCTGATCTTAAAATTGCAGAGCTGGAAGCCACTCTGTGGATCATTGAAGCTAGCCCTTGTCAAGGAGGCACAGAGGGGAAGTGAATATTGTCGTCTGATGCCTAAATCCCTAAACTATCTGGAACAAGGGAAATCCCAAGAACATAATCCTTTTTCATCAAATGCAGGAGTAGGTGACACTGACCTGATTCACATGCTCCAGAATAATGTGAAGAATGAAACATGTTTGTCTTTCTTCTTTGTATTTCCTTCAAATTCTTGGCTCAAAGAGAGAAAGAAACAGGGAGAGGAAGAGACAAGAGAGAGCAACCATTTGAGGCTGAAATCCATGACAGGATTTTCTAGGAAAAAAGTAAACAGATTTTTTTAAAACAACAACACAGTTTTGATGCAGAAATTGGATTAAAAGGACTTCTAAATATACACAGCTGACAGATACTTGATTGTAGGATTATTTCTGGTTTTATACATAGTAATAGGAAGATTTAACAATGAAGCAATTTAAATCTTATCACTTGTTTTTTATGCACATTACATATAAATATAAATATTAAAGGAGTTTGCACTTTAATTCATGAGAAGCATCTGAGCCTCTAGGGCAGGGGTGTCCAAACTGTTTGCAAGAAGGGCCAGATTTGGTGAGGTGAAAATATGTGGGGGTGACCATTCAGCCGCATTTGGCCCCCAGGCTGGACTTTGGACTAGCAAGGAAGCAGGGAGGTTGCTACAGTAACAGAGCCAGGGGCCGGTAGGCTGGGCAGGTGGCGGGGGGGGGGACGGGGACGGATGGAGGCAGGGAGGGCAGGCAAACCATAAAACTGCAAGATGACATCTCCATCCATTTTGGGGAGAGGCCAGCTGGCGGTGATGCGTGACAGGCTGAGCTGGCGGGGAGGAGGCTGCGGGCCACTTGAAATTTGAAAACGGGCCAGATTTGGCACCCTGAGCCTGACTTTGGACATGCCTGCTCTAGGGTATGCTGAGGAATTTTCTTCCTATGGTCAATAGATTTCTTGTGCATATACATAAAGTGTGCATATCATATTAGGAGAAAGCTCTTTGTTTCATTTTGTACATTTCCCAAAGAGAAAGATGTATGTTCTGCTCTTGGTTAATTAAGATTTGTTCTTGTAGTTGTGGTTGTTGAGTAGCAGCAGCAGTATCTGGTTCAGAGGCTGGCAAACATTTTCTCTGTTTATGGAGTACATTGCCATTTTCCCAACCATCCAGTGAATCTTGGAGGGGAAAATGGTCACAGTTAATCTGTCATTCCTAACTAACTGTTAAACTCTTTGCTGAAATTAGCCAGAATTCTATGTGGGGGGAAGTATGTACGAGAGAAATTTCTTCACTTTGACAGGTTATCTGTCATGCAACTGTTCATATAATCATTGCAAATTAACTGACACCAGGTAAAGGGATGGGGGCCTCTTACACAATCATCCCTCTGTGCACAGTTTTATTTTTCTGACAGGATTTTGGCCTAGTCCGGTAATCTTGTGCACTGTGAGTCAATCTTTTATACTGGTAGTTTAAAATTAAACAAAGCCAAAGCCATGCCATTTACGACAGGGTTTACAACGTTACTTTTTCAAACCAATTCATTTCCATAATTACAGTGTTGAGAAAGTAGTTCATCATTGGAACCTATTACAGAAAATAAAAAGAATTCTTGAGTTACTCAGTGTGCTGATTGTTACATTTCCATTAGCTTTTGAAAGAGAAAATATCCCATAGGATTCATATCAGAATAGTGTAAAAGGCACCATTTCCCGTCAAAACTTCATGAAATCCCTTAAATTGCCCTTTAGATATAATTATAAAAGTAAACAAAGTGTTCTTTGTTGCAACTACTATGTAAATTCCAACTGCTCAGCCTACTTTTAAAATGCATCTTTATTTTGCCCTCATTACCTAAAAATTAACTTGCAATGGAATGTAAATGAGTGGGAATGAAGTATGGTTATTTCAATGCATTCCACAATGCATACTGTGATGGGCTCTACTTAACTATTTTTGTTTTCTGTTAGAATGAAACAGAATTCAAAAGACCTTAAAATATCTTTCAGTGCTATCTACACATTTTTTGCTGAGGCATTACTACTACTACTACTACTACTACTACTACTACTACTACTACTACTACTACTACTACTACT
>JAHTLZ010000007.1:15374780-15386292 GCA_023846285.1 Phrynocephalus versicolor | reverse complement strand
CTACTACTACTACTACTACTACTACTACTACTACTACTACTACTACTGTGTGTGTGTGTGTGTTGTGTTGTTACAGTCATGACTGACTCTTAGTGACCCCATGTCCATGGAGTTTTCTTGGCAAGAATACTGGAGTGGTTTGCCTGTTCCTACTCCAACTACTACTCTGACAGTGGGGTCACTTTGAGTTGTTTACAATTTAGCTTCTATCTTGGTTTTGTTTACAGTATAACAAAAGCATGCTGGGCAGTAAAAAGAGAGGGGAACAAAATATTAAAGATTAAAATAATTCAAAATCAAAATCTACTTTCTCAGATTCAGGAATCTGCAGAAGTTAATTTTGATCTACATAAGCTCAAATGGAAACAAATTTGCTCGTCTTGAAGACCCCATGACATTTTGTCACGTTTTTCCTTTTTGTTTATTTTCCTTTTTGTTCTGTTTGGTTTTTAGCCAACATATTGAAATAGACTAAATTAAACACCTAAATTAAACAGGAATAAACATATATCTCTAGAAAACCAAATTATTCCTGCATGTGGAGTAAATGCTATCATTTATTTTCCAGTTGGCTTAATTACATGGCAACATCTGAACTTTTCATGGCAATTAAAAAGGAAATTCAATAAGTCTTTTGCTGCCTTACTTGGTGTTTGCATTCCTAAACATTATGCTGGATCAGTGAACAAAATTTGCATTCCTAAACATTATGCTGGATCAATGAACCAAATTCAGGAAATATGACTCCAGCTATAAATACCAACCAGCTAAATTATCCTAAAGAATAAAGTATACACCCGATATATGTATGAAAGTGCATGCATATTTTTTTAAAGGTTGCTGGCATTTTGCTGTTTGAGTAAAGCTTTGCCACATATAGACTCTCAAGTATCTTTACAGTATGTTGGCAAAGGAAGACTAAACATGCCTTTGAAGTTTGTTTAGGACAAGCAACTTTTGTAGTCATCATGACCAAAGTGTTCCGTTTAAGTGTCCGACCTGACCTCAACAAAAGACTGAAGCAGAAAGAGCAAGCGTTCTCCAACACAAAAGATCACACAGCATCAGAACAAGTCTTTGCTCTTTGTAGCCCAGCACACAGCAAGAATGCCATGAGAGGATAAGACTGCTGCAGCAGCTTAGATTCTTCTTCTTCCAAGACAAGGGCACCTTGCAGAGCTTGGCTGACCTCTCATTATTCTTTCTGTATCTTTACCTTTATAACTGCCTTGGTAGCAGAACCAAAAGAGGAAGCCTAACAGCATGACCCTGGTCTTTAATGCCAGACCAACAGAGAACTTAGAGGGTTGCAGCTTTCTTGGAAGCAGCTAGAGTTTGTGCAAAGAGGTATGTTCCATGTAGCTGTAACTGGATGCAAGTGGTAGTTTTCCTACTAGTGGTTTAGAAGAAAAACCTGCAACTCCCAGTTCCAGTTCTAGTTTGCTTGTTTGTTGAGTCAAGAGGAGCATTGAAAGTTGGGCTAGTTATCTTTTACTCCTTTCCAAACCACAGACTACAGGAGCTAAAGCAGAGGTGACAACTGCTGCTGCTGTGCCAGTTGCTTCTCCTGAGATTGTTGTTACACTCTTACCTGCTGTTCTCTCCGCTGGGTCATGCAAGCTGAATATAGGAGAAGCCAACAGGGTGTGTGAGGCAGCTGCAGGTAACAGCTGTTGAGCAACCTGGTTGATGTGCTGTGGTTCAGACTGGGCTGCACCAGAAAAGTAGAAACTGCTTGAAAGGCCAAAAAGGTGCTGGTAGGAAAGCTCTGGAGGTAGACTTGCTTGCTCCTGGAAAGATGTCACCACATTTCTGTCTTTAAGAGTGCATAAACCCTTCCCCACAGTGCTCCAGACAGTGGGCTAAACAGCTTGAGTTGTTGTCAGCCTCTGAAACTCAACATGAACTTCCATGTGAAAGAAAGAAAAAACCCTCTGCTGAAGTTTTAGCATCAGACATGAAACAAAGACAATCAGAAATATCAAGTGGGGACTGTAGAACTGCAGTGTCCTTAAAGAGATTCTGACATGACGATACAGTATATCCTCCCCTGCATGGGGACTACTTTTAGGATTCAAATCCTTCCTTGATTTATCCTTCCTCAGAAGGACACGAAAGCAAAAAAGCATTTTCCTCCCTGTATAAGAAGACAACATCATTATCTAGCATCTTTTGACAAGAGAACAAGAAAGAGGCTTTGGGTTTTTTTAAAGGGATCATTTATATCTATTTGAAGAATTAGGAAGTCCTTCTGCTCATGTCTTTTGCTTCTCTGTTTAACAGAGACATTATGTTTCCCTTTCTTGAGGCACCTATGTCAGCTGCTCATTCACTTCTCAATTGCACCAAGTCCACTTGGAATTCTAGCTGACTGCACAGCCAGCTGCTAAGACCAGGAGCCAGACCTCCTATTTGTCCCATCTCAACCCCTCCCATTGGCTGTGCTCCCCGTGTCAGTGCATGGACCCTAAAAATGCCCATCAGTGGCATGTGACACCAGGTCCAGCCATATTCATTCACTGGCAGTCACCGTGAAATAGGTCCATTTTTTTTCTTTTACAGTAAAAATGAGAGAAAGCCAAAAGATATAAGGCTTGTGTTTTAGACTGTCTTGTCCTCACAAAGCCTTTTGAATCAGCTGTTTTAATATGTAGAACTGCCCTGAGGCAAGTGGTATGCCATTACATCATTGTGTCAAAAGCCCAAGTGCCTGTAGCTCATTTATTCACATGCACAGAAGTAGGCCGGTCATGATGTGGCATTGCTGGTGTTCACATGCAAGTGTCTGGATGCCACTAACAATCTACTAAGCAGCCCTTAATCTAGAGAGACAACTGGAAGGAAGATGTCCGACTGATGACATAAGGCAGGAGCATTGCTGTTTGACAGCCAAGAACACATGACAGATAGCATGAGTACTTGCACATCATCAAGAAAGAGGACATGCATGAACTAGCAAAAAAGAGGGAGGAAGGGAGGAGGACAAAAGGGGCTTTGAAATGGTAGCCATCTTAGCTTGTGCAAGGATACAGACAAGTTACAAAACTACTACTACTACTACTACCACCCACCACCACCACCACCAACAACAACAACAACAAAATAGAAGATAAAAATATTGTGGCACCTTAATGTCTAACTCCTGTACTTTAACTTGAGCTTTCATGGATCAAGTCCATTTCTCAGTCATAAGAGTGAGATTATGTGACCACTAGAGATGGGCACGACTTAGCGGAATTCCCATTTCCGTTTCCGTTACTCGTTTCCGTTACGGAACGGAAACGGTAACGGGAATTACTCCGCCAGAACTCGAACTCGAACCGACTAAAGAATAATTGGGTCTGATTTGTCGTTGTCGTTCCTGGCATCGCGGCGATCCCGCGATGCCAAGCGGCACAGAAAAAAGTTTTTAAAAGTTAAAAAAAACCCGATTCCCGGCAAAAATGCAGGCGAAAATATGCCTGCCTGAGTGAGGGCTCAGGGCACCTACCAGAGGGGTGGTTTCTGGAGGGGGGTCCCCGGCCTCCCCCCTCTCCTCCTGTACCTCCTGGCCCTGGGCTGCACTGGGGGCGGGCATCCTCGTTGTCCCGCCAAAGTCGCCGCCTCCCACCGCCCGCAATTCAAGCGGAAGCGGCACAGAAAAAAAGTTTTAACCCCCCCCCATTCCCGGGCCAAAAAGCAGGCGAAAATATGCCTGCAGACTGAGAGTGCAGAGTGCACCTACCAGAGGGGTGGTTTCTGGAGGGGGGTCCCCGGCCTCCCCCCTCTCCTCCTGGCCCTCCTGGCCCTGGGCTGCGCTGGGAGCGGGCATCCTTGTCGTCCTGCCAAAGTCGCCCTCGGCCGCTGCCCTCAATTCAAGCAGAAGCGGCACAGAAAAAAAGTTTTAAAACTCCCCCCCCATTCCCGGGCCAAAAAGCAGGCAAAAATATGCCTGCAAAAGAGTGCACCTCCCAGAGGGGTGATTTCTGGGGGTGGTCCCGGCCTCCCCCCTCTCCTGTCCTGGGCAGCTGGACTCGAGTCGCCATGCCATGCGGTGCGGGTGGGGGATCCAAAATGGGATGGTGACCACAATATTTTTTTTTGAAATCGTGGTCCAAAAACACACAAGCACCACAGAAACATGCAAAATTTGCTAATTGCTATGCTAAAACTGCCAGACTTTTTACAATAGCAGTGGGTTTTTCTTGCAACAAAATGTCTCCTCCCCTGTCTTCTCTGCATTTATTTTATTTTATTTTATTTTATTTACACCTGCGCAATGATGGGCTGGCTGAGTGGCCATGTGGGAGTGGACCATGCAAATTTTTGGAGCCATCCCACCAATTGCATGGCCACTTGGCCACTGAGACTTCTGGGATGTGCCAAAAAGCCCACTAAACCCTGCCCTAGCCCCCTAACCCTAACCCTAATCCTTGATTCCTTACCCATACGCCACAGTACACTGTCCTCTTAGTGGGTCAGAGGCACCCAGAGGTGCACCCCACTACCCCACCCTAACCTCACCAGTAACTAGCCTAACCCTAGCCCTTGCGCTAAGCTGCTGTCCGCTAAGCCAGATCTACTTGCATTGCACTGTACGCAAGTACAATTCCCTTCTTTGTGAGACACAGCAGGTGCGAGAGCCTTAGGCATCACCCTATGGCTCTGGGTTCTGCCAGTGCACACTGACTGGTCTCATAGTCTGCAACTGGTATGCATATCCATATGGCTATGCATGCCCTTTTGCAGCAGCAGGTGAGGAGAGGAGACCCCCATGCCATGAGGGGTCTCCAGGAGGCTGCTTTCCCTTCCTAGTGGGTGAGGATAGGAGGCACCCACGGGTGCCTCTAGGAGCCCGCTTCCCTTTATAGCGGGCCAGCAGAGGCACCCACCCCCCAAAAAAGAGGTGCCTCCAGGAGCCCGCTACCCCCCCTAAACCAGTATAACGACAGACGAAAGACCGAAAAACGAAATGACAAATTTTTGCGAAGTTTCACGAAAAATGGAAACGAGCCGACACAGGCCGCCTACGACACACGACAACTCGAAAACATCATTTTCCCTAGTCGTGCCCATCTCTAGTGACCACCATTTATATATGGCCCCATGACCAGGTGAAGATTTAGAAGAACAAAATGAAATATTTGTTTAGTATAGTACACACAATTGCAAATTTTGTGACCCAATGTAACATTTCATACTTAGTAACTGCTTAGGACTCCTAACTAATATTCACTTTGTTCAAATAGTTCCCCTCTTTAAAGCCTTGTTTTGTCCCAAACAGACAAAAGAGGATAGTTATTTATATGCTAAAATGCAAAATTAGATTTATTTAAAAAAAACAGGATCACTATATGTTTCACCATAATACAAATGGGAAAGACATTGACCAACCAACTTTTGTTTCTGCTGAGTTTGTTATCCAGGAACCCGCTGTCCATGGTCAACTTCAATCTCTCTCCTTATCCTTATTCGTAAATCACCCTTGGACTGAATTTCAATTTAAGGACACATTCAAAGAAATAAGAACAGAAGGCTGTTCTCGGTGAGAGGGATCACAGTGCCGCCTCAAACACAGCTCACTTGAAGACACCAGTACTGACAAATTACATGGATCCATTAAAGTATTAAAAAAACCATTTATGGCTAATGCAACATGACAGAGAGAAACCAGGATGATTTCTCATTAAGCAATATAAAATCAGTTATGGGCTAAACAGCACTGGAGGAAAAAAGGGAGGGATAATAAAACTCCCAGAGGGCTTACACTGTTCCAAATTATTTCTTTTATAATGCCATTGCTTATGTTTCCAAAAGGATATAACCCATCTCTCAAGTGGGAAATATGCCAAAGACTAGCAGCAAAGACAGCAAAAGAGTCCTGTGACACTTTAAAGATTCATGTCCTTTGATGTAAGTGTTCATGGACTGCAGGTCACTTCATCAGAGGACACCAGGGCTCATCTAATGATGTAGGCTGCTCTCCATGAAAACATATGTGAAATAAAACCCATTAGTCTTTCAGGCACTATAAAGCCATGGGCTTGGCTAGTCAGCTCAGTTAGAGTGGACTGGAGCAGGCTAAATCAGGTTGCTGGAGGACATGCAAGGTCTGGTATGTCATTTGGTGACACATATAATTGGCCATGGACAGTTCAGTTGCATTGAACTACCATTTCAGCTGCTGAACCTACAATGATATGAGTAGTCCAAAGAAGGAATTTGTAAAGATCTGTAATATGAAATATCTTCCTCAGCTGCAAAGCCACAGAAAATAGTTTCCTCTCTACACTGAACCACCATAAGTCATGCTCTTTTTTTTTTACACAGTCTCATAGTTCAGACAGCGGGATTACCCCTGCCCCCAGCTCTCTGTTCCTCTGCCCTCAGTCATCAGATGTTTTCCAGATACTGCTGGCAACTAGAAATCAGACACATTCCTTATAAGGATGCAGACTGATACCTCTATTTACAAGAACCTTGAAAAACCTCCAGTGTTTGACAAGATGTGCCATGTCAGAATGATTATTCTTGCCTCCAGGTAGCTCATGTCACAATATAGAGAAAATTGAGCTATAGCAACCATAGGCATTCTAGCTTGTAGACACATTATATGTTACTGTCTTTTTCAGCAGCATATTTACTAATAGTTATCTGAGTACTAGTGTCATGCTTTTGGTTGCCAACATGGTACCACCAACACACATGGAAAAATATTACCAGCAGGCTTGGGGGGTTACAAGAAGTTTTCAGAAGAAGGAAAATAACCTATGGAGAAAAGGGGATTCTCAAAACTGCCCAGGTGCCATTGGCTGTATCCAACAGGCACTGAAAAATCCTGTAGTGTTACCTCTTAAACATCCCCATCTCAATTAAGTGTACATACCAATTAGCATACACCTAGGTATGGCAGGTATGGATCAGCAACATTTTCTTCTCTTTCTTATTTGATAAAGATTTTCCAAAATTGGTAAACTGTTTCATAGGTACAACTGAAAGAACTTGGGGTTTTCATTCATTTGTTTGAGCACTGAGGTCTTTGAAATCTGCCAGTGGAATCATTGTGTATTTGACCATTTCTGCAGTATTCATTTGAAGTTGTCCCTCTTTTCTCCCACAGATACTTCATTTTTAGCATGAAATCACATGTGAACAATAGTCCTGCAGTAATAAAATATCTTCTGTTGCTTGTTCTGTGGTCTATTATTGCCCCCTTCACCCTGAGATCAGTTCATAGTGCTTTCTGGATCAGTATTGCTTGGGGCCCTTCTATGTTTTTTTCTCCTATCTACTTTGATGAAGTTCTTGATTTAGCTTCTGTCTCCTTTTGTTGACATTTGTCCTCCCTTCTTTTCACGTACAACCCACATTCTCTCTGTGGGTTTTAAAACTTTGCCTTGTGATGATGCATCATTTGCCTATGATGGAATCATGATCTGAAACCATCTTTCTCAGTGTTGAACTAAGTTTGCACCTGTGTGAACTGCCGTATCTCCCTCTCTATGCATAATTCTCCATTTCTCTGGAGAGCTTAACTGTACTCAGGAATGAGCATTTCAGTTTCAGCTGTATGCAAGTAAATTATCTTATTCTGTAGATCCTGTTGTCAGCTGTCAGCTCAAATTGTTTTGTATCACACAGATAAGAAAACTGTGGGAAGCCGCAGAGTTCTCTTCTCCTCTGAGTCACGGAAAGCTACACAGGTTGTGAAAGCCAACTGTTACAATAAATACTGTGTGTTTTCATATTTTCGGAAAAATAATGTTCATGGCGAACGTTATTTAATGCTCATAGTCTCTGTAGATAATACACTCTCTTCTCAACTAAAAATTATGAGCTTCTGTGGGTTTCTGAATTGTGTAAAATGTGTGCTCCTTGTTCCTGCCCCACTGAAGACTGGTTCTGCCATGGCTATTCTCATGCTGAATGCAGCAGCTCTTGAAAATTGTTGCATTGCCTCATTAATGTATATGGGGTGTAGATAGGAGAGGGAGCTAAATTGCTTCCACCTCCCTCACAGAGTGTCGAGAAATTAAAAGTGGGAGCTAAGTATCAAGAATCATGGAAATTGTGTGGTGGCTTGTGGAATCTGGGAAATGTGGCCCCAAAAAGTAACTAATCCAAACTTCACTGTCTTGTAAGAGTGGTGGTGAACATCACTCAGTTAATCTGTCTGGTCAGAGATTTAGAAGAGAAGGAATAAAATAATTTCCAAAAAGCATTTGGTCACTGTCCCTGTTAATTGCCAGATCCTGCAGTGAAAATGCACTTGATTTTGGACTCTTAATATGCTTTTCTTTCAGACTTTAATAACAAAATCTTTCATGACCAAGCCTTTTTTCAGGCATGGCTAAAAGCAATTTGATTTCAGCAACACCTTTCTTGTCTAATCCTTCTTTCAGGGTTGCTCAAGAGCAATGTTGTTTTTCACTGGAATAGGCAGCATGACCTCATCCCTTTGGAGGATATGCATAACCTCAAGCCAATGACTAGTTTAATGTATGAACGAACTAAGCCACCTGGGGACAGGAATGAGTTGTGGCTTTATTAAAGTCAAACACAATCCAGGTGCAGTTGCTTATTGTTGTACATAACGCAGAGCTCTGAAAACGTAGTGGTCTTTTCTGGACCATAACCCCCATGGCAGCATAGGGATTCTGACAGCTGTAGACCATAAAAGCAATTATCTGAGTTCTGCATGTATTTGCATTTCTTAGAGTCCCTAGCCAAATGTGTCTTGCAGAAAAACACATACATAAGGCAATTAAAGTAACTCTTACAAGACCGTGGCCTGGGAGTAGAAGTTTACAGGAAACCCACCCACACAGATCAGTACTTACTGTTTGACTCCCACCATCCATTACAGCACAAACTAGGAGTCATCAGGATCCTAAGCCACAGAGCAGAGAGCATCCCCACCTCCACAGAAGCCAAGAAGAAGGAAGACAGGCACCTGAAGACTGCACTTAAGGTCTGTGGATATCCAAAGTGGACCTTCAACAAAGCAGTGGGCCATCCCAGAAGAACAAGGGATCAGTCTGAGACCGAGACCCGATGGAAGAACCTGGTCATTCTTACATGGCTGGAGTGTCTGAGAAGCTTAAAAGGAGTTTTGGCAAACACCACATCCCTGCTTATTTTAAACCCACAAACACACTAAGGCAGAGACTTGTCCACCCAAAGGATCTGATACCAAAACATAAAAGGAGCAATATAGTATATGTGGTCCAATGCAGTGAGGAGTGTTCAGACCTCTACACTGGAGAAACTAAACAGCCATTAAACAGAAGGATGGCCCAACATAGGAGGGGTAACAGCTCAGGAGCAGAATCAGCAGTACACCTCCATTTGGAGGACAAAGGCCACTCTTTCAGAGATGAAGATGTACACATATTAGACAAAGAAGAGATGTGGTTTGAGAGAGGAGTAAGGGAAGCCATTCATGTGAGCATCGAAACCCCCTCCCTCAACAGAGGTGGCAGCCTCAGGCATAGTCTATCTGCTACTTATCAGGGTGTGCTTTCCAAAGTACCCAGACAAATCAAAAAGCCTTCACCACCAAGGCCATAGCTAACGACCCATTCTTGATAGGTTTCAGCACCTTAGGCCATTGTTCACCTTAAGGCTATGGATACTATTGTGTCCCTAATGAGCCTATTCAGGCCATTGTTCATCTTATGAGCCTAATTCAGACCAGGGTGACAAGAGGTCAAAGCTGACTGACTATAAGATGGAGGACTCGCACTAGCTGTATTCAGACCGATGAAGCTGTTTGGATGAGCAGCGAAACATTTCTATCTCTCAAAAAGTCCAGTAGCCATGACTCAACTTCCAGATTAAAGTAACTAGTTTTCGCTTCCCACTCACTGGCCATCACTCAATTTGTCATGCACCCCTTCACATTACTGATTGTGCAGCCTGTTCTTTCACTAGTACACATCTAACCCATTCACATTACTGATTGTGCAACCTGTTCTTTCACTAGTACACATCTAACAATGACAACTTGAAGATCACTATCAAAATGAGACAAAGCTGCCTGATACTATATTAGTCAGGTCAAAGGTTGGAATCTTATCAGTGGACAGTGAAGTTGGGAAAGGGCCTATAAAGTTATTTCAGGAATCAAATCAAAGCAGAACTGATAGATGGTTATCCAATGTTTGCTTCAATACTTTCAGCATTGGAATGCTTACCACCTCCTGGGGTAATTGGTTCCATTGTTATACTGTTCTAATGGAAGGTTTTCCTGGTATTCAACCAAAATCTGTCTTCCTTGAACTTGAGCCCGTTATTATATTCTGGAACATTCGAGAACAGATCCTTCCCCTTCTCAGTATGACAATCTTCCTTCCCCTTCTCAGTATGACAATCTTTCAAGTATTCATAAAGTGCTGTTGTATCTCTGTTCACGCTTCTTTTCTCAGCTCTTACATAAAGCTTGGTTTCCAGTCCCCTAATAGTCCTTGTTCCCCTCTCCTGAAATTGTTCTAATTTGCTGGCATCCTTCTTAAAATGTCCTGTTCAGAACTGGACACAATACTCAAGATAGGATTAAACCAGCACTAAACAGAGAGGGACTAGTACCTCATATGGATACTGTTCTTCTGTTTATGCATCCTAAAACAGCATTTACCTTTATTTGCACCTGTATCATAATGCTGACTCATATTCAGCTTGTGATCTACAACAATTCTAAGATCCTTCTCACTCATAGTATTACTGAGCCAAGTATCCCGTATCTTGAGACTGTGGGTTTGTTCATGTTTCTCCTAGTTATATAACTTCTCATTTATCCCTATTGAATTTCATTATTCATTATTTTCAACCCAGTGCTTGGGCCTATCAAGATCTTTTTGAATTTTGATTCTGTTTTCCATGGGATTCACAATTCCTCTCAGTTTTGTACCATCCACAAATTTGATAACAATTCACTGTATCCTCTCCTCCAAGTCATTTTGTTAAAGAGAACTAGCTCAGGATTAAGCCCTGTGGTATCATATTTACCTCCTCCCAGTTTGAGACGGAGCCATTGATAAGCATTCTCTGTGTACAATTCTTTAACCAACTGTGTATTCATCCAACAGTTGGTCTATGCAGCTCACACCTAGCTAGCCTGCTAATCAGAATGTCATGGGGCACTTATCAGAAGATTTAATGAATTCAACATGAGACTAGTCCAGCGGGATTTGTTGAAATCAAGATATATCACATCTACAGCATTCTTAACAAATCAGTGTTGTCTTCTAGTTTTTTAAAATCTTACCAAATGACCATGTTATAATCTGTTCTGGAATGTTCCCTGGGATTTATTTGTTCATTTATTTAATACATTTGTATACCGTTAACTTAGTGCAAAACACTACATGAAGTGATTTATCGCAACACAATGTAATAGTAGCCCTACCAGCCGTCCACTGACATTAAACATTTCAAAAATGTTGTTGTTGTAAACAGCCCAGAGTGGCCTTGGTAGCCAAATAGACAATAAATAAATAAATAAATAAATAAATAAATAAATAAATAAATAAAT
>JAHTLZ010000007.1:15364661-15374770 GCA_023846285.1 Phrynocephalus versicolor | reverse complement strand
AATAAATAAATAAATAAATAAATAAATAAATAAATAAATAAATAAATAAATAAATAAAGAGATACATCGTTATCAGGCTGAATGGTCCATAATTCCCAGGTTCCTCCTTTTGACCTTTTGTTTATCAACCTCAGGCTGCAAGACTTGTTCTCTATTTGTATTGCACATTTGCCCGGAGAGTCATAGACTGCCTTTAAGGAATGGACTAAATAGGAAATGAGCACATCTGCCTTCTTTTTGTCATTTGTTACCATTTTCCATCTCCACTTAGGAGCCAAGACACTGCTTCTTTTCTCTGTATTTTGCTATCCACATACCTTTTTATTGCTCATAGTGTCTCTAGGGTAATCTCAGATCATCCTCTGCTTTTGCCTTCCTAATACATCTTTCAATTCTTCGCTACTTATCTATACTCTTCCTTTGTGGTCTTTTTTGATGTCTTCCACCTTCTTGTTGGAATTGTTCATATTGGTATCTTTTGAATTTACCTTTTAAGAAACTCCTCTTGGACTCTTTTTTAAAAATTAAGATCTCTTGCCACAGAACCTTACTTATCATTTTTCTGAATTTATTAAAACTGCCTTTCCTAAGATCCAGCATACACATGTGGCTACAATCTGCTTTGGTTTCCTCTGAAATCAAGAACTCCAATATAACATGGTCACTTTCCCCCAGAGTTTGCCACTTTTTCCACCAAGATATCTCTACTGGTTAGAATAAATTTCCCCAGCCCCTCATCATAGGAGAAAACAATCAGCAACACAAGCCAGGATTTTATTTTATTTTAATTGAATGACCATATTTGGCAGAATTTGTCTCCAAACATATATTAGTACAACTGAAATTTTCCATTCCAACTACACCATATTTTTCTGAAATTATGGCAATTTGTTTCCAAAGGTTTTGTCTCCCAGGGCAATGGGTAGTAAGACTCCAACTACCACAATCCATTTATTTTTCACCCTTATTATATTAATTCAGATGATCTCAAGGGGGCAACCAAGCTCATACTCCTAGATTACTGTGCAGGAATATATGTTTTTTCTTATAGAGTGACTCCATCAGTCTTTCTATTCTTTCTGCTCTTTTTGAATAATTGATTTTATATAAATAACTAATTTTATTTATTTATTTATTTATTTATTTATTTATTTATTTATTTATTTACCCCACCGATTTTCCTTAATAAAGGCTCAAGGCATTTTACATGACTAAAAGACTATGTAAAATTAAAAAGAAAAAGTACAGTATACAAATACTAAAAATAATCAAACAAATACCACACAAAAGATGGTAAACAATTGCTGTTTATTTCAATCATGGGGATTTTTCCAAAAACCCTGATTCTTAGGATGACAATATCTATATGAGGGGCCATGCAGCACAGTGGTTAAATTGTTGTACTGCAGCCAAAAGTGTGCTCACAACCCAGGGTTCAATCCCAGGTAGACAAGTCATGGTTGACTCAGCCTTCCGTCTTTCCAAGGTTGGTTAATAGAGTGCCCAGGTCCTGGGGGGAGGGGAATGTGTAGTCGGCATAATTAAATTGTAGACCTCCCAGAGAGTGCTTCAGCCACTAGGGACAGTACATAAGCAGCACATTTTGCTTTCCTTCTTACTGTAGAACCTCTTATCCAGTGAGAGTTGCTGATTGGATTTACTGGAAGATCAATACATTCTCCATGCTTTGCTTGTTTCTGCCATGGAGTTAAAAATGGAGAAGCTCCTTACAGAGAGCTTTGGAGAAACTCCAGGGCTATTAGTTGCTAGCCAAAATCACGAAGGATCTTTTTCCAATGGTATAGTTTATAAAAGGGGACTGTGTTGTTATTTATGAGCATTTTGGGTCTGGTTGTCACAGCCAAACATTTGTTCAGTGTAAGATTTATACTCTGCTCTCTTTAGCTCAATAACATGGAGACATGGAGCAACATTTCACCCAACAGAAAAAAAGACTCCTGGTATTTGATTTGTCAGATGTGCTTACAGAAGGTTTTCCTTCTCCTCTACTGAGGCAAATAAATAAATAAATAAATAAATAAATAAATAAATAAATAAATAAATAAATAAATAAAAATTAAATTTAAATTTAAAGTGGTATCCATATTCCAGGTACCAGGCAAGAGTCAAAATGTTTAATTCACAGTTTATATAGTGATTGCGCAGGATTTCTGAGTATTAAAACCTGCACACCACTGTCAATATTTTATAAACCCCTTGAGTTGCTGGTACATGAAGATATTGGTGATACTAAAATCAATTGCCAGCAAAAGGAGAGCAGCATCTGCTGAGATGGGTGGTGAGATGGGGAGAGAACTCTTAACATTCAGTGTCAGTGTATGCCTGTGCAATGCCAATGAACATGTCAAGGTTATGGCAGGTGTATTTCTATCGTTCATTACTACCCATAACTATGCATCGTCCATTTTCAGTAAGTACACTGAAATAGCTTTGCAAACATACATGAATTTTAGCATACCATTTTTGTGATGTTTGAGTTTACAGGAATATAGATTTTTTTTAAGCTAAAGAGTTATTTGTTTCCCAGTTTACTTATTTTCTCCATTGGCTTTAATTAAGCTTACTCTAAGAGGCTTTTGCAGGACAGTAACCTTGTTAGTCTAAAGAAAAGCATACACACCAGGGATTGTCCTCTGTAGCTTGCCCATCATTTACAAAGCCTAGATTTAATATCTTTCCGCTTGTCTGTTTGGGGATTCAATTTCTGTAAACAGCATTTATATAAACTGTTCAGCAGATTAAAGAGGCAGCTCTGTAGCTTCAATTTCAGTGTCACTTTCCAGCTGTTTTGGTCAAGCTTCCTGACTGGATTTAATGTACTCATGTAGCAAAATGAAAGCACAGCTCTTTGCTAAATCTGATTCAGAGCAGAAAACAATAGTCATAAGTAACTGGCTGCTGAAATTCAGATGTAAATAAAAATATCATCCTCTCCCTGGAGGGGAAAAAAAGTGAGCTTAGCAGAGCAAGTACCAAACAGAAATATTGCACATTAGAGATAGGCACGAATAAAAAAAATGGTGTTTCATTTGTTGTTTGTCGTTTAGGGGGTCCGTTTCGGTTCGTTTCCTTTTTTGAGAATTTTTGCAAAACAAATCATTTTCATTTTCATTCTTTTTGTTACCATTTTGTTACCATTTATTTCATTGTTTTGTGATTTTTTTAGCATTTAAAGCAGTTCACTTGTATTGCCGTAACGAAAATGGAACGCATGGCAAACTTTCCAGTGTTTCAGTTCATTTCGTTTCATTTTAGAGACAAAATTTGTTTGTCATTTTGTTGCGTAACAAAACAAAAAAATGAAAACAGAAACGAAAATTTTTTCTTTTCGTGCCCATCTCTATTGCACATAGCTCTGGGCACAGAATAATAGAATCATAGAATAGTGAATTTGGAAGGGGCATATAAGGCCATCAAATCCAACCCCTCCTATCTATGCAGGAATAGAAACCAAAGGATATCTGAATTTCTCTTGTAGGCTTCCAGTATTGAAGCACTCAACACCTCTAGAGCAAATGGTTCTGCTGCCATACTGCTCTAAGAGTCGAGGCATTTTTCCTGATATTCAGAAGAAATACAGGCTCTCTTAACTTGAGCCCATTGTTGCACGTCCTGCACTGTGTGTTGATCACAGTTCTCCACAGTCGTTAAAATATTTGAAAAATATCACCCACTCAGTCTTTTCTTCAGGATAAACATGACCAATTCTTTCAGTCCTTCCTCATAGAAAGGAAGGGGGCTTGCTTTCCAGCCCCCTCATAATCCTTGTCACTCTCCACTGAATGTGTTCCAGTTTGTCAGCATCTTTCTTGAAGTGCAGTATCCAGAACTGGACATAAAACTCAAGGTGAGGTCTAAGTTCTGTCTTTGGAAATAAGACAAGTGGAAGCTAGGGTTACAAGAGTCATCTGGGTACTCACACACGCATCCTCCTGGGAATTTCAAAGTAACCTAGGCTTAAAGGGTGGTGGAATTGGGAGTGTAGCAGTGATCTTACCTAGACTTCCAGAAGCTAGACAAGCTTAAGCACCCAGCTTCCCTTGCATGCCTTTTTGTGGCCACATCACACTGTAGGCTCCTATTCAGCTTATGATCTATCAGAATCCCAAGATTCTTCTCCCATGTAGTATTTCTGAGACAGGAGTTCCCCATCTTGTAAATGTGCATTAGGTTTCTTCTTCCTAGGTCCAGTAATTTGCACTTATCCCTGATAAATTTCATTCTATTGATTTCAGCCCTGTGCTCCAGCCTATCAAGATCATTTTGAATTTTGGATCTATCTTCCAGGGTATTAGCTAATCCACCCAATTTTGTGCAATCTGCAAATCTGACAAACATTCCCTGAACTCCCTTGCTCAAGGCATTAATAAAAATGTTGAAGAGCATAGGATCAAGGAATCCCACTTGTTACCTCCTTCCAATTAGAGAAGGAGCCATTAAAGCAAAGCAAACCAAAGCAAAGTGTTCTGCTTATATGCCACCCCATACCACTTCATGTAGTCTCTGGGCGGTTTACAGTTTTAATTACAGTAAGCAGGCTACACATTAATCATCAATCTCTGAGTACAATCCTGTAGCCAATTGTGTATCCAACTTACACTTGACTAATTCAGCCCACACCTTCTAAGCTTGCTAATCAGGATTAGGGATGGGCACCAAACAAAAAATGACATACTGTTTCTTCGTTTTGTTTGCTAACGAAGCAAAAGGGGGGGGAGGAAAGGGGGACACACCATGTCGTTTCAAATGAAATGAAATGGCGGTGTTTTGTTTTTACAAACTGATTTGTTTTTCTGTAAAACAGCTCCCCTGGGTCCTAGAGACACCAAATTTGGTGTGAACCTTCCTAGGACTCTTCCCTTTAAGCCCTCAAATGTGGAGAGATTTGGGTTTCAGGGGCCAAGTTATTAACCTTCCAAGGGGGTGGCCCTTGGAAAAACATTTCTAAGTGCAATTTTCTGTGCTAGAAAATACTGATCCCAGGCAGCTAGCAGCATGAAAATTGTTATGGAGCTTCCTCCCTCCCTCCCTTTGAACCACCTCCAATTTGGAGAGGTTTGGGGTACAGGGGGCTAAGTTATTCAACTCCAAATGGAGTGCCCATAGGAATCCATTACAAAGTTTGGGTTGGGGGCGGGGACGAGGAGTGGTTTGCCCTAAATGGACTACCTACTATATGACTTTATATGGATTGCCATACATGATTGCATTGACTGATTTCAGAAGAACACTAGTGTTTTCCATAGTTGCTTTTCACTCCTCATAATGGGTTTTGCTTTTCTAATTGCTCTTCCCCCTCCCCCATGGAATAGGGGAAAAGGAACAATTTTAAAACTTTTTTTTTGCCATCCCCAATCCTGCACTACAGCTGATGGGTGCTTGGGGCTCAGCCAAAAAAAAATCCCTCCTTTCCCCCCACCCCATGGGGTGGGGATTTTTAAACTTTTTTTTTTGCCAGCCCCAAGGCCGCACTACATCTGATGAGAGCTTGGGGCTCAGTCAAAAAAAAAAAGTTTAAAGATCCCGCCTTTCCCCCCACCAATGTTATTTTATTTACTAAAAATAAAAATATTAAAGAAAATGACTTTCTTAGCCACTGAGCATGTTAAGAAAACACACAAAAATTAGTGCTCACCCAGCCAAATCAGATTAAATCTATGGAGGAAAATTCATGTTGTCTTCATCCGACATCATTATTTCTGCTGCACAATAGTGTATTATGTAGCATGTTGTCTTGTTTTGAAATACAATATAATCATTATTATATTATTATTATTATTATTATGAATATTTTTACCCTGCCTTTTTCCTTGGAAAAGGACCCACATTCATTTCTGGCCTTGCTTTTTGTACACCCCTTTAATTATTTTTGTACTGTATGAAATTTCATATCTTGACAGCAGGATCGCTGTGAAAAATATACTTGTTTGTTTGTTTTTTTATATCGCCCATCCGGCCTAAAAGGCCACAGCTGGGAACATAGAACAGATGGACCCCCCCCCCTGCAATAAAGGGACAACACAGCAGAGGAATTGTTTCCATTTTTGCGTAGGGTGGTGTACGCAAGCACAAACTCTAGGAAATATCTCTTCTCTCTTTTTATCTACCTCATTCTTTATCTCTCTGACTCCCTGCACCCACACTTTCCAATGTAATTTGAAGAACTTGTACCATATTGAAAGTGGTTTACAGCACAATTCTACAGATGTCTCGTAAGAATTAAGTCACACTAAATAAGGCAGCCTTGGTGTGATAAGACTGCCACAGATGTTAGACCTCAATACTTTAGATTTATTGTCCACGTTTAGGCCTGAAAAGTGGAGAATAACTTTTCTTTGATAACCCACTGGGATAGCACGTACAGTATTGTTATAAAGAAAGTAGGACAGCTAAGGCTGTCTCCATTCCAGATTGTATAAAAATTCTTGCACAGCTGCTGTAGGTAGCAAAGAATATTCTGACATTCTGCTGTGTAATCAATGCATTTGTCTAAGCAAAAATAAGTGTGGCAATTAACCTGTTTCTAACCTTCTTGGTTTTAATCTGCCCTGCTTTCCACCGCACTGATTCCATTCTGGCAGGCTAAGTCCTATGAAAAATGATTCATTATTTCTCTATTATTTAGACTTTTTTGTACACTCAGATGGTTTCATTAGTAGCTGGTAAAGAGTCGGTCACGACTATAATGACACAACACACACACACACACACACACACATACACACACACACACACACACACACACACACAATTACTGCAAGTTGTAGCCCTTATCCATCCAAAACACCCAAGAGGAGGCTTTGCACAAACTTACCAATCTGGCTCAAAAGCAGGTTCTCTGTGCTATTAACTATAGGAGTTCATTTTCTACTATACAGCTGTTTAACTACTGTGACACGAAGTATAAATTCATTTTTTGTGATTTATTGATGATAAATCATGAATCGAAATGAATCACCATTTTTATTCAAACCCATCTCTATCCAAGAAATTATATCTGAACATATAATAAACACTTGTAACTTATAGAATCTATGGTGTAGCTGGTAAAGTATGACTATCCAAACTGTCTGATCTCTGACCATTTGCAGGTATATTTTATTTTTCATTCTACATAGGTTGTAGGATCATATAACAATATGTACCCTTAAAGTACTAATACATTAAATGAATAACATACATAAAAGCCTACCTGCCTTCCTCCCTGCCTGCATGTAGGTAAGGTCAAAGGAACTCTCAAATTGAGATTGGGTTCACTGTTTATGTAGGAAAGGTTTAAAACAACTGACCCAGCTGATTTATTCCCCCCTCTCCATTGGTGATAATGAGGGTCTGTTTTCTTCTAGCAGTTGTTAAAGAAGAAATGACTAGAGGGGGGAGTTTACCTCACCACCAGTGGACATAAAATAGAGAAGGCTGCCACATGCTTACTTGCAGTTAAAGAGAAAGTATAGTGTCGGTTCATGTTGGATATTTAACACCACGACCAGATTCACACTTAGCCATCAATATCTATTAAAGTCCTCATGCAGAGTAAGAGACTAGAGATGGGCACGAAATGAAAAAAAATTCGTTTTCGTTTTCATTTTTTGTTTCATTACGCAACAGTTCATGTCTCTAAAATGAAACGAAATGAACTGAAACACTGGAAAGTTTGTCGTGCGTTTCGTTTTCGTTACGGCAATACAAGTGATCTGCTTTAAATGCTAAAAAAATCACAAAAAATTGAAATAAATGGTAACGAAATGGTAATGAAACAAATGAAAATGAAAACGAATTTTTGCAAAAAATCCCGAAAAATGGAAATGAACCGAAACGGACCCCCTAAACGACAAACGACAAATGAAATGCCATTTTTTTGATTTGTGCCCATCTCTATAAGAGACTTAATAAAATTCAACAGTGCCTAGAAGATGAGTGGCAGATTCCTCTGTCCTACCATGGATGTCTACTAAATGATTAAGGGGCTGCAGATACATTGAGAGATACAAAGGAAAGATACAAAGGAGTACTACCAATTGACTATGAATTGACTATTGATTTTGATTTGTCACATAGGTTTGTTTCTTTCTTTCTTTCTTTCTTTCTTTCTTTCTTGGACATCCTGGACTATCAATATTTATTTGTTTGCTTAATTGATATTATTGTGGGCAGGGTTGGATAGCTTTTTTAAAACTGTTGTTGGCTGCCCAGTTCATGGACACTCTGTGGGTGGAATATAAATGTAACAAATAAAATAACTTTCAGAAAAGTGCTGCTTCACAAGCAATAAGTGAGAAAGCAGAGATGTTTCTGGCAATGTGTTATGCCCAACATATTTCCCATGTGAATTTTGACTATTCTCAGTCTATTTGGTAAAAAATAAATGTGCTTCAAAAATAATTTCAAGGAGGAAAACTATTAGGGAGGAATTCACATTAATGCTGTTTTAGAAAAATAAGGTATAAAATTTTGAAAAACCACTTACGCATGGCTCTTGTCTTATTTCCTTTATATTTGAATAGGAAGGGAACATCCAAAGGGTTTAAATTTGAAAACATTTTCTAGGCAGTTTACCACCATGTTCATCTTTAAAATGAAAATCTGGGTAGCCTTTTGTAAGGCCCAAGCAATTGTTTTTTCCTGTATTTGTTCTCCCACCAGATGTGGGGCATTACAATGGCTACTCTGATTTAGGATTCTGGAGCTCTCAACAACAATGTTGTATTTTGTCAAAACCAGCTTCCATGGTTCTTCTGTTACAAGTTCTTCCTTTGGTCCTTCTTTTCCCATTTATCTTATCCAGTTGTCATAATCAAGAGCAACATCTGGATATTTATTATGTCCCTAAGTGCAGAAGAAGAGATGTGTATTACAGTGAAATGACTGAAGTTCTCCTGCTTAGCAAAATAATGGAAGGAAAAACTAGCCCATTGAATCAGTGGGGATTTGGTGAGCCAACTCTGTAATTTGCATTGATTCAAATTGCCCTGTTCTAACTACTAGGTACTACACTAAAGTAATGTCACAACTAGTGTTGGCTAGTCAAATCAATAGAATTTATGGAGATTAATTCAATGGAGTATAACATACTAGTAGAGATGGGCACGGAACGAACATTTTTTCGTTTCTGTTACCATTTGTCATTTCTGTTATGTAACAAACGAAAATTGTGATGAAAATGAAATGAAACGAACAGAACCATGAAAATTGTGGTCGTTAGGTTTCGTTTCCGTTAATGGTGACGCGCAATGAAATGAGCTGTTTTAAATGTTAAAAAACGCCCTGGACATCCATAAAAACGCAGCGATAATTATTTATATTGTCTAATAATACCTACCAGGGGGGTTGGGGTCCTTAAAACGTTTGTTTTAGTCTTCTCCCATTGTGATGTATTTTTCTTTTCCCTTTAAAATGTATGTCGCCACCAGCCACAAAATGGAGAAAAGCCATGTGATGGGATCATGTTCAACCAATAGCATGCCCAGGTTGCAGACTGGGCGGGCAGGTCTGGAAGCCACAGAGGGCATAAAAACCTCTGGCAGCCCCTGTCCTCCTTGCAGTCTCTGGTGGGAGTTAGGGTGGGATTACTTCTCTGCTGCGACTCTAGCTTCAGTCCTGCAGCCTCACTGTGTGCGTGCGTGCTGCGTACCTCTTGGTGAGTACCCTCCCTTGTCCCGCAGTGCAGTCACTCTGTGGCTGCCTTGCACCCCGGGCAACGCCCACTGCTGCCTTTGCAGCCTCCCTGCATACCTAGTCTATACTGTGTCTCTGCCAGCATCCATTTTTTTTTTTTAGTGTTTTCCCTCTGGTCTGGGGCGTTGGGGGATGTCTGTGCACAGAAATGCTTTAAAAATCACGCAAAAAGCAGGTAGAAACGACAAATGAAAAAATGAAAAACGGTAACGAAAATTTTCAAAAATTTCACGACAAACGGAAACAAACCGAAACAGACCTCTCAATGACAAATGAAAAACTGAAATGCCATTTTTCTGTTTTGTGCCCATCTCTACATACTAGTATAACATACTACCCCAAGCAACAGGATTTCAGCTATTGTCTTTTATTTATTTATTTATTTATTTATTTATTTATTTATTTATTTATTT
>JAHTLZ010000007.1:15313050-15352463 GCA_023846285.1 Phrynocephalus versicolor | reverse complement strand
ATAAATAAATAAATAAATAAATAAATAAATAAATAAATAAATAAATACTCTTCCTAAGTGCACCCCACTGGCTTTCCCAGAGTACTCCTGGAAAAGGTGTACATTGATAGTGAGTGGTTAAGTTTATATATGTTAACTTAAGCCAGTCCTAACTTCTGATGTTCCAGCTCATGGGCCTGGGAAACTTGATACCTACAGTTGCTTCCACTACCACCGAGATGTCATGTAATAGAAAGAAAGGAAAAGGCTTTGGGAAATATACAATCTGATTGAACAGTGGCAGATAAAATTACAAAAAGCATTGCCATCCTTTGCCCACTTTCACAAGAGTTCAACCACATTGAACACAGCAGGATATGTGCAAGAGTGCCCTGAAGAAAGCAAAAGGCAATAAAATTTTTATGAGATGAAGACATAATTTGCATATTAAAGCTTGTGCAGCTTTTTGATTGTGAAATATCTCTTGTCTGATTCTTTAAGACAGGATAAAATATGTTAAAGAGTTATTTGTCCTTATTATTGGAAACCATATGATTCCCTCTACTAATCCTATTCTAAAGTGTCTAAGCATAAAAAGCTATTTATATCAATCAGCTAAAATAATGTCTTAATAAAATTCAGCTTACAATATTTGCCCAGGCCCTTCAGTTCCCATGATTAGTCTGTTTTATGGTAGCAGCAGACATGCAGAGCTGAAATGCATTATTTCCTAGGATGCTAAAGAAAGAAATTAAATTCTGCAGGGTAAGTAAAGATCAATGCACCTCTTTGAATACATTACTCTCATACCTAATCTCTGGAGTCAAGCAGGATAGGATCTGGTAAGGACTTGGATTGCAGACCACCAGGGTATACAAAGAATCTCAGATATGTCAATTTTTTGCATAGTAAGTTGAAGTTATAGTAGGCTCCTTTGAATCAATGGAACACAATTGGCTCCCCATATCTCCGTGGCTTCTAGTTCAATTTAGTACATTAAGCTACAGATTTTGGGCCAATGCATCTTTGTTTTCCAAAGAAAGAAGACACTGTGGTTCAGATGCTGTCACTGCACAGCTTCTATAGATAATAGAAATGGGCATAAAATAGAAAAATAGTGTTTTCTCTTGTTTTGTTTCATTTTTGTAGTAGCTTTGTTTTGTTTGTTTTGTTTCATTTGAAACAAATTTTTAAAGCATTATGATACAAAATGAAACGAAACGAAACACTATGCTCCCCTGGGTCCTAAAGGATCAAAATAGCAGGGGAGCTTCCTCAAGCAATTCAAAATAATCCCCCCAAATTTGGAAAGGTTTAGTGGTCAGGGGGTTGAATTATTAAGCTCTAAATGGGGTGCCCCTAGGAAAAAATATTTCTAATTGAGTCAGAAGCTGATCAGGTGAGCATTTGGCACTAGAGATGGGCTCGAAATGAATAAAAATTGTTTCATTATTCATTATTTGTTTTGTTAGACAACAAAATGAATAATGATCTGCCCCCTCAAAGAAAAATGAAATGAAATGGATTTTTTTCGTTCCTGGGGTCGTCTCCTATCTGATGGGATGTCCTCCGGCTGCCGCTGCCACCACCACCCCCGGGGAGGGGGCTTCCAGCCTCAAAACAAAGCAAAAAATCAAATCAAAACAAAACACCGACCAGGCCCACATGGCCGGCAATTCAAAAGATAAAAAATTATATATATATATATATAAGTCCTATCCAGCCTGCGGGACGCCGAACCATCCTGTGGGCCACTGGTAGCCACCAGGAAATACCAGGTGCTGTAGGCACCTGGAGTAGGAACTGGCAAACCACTTCAGTATTCCTGCCAAGAAAACTCCATGGACATGGAGTCACGGAGAGTCAGTCATGATTTTAATGATGCAACACACATATACACACACAGAGAGAGAGAGAGAGAGAGAGAGAGAGAGAGAGAGAGAGAGAGAGTTATGTAAAGATTCCCCTCCTTTTTCAGGCTGGTTATTAAAAATAAGGCATAATATTTCAGCTTTGCATGATATCGTTCAGCAACATTGGACCATTTTCCTGGTATTTTGAATCATGAATACAGAAGCACAGTATTCTGTGTTCTTAAGATGGAAAGTTTCTTTCTTTCTTTCTTTCTTTCTTTCTTTCTTTCTTTCCTTTTATTTTAAGAATTGTATTCAATCGTACATTTGTTCTGTCCAATATACTTATTCAGCATTCCTCTTCCCCCACCCCCGAGTATGAAGATTATTGTCATTCACTGATTTCTTTAATACCTTTTTTTGCTGCTTTCCCAATATATGCTTTTTAGATAGGCATTTTACAGATGGCCGGCTGGATAGCTCGGTGGGTTAGGTATCTGGCTGGAAGCCGCATTCCCCATGGCTCCTTCTGCAGGTAGAGGCAGCATGTGCGGCCTTCGGCAAGCTGCTCAGTCCCAGGATGCCCCAGAAGAAGGGAATGACAAACAACTTCCCTGCCTGAACACTCCTGAAAAGGGTTGCCCTAAGTCAGAACTGACTTGATAGCACATTATTATTATTTTATACATAGTTTTGCATCAATTTTCTTTAATGCATATTGGTTTTACATGTGATTTTTGAGCCAAGAATTGCATCAGATAATGGCTAATGAAATGAGAATTAGGTTCTTTCATATAAAATGCAGACTAAATGAAATTATTCCATGCTGAAATCTGTTCTACCATTCAGAGGCTGATTATTGGTGGCAAGATATAGATTAGCACCTTAATAAATAAGCCATGAAAATATCTCTGGTATAAACCTATGTGAATATGTGCTGTGTGTTTCAAACACATACACCCTTTCCCTTCCTAACAGCAAGCTTATGCCTAGAAAATATTTATACATTGGCTACTTCTGCTGCTGTACTGTAATCATCCATATACAGTGGACCCTCTTATAACAAACAGTTTGTATAACATAAAATCCGTACAACATAAAAAATTCCAGAGATAGGGGAAATTTGCTTAACAAAATCTCCTATGGGGCAAATCTGTACAACATAAAAATGGTTGTGATTAGGGATTACTCTGTTTTCAATGCATTCCTATGGGAAATTTGTATAAAGGAAAATTTGCTTAACATAATTTCATTTGGAACAAATTAATTCCTTTATACAAGGTACCACTGTATAACTATTTCTCTGCTTATAAAGTTTATTATTTATTCCACTGTTCAGCATTGTTCAGCTGCATATAGATTGAAGAGATTTATTTATTTATTTATTTATTTGCTCTTACAGACTGCTGTAGATAGCACCTCATTTCCGTCCCCTGACAGCATATGCACTGCAAATGTTAAATACAAATGGGCTCAATGTTGCATTTTGTCAGTCACAATTTTTCCCCATCTGAAAAGTGTACTCTGCCCTATTTAGAGTGCTCCTCTTTTCAGCTGTATTGCTGTCATTTGCTTGCCAGGTTATTTTCAAGCTGTTACTCTAACACTTATTCTTGAAGCGCCCATTCCTGGTCATTAATTTCTGATGAAAAACGCTGTCAAAAATGTAATTTGACACTCCACAGTGGCTGTTGGTCAACTCTTCAATGTACACAATCAAAACGTTCTGACAAGAAGACTCAATTGCTAGTCAATTTGATGTGACATCTTCCCCCTGTAATAAACTAAGCAGGCACTTCCTGCACAGAAATGTGGAATTTGCTGTTACTTCGTACACCCTCAGCCCAGCCCTCCACACTGTATAGCAAGTCCTTTCTTAATATTAAATCTGTTACCTTGAAAGAGTATAGTATCAGCTGCTACATATAACAGCTGCAAATTCAAATACCAGCCCTGAGTTGGTCCAAAGCTGGCCCAACTGGTCAGAACTGACTTGAAGGCACATGAGAGTTATGATGCTTTGAGAACTTGCATAGGCCAGTCTAAAAATTGGAGCTGGTTTTAATTTTTTATTATTTTTTCTTTATTTTAGGGTGCCAACCTGGCCATCCATGGGGCTGCATTGGAGCTCCTATATTTTAACTTTCGGGTTTCTAGCCCCGCGCTACAGCTGTAGCGTGGGGCTTTGTTTGTTTGTTTGTTTGTTTTCTTTATGCACTGATTGCATGGCCCCTGGGGCCCAGTCAGCACTGGGTTTATATGTGTGTGTGTGTGAAATGCAATATATATATATATATGGAATATATATATATATATTCCATTTTAGGGTACTGACCAGGCCACCCCTGGGGCCGAGTCGGCGCTCCTTTATTTTTATGTTTATTTTGATTTTGATTTTATTGGGGTTTTTTACTGATGACCACATGGCCACACTACAGCTGTAGTGCAGCCGTCGGCTTTTTTTCCTAGTCGCTGTCCCTGAAGCCAAGAAGACTGGACCTCCAGACCAGCACCAGGTAGGAGACATCTCTGCCTCCCATTAATGAAACGAACCAAACCGAACCAATTTATTTTTGATTCATTTTGTTTTGTTTTAAATGTACCCCTAGGTTAGTTATTCATTTTGTTATGTAACGAAATGAATAATGAATAACGAAATGAACTAAAAGTTCATTTCGTGCCCATCTCTATTCCTTGATATCACCCCCAAACCAATGCTTCATCTCCCATTTGTGGAACACAGGGCAATAGTTGCTCCCCTTCTGAACCTTCAACTCTGCTCCAAGAATTCTGAAAACTCCCCTTCTCTTACTTGCACACCCCAACAAAATATACAGCAGAGGCCAAAATGCTGTATCTATTGCATACATTGGCAATGAGAAGCAAATCTATCCATATTGCTGGCCACTAGAGATGGGCACGACTCAGAAAAATTGTTCGTTTTCATTTTTGTTTTCGGCTAGGGGTCCGTTTTGGCTCGTTTCCGTTTTCGTGAGCTAATTTCAAAATTTTTCGTTTTCGTTTCGTTACGTAACAAAAACGAAAAAATGAAAACGAAAACGAAATTTTTTTCGTTTCTTCCCATTTAGCTCCATTATGTGTTTTTCCAGTAATGAAAAACAAAAATTGGCTCAAAATTAGTCGTTTCGTTTCCGTTTCCGTTCCAGTTCTGAGCCATTTTTCGTTTTTCGTTTCGTTACGTAACGGAAATGAAAAACAAAAATGAAAACGAAAATACCGCTAAGTCGTGCCCATCTCTACTGGCCACATGTTAAACTCCCCTACATCATCTGGTCAAAAATGTAATTTTGGTGAGGGGAATTGGAAAGCTGCTTACACAGTTACTTTTATGTGGATGGTTTTCTTTCTCAGGATTTTTGGCCAAAGAGCCTGAAACCATATCCAGAAGCTCTCTTATGAGCCCTGAACACATTTCATCTGACCAAGAAAAGACATATTGTTCTTATAAAATAATCAGGAGTTGGAAATGCCTGTTCACCTAGAGATTCATCAGTAGCTTCAGATTAATCTCTGCCCATCCTTATCAAAAAGCATCTTCCATGCCAGTGCAAGGAACTTCAGGCATGTTTTTGTGATCTGTAGTTCTAAATGATATTTGTGGAGACACTTGAATAACCTTGAAGGTTTGCATATAGACACTTACCGAATGACATGTTCAATTCAGCTCTGTTGTTTTGTTTATTCTATTCAAGAAGCAGCTTCTCTCTGTTTTCTGCTTCACTTATTTTTCCCTATTATTTTAACACAGTGAAAATACTCTGCCAATTCTCTGTCAAAGTTGTGCAGCTGTTGTTGCTGTTGTTGCTGCAAAAAAAAAAGTTTCTTTGGGAATCTTATTTCCCAAACATCACACTAAACCTACACAGGAATCTTAACTTATTCCAGTTGTATTTGTAGAGAAGACATGTGCTGAGAGCACAAAAGGCAATGAATAACTTACTGTCTGTTCTTCACCAGGAAAATATAGTTTGAAATGTTGCCAGTTGGCATAAGGAATTTGTGTATACTTGTGTTGTGTGGTACTAAAGAGTAAGGAAAACATGGGAAGCTTCCAGATTTTGAAGCAGCGGCAACAGACTTGTGCTTACAAGATGGGCAGGACTCAAACCACAAAAAGAAAGAAAGAAAGAAAGAAAGAAAGAATCAGGCTAGTTCATGGTTCATTTCATGACAAAGCACCTAAGGTTTTCTCCCTTGATTCTATTATTTGTTTAGCAAAAGGGGATGCCAACCCACCCACCCCTTTCCATGTCCCTGTCACCTCTCTACCTGGTATTGCTGCCACCACTTTCTCCACCACCATCACTGCCACCATTCTCAGAGGGAGTGGGCCCAACCTCCCTTGCCAGAGTCAGGCTTATGTCTCTGTGCATGTGCCTGCCTATCATTGAGGGAGCCAGCCTGATGGGCAGAGGAAGCAGGTCGTTCTGGGAGGGAAAGCTGGTCCCACTGCCTATGAGGATAGTGGTGGTGGCAGGAGAGGGTTGGGAGATAGCTGGGACAGTGGGAAGAAGGTGGGTGGTGGGAAGTAGGAGCAGAAAGCTTCCTCCCAGGCACAAAAAACAAACTGTGGACCTGTAGAAGGGTTTGCTGTGCCCATGAGTCCCCTTACAAACTTTGTTCTACCCTGTGGTTGCCTCAGAAACATAAAACAGCAGTGAATTGGCCTATCCAACTAGCTTGGAAAAGTCTGTAAGATTACAGTAAATGGCATTTTCTTCCTTTCGTTCCATGAAGAGGGCAGCTACATGACATCATCCTATCTCCAGATGAAAAAGTCAAGAGGGAAGCCTTTCTAGGCTGATTTGTATGGATGCAAATGATTACTCCTTGTCAGACATTCACCCATGTTGGATCCCTATCATCCCCTTCATTACTATAAACAATAAAATGAAACATGCTGTGCTTTTATATACACATTCTTTTACACATTATGGGCTTAATGGAAGGTTTCAGCGAGTGATCAACTTTGCATATTTCCATCTGAGACATTACTACCCATGAAACCAGCATAATAAAATGTTATCGTTTCAAAGTGCTCAGGTAAATAATAGCAGGTTCCTATCTCCTGCAGAAATGGCTTTCATTTAGTGCATTGAAGTGACACTGTTTAAACTGCCTGTTTAAACTGAAGCTCTGCAAACTGTTGTGTAGTTGTATAGACAGGAGGGCAATGGAAAGTTTGCAATCTGTAGCAGCAATAAGGAGATCAAAGTGAGAGAGACTTGTAACATTTAGCTGAGATGAGAGTGCCTGCATCATCAGCTTCTTGCTGCAATCATCTTTCCTCAAACAGAAATCCTATATGACAGAATGGTAGCATGGTACCCATACTAGATAACATATATCCATGCCAAGGAGCTCAATGCATCCATAGCAGAGTAAGCAGCAATGTCCAGGTTAGAGGATATCAAGACAGAAGAGTTGCTGGTTTTTGTGCAGTCTATTTACAGTATTTACAGTCCATTAGCAATACCTTTTCCTCTGAAAATATCAGCCATCATTTTTTTTCATTATTAAAGGCAGCAGCATGCATCACCATCATAGCATCATGTCATCATCTCATCATTCAGCATCATCAGTGTTAGCCGTCATCATCATCAAGAACATGTTGCACCACATGCTGTATATATATACTTTACTGCCAGTCATCTTTGTACCCTTTGATCACATCATAATATGCATTTTACATCTCCACTTCTAAGCTTTGCTTCTATGTCCTCTGAGTCTTTGCTTCCCTTCAAGACCAACTAAGTGTGCTTGCTTCTGTCCATAGCTGGACTTACTTCTCCTAATTGCAAGCTGAAAAAATCCAGCTGAGCATTTTATCTTCAATACTCTGACAGTCCAGAGTATGGTCTTGGGACTTCATGTGGCCACCAAGGTGAGAGTGATTTGAGGGATGTGAGTTCTCCTGTGGCTTTTCTCTTTTTTTTCTATGAAAGAAAGTATGCTTTGCAGCCTTCAGGAGTGGTCTGGAAGTTGAGTCATGGCAATAGGACTTCTGTTTTTGTGAGATCAAAATGTTTTGCTATTCATCCAAAAAGCTTTGTCAGTCTGAGGAAAGTGGTAGTTCAAGAGTGGTAGTTCTCCTTTTAAATGTTTTACAGATCCCTGCCACCATGTAACAGAAATCATCAGAATTTTTCAAAAGAAGAAATGGTCTTTCAGACATTTTGATTTGTTGGTTTGTATTGGTTTTGTTGTTGCTGTTGTTGCTTGGGTGTTTTGTTTTCCATTTGGGAGGGAAATGACCTTTTTGCAGCCTCTAAACAGCCATAGGACAGAAAATTGCCCCCCCCCCCCCGACCCACCAATCCTTTCCTAGATGATGGTATTAGACCATGGTTGACAGCTTTACCTCATGATAATTCTTCTGTAAGGTACTACAAGGATTTCTCTTTTGCTTTTGGACATTTATCTACACAAAAGAGGCAGATGGAATGATAATATAGTTATCAAGGTGCAGATGACTTTCAGCCAGTGATGCTCAGTTATCTCTTCAGATTCCGAATAGAGGTTTTCTTGGACAAGTACCTGACCACAATCAAGCACCAGATGAAGTTTATACCAGACTGCATTATAACTAGACAAGACAGAAACATTGGTGTTGAACTGGTGGGACTATAGAGTAGTTAGATCATCAACAGCACCCTGTTCTCTGAGATTTCAGGCCCAAAACCTGAGATGCGGATGGGGGTGGTGTTTACTGCATGGTGATGAGTAATTCATGAGAAGTGTCTGTATTTATTGGGACCAATGGCAGAGTCTGGGGGAGTATCCTGATGGCATTTAAGGTTCAGCCCAGCACTGAACTAGTCAGATAGGGACAGAGGGACTGGCACTGTGTAAGAGAAGGTCAGATAGAAACCTACACTCAGTGAGAAAAGCTAGATAGGGTCTAGCCCAAGGGACCTGGCGAGCACTGAGGACCCCAAGGGACCTGGCGAGCACTGAGGAAACCATTAACCCCTAGATGTAGTGTCACGTCCACAGTGGAGCAGGGACCCAGCATGGAAGCCAGGCCCACAGTGAACTCTAAATGACCCCGAGTGCAGGCAAGGACCACCCTCAGCAGAGATGACTTGGGAAACCGGCAGGGCAAAACAGGCCCTGGCACCCGGAGATTAGGCAGGGGGAGGCACCACAGGTCTGTAACTGGACATGACCGGAAACCCTTCCCTGCAGTCAATGATTTATGACCCAGCCTTGTTTACGGTACCTAATAAAAAGCTTTGAGCCGCTTGGCAGGGCAGACTCAGAGTGTTCTGCTTGATACCCACCGATGCATTGTGTAGTCACTCCTACGGGGTCTGACTGTGAGACTTAATACTTAATAAAGAGAGAAGAGATATGATTTATAACTTCTGTGAGGAAAACAAATAATAAGTGACTGAAAATTTAAGAACTGGGTGTGCAAGTGATCAGCGTTGTCAGTAACCAAACGTTAATGGGTTTGAGCTGTATTCTTCCTTTGTTTGTACCTAAACACATTGCCCTTTATGAGTATGAGTCTACATTGCAATAAATAAACTTCTTTTATCTTTATTCAATTTAAAACCAGTCTGAAAGCATTAATTTACTAGAGAAACTAGTTGGTGGCAGTGGAAGAGAAAAATTAGAGGTGGTCCTTGTCAATAGCCAGTGAAAGGGCCGGGGACAAAGCACGAGAATGCTACAGGGGGACAAGCCCTTGCATTGCTACAAAGGTGGGGAAAGCAAAGATTGGAAGGGAGACAAGCAAACACCTTTGTGCTGAGTCAATGAACTCTTCAGACAGTGAAAAATGAGCAAAGATGAATGCCCAAGCTTTAAAATAAAACACCGCATGCACAATAACTGAACTATCGTCTGCTTCAATGCCGAGAGACATTCCTTGAAACCTAGCCAATTCACTAAAATCTGACAACCCTGTGAGAGTTACAGAGCGTTATCTCATATCGCATTTGAGCTGCTGCTTAGGTCATGTAAAGGCACCTCTAATTTTCATGTTCCTATGACAAGGGGCCTTTTCAAAAATAAACATCGACCACGCCCCCTAAAGTGTAGCACAAGCTTAAGTTTCCTGGTACTAGCTCCAGGGGTGGTTCTTTTTTTGAGTCGCCTTTGTGAAGGAAATTTCCTAGCTGCGGCGTTGAAGAAGGGGAGAGTCCTTGGAGGACAGTCATTTTAAAGCCAAGAGAATTTAGAGGGGGAAAGCCTGAGATAAATTAGGGGGCTGAGAGAAGGGGGAGGAAAGGGGCCCCCACTTTGCAGGCATTCAGAAGCAGCAGGTGCTCCAACCACTCAAACTGCAGAGGGAAAGGTACACTCGGTTCCTGTGGGAAGAGTACTGGAAGGGCAGCCCCTGTGCTATGCCTGCAAATGAATCTGAAGTCATTCAGGGAAAGGTAAAATACAAATGTAAACTCAAGTAACTCCCAATGGGGAGCTGAAAGGAGTGTGTGTGTGAGTGTGTGTGAGAGAGGCTCAGTTCCCTTTACCTTGCCTCCTATCCACCTTCCTCCTCCCCCATTCCCCCTCCATATCCTTGGCCCCTACTTCCTCAGGCTGAGTTCATTCATGATGTCACTGCAGCCCCAGACGTGGGAGCTGCTGAGGGGATCTTTGCCCCACATGATCTTGGGAGGGGAGAAGGCGCCACTAAATAAACATCAGCTCAAAAGGAACATGAACTGCCGCTCATAGTCTCCATCTTGGCACTGCAATTAAGGAAAATAAGTTAATCACCTCAGCAAGCTGATGCTGAGAGAGTCAGACAAGCGATGAGATGTCACCAAATACAATTTTATTTCCATTATTTTCCAAAGCATTCCATAAAAGATATCTATGTACGTGCTAATAAAATATTTTGAGGAGAATGGTATCTGTTTCGCTGCACTGTCTAAGGCAGTGGTTCTGAACATGTTCTTGGACTACAACTCCCAGAAATCCTGATTAGCCTGCCACTAGTGATACATTATTTTATCTCACTTTAATGTTAATTTTAGTTTTGGTTTTTATTCTGTTACTGTATTTTATGTTTTTATTGTATGAATTATTTGAATTTATTAATTGTTGTAAACCACTCAGAGTGACCTCGCTGTCAGATGGGTGGTATAAAAATCTAATAAATAATCCAATAAATAAATAAATAAATAAATAGTGGTGAAGGTTTCTGGAAGTTTTGGTCCAATAACATGTGGAACCAAGGTAGAGAACCACTGATCTGTGGAATTACATGCAGGATATCAGAAGGAAAAAAATAGAAGTAAAAAATGAGGAAAAGGAAAGGAAGAAAATCCTGGAGAAAGAAGGATCAAGAATCTGGACTATGCTTTTTTCCCCCCTTCTTACATTTACTTCTTGCCCTTTTCTCAAGAGATGAGGAAAACTTTTGTTCTCAAGAGGTTTTTTAATTGATGCAATTTAGTAGACATGGGCACAGAACGCCAAAATTTCCGTTTCCATTTCCGGTTTTTTTGGTTCCGTTACATAACGGAAACGGTAACGGTAATTAAGCCGGCCCCGCTCGAACCCAAACTGACAAAAAAAATTGGGTTTTTCGTTTCCGTTTGTGGCATCACGCGATGCGAAGCCCAGGAAAAAAGTTTTTAAAAAAGCTTTTAAAAAAACGATTCCTGGCCGAAAAAGCAGGCAAAAATATGCCTGCCTGAGGCTTTGCCACCTACCAGAGGGGTGGTTTCTGGGGGGGTCCCCGGTCTTTCCCCCCCTCCTCTACCGTCCTGGGCTGCTTGCACCAGGCTGGGGGGGTCATCCTCATCGTCTCGCCATGCCATGCGGTGGGGGGAATCCAAAATGGCGACCGCAATTTTTCTTTTAAATCGTAGTCCAAAAAACACCAAAGCACAACACAAACATGTTGAAATTTATTTATTCTAATGCCTGAATTTTAACAGTAGCAGGCAGTGGTTTTTTTTATAGCAATAAAACATCACATTGATTTTATTTTATTTTATTTTATTTTTATTTTTTTAGACCTGCCCATTAATGGGCTGGGCATGGGATGGGACCATGCAAATTTTTTGCTCCATTCCACCAATGGCATGGCCAGGTTTTGACTGACACTTCTGGATGTGCCAGAGGGTATAAAAACCCGAGGCAACTTCCAGAAATCGCAGTCGGTGTGTGGTGGTTGAGGGAGGAGGGCTGTGGCTTGGCTGCTGGTGCGATACGATCGAGACAAATATTGGAGGAGGGAGACCTGGGTGGCTGTAGGCTTTCAGTTAGGCAGGCAGGTAGGGAATTGAGTTTAGAAAAGTATTGTTTTGATTCCCTGCAGCTTTGTCTGCCGAAGGGAAGCAGTTATTCTTTTCTTCTTCTTTGTTCTCTTCTCTGGCTGTTTGTGGGGAGAGGAGGATTTTTCTGCTATTGGATAAAGGAGGAGGGTTGACTGGGAGTGGGGTGTGTGGATTTATTTTAAAATATACCATTTATTTCCTACTTTTTCCAAGTTCAATTTGCTTGCTATTTATTAAATATATTATTCATCACCCAGTTTAAAGTGTTTCCCACCTGCTCTGGGTCATTGCAGGATGCCCCCATGCTCTGGGAAGTCAAATCGCGCTAAATTGTGGTAGAAATGACAAACGACGAATGAAAGGTCGAACCGAATTTTTTTTGGAAAAAAATTGCGACAAACGAAAACGGAATGAAATGGACCCATTTCGACAAACGAAAAATCGAAACGTCATTTTTTCTGGTCGTGCCCATCTCTACAATTTATATTGTGGGTCTTCTGATGGCAATTTTAGTGTGATTATTTTAGTATGAGGTTTTTATTGTTGTTTTATTTATTGTTGTTTGTTTTTTGCTGTTTTAATTCTTTGATTGGAAGCCGCCCAGAGACCTTTGGGTAGTGGGTGGTATATAAGTTGTAAAAATAAATAAATAAAAATAAATAAATAAATAAAGAGGCGTCCATTGCTCTTAGCATTTCCACACTGATTAGCCAGAACAAATATTCCCCTTATCTTTCCTATCTCAAACAAAATGAAACAAAACAAAACAAGGAAGCAGCATTTGTTACAGATGAAACAAAATGGTGTCTTTTGTTGAAACGAGCCATTCTGTTCCATCTGTAAGCTGCATGCACGCCAGGCCGGCACATTCATTAAGGCGAACTAGGCAGTTGCCTAGGGCGCCAAAATGGACAGAGGGCGCTGGCCAGCCTGCTGCCCCCACCCACTCGCTGCCGTCCGCCGCCGTCTGTCCCCCCACCGCCCGTCGCTGTCCGCCCGCCACCCCCCACCCATCGCCATCTGCCCCCACGCCCATCACCGTCCCCCACCATCCTCCGCCCCCTGATTTTTAGCCTGATTCTGATCGTTTTAATGCAGAACGGCCAGATTCAATTCTAAAAAAAAGCAAATTCAGAACTTTTTTGTATCTGGAACACAAATCTAATCTGATAAAGCAGAAATTTTGTCGATCTTTTCTTTTCCTGTTCTTCCCTCCTTCCCTTTCAGAAAAGCAAGCTTGGAAGATATTTAACTTTAGAAGTACAAAAACCCTTGTCTGAAAAGTTTGCTCCCACCTTTATAGTCAGCGTATCTCTACATTTTACACACATCAGAGTTGGAGTCATTTTGCTTTTTTATGCATTGATATTTGCATAACATGTGCACATTCTAATTTGTATTTACAATTTATAGTAATTCAGAAGGAATTATCATTATACATCATTATTTCAAAGGGTATAAAATACTGCTCACCAATAAATCATAATGAAAATAATATGGGGGGGGGTGGAGCATGGCATCATGAAATTCCAGGCCTAAAAGTCCTCAGCATACAAAAAAGATTTTAACCATATTAAAAATGGGACAAAAAGGCACATTCTAAAGTGTGTTAAGAAAGAATTTGAAAACCCCACAGCAGAAGCTGTCTTGTTTCCTACATCATTTCAGAACATGGAATAAGAGCTTCCAGGTTTAATCTTAACACCTAGAGAATGTGGGGAAAAACTTATTCAATTTACCTCATCTCACATCATTTAGGGATTTATAGATCAAAAGCAGCACTTTGAACTGTGCTCAGTAATGAGAGTGATGTGAGGAGAATCCAAACCAGACTGGATCACACTTCAGTGCATGGAACCCTTGCTCAAGAGCTTCTTCATCATTTACAGAAATGGAAAAACTGTTTTGCTCTAGGAAAAGATGTGCTTAGCCTTCATCTTGCCAGCAGTGACCACCTCTTTCTGCCTCTTGGATTACCCCTGAATCACCCAAAATGGCATCCTGGAACTACTATAGCCAGATTGTTAACTGGGACTGACCATAGGGATCTTATAACCACAGTTTGTCACAGTGGTTCCATTGTTTCCTGATCTATTTCCAGGCACAATTCAAAGCTTTTCTTTTAATCTATAAAGCCTTAGATGGCTTGGACCCAACTGTCTCAAGGGCTGTCTCCCCCTTTATGACCCTGTCTATTAGGTTCATTAAGAGAGGCCTTTATCTTGGTTTCATCAGCCTCACAGATATGCTTGGTGGGGATTCAGGAATTAGGCCTTCTCTGTAGCTGCTCCCAGATTCTGGAATTTCCCTCGGGAAGCCAGACAGAGCCCATTCTTGCCATCCTTCCACAAGCAGATGATGATCTTTCACTTAAGAAAGGCTTTTGTTTAGAAAACTGACTAGGAGACAATAAATGGGATGGTTTATATTTTGTTGTTTCCAAGTCTGTTCTTCATAACATATTGACCCAATACTTAATATAAAGTCAATTATTTAATATTTGAATAATTTACTGTTTTATCTTTTAATATTGTATTTTTAGTGATGGAAGTTGCCTTGTATCCCCCTTTTTAGAAGAAAGGAAGAATAAAATGAAATAAGTATGAAGAACAAATAAATAGAATAAATAAACTCCTAGCAACTCTATTTAACCCACAGCAGCCCAGCCTTGCAGCCAAGCCCCAAGTCGCACTAGTGCAGGCCAAGTGAAACAGTGGAAACTGAACTCCTTTTTAACTACCATTGACTGAAATGGCCCTACTAAAATTGTAATTTAATTGAATATAGTAACTCACAAATTATTTATTTATTTATTTTTATTTATTTATTTTTACAACTTATATGCCGCCCACTACCCAAAGGTCTCTGGGCGGCTTCCAATCAAAGAATTAAAACAGTTAAAAACATCAAACAACAATAAATAATTAAAACAACAATAAAAACCTTAAACTAAAATCATCACACTAAAATTGTCATAAACTGTCATGAGGCTCCGTTCATCCAGGTAGGGGCGTAGCTGATATATTTTCCGCAGCTGGAGAAAGGCACCCCTGGCCACCGAATCCACCTGGGCTTCCAGAGTTAGACCGGAGTCCAGGAGCACCCCCAAGCTGTGGACCCTGTCCCTTAGGGGGAGTGCAACCCCATCCAAGACAGGGAAGTGGCCCTCTAACCTGTCCGGCGAAGCACCCATTAACAGCACTTCTGTCTTGTCTGGATTGAGTTTCAATTTATTAACCCTCATCCAGTCCATTATCTGGCCCAGACACGAGTTCAGCACAGAAACCGCCTCACCTGGATAGGTGGAAAACGAGAGGTAGAGCTGAGTATCATCAGCATATTGCTGACTCCTCAGCCTAAACCTCCTGATGACCTCTCCCAGTGGTTCCATGTAAATGTTGAACAGCATGGGAGACAGTATAGAGCCCTGAGGAACCCCATGACATAAATGCCATGGGGCAGAGCAACTGTCCCCCAGCACCACCTTCTGGACACGGTCAGCCAGGAAGGAACAGAACCACCGCAAAGCGGTGTCTCCGACTCCCAACCTGGCCAGCCTATCCAGAAGAACACCATGGTCGATGGTGTCGAAAGCCGCTAAGAGGTCCAGGAGTATCAACAGGGTTGCACTCCCCCTGTCTCTCTCCTGGCAGAGGTCATCATACAGGGCGACCAAGGCAGTCTCTGTACCAAAACCCGGTCTGAAACCAGATTGAAATTACAGTGGATTGCCCATCTCCTCAACTTGCTCTTATGCAAATTTAATTGGTTCCGGGGTCCATTCGTTTTATGAAAAAATCATCTTAAGAGGTACCACTTCCCATAGGAATGTGTTGAAAACCAATTAATCCAAATGGATTAATTGGTTTTCAATGCATTCCTATGGGGATTCTGTCCCTTCGGCTGCTGGTTGATGGAGGTGTGTTATTCCCAACACAGGAGCGGGGAGCGGGCAAGGAGTGACTCACCCACTCATCCCCTTCCTATGTTGGGGCAGCTACCCCTCCTTCAAGGGTTCCGTGCACCCCTTAAAGGGCTCCTTTCACCAGCTTCTGTGAGCAGATCCTTTAAAGGGCTCTGTGCACGGAGACCAAGGTGAAACGGAGACAGCGCCTTGAGTGCCTGGAAGATGCTGCCTTCCTTTAGCCACCCTCTCTGTTCACAGAGTCTGCAGAAAAGAAGCAAACACCTTTGAATTTCCCGGGCCCAGACTGGGAGCCTGCCTGGCTTTCCTAACCATGTAGCACCCGATCCACATGTGCTATAAGGTTGGGAAAGCCAGGCTCAAAGTGCTGCCACCTTCTGCAGCAAGAAGAAAGAGATAAAAAAACCTTTCTTCCCTCCTTGCTGCTGCTGCCACCGGGCACCCGAGCACCCACTGGAGGGGTGGAGGTCCCTCCGGTGGGTGCCTGCCTATCCGGCTGCCCAGCAGTGGCAGCAGTAGAAAGAAGGGAAGAGAGTTTTTTCCCCTTTCTCTTTGCCACTCGGCTGCAGCAAGGAGAAAGGGGGGAACTTCCTTCCTTCCTTGCCATTTGGGGGGTGTTGGAGTTGAAAGCTTCTACCCCTGCACCCCACCACCCCTTCCACCACCATTATCCTTGGATAAGAGTATATGCTCTTATCCACAGATTTCACTATCTGCATGGGTCTCAGAACTGATTTCCCATGGATACAGTGGTCCTATTGTATAGTGCTGATGTTCAGGTATGTGTGTATCCACTACAATCCTCAATTTTTGTTGTCTATGGAGTAGGGCTTGAAGCCAATTCCCTGAAGATATATGCATCCTACTATAACTTACATCGAATCTGAGATCCATCTTCTGACTCAATGGCTTATGAACAGAATTACACTGTGCCAATTTATGCTATGGAGAGACAACACTGGTCACAAAAATGGCTCTTTCCACGTCACCTGTAGAAAATGAAACTGTCCTGCCATAAAGATAACCTCACATGTAGCTTGTGTACTTGCATATCCGTATTCATATCAGAACTCTGCATATATAATATCTGTTTGTTCAGAATGTTCAGGTTCACAGAGAAAATGTTTTCTGGAACATTTATCCCTATTCTTGCCTGATGTGGATTTTCTTAGAGTTTCATACATCCTATGAGGTATGGATGAATTGCCAGCAGATAATGTTACAAGAGAGGGAGGAGGCGACTTAATATTTGAAGCACAATAGCCTCATTTATCTGCAGAAAGAAACCTGTAATTATGCCTCTGTAATCCAGAAACATTTTCACCAAAAGCAAGGAGTCTGCCTAACACCGGGAGTTATTTCATTGCAAATATCTGCCTAAGACTTCCTTTCAAAAGCAAAATAACTGCTAAATTTAAAACCCCGATTTCGAAGCAAGTGAGATCCATTTGCTGTTGTTTTCGCTTTAAATGAAAAATAATCTGTTTTAGGGAGGTTTCGGCTTTTTGTGCTTGGCAAGCAGGCTTTCACAAAATCTGGCTGCTTCCCAGAGTGGTAAATCAACTAATCCATATAAAATACATGTAGCATTGAATGAATAATTGACTACAGGTGCAAGGAATTAAATATCCATTTTTACAGCCCAAGGAATAAGAAAGAGAAAAGATTTCTTTTTAGGAGCTATGATCATTGAGAAGCTGCAGTTCTTGTAATATTTTGATAAGCTGAGAATTATGCCCTAAAAATGATGTTTTAGAAATGGAAATCAATGGAAATATATACTGTAGAGATGGGGAACATATAACCTACCAGATGCTGTTGGACTACAATTCCCATTATCCCTCAGAATTGGCTATCCTGACTAAGGCTGATGGGAGTTCTGATCTAACAATACCTGTAGGGCTACACTCCTCTTCCAGCAAGCACAAATGGAGACCTAAGATAGAACTAGAGGATGGGAAAAAGGAAGGAAACTTGGCTCTCTATTAGATAAGAGTGATGACTAATCCTAAAAATTAAAAATAAAATAAAAACCAAGCAAAGCCCATACTGAACTGCACAGCACAGTTAATGGGTTTCCATTGTCCTGAAGATGGGTGCATTACGGAGCAAATATCTGCAGCTAACATTTATTATTGATCACATCTGTGCCCGAACTGAATCACAATGGCTGGTACTGATCTACAATAGAGGGAGATGTTTTTGTTCTACAGCATTAGCCTGGCTTTAGAAAAATATGTCAACAGATGAGACATTTGCCTACCTAGGTGGTTCCTAGAGTAAAATTTCCAGAAGCCTTAACTCATAGCTGTGCTGGCTAGGGTTTCTGGGAATTCTAATCCAAGAACATCTGGGAAACCAAGGTTGAGAACTACTGATCTACCTTATTGGTGTAAGGAATGGGTTGAGAATATGTGGTTGACCAAATGTTCTATGTTAACAATTCCCTTCACTAGCTGGAGACTTTCTGTGCTTTAGGAAAGGCCTTGCCCCCCAAGCCCCAAAATGAATAGGCGAGACAACTTTCAATCTGGTACAAATGGGCCACAACTTTATTAATAACTCATCAACTTGTAAACTGATAAAGTCAGGCTCACTGAAGGGGACCTGACGCCGTAGTGCAAGCTGGTAACAGGGTGGAATTAAATTCCACAGCCAAGAAGCTCTGAATAAATTAGGCCAACAAGTTAAATCTGGAGCTCAGCACAGCCCTCGGGAGGCCTCCAGTCATGAATAGCATAATTTGTCCGCTGACATAGCCAATGTAGATAGACTGAAACAAGGGCTGTGACGCGCCATAATAGCGTAAAATTAGCTCACAACTAGAATACGGTTACCAGCTGCACTACCCGCCAAGTTGGTGGCCAAAAGGAAATAACCCACCCCCGTGGTAAGGAGAATGGGATGGGTGAAAACGCATGGCTACTCACGGCCAATCAGAGTAACCACCAAAAATTCCCATCTGGCCCCAAAAGGCGACCAGCTATACTCATTCTCCAACCATAGGGGGGAGGGGGGCCGAAAATCTCACCGCCGACAAAATGGCGGTGAGGGATGGGAGCCTTCTTATAGGCTCCCGTCCCCGGGCAAAAAGCCCCGGATGGGCGCGAAAGTAGCGCGCCCAAGCCGGGGCTGGGAGGGCAAACGCGCCCCTCCCCCAACAAGTGGGGAACAGAGCTTCCCTTTTTATAGCTGGTCCCCAAAATTGTATTTTGCAGTCAATTTTTCTATGAATATTTTGCGAAATTAGATATCAAAGGGGTTTGGAGCTCTGAAAATTCTGGCGGAGGTGAGAAACAGAACGAAATGAAATGCACACAGGGACGAAACAGAACAAAACAAAACATTGTTTTTCCATTTCATGCCCATCTCTATTCTGAGGTAATAAATTTACCTGATCTAGTAAGAAGCACTTTCCTAGATTACACGTTTTACAGATAACATATATATTTTACATATATCTGCTAGTTTTGTTTTTTTCAACATGTTTCCTAAATGGTGATACCCGTTGAGTTGTTTGGGTGGACTGTGACTCAGTGTGAAGGAATGTAATGCAGTGTTAATATCCCAGTCATTGTAAGAAGAGAATGCTCTGCTAACATTCACATTCTGATTCCAGATAGTCATCTTCATATTTTTCATTTCTTTTCACACTTGTTACTGTCAAGGATTGTAGTTTTGACTAAAGGTCTGTAATATATATTTAGCAGATTACAAAATGGATCCTGTGTATAATGCTATGGCATGAGCTAGACAATAATGTGTATTAGGTCTAGGTCACGGGTGTAAAGAATCATTAGTACTGGAAGATCAGGATGATTAGGCACAGGTGGTATAGCTAAATCACCTCATCCCATGTAGTGTGTGTTTGGCTAACACCACATTGCTTTGTGTATATAGGTATCAAGCAAACCAGTGTAAATTGTGACTGCCTAAGGTGAGAGGCTTTCCCCACACTCTGTTATGCTGTGCTTTGTATATTGTTATTGTATATTACTCTTTGTCGTGTGTACATATGCAATATAAGTTTTGTACTAAGTTCTATTGCCTTGTTCATTTGTCTCCTGGCTCCATAATCGCTAAGTGCATTTATTCTTCCACAACACTGCTAATCTCTGCTAATGGTTTATAGATTTCCTTGAACTTAACAAATCCCTATTTGCATAAAAGGGTTCTATACTTTAACATATATACTTTTTACTTTAATTTTTTTTTAAAAAAATGTACAAAACAGAACAAAATGAAATGCGAGCAGGGACGAAACGGAACAAAACAAAACATCGTTTTTCCATTTCATTCCCATCTCTATTCTGAGGTAATAAATTTACCTGATCTAGTAAGAAGCACTTCCCTGGATTACATGTTTTACAGATAATTACATCTGCTCGTTTTGTTTTTTCAACCTTTGGGTAGTGGGTGGCATACAAGCTAAATAAATAAAATAAAAAATAAATGTTTCCTAAAGGTGATACCTGTTGAGTTGTTTGGGTGGACTGTGACTCAGTGTGAAGGAATGTATTGCAGTGTTAATATCCCAGTCATTATAAGAAGAGAATGCTTTGCTAACATTCACATTCCGATTCCAGATAGTCATCTTCATATTTTTCATTTCTTTTCACACTTGTTACTAATTCTGCCAAATAAGAGAAAGCAAAGTTCAGTAGAACTCCATGTACAACAAAAAATGGCTTCGGATCTCAGCTGGTTTAGTTCAAGTCACATTCTTGTTCTATGTTTGTAGAAGAAGAAGGAAAAAACTAAATAGCAAATCAAACAAAAATAAATCAAGGGGAAAAAAAGGTAAAAAGTCAGCAAGGGAATTAACAAATTTCTGTATATACAATGTTATTGATGGAAAAATAATTGGGTATTGACTATTCAGATGAAATTCTTTCAGAGGTAGTTGATAGGATGGTAATTTCATTGTTTTCTTATTTTCCACACTCCAAGGAGTTTATCTTCAGATCAGATTGCCAAACATTTACATGCAGTCCTCCTATTAGTGCTAATGGGAGCCAGACATGCTAATCTTCTCACTAAATTCCAACAGAGCTATGTGCATGATAAATCCCACATGCTGAGCTAGTTTAAGGGACCCATAGGTATATGCAATGGCATGCTTATTAACTCCTCCACTGTTGTTTCCTTCTAACTTTGAAAAGCCAAGTTGTGTCCTTGAATTAGGTAGGCATGTTGCTTGCTGATGTACCTCCTGTGCTGTTCCAGGTGGATTCCACTGAGCAAGTTCATCAACGTATGTCTTCAGAGGATATTCAGTAACATACTTTCTAGCTAATTGGGTCGACAGGCATTTCTTCTAATATTCACAGATCTCTCCAAGCAAAACCTAGCCTGTTTGCAAATGTGTGCAGGAAGTAGTGTCTCATTTTAACATGCATATGGTTTAGGTTACGTAGGGGGAGTGCAAATTTATCATCTGGTATGTGTTTGAATCAGGCAGATCAAGAGGCCTCCTAAGTCATCTAGCCTAACCCTCACAAAGAGATACGCTGAAAGCCCCCTGCTAACTTTACTGGAAAGGAAATTCATTGATAGAGCACTTCTTGATGGAGATGCCATTCAGTCTCAGCTGGGAGACATCCCTGAGAGGAGAAGCCCTGTTTCCAAGCAATTGGTCCCATTGGCAACCTGTACTTATCATTACAGAGTTTCTTGTAATGTTCAACTGAAATGTACCTTCCTGTAAATTAAGCCAATTAATTCCATCTGCTAGTTTTGTTTTTTCAACATGTTTCCTAAATGGTGATACCTGTTTTGCTGTTTGAGCAGCAGAAAGTTGTCTCTACCATTTTCACTTAGACAGCTCTTAATTTATTTGAAGAACATTATCATCCACCATCTCGAAGTTCTACCCACCATACTGTACTTATATCTGGTACATTAACTTTTTCTCATGGAACTTGTTTCCGTGCCAAAAGAGCCACCCTCCCTACGTACCATGAAGAAAGAGGCACATTCTTGAGACCAGAGGCCTGGACTGCAGTCACTAGGTAAAACTGCTTCTTTTTAATGTGGCCCTTATTGATTATTCCTAGTGAGTTTTGCTAAAAAAAAAAAAAAAAAAATCAACTTTCAAATGGAACACATGCTTTTTTGTATCACCTCCCCCCCCCCCACACACACACACTTCTTCAGGCCAGCAGGGACTTGTAGTCTCGATAGATCCAAATTGAGGGTGGGAAGAGGGGTGACCACGGACTATGCTGCTTTGTTTGATATGCTGGGTGTGAAACTGTATCCGGGACTTTGAAGCAGTCTTAACACCAGCGCTGCCTCCTAATACCATCATCTAGTGTATTTCATCTCACCAAAAAGATTCTCAGCGCCTGATAGACTACATCCTCTATCAACATTGCATTTTTGGTACAATGCTTTGATAAAGATAGCAAGTTGCTATTGAAAGCTTAGCTTACATTTTGTTTTAGTCATGACAAATAGAGATTGGCACGAATTTAAAAAATGATGTTTCAGTTTTTCATTTTTCGTTGTGGGTCCTTTTCAATCTATTTTCGTTTTTCATGAATTTTTTGAAAAAAAATTGTTTCATTTCTTCGGTTTTTGTTTTTACCCGCTTTTTGCACGACTTAAAGCATTTCCGCGAGTGGACGTCCCCCAATGCCCCAGACCAGAGGGAAAACACTAAAAAAATGCTGGCAGAGACACAGTATAGACTAGGTATGCAGGGAGGCTGCAAAGGCAGCAACGGACGTTGCCCAGGGTGTAAGGCAGCCGCAAAGTGACTGCACTGCGGGGCAGGGGAGGGTACTCATCGAGAGGTACCCATGTACACAGGGAGGCTGCAAGAGAAATCTCTTCTTTCTCTCCCCTAAGAGCCAGGCTGCAGCCAGCAGGAACACAGACACACACCTGCCTGGCTGGCCTAAAGTAACGAGTTGCAGAGACAGCAATCCCACCCTAAGTCCCACCGCAGACTGCAAGGAGGACAGGGGCTGCCAAAGCTTTTTATGTCCTCTGTGGCTGCCACACCTACCCAGTCTGCAACCTGGGCATGCTATGGTTGAAATTGTCCAAGATTTTACATGATCCCATCACATGGCTTGCATCCATCTTGTGGCTGGAATCCATTTTGTGTCATCCTTAAAGGGAAAAGAAAAAATACATCACGATAGGAGAAAGACAAAAACAAACATTTTAAGGACCGCAACCCCCTGGTAGGTAATAATTTCAAATAATTATCACTGTGTTTTTACTGATATCCAGGGCGTTTTAATACCCAAGAAATCAATATTAGGCATCTGGGAGCCATTTTGGGTCGATATTAGGCATCTGGGAGCCATTTGGGGTCCTCTTAAAGGAAAAAAAACAGTGATCTGAGAAAAGACATAAATGCATGTTTTAAGGACCTCAACCCCCCTGGTAGTTATTATCAGGCAGAATAAACAATTATTGCTGGGTTTTCACAGATATTCAGGATGTTTTTTAACATTTAAAAACAGCTCATTTCATTGCGCATCACCATTAACAAAAACAAAATGTAATGAACCTATTTTTCGTGGTTCTGCTCGGTTTGTTCCAATTTCATCACAATTTTCATTATTCGTTTCGTTACCCATCTCTAGTGACAAATGAAGGTATCACCTAGCCTACTTTTGAATTTGTTTTTCTCGTCACATGGCTCAACCCACTTTTTTCACTTCCACTAGTTCTATATTTTCAGTAAAGTGGGAAGCCTCAGACAGAATCCAATACTTGTTTAAATGTGCTCGCGAGACTTTTCCGGGTTCTCTAGATATGGAGTACTCAGAAGCAGCTTACCATTAGTGTAATTTCTACCAACAGCTAGGCATGCTTTTTCTTGAAACCACTGATCTGAGCCTAACTCACAACAGTGGATAATAACATTAACATGGACACTTCTTTCTTTCTTTCTTTCTTTCTTTCTTTCTTTCTTTCTTTCTTTCTTTCTTTCTTTCTTTCTTTCTTTCTTTCTTTCTTTCTTTCTTTCTTATCTCTGAATCTGAACAGAACATCTAGATGAAGACGGAATTCCCTATTGGATTCATGTTCATGCAGTAAATGGAAAAATGACAAAAATACAGTCTCCTGTAGGTACGGCAGTGGGATTGTTTAACAGTGTTGATATAAAATGTACGCTGTTGAAAATGCAGAACTGTTGGCTTGTTGTGTGAACTAATAAAAGTGGCAATGTTGGAAATGTGACTTTTTGATCAACAAGTTTGGTTTGTTGCACTTCTTTGGTACATGCATTAGATTACACATGCTTAAACTAAACAAACTGAAAAGACGGTTGTTTTAATCATCTTATAAGTACAGAGCTTGAATGGACCTCATGGATCATCAAGTCCAGCCCCTGTCAAGGAGACCCAGTAGGGTATCAAACTCCCAATCTCTGGCTCACAGCCAGAGACCTAAACTTCTGAGCAAAGTGCTCTGGAGTCATTATTTTATGTAAACCTCCCAGAGTTCCTTCTGGGAAATTGGTGCAGTATAAAAATGGTTCAAACTGCCAATGTAGCAGTAAAACAACAACACCAGTTTGGTATCTTGGTTTCATGCTGGTGCTGACATCTCTTGCGTCGAGATTGGAAGAACCTTGACATGCTGTCACACTGTGCCAAGAATGCCTGTTTTGACTAACTTCTTGGCAAAAGGGAGATATTTCCCCATTCCAGTTCTGTAAGAAGAGAGTTAAAGAGATTATGGCCCTGAAGATGCTTTGAACTGTATCTCCCACAGGGCTTTACCACCAATCACATTGAATATAACGGATGGGAGTTATAAATTAAAACATCTGAAAAGTCAAGAGCCCGCCCCCCAAGTCTGATGCAAAGCCATGGGGACCCCACCTTCTGCCCCTGCACTTTCAGTATAGAGCTCCCAAACCGAGCTTACTAATGGACAAGGACATTGGAAATTTGGGGGGGGGGCATGAATGAGACTTCTGCTTTGATACCATTCAAATATATGAATGTTTCTTAAATTTTAATTAGATTACAGTCTGTCTCTCAGCCAGCAAATTCCTGGAGTTAGGGAAATCTAATAGAAACAAAAAAGCAATGGTGAACTCTTTTGAAATACACATTAATGAGGTCAAAAATAATGCAATAATGAATGCATGCCAAAACAGGGAGCAAGCAGGGCAGGAGTGAGTACAGCTCTAGTATTTAGCAATCACGAAATAGAAGACTGGAAAAGGTTGGCAGCAAAGCTCCTCATTTCCCCAGCTGAGATCGGGCATGCAAATCATCCAGATCAGGGGTCCCTGAGAGCAGCAGAAGCTCAATAATAGGATAATGAAGTAGCACATACCTCTGTATTGGCTAATCAAGGATAGTAGTCCTGCATCTTCCACTGGGCGCCCCACCCTGCCTCTCCCAGGTGCTGCGACTGAATGGGCAACTGCCAGAGGAGGCAGGGCTTTGAAGCACCATATACCTCAGTGGTTCCCAGCCTGGGGGTTGGGACCCCTTTGGGGGTTGAACAACCATTTCACAGGAGTCACCATGAGCCAGTGAACAAAAAGGCACAAACGGCTTGGGCCTGGAAGAGGTGGGGAGGAAGAGGGAAGAGTTGAGTTACAGCTTGATAGGTTGGATGGGATGTCAGTCAATGGCACCAGAAGCTGTGATCGGCTGAGGATTCCTGTAGTGTAGAGGGAAGTTCTCTACGGCACCTGTGGCAGTGGCCTGCCAATGGGGGCTTGTGACCTCTTCCAGGCAGGGCAAGGGCTCACCACAATATGAGGAACTGTATTAAAGGGTTGTGGCATGAGGAAGGTTGGGAACCACTGATATACCTGTTCAGCTAATAAATAAACTGGCAGAAACAGGTTGTTGTTCTTTTTTTACCCATCTCTACTAGGAAACCTATAGCTGCTTATATCTACTAGAAAGCCTATAGGCTTCTCAAGCTTCTGGCAGCTGCAAGAGAATTGCTACCTACCCTGGATCTTTTATGTGGCTGAATGTACAGTTATGCTTTTACCTCAGGCACCAAGTTCCTCCCAGATATGTTCAGGCTACATGAAAATATTCAGCACTCCAAGAAAAGCAAGACCAAATCCAAGGAACATAAGGAAATTATTCCTGAACATTCTACTCTGGAGTCATTATTTTATGTAAACCTCCCAGAGTCCCTTCTGGGAAATTGGTGCAGTATAAAAATGCAATAAATAAATAAATATATAAATAAATAACTAGGCATCCATCACATAGAGAGAAATCCTAAGCAGGTGATTTCGGAGGTGGCAGCTGCACTCTTATTAATTCCCAGGAGATGCCATTGCCACCAGTAGATTAATACTTAAAGGAAAAGTGCAGTCAGCGCATTGGGATAAGTAGGAGTAGAAAACAAATTTAGAAATAAAACTTTCTAAACTGCATCTGAAGTATAATCCAGCAGCAGAATTTGGGATGTCTTGTAAGTTCAACATCTCAACATTATCATATCTGTACCAAATGATCTAGAAACAGCTGCTGGAAGAAAACACAATACTATTTGCAGCACAAATCTGGGTCTCTTGAGTGTTCCTTCCAATTAGGTCTCTCCTGGAACTTATGTTGTAACTCCATTCATCATACTACATGTTAGAATAAATCAAGCATTATACTGATATTAGTTTGGATCTGTAGAAATCAGAATATCACATAAATCGCAGCAGAAGAAATGACACAATGAGCACAAGCAAACATGCAATAAATTTAATATAATTTGCAGCATATTTTGTTTAGTTTCATGAAAAATATAGTATTTTACTGGAAACAATGAAAAACATCTAGAACTGTAGTTTGAAGAAATGGTTAATGCACAATATTTCCTAAAAATCTTTTTCTTAGGTGCACATCTTTTCAGATATCCTATTTGTATAGGGATCTAATAATGTACAAATGTATAAACAACAAGAAAAATATAAAGTGGTTTTGATAAATCAAATACTTTTGTCTTCTATATGTCTGCAAATTGAGGCATTCATCTTCCAAGTTAACATTAAAGAAATAAAGAAAAAGTAATGCAACTCTTTTTTGCAGAGGGAAGAATTTTAAAGGTTTTTACAACTCTTGTTCAACTAAAGGTGCAGTTACATGTCAAAATACTCCTGGACTTTTGCTAGGTTTAGCAAATTTGAAATTGATTTAAACATATCTATTTACTTAATGTATTGCCATGCTTTGAGGTGGGCAGGAATCATGTTTTGCTTTGTTTTGTATGGAAAGTAACTTAAAACACACATACACATGGTAGGGATTAATTTACTTTAACTCAGGTATGAACCTGATTTATTTTGAATCAATTTCGCATGTGTGCTTGCCTATATTGTAGCAAATTGTATCTGTGCTAGCTACAGGGTAACCTTGCAGTTTGATCTGTTTTAATTTTTTCCTGTCTGTAATACTGATCTAGCACTATTCTAGTTTGAGGGAGGAAAATAAATATTAAGAATAAATAAGAATCACACCATAGCAGGAGAGCATGGCTTTTGTTCATACTACCCACATGACCTCAATGCAGGAAGTGAGCTGGCACCAACAGAGGCACTGGTGAGTGGCTCTGACAGACAGACAGCACAAGGGCAAGCAGGTCCAGGACAAAAACCTCAAAAATATTTTGAGGGCAGTATGCCAGCAACCAGAGCACTTCCAAAGCTAGAGCAACAAGGCTTTTAATTTTATGGGTTTTCACTGCAGATGTTTCACACCAGTAATGCTTAGCTCTAGAAGCACCAAGCACAGGAAATTAGAACCCTGAAATATCAATTTTAAAATAATTTTAAAAGGCTATGTAAACCCCTTGACTAATATACCACCCATCCTACACCTAGATAAAACATTGTCTCAAGGATACACACTCTAACTCCACAACCATGTGACCAGGGCCGTCTTAAGGATATGTGGAGCCGTGGTTCGAAGATCCCTCTGCCCCCCCCATTTCACAGAGCTGTCTACCTTCCTTTTTAAGGGAGCTAACGCGACACTTAAATAAGGCTCCAGTTTACATAGAAAAAAACAGAAGAACCCTCCAGCCCGAGCAACTCTTTTCACCTGGGGTTGGAGCAAAAGCACTCTGCTTGTGCTCAGAGGCTGCAGTGATTTTACATCCATTTGTGTTGGCAAAAACAAGAGATGCCAAGAGGAGGCTGCTGGATTAATGCCCCGTGTTTCGGCAGCCCCTCTGCATGGTGAATTCATAGTGGCTCAGCGGGCTAGAGCACTGAAAACTGTCAGCTACAAAATCAGCAGCTCAGTAGTTCGAATCCCAGGTGCCACAGCAGCAGAGTGAGCTCCTGCTGTTAACCCCAGCTCCTGCCAAGCTAACAGTTGGAAAGCATTTCAATGCAAGAAGATAAAGAGGTACCCCCGTAAAAAGCAGGAAGGTAAAAGTGTTTCCTTGCAGCCCTTAGGCCACATGGCCACGGACTTGCACAACACTGGCTCCTCGGCTTGAATAGGGAGATGAGCACCGCTCCTAGAGTCGGACACAACTAGCACGCATGTGCGGGGGGGAGCCTTTACCTTTAATGAAGAAGTGACGCTAACATTAGTGGGGCGTGGGGCCTCAGCGGACTAGCAAAGTTGGCAGCTCCGCAGTTCAAATCCCGGGTGCCAAGCTGCGAGCTCCCGCTGTTAACCCAAGCTCCTGCCAACCTAACAGTTGGAAAGCATGTCAATGCAAGTAGATAAATAGGTACCAACAGTGTTTCCTTGCAGCCCTGCCGGCCACATGGCCACGGACTTGCACTACACTGTCTCTTTCGGCTTGAATAAGGAGATGAGCACCGCCCCTGGCACGGATCTGCTGGGGGAACCTTTACCTTTACCCGCCGCTCGCGCCGGAAGGGCCTCTCTCCCCCCACCCCCCACAACCACCTCGCGTTGGGCGCCGGCGGCGGCCACTGAGGGAGGGAGGCAGGCGGGCGGGTGAGCAAGCGAGCAACCCTCCCTTTCCGTCCCAGCCCGGGAGTCTCCCCAGGGCGCGCGCGCGCGCCTTTCCGTCAACTAGGGTTACTCAGACGGAGCTCGGGGCGGCAGAGTCGCCACCTCCCCTCGAGCCAGGCGAGGCCGGCAGCTGCGGGCTCCCTCCCACCCTCTTCCCTTCCTCCTCCTTCCCTTTGCCCGCCCCGGCCGCCCCTTTCCATTGGGCACCGCGTGCAAGAGAGAGCGCCCTCCCCGCCCCCGCCAGCTGCTCGCGCCTCCCGCCCGCCTCGCCTGCTGATGTGGCGGCAGAAGGCGAGCCAGGCAGGCAGGCAGGCAGCGAGGCAGAGTTTTGGGGTTTGGGGGTTCAGGCGCCCTTGGGGTTCAGGTGCCCTGGTTCATTGAACCACAAAGGCCTATGGGAAAGTCGCCCCTGCATGTGACTACCATATGCTTTAATGTCTGTGGAGATTCCCAGTTATCCAGATAAGGTTATCCAGGAGATGAGTCATGGCAACTGCATGGGATTGAAATGCTTCATTACTTATCCAAGTAGCTTCTTCAGACTTTATGCTTTGATCCAACTTCAAAAACCCTTATACAGCTCACAATTTATTTCATTACCGTAACTGCACCTTAAGAAAGTTATAATATACTGCTTAACAGAGCTGAAAAAATAAAAAGGGTCAGACTGATTCGAATTAGCCTTAGCATTGTGTGGTCAGTTAAAACTAATTCAAAGCAATCCATTTTGTTAATTCCATAATATTTGATCATATCATTTCAGCCTAGGGTTATGCACATAATGAGAAGCCTCAGTAGAAAGGTAACAGGGAAATGGAAGACATAACACAAGAGTGAGAGTCACAATAAAGGAAGCTACAGACCTATGTAGGGCTGTATCCTTTTAACATCAGTTAGCCATAGAGTTGCCATAACTCAGAAATGACATGGTAACACATGACAAAAACAAAATGAAGAAGAGTAAATCCTTGAGGCTTAGCATATACAATACTAAGGAAGTACTGTAAGGAAGGGTTGATTTATTGTGATTACAATGGAAGAATGTATAATTTGTGCCTACTTCAAATTTTAAATTGTATTTATTTTAAGTTGTTTGATGTTTCTGGTCTTTGACCATAACAAAGCTTGAGGCACTTTTCTCTATGAGATATAGCCTAGGATAGTGTAGGATGCCTCCAGTACAGCCTGGAGGGTGTTGAAAATGCAATATTCTGTGTACATTCAGGATTCAGATTCTGTGTGGTTTCCTACTACAGTAATCCTATGTCACATACTTCTAGTAAGGTATGGCAAGAATCCAATTCTCTTTGCTGAAGCTAAGAGTGAACAAGAGAAGTCATTCTGTCTTCTGTGATCAAATTGGACTCTAATATTGCAGGGTTATGAAATGGGTATGTTCATTCTGCCAAAACTTTGCAGCATGGAACAACTTGTATTTGCTGACCAGTAGTGCAATGGCCATCATTAGGTGTGCTACTCCATGTGGAAATGAATAAAGCAGACATGAGTGCACAATTTGTGACCCCATTGAACAAAACCTGCATGTATAAAAGCCTACAAGGTGCTCAATAAACCTCTCCTTCCTCATGGTCTCCTGGGGCTGCAGGATTGGGATTTATAAAGCACACAATATATGGATAGTGGAATTATATTTGTCTTCCCTGAGAAATTGAGAAAACTTGAAGTCCTTGAAAAGAACTTTCAGCTTCCTCTTACTCCTACTTACAAACTGACATTTTCTTCTTTTACAAGTGAAAATGGATATTTGACACTACCAGTTAGTTACCATTAATTTTTTGTTATCTATATTGTTAAATTCAATACTGCATGTCCTCTTTTTATGAACACATATTCTATTTTTCAGTGCATCAAGGGCAAAAGCTAATAGTCTTTTCTTTTAAGTCCCAAATGGTTTCTGATTCTACCTGTGTAGGATTTATATCAAACTATTGCCATATAACAATAAGCAGAGTGTGTAGCAATGGGTAAATTCATAATTTAAAACAAAACAGTGGAACTATGCAATAGAAACAATTGACTATTTTGCATTAATACATTGTTGATCAAGGTTGTTTTGTGTTGGTACTGTAAGGTAATAAACAAAGCTGTACCCTTACTGTGGGCATCCCTCAAGACTAGGTTCCATCGATTCCTTTACTAAATAACTCATGTATATTTGTCTATAATCATGTAGTTGATATGTTAAGGTTATAATTAATTGTTCTCACAGGAACCTGGAAATGTGAAACTTAATACACTCATAATAATAAAAATCATTCTGCTGACTCTTATCTAAGTCTTTGCATTATTTTTCTTATTTAGGAAATGAGCCACGCTATCAAATTTTCTGAAAGCATTGTAAAATACTCTACATATATGTTATGTAGAAATTGCAGATGACCAAACAAATGGGGCTCGGGGTGTAGACTGTCAAAGTTTGAAATACAGTGGACCCTCATATAACAAACAGTTTGTATAACATAAAATCTGTACAACATAAAAAATTCCAGAGATATGGAAAATTTGCTTAACAGGATTTTCTATGGGGTGAATCCATACAACATAAAAATGTTTGCAATTAGGGATTACTCTGTTTCAATGTATTCCTATGGGAAATTTCTATAAAGGAAAATTTGCTGAACATAATTCCATTTGGAACAAATTAATTCTTTTATACAAGGTACCACTTGTACTTTAGATCTGCATTGCAAACTGTAGAAGATTTGAGATAGCCTTTAGATGTTCTTTGACTGCAAGTCCCATTGTTCTTCACCACCTGTTATGTGGGATAGGACTGGAAATGGAGTTGAATGAATAAATAATAAATAAGTCATCTTAGAACTGCAGAGCTGAAAGGAACCCCCTGGATCACTGAGTCCAGCCTTAAGTGGGAATCAAACTTCTAACCTCTGCCTTCACAGCCAGAGACCCAAGCCACTGAGCTATCCAGCAGTTCACATTTGTGGTCTACAACTTGGCCACCCTGATTTAGATGGTACCTAATAAACTATGGAGTCTTTTAAAAGCTCTGATGGGATTTGGTCAAATGTCAGTTCATTCCAGCATCCTGTTTTTTTCCTATACAACATAATTCCTTTTTCAGACTATAACTCTCCAGTTTCCTCAGCAAGCTTGGCAATACTGACTATAAGATTCTGTAAGTTTCAGTTGAACCCCCTCCCCAAATCTTGATATTTACACATCCTTTCTTATTGTAAAAGGGTGTTCTATCAGCTTTAACATGTAACGTAATCCCAGTTTAGGTAATCATAAGAAAATATGATTGATAATTATGAGAATAAAAACTTCACTAATTGTTAAACTTTATAAGCAGAGAAATAATTCCTTTATACAGTGGTGCCTTGTATAAAGGAATTAATTCGTTCCAAATGAAATTATTTTAAGCAAATTTTCCTTTATACAAATTTCCCATAGGAATGCATTGAAAACGGAGTAATCCCTAATCACGACCATTTTATGTTGTATGGATTTGCACCATAGGCAATTCTGTTAAGCAAATTTCCCCTATCAACAGAATTTTTTATGTTTTACAGATTTTATGTTATACAAACCATTTGTTATATGAGGGTCCACTGTACAGTGTTGCATAACTGTGCTATATATGTGTGACTTGCTTGATGAGTTTTAAGACCAAAGCTACCTGTACAGAGAAAATGCATAACCTCTACCAATTGTTCTTTATATATATATCAATTTCTCCAGTATTGTTTCACTGGGGCGAGGGGGAATGGCGTCATCCAGTGAGCATCACCATGCTGACCACAATTGTTAAGCAAGAAAGAAGAACTTGGGGAACTGGATGACTAGAGCAGAGATTACCCAGTTTAACAGCCTGCTCCCAGGAAAACATAAGAAGCACATGATATGTACCTTGAGCATCAGCAAATCATTCATTTCCTGTTAATGGTAAACATTAACATGGGAAGTGACTTCACAACTTTTGACAACAAGATTTAGCAGAATGCATATGGAGCTCCCCTATATCTTTGAAAGTAGCTGAGCTGAGAACCTGGCCACTTGAAGCACATGCAGCCCAAAAAAAAAAAGAAAGAAAGAAAAAGAAAAAAAAGAAAAAAAAAGAGCCACACTGGATAATATCCAAAACCTACCTAACCCAGTGTTTGGTTCACAAAGGAACCAATAAATTGGCTATGGGAAACACGAAGCAGATATGAGCATAATAGCATCCTCCCATCACTGGGTGCTGTTTAATCATGATGCAATGCTTAACCATTTTATTCATATATTCATATTTTATGTCTCTCTTGCTTGTATAGAATTACATAATCATAAAATCAACCCTGCTGAGCTCTTTGCAAGCTCAAGCCTGTGCCTTCCTATAGAGAATGCATATAAACTTAATATAACATATATAACATATAATATATAGAATGAGTCCAGAGCATTTATTATATTTATTATGAAAAGCCAAATCCAATGATTTATTTATCTCAATATCCAAAAGATCTCTTTTGCTATCTTGTGATAGAATCCAGGTCAGTATCATCATCTTCTTCTTCCTAATGTTTTCCCGAAGGTTCCAGGTCTGCTCTTCAGATCCTAAAAGAACTCCTCACCCTATTGATCACTTCTTCAGGGCACAGGGTGATGATTAACGTCCTTCTTTTTGTTTTAGCCACCCACGTGGCCATTGGCCTTTGACTTCCAGGTGGTAAGCAGTGTTGGCAACAGTAGAAGGAGCTGCTCTGAAGACACGTCCATACCAGCGAAGCCAGCTTTCTCGCATCTTCTCTGTTACTGATATCACATCTAGTTGCTGTCAGGTAGTCTAATTTTGATGTGGTTGAAGAAGGGGATATTTATTTATTTATTTATTTATTTATTTATTTTATTTATTTGATTTGATTTGATTTATATACCACTCTATCTGGCAAGCCACTCCAGTATTCCTGCCAAGAAAACTCCATGGACATGGGATTACAAAGAGTTGGTCACGACTGGAATGACAGCAACAACATCTGAACCGATGTTCACTCTGGGTGGTTTACAATATAGAATATATAAATAGGTAAAAATAAATAATAATAATAATAATAATAATAATAATTAAAATAAAAAATAAGAAGCCATAACAATGAATCAAAAATAACATGAGAAAGGAACAAGAACAAGGTAGAATAAGAGAATCAAAGTATGGTATGGTAATCAGAGTATCAAAGTGGTATGGAAATCAGTAATCAGGGAAAGCCAATCTGACCAGTCAGATCCTCAGATGTCTTTTAAATAAATGCAGAATGGGGGGTCATACAGATCTCAGGGGGCAGCTGGTTCCATAGGGGTTGTGCGATTAGCAAAAAAGACTGATTCCTGGTGAAAGTTTTCTGGGCATCTTCTGGGGTATACACCCTCAGATGACTTGCCTGAGATGAACAAGTGTTATGGGCAGTGCTCAGTGATAGGAGCCATTATGAGATACCCAATATCCAGAATGGGTATGCACTCTATGCAGTATATGCACTTCCATGGCACAGAGATAGCTATCTATGCTCATTGTAGCTGCCCAGCATTGTGCCAGAGATAGCAAAGGGTCATCCTGTAAATCTTAGAGATGGAGGCATTAATCCATCACAAAGCACATCACTTAGTTCTCACCAAAGCAACCAGGCCACATTTACCCTTGGTTACAAGCCACCACTGATGCCACCCTCTTGTAGCAATTCATTTTCCATGTACCTGCACCTTGTGCACCCTCATAACTTGCCTGGAAGGCTGGGAACCCCACAGATATGGTTCTCTAGTAGTACCTAGAACTGAAGTGGTAGAGATATGGAAGCAAATTCAGCCATGCTAGCAGCCCAGTGCTAGTACATTGTTATACTGAGCCTGTATTTATTTCTTTTTTCTTTCATTTGGGACAATAATGTCTTCATCTCCTTTTCCACTTCTTTTCTTTTTTCTGCCTAAAGACAGATACTTCAAAGATCCCAACTTGAAATGCTTTTTACAACAGCTTTTGTATACCCTAACTACCCAGATCTTTCTTTTGCTGAAATATACATTTCACAGTTCTAGGAAATGGGCTCAATTAATAGGACTAGGAAGGCTTCTATTTTCTCATGATTCATTTGTATGTAAAATACTAAATTTATTTATTTATTTATTTATTTATTTATTTATTTATTTATTTAAGTGCTTACTGCTTATATACCGCCCATCTTCCAGACGGAACTCTGGGGAGTTTACAACAATTTATACTTGCAACCAATTTAGTAATATCAAGTCATGCAAGCGTTAGCGGAGCTGCAAACACAACAGCACAAGGGTTAAAGATAATGATAATTCTCAGCTATAAAACAGTGTACATGCAGTATCAAAGAAAGGTTAATTGCCTTTTCTCTTAGTTAATACAAAATATGCCTTATTTTTAGCAATGTGTAAGAGATATGTGGTCCCCAGTTGCTCCCTGGCATGATTCTATTACCTCCAATAGAATACCACAAGCACAGAAAGCAGCTCTCAGTATTTAGTATGATGCTAATCCATGCACAGCACAAGTTCTAATATGCAGTTCGATGGGTATGTGAACAACATTGTATAAAATCAATTTGCATTTAAATAGCACCTTTCTTTGCAAATGGTCTCAAAGTGAATCATTACTAGACAAGTACACATTTATAATTAAGAATTTAAGTTTGATTATTTTAGCATAATGACTTTTTAACACAAAATCTTTACAGTTCAGTACATTAGTTATACTACAGTCAAGTGCCTCCATTTACTTAAAATAAACTAAAATTCAATAGCTCCCTCTTGCTCATGATTCCCAGCAGCTGGTATTCAGGGGAGCATAGTGCCTCCATATACTGGATATATATGCAGCTATCGTGACTGGTAGCCACTGTTAGCCCAATCTTCCATGCTATTGACACTGCTTCAAGGTTCCCCATTCTGGCCCCACTGTTGGTCCCGACTGCCACTAGGGTGGGCTTTGAAGTGGAAACTGCCACTGTCCAGGAGGGTCCGCTGAAGATCAATCCCCCTCCTTACTGGTGGACCTCCTTCTCCACTAATGGATAGAGCATACAATTAATTTGTACATCATCATCATCATCACCACCACCACCATTAATAATAATAATAATAATAATAATAATAATAATAATAATAATAATAATCTGAAAACCCTCAGCACGGGAAAGATCAACATCAGTCAACTACAAATGGTGACATTATTAGGAACAGCTTATATTTGAGGCAGAGAGTGGTCACAAATGGTTTACCATTCGCTTCTTCTGGCAGCATCGTGGGACTGTGAAGCTTGCCTAAGGCCACACAGGTTGGATGTTCTGGGTTGCACACTGGGGTCTGAACTCACAACATACCTGACTTAGTGGACTGTCCAGTATAGAATATAAAATGACTTCAGAGAGCCACCGGTGGGGATAACTCTTTCTCATATTCTTGCCATCCACTGCCTATCAGAGTAAGCAACATTGACCTTCATGGAACAATAGTGCACTGTAGACTAAAAGTTATCATGTGGTTTATACTAAGCAACAGGATTTCAGCCAGTGTGTGCATAATTTGATACAACTTATTGAAAATATGTCAGGATGTATCTCCATTGCACATCTGGGCATGTGACCAGTCATGCACTCTTAATTCGCTTCTCCCTGCCAGAAGAAGTGTCAAATGCTGCCTTCTCATTAGGTATTCCAACACTAACACACAAAAGCAATGCCACTTGATTATCCTCACATGAAAGTCAGAAGAATGCCTTAAAAGAGAAAAGGCACCAGTTCAAGATTCAGGAATAGCTATGGATTCCCAGCTCTGTACACAGAGGGTCAAATCATAAACTAAGCAGTGTGAAAGGCGGACTGACTTTAACAAGTATAAGTGTTGTGATGCCTGTGCATCCATCTCCTCCAGACTTGCCCCCTCTGGCTCATGGACTTACTTCCACTGAGAAAAGCTCTTTCTGTGTATGTTGAATACATATTAAGAGGTAGCCTGGGAAATCCACTTTGCCCCACTCTCTTGAATGCTTGCATGTATGTGCGCATGGTTGTCATTTTGCAGTTGTTATGCAAGACCCCATCTCCTATTACATAAAAAAAGGTCTCACATTTTTGATCTGAAATTTCAGGAAATGGGAACCTGACAACACAAGCATCCCAGCATCCAAAGCCATTTGCACTCTCCAAATTAATTCTCCATTTACACCTTGCACTTGAATGCATATTGCAGCTTCTGTTCCCAGGATCCATCACTTCAAACAAAGAATCTTTAAGCACTGCAGAACAATTATCTTCAAGAGATAGGTGGAAATGGAGAACTAGCTGATATTATATCTTTACAATATAACATGACAACTGAAACTCCGTTGTAATCTGAAGGATGTTATGTGTGAGTAATAATCTCCGTTCTGGTCCCAATGCAATGTTAGATGTGTCACATCTAGTTTTAATTCAAGAGTCAAACATTCTCGTCATTAAGGTGCCTACTGCACCATTCATGTCTTCCTGTTAGACAAGTATTAGGAATGAAAAGTCATTTCTTATGTTTTAATATGCAGATGGAGTGCAATGCAAAAGCATCAAATCTGTAATGCAGAACATGATTTGATTCATTCATTCTCAGATCATCTCATTTTCTACAACAGTGAAATCAAGGTGATATTCAAGGAGGATAGTTTTATTAACTATTGCATGTAAAATGTTTTCCAATTCTGGATTTATTTAAACACCCTGTTATTTTTTGGAAAAGGCAAATGTTCCATTTGGCAAAATGTAATTTGGGAATTGTTTTGGAAGGAATCCTAGGTATTTTGTATGTCCCACTGGTATGCTTAGCTAAATTAAGCCACTTATATTCTCAGCTAAACTATTGGTTTGTTATCTTTCCAGTAACATATTCCACCATTTCCTTTCCCCACCCAACTATAATTATCAGTTCTCAAACATCCCAAAGTTCAGGACATGTAACAATGGGCTCATCCTACAGGAAGCCAGATAAAGTCAAAATATCAGCAAAAACATCTTAACTGTTAGAGGAGTATCGTGTTGGCCAACCTATGGCAGGGGTGCCAAAGGTGGCACAGAGCCCTTTCTGTGTGCACCCAACATCGCCCCTTCACAGCCACCTGTATTCAGCTTAAATTGCTGTATTGGCACTTTGCAAAAAAAAAAAATAGTGGGTTTTGAATTGCAGTTTGGGTACTCGGCCTCTAAAAGGTTTGCCATCACTGGAGTAGTATGGCAATGGAACCAATTACCTCAGGAGGTGATGACTATTTCAGTGCTGGATACATTCAAGAGATTGTTGTAAACCACCCAGAGTAACCATAGGGCTAAATGGGCAGTATAAAATCAAATAAATCAAATAAATAATAATAAATAAATAAATTGGACAACTATCTGCTTTGATTTGGATTGGACTCAATGGCCTTATAGGCCCCTTCCAACTTCATTATTCTAAGTTTACCTCCTTGTCAGTTCTGGACCTGGTGGGGCAAAAGGGGCCTAATGATCCATCCAGCAGAATTACAACCATTTTGCTAAATATTTCTTTCTTGCCTTGTCTGTGCTTCTTCTTCTCTTCCCTTCTTCTTCTTTTTCTTCATTCCCCCACCACTCAGCTTTCACCTTCCTTTCCTTCTGTCCTTTCTTTGATCATTATTCAGCCATCATGGAAGGATACCTCCACTTCCCTCTCTCCTGGTGCCAAGGGTCATCTCCGCCATCAGCAACGTCCGGCGCTGGTGCCACATTGCCACCTCTGTCCCTAGTAGAAAGATGTTGTTACATGCTGTGGAAGAGAAGAAGAATCAATGCAGTTTTCAAAGGGCAATAGGGCATCATAAATAAAATGGGGAAAAAGATTAAATGAATGTAGAATGTCTTCAAAGTACATCCCCAGTGGAGGACATGTACTTTGTGTATGTGATTATGTCTTAAGTTTTTTATTGTTAGTCTTGTATCTATTATTTTCAATAAATAAATAAATAAATAAATAAATAAATAAATAAATTGACCACTACAGAGTAAAATGAGATTTCTCAAGTAAAATTAATATTTTAATGAAAATTAATGGAATTGACCATGGGAGTCATTGCAGGCTTCCAAGGTCCAGAGATGGGTGTATGATCCACAGTTCTTTCTGTGATGACCTGTCATCAATCTCAGAAGATTATTTATACTCAGTTCTGTGGCCATAGGATATGTCTCTGGCATCATGGGTTGTTTAGTTAGTTTAATGTTGTTAAATGTTGTGTGCATATTTGTATAGTATTGGTTTTATTGGAATGCAATCTGGTGTGGAGCAGAATATAAATAATAAGCCATATTTAAATTATGAAGTAATCCCTCTTCTTACAGGTGGACCTCCTTCCTTCTCCACTAATGGATAGTGTATACAATTAATTCCTTTTATTATTATTATTATTATTATTATTATTATTATTATTATTATTATT
>JAHTLZ010000007.1:15278765-15304592 GCA_023846285.1 Phrynocephalus versicolor | reverse complement strand
TGTGTGTGTGTGTGTGTGTGTGTGTGTGTGTGTGTGTGTGTGTGTGTTGTGTTGTGTTGTGTTGTGTTGTGTTGTGTTGTGTTGTTACAGTCGTGACCGACTCTTTGTGACTCCATGTCCATTCTTGGCAGGAATACTGGAATGGTTTTGCCAGTTCCTACTCCAGGCACCTACAACACCTGGTATTCCCTGGTGGTCTCCCATCCAAGTACTAACCAGGGCCAACCCTGCTTAGCTTCTGAAATCAGGCGAGATTGGATGTGCTTACTAGGGCATCGAGGCAGCTGCAGCTATTATTTCTGTGTGTGTTGCGTTGTTACAGTCGTGACCGACTCTTTGTGACCCCATATCCACAGAGTTTTCTTGGCAGGAATGCTGGAGTGGTTTGCCAGTTCCTACTCCAGGCGCCTACAGCACCTGGTATTCCCTGGTGGTCTCCCATCCAAGTACTAACCAGGGCTGACCCTGCTTAGCTTCCGAAATCAGGCAAGATCAGATGTGCTTAGGGCATCTAGGCAGCTCTCAGCTATTATTTACATCCTTTCAAAATGTTCATAAGTACACAGGTGATTCATACCAAATTTAGTCCTGTTGTATCATAATGAAATTTTGTTTTATATCTATTTTAAAAAGACCTTGAATCCACACAGACACTGGTTCTTATGGGATTTATCTCACTTGGCCAATGGGGTGTTCATATTGCAATAAAATGGGCCAATATAGCTGCATTGCTGCACAATGTTATGCCCATTTTGCCAGAAGGAAAACGGATGTCAAGTTTTACATAGCAAAGGGAAACCTGAATGTTCAAAGCACCCTTGGGAACAGTCAAGATGTTCTGCAGGATACCGTTTTATGCTCACTACCATTCACAAAGTGACACCAAGCAAGGGAAAATTCCAGAAGCTGATACCTGTTTTGATCAATTAAACCACTTCTCAGCCAAACATAAAACAATTGTCAGGGCTGTCTTTCAACACATGCAAATGACAATGAGATATTGAAGAAGATAATTATGTATGTCAGGGCACCAGCTGTGCATCCTGCCAGTGAGCCTGTCGCCCTTCAACACACTGGAGAAGGTTGCCCTGTTGCTGATGCTGCAAGTCTCAGTTGTTAGCCTGGTCAGCCTTTGCTAATGGAAACAGAAAAGGACATCATCTTGTATCCCCCGCCCCCCGGCAGCAATGCCATCCCTAACAGCTTCCATTTTCTTGTGCATTTCTGAAGCTAATCATCACAAAGTCACTTGCTACATTAATAACAGGCAAAAATCAAAGAAAAAGAAAATAAAAGACACAAAACATGTGGCACTGTAAAGACTATCATATTTTAATGTAACGTTTCGTGGCCACGTCCACTTCTTCAGACATATAACAGCAGAGTGAGGTGTGTAACATAATATGTGATGAGATATACGTTTCATACCAGATGTTCACTGGTGGATAGGGGAGGGGAAGAGGAGGGAGAGATTATTAGTTGTGGAAGTGGTGGGAGGATTTGGCCAGGGGTCATTGATATGTTAGGCATTGTTAATGGGTCTGTGGAGGAGGGAGAGATGATTACTTGTACAAATGGTGGGAAGGAAGATTTGGCTGGGGGGTCATAGATATGTTAAGTAGAGATGGGCTCGAAATGAACTTTTAATTTGTTTTGTTATTCATCATTCATTTCATTACCTAATGAAACAAATAGCAAAGGAACCCATAAAAAAAACAAAAAAAACAGAAATTTCCATTTTGTATGCTTCATTTTTGTTACCCCCTCCTACCTTGTCCTCACTGTAGTCCTCCTGGTCCTAGTGGGGGAAGATAGGCCTGTAGAGGTGCCAGTCCCAAGCCAGTGCCTTTAAAAGCCCCCGGCTTGGGACTTCTAAAACAAAAAACCAACAAAAAAATTAAATAAAAATAATTTTTACAAAAGGAGCGCCGACCCAGCCCCAGGGGCTGTGTGGTCGCTCTCTAAAATGAAGAAAAAAATTTAAAAAATAACAGTACCAACCCGGCCTCAGGGGCCGCGCGGTCGGTGCTTGAAAAAGAAAAAAAGAGGCACTGGCCCCAACCCAGCGCCTCAAAAAAATAAAAAAATAAAAAATAAAATAAAAAACTGAGTGTTGACCCGGCCCCAGGAGCCATGCAGTTGGCACTATAAAACCAAAAACTAAATAACATTAAAACCAAGAGTGCCGACTTGGCCCCATGGGCCACGCAGTTGGCACTTTAAAAACAAATAAAAAATAAAAAAGGAGCGCTGACCCAGCCCCAGGGGTTGCATGGTCAGTGCTCTAAAAAGAAAGGGGGAAAATAAAATAACAGTGTCGACCTGGCCCCAGGGGCCGCACATTTGGCGCTTGAAGAAAAAAGAAAAAACCACGCACTAGCCGCAAACCAGTGTCTCAAAAATCCCCTGCTGCCAGGGCCAGGATTGCCTGCTGCCACTACTGCTGCCATTGCCAACCGGTAAGTCCACCTGAACTGGTTCGGCTTGGTTCGGTTCGTACGGGTTTTTAAAAAAAATTGTATGAAACCGAATCGAACCAAGGGTGGGCCCGAAACAGATGAACCCAAACCATGGGTTTTCTGTTTCATGCCCACCTCTAATATTAAGTATTGCTAATGGCTCTGTGGCCAGGGTCTGTAGACATGTTGAGTGTGGTTTTAAGGTAAATTCCTCAAGAGTCAGAAACCAGAACCAGAAAGGGTGGGCTGAGGGGGGTGGAAGAGAGGGATGAGAGAGTGGGAGTTTTTAACCTTAGGATCCAGCTGGGAGATAAACTTCCATGGGAAAAGTGGCAATATAGCAATATTAAATTTGATAATGATTCAAGAAACCCAGTCTTATGTTTAATCAATTCTTCTGTGTGCCCATCATGCATAAGAATTTTATCTCAGCTGTTTCTCTTTGTATTCTGGATTTGTAATGATTCTGTTCCAAAACGGTGACCTTCAAATCCTTCAAGGAGTGTCCTGGTAGGCTGAAATGGTTTGAGACAGGTTTCTGTATATTGTAGTTTCTTATGTCAAACTTGTGTCCATTGATGCATTTTCTTAGAGATTGTCCTGTTTGTCCAATGTAGAGTGCAGATGGGCATTGTTAGCAAAAGATGGCCTAGATCACGTTGGTTGAGGAGCAGGTGAAGTTGCTCTTGATAATGTATGTGACATTGTTAGGTCCCGTGATTGTGTCAGTAGGCAATATAAGATGTATATGACCTGTATTCAAATGACACTTGCTCATCTCATACATATCTCTACAAACACCAGAACATCCTTTAAGAAGACATCATTTAAATAAGACACACCTTTCTGCTGCAGCATGTTGGGAGTGATGGTGGCTGGGGAGGGGAGGGGAGTATGACATGGCTAAGATTTATCCTTGAGATAATTTTGTTGCTTTAAGGGAGTTTCTCTAGGGAGAAATGTGGAATACTTAGGCCATCCATGTGTTTATATGTGGGTATTCAGATGGTAAATCTTGACTGGCTCAAGGCAATAGCTCCATTTATTGTAATAAATTGTGGCATTTCTCACCAATTGAATCAACAACCTAACAAATTGGATGGCGCTTCATCCGGAAACCTCAGAGGGAAGAAAGCAAGCTGTGGATTCCCATCAGCTTTAGAACTCATCTTCCCTTTTTAAGGCTGTCTTTGAAGAATGGTAATGGGTTATAAAGCCATGTGTAGTAGGATTAATGGCATAGACTTTTCCCTCTGATAGTGCTTTATTTTTAGATCTTTAAAACATTTGGCAAAGTATCTGAAGCTTATAGGATTCAATCCCATCCTTATAAAGAATTCAGTCATGCAGCATGATATATAGGCATGGGCATGCTAGAACATCTGAAATACTAATGCCTCAAACTTATAACCAGACATTTTCTGCACATAGGGCCATAGAGAAAAATGAGGATGAGAAGGGAGCACTGCAGAATTACTAGATCCTAAATGTAACCTGTTGTAGCCTGATAGCTCGATGTTATTTCATTGTATTATATGGTCATAAAATAATGTTTCCATGTAGGGTATACACAATTTGCCAGTACTTTCTATGTGGGAATCCACAGCCTGGAAAATTATTTTTTGGGACTACAGCTCCAGAAACCCTGGCCAGCATAGTGGTGGATACTAGAGATGGGCACGACTTAGCAGTATTTTCATTTTCGTTTTCGTTTTTCGTTTCCGTTACGTAACGAAACGAAAAATGAAAAACGGCTCAGAACTGGAACGAAAACGGAAATGAAACGACTAATTTTGAGCCAATTTTCGTTTTTCGTTACTGGGAAAGCACTTAATGGAGCTAAATGGGAAGAAACAAAAAAAATTTCGTTTTCGTTTTCGTTTTTTCATTTTCATTACGTAACGAAACGAAAACGAAAAATTTTGAAATTAGCTCACGAAAACGGAAACGAGCCGAAACGGACCCCTAGACGAAAATGAAAACAAAAACGAACAAGTTTTCTGAGTCGTGCCCATCTCTAGTGGATACTAGCAGATGCATCCAAGAAGTAGTGTTTCCAAATTCTGCACATGGAAGAGCTGTGTCCCTTTGTGATGAGAAAAGAAAGCTAGTTAGTCCATGACCTAGTTGCAGCAACCCTTTCAATGGTCCCTGACCAAAAGAAGAGTGGGCCCCAGCAGAGGACTCTTCCCAGTACAGATAGACAAACTGGTGACATGAATTTCCATGGACTTCTTTTCTGATTTCTGTACTTACGGCTTGCTAGTTCTGTCTCATTACCCCGCTCCACAAAATCTACCATATTTATTTCATACATACTATTTAAATAGGTGCATTGATGACCCATTAATGGGCACATCCACCCCATTGACTATAAAATATTTGTTTGCAGTTGTGTTCTGGTTTGGTTTGGTTTTGCACACTTTCCAAATCTTCCAGTCTAACACATCTCCCTCTTGCAAGGGAGGAAATGCATGGAATTGAAACCACGGACTGCACCATTTCTGTGATTGACTACAGAGGTACAGATCTGATGACCCCATAAATATGCTTTCCAGTCTCAGACCTTCCCACATATCAGTGAGTGACCAGAACCCTCAGTCACCATCCCCCTACCAACACCCTCACTAGCACTATCCCTTTTGGCCTAGTCCACCACCGCTTCCAGAGGAAGAGGGCGAACAAGATGAAACCATCTGTTACTGCTGTAATAACGAGACAGAGAAGGACATTCTTGTGCAGTCATAGTGAACCTTTGGCACTCCAGATGTTTTGGACCACACACCCCACAGTCCTCTGTCATTGGCAATACAGGCTTAGAATTCTGGGAGTTGTAGTGCAAAACATCCGGAGTGCCGAAGGTTCACCAGCACTGTTCTGGTGGCACTAAAACTATCAAGTGATGGGATGAAGAAGAGGAGCCAACACCTACGCTTGCCCCTCAGGAAAGCAATGAGCAGGCAAACAAGATAGTGGTTGGCTTGGCAGTTGTTTTGCCTTAATAGTAATTCTTCATTTTCACTAGCCAACCAGCTGCGAGGGATAGAAGAGTGAATCTATTTCACTTTCTCCAAGACTGCCATTCTTACAGTGTCATTTCCTCCCAACCTGTTTATCAAAGAAATAGTTCAAATAACTTGTAGGGGAGATATTATAGCACTTCTCAAATACTTGAAAGGGGAGGGGGCAGGATATGTTCTCAGTCACCCCAGAGAACATTAAAACATAAAAACATAAGAAGAGCCATGCTGGATCAGGCCATCTAGTCCAGCTTCACTGTATCTCACAGTGGCCCCACCAAATGCCTCTGGCAGCAAATGAGAGTAGATTGCTATCTCTTGATACCACTCCCCTGCATCTGGCCCCTGAAGTACCCTGGTTTTAAGCCTGGAGATTACACATCTCCATCATGGTTTGTAACCTCTGATGGACTTTTCCTCCAGGAATCTGTCCAATCCCCTTTTGAAGGCACCCAGGCCAGATGCCATCACCACCTCCTGTGGCAGGGAGTTCCACAGACTAACAACATGCTAGGTAAAAAAAATCAGGAGAGTTAGATCTGCTTTGATTTGGATCCCTGCACTGAGCAGGGGAATTAGACTCAATGGCCTACAGGCCCCTTCCAATTTTAAGTAGAGATGGACATGAAATGAATTTTTAATTTGTTTCATTATTCATTATTCTTTTTGTTAGCTAACAAAATGAATAACAAACCAACCCATCAAAGGAAAACGGAACAAAACAAAATGGAAATTTCCATTTCGTTTCATTTCATTTTTCACACACACCCCATCGCCAACCTTGTCACCACCAGCCTCCTCGCCTGGAACTCCTGCAGCCCCCTTGGGCCAGGAGGGGGGAAAAGCCCCGCATTGGGGACATAAAAAATATTAATTTTATTTTTAATAAAATCTCCCTTCGCCTGTGGGCCAGCTGATCCAGCCCGTGGGCCAGCCGGTTCGGCCCATGAGCCAGCGGGTGAGGAGGAAAATAATAATAATAATAAAAACAGGGCAGGGAAGCCAGCACCTCTCAGATGTGTGGGGAGAGGGAAGCCACTGGTGTCTGGGACTTTTTTTAAAAAACTGCCAACCCGACCTCTGGGGTCATAAGAACATAGGAACATAAGGGCCATGTTGGATCAGGCCAAAGGCCCATCTAGTTCAGCTTTCTGTATCTTACAGTGGCCCCAACAAATGTGTCTGGGAATGCATGAGACTATATCTGTCTCCTGATACCACTCCCCTGCACCTGGCCCTTGAGGTACCCTGGTTTTAAGCCTGAGATTACACATCTCCATCAAGGTTTGTAACCTGTGATGGACTTCTCCTTCAGGAATCTGTGCAATCCCCTTTTGAAGGCATCCAAGCTAGATGCCATCACCACATCCTGTGGCAGGGAGTTCCACAGACTAACAATGTGCTGGGTAAAAAAATATTTTCTTTTGTCTGTTCTCACTCTCCCAGCCCTCAATTTTATTGTTCGTCCCCTAGTTCTGGTATTTTGTGAGAGGGAGAAGAGTGTCCCTCTATCCACTTTACTCATATCCTGCATTATTTTGTACATCTCAATCATATCCCCCCTCAGGCACCTTTTTTCCAGACTAAAGAGCCCCACATGTTTTAGTCTTTCCTCATAAGGTAGGTGCCCCAGTCCAGTAATCATTTTAGTCACTCTCTTCTGCACCTTTTCCAGTTCCACTATGTCAGTGCTGCAAAATAAGGAAAAAAATAAAAAAACTAAAAAGTGCTGGCCTGGCCCCTGGGGCTGCATGGTCAACACTGTAAAAATAAAAATAGAAAATAAAAAAAATTAAAAACTCTGGGCCTCTGGGGGTGGTGGCGGGGAGGTCCACTGCTACGCAGCACAGCCACAGACAGGACTCTGGAGGTGGCAGTGAGGCCTTCCGCTGCCCAGCACGGCCACTTGTGGGCCTCCGGAGGTGGTGGGGCGGTCCACTGTCGCTCGGTGCGGCCACTGCTGGGCCTCAGGAGGCAGCAGCGGGGCTACTGCCAGAGGCTTCTGAGCTGCCACCACCGTGGCTGGGATTGCCACAACTGCCGCCCCTACTAAGATCACCGCCGCCACCACTGCTGTTGGGATTGCCTCCCCTGCCGCCATTGAGGTAAGCCAAACCAGTTCGGCTCGGCTCGGTTCATACAAATTTTTGTTTTAAATATTCGTACAAACTGAACCGAACCGAAATGAGGTTGGGCCCGAAACATAACGAACCGAACTATCGTTTTTCTGTTTGTGCCCACCTCTAATTTTAAGTTGTTACCAAAGCCCCAAAATGAATAAAATCCTCTTTCATTTGGACAAATTAGACTGGTGAAGCTAGGCTCAGCATGCAAACGATATGGCTGAACCTGCCCACTTACTAATGGCAAAAGAAAAGAAGAAAAACCACATTAATCCAATCTCTGCACTGTGAACATGGTTGAATACCATGGCTGAAATCCAAGGAATCACAAACAGACTTTTAGAAGCTAAGCACTCAAACCAATTGGCCTAGCGCAGTAATATTATCTACGCAGAGATTTATTTACTCTGCCTATGAAGAAGAAGAAGCCTTTTCTTGAACTCTGCAATAGAAGGTCTAGAAAGAGGTTTCATGCACACCTGATTTGGTTTTTGGGAGAACTAGGTCTAGTCAATAAAAGAGTTTATCTCAGCCCAAGGGCAGTTACTGATGCTTTAGATTTTAAAGTCATATTTTCTTAAAATCTTCCTCTTGGTTTCTCTTCTAGAATCTTGTTTCTTCAGGCTGGCAAAAGCTACACAGTACAGATCTTTCTTCTGAACCCAAGAGACAAGGTACATTAAATAAAAATGGTATGCACTGGTGCTTAAAATTAAATGTCATTTTTACTTACAGGCACTAACAGGTGCTGGGCAGAAAAATCACACACCCGATAAGTGTGAAATAGAAGTGCATGTCCCAGTTAAACATCTCCTCCACTGCTTCCTGCTCATTCTCTGTCTAAAGAGCATTTTATTTAAAATTATGTTTTTTCCCTCTGCTGTCTGAAACGTTTCACCCCTAGAATCAGCTTTCCTAGCTCTACAGAAGCATGGTTCTTTATAAGGAAGCATGGACCCATATGCCACCATTTCCTCCACATTCTTCATGTTAAGGGTTGAGCTCCTACTGGGTTCCAGGAGGCATCAGAAAATGATTTAGGACAACAGCAGGTCTGGCCAAAGGAAAGAAACGGGTGTATTAGCCATCCATGAAGTACTTAAGAAGCAAGAGAAGGTTAATATTAGAGATGGACACGAAACAAAAATATAGTGTTTCGTTTCATCTTGCTTCTCCTTTTGTTTGTCGTTAGTAACAGATTTTTAAAGACAATTTGGAATGAAACAAAATGATTTGTTAATGGTTCCCCTGGTTCCTAGAGGCACCAAAACCGCAAGGTAGCTTCTTTGGGCTGCCGCTTCCTGACCCAATTAGAAATAATTTTCTCCTAGGGGGACCCCCTTTGGAGTTTAATAACTCAGCCCTCTGAACCCCAAACATCTCCAATTTTTTTTTTGGGGGGGGCTTACAGGGAAGTGTCCAAAGAAGCTACCTTGTGATTTCCATGCTGATACATGGCTGTGATCCCTATTTTTGAGTACATGTAAGCCACCCAACTTTGGAGAGGTTTGGGGTTCAGTGGGCTGAGTTATTAAACACCAAAGGGGGACCCCTAGGAGAAAACCATGTGTATTTAAGGGAACTGCTTGAGGAATGTCCCCCCCCCCCATGAGGGGGGCTATTAATCGCTTCCCAACTCAATTAGAAATGATTTTCTCCTAGGGACACCTCTTTTGGAGTTTAATTTTGGTTCCTATAGAATGAATCATTTCATTTGTAGATGAAAAATGGCATTTAATTTCATTTCATTTCCTACCATTTTGTTTCATAACAAATGATTCATTATGTAGTGAGGCAACAAAACAGCATTTCATTTTTGTTTCCTGTTATCTCTAGTTTATATATATACAGTAACCCCCCACCGATCATGGGGGTCAGGGACCCACTCCACCCGCAATGCATGAAAATCCACGATATGCGGAAGCGGGGTGGGGTGGGGCTTGGGGGCAGGGGGGCGATTGTGTGCCTGTCCGAGAAGTCTTGGGGCAGTGTGCGCAGGCGGTGTTGCGGGATCTTACCTCCCCCCGCCACCCACTTGCACCACCCGAGGCTTCTTGGAGGAGCGTGGGGGTGGCACAGAGTGACCCAATCATCCCCCGCCACCCCCCACGGCCCCGAGGCTTCTCGGAGGAGCACGGGGGCAGCGTGGATTGACCTGATCATGCCCCCCATGGCCCCGAGGCTTCTCGGAGGAGTGCGGAGGGGCGGCACGGAGTGACGTGATCGCCCCCTGCCGCCACCCCACGCAGCCCTGAGGTGCAGGTACTGCGATCCCATGATGTAGTGGGACCACAGTACCTGAACCACGAAATGGCGGGGGGTGACTGTATATACAAAACAAAACAAAAGCAGGGAGTGGAAAGATTTTTGTGTCAGTTTGAAGAGGTGCCAAAACTGTAGTGGAAAGAAAAAGCAAACTGGCAAAATTTCCCAAAAGTGCCGAGAAGCTGCCTGTGAGGAACCACATGAGACATAGATAGATACCACCTTCTTTGCATGCAATCATATCTCCAAATTAACCTCTAAAGATTATGTTCAATACAGTTGATTTATCATACACAACCTAATCACCTCTTTCTCTTCCCACCATGCACACCTCCCATCATTAATCCATGTTCCTTACTGATTTAAATCTCATCACCTTTTGTTTTTAAAAAGTAGACTATCATTAATCAAATTTGATCAACGTTAGCATGCATGTCAGTCATCAGGTTGATTGTACAATGCTGTTTGTTCTGAAAAGATTTCAAGAATGTTAATTGAAGGAGGCAGAGCATAAAAAAATTTCTCTCTCTTTCTCTTCTATTAGCAAATGTTTGCAAGGAGATAATATAATTTACCTATTATCTATGCAGTTTTATGGTTAACTGGATTCCTTTGAAATGAAGCTCCTAGTCTATTTGACTTTGTCAGCTGTGATGATGGGAACAATTACCACTTGGAGAAAAGATCCATTTACTTCTCTGGTTTAGGTATTTCATATGTAATATGGAAAAATTTGCGCAACATGCTCTCCTTTAGACCAGAGGTCCCCAACCCCCGGGCTGCTACAAGGCTGTGGCCAATGCAATTAGGAAATGGGGCAGTGTTAGCAGCTAGCAACATTTTCTTTAAAGATATGCATTCCCAAAAGGGGAAGCATGTTTCTCTCCCTTCATTGCAGAATTCCCCACCCCACACCCATCAAGACCTAAATGGTCACAACAGAACCTTGCACATGGGAGAGCACTGAGAATACGCTAGGAGGACATCTTGTGCACCCATAGGTCTTGAGCATGGATGGGTGCTTGCATGAACATGCAGGCATCCTGTGTGCATGTGCCCCCATGTATGCATGTGTACCTATTGCATGCATACAAGTGCTTCACGAGCTCACACAAAGGACCCAATACCAGTTCCTGGAACAGATAAGGTTAGACCCTGTGCTTTAGACCATCACTAATCTGAAATTGTTGGCTGCAAAGTTGGCAGCTCGGCCATTCAAATCCCGGGTGCCATGCAGCAGAGTGGCCTCCCGCTGTTAACACTGCCAGCCTAGCACTTGAAAAGCATGTTAATGCAAGTAGATAAATTGGTACCGCCATAAAAATTGGGAAGGTCAACAGTGTTCCATGTACAGAAGTGTGTTCAGCTATGCCAGCCACATGGCCACAGATTTGCACAACACTGGCTCTTTGGCTTGTAAACGGGGATGAGCACTACCCCTAGAGTTGGACGCAACTGGGACACAAGTGCGGGAGGTCCCTTTCCCTTTTTAAAGCTTAAAATTAGTATCTTTCCAGTGCATAAAATCAAAGAACCAGGAGGCCATTGAGTCCAATCCCCTGCTCAAAGCAGGAATGCAATTCATAGGATATCTGCCAGTTAGTGGTCTAAATTTCTCTTGAATGCCTCATGCGTTGGAGTACTCACCATCTCTTGAGATAATTGTTTCATTTCTGTACTGATCAAACAATTAGGAAATGTTTCCTAATATTTAACCGAAATCTGGAATCCTATGATTTGAGCCCATTGTTGTGTGTCCCGCATTCTGGGTTGATCAAGACCTGCCCTTCCTCTGTGTGGCAGCCTTTCAAGTATTTGAAAAGTACGATCATATCACCTCAGTGTCCTTTTCACAAGGCTTACGCCCAGTTCTTTCAGACTTGACTTATAAGACTTGGTTTCCAGCTCCCTGGTCACCCTCCACCCTTGTCACCCTCCTATGAACTTCTTCCAGTTTGTCAGCATCCTTCTTGAAATGTTGTGTCCAGATGAAGCCTAACCAGTGCCGAATAGAGGAGAACTGTACCTCACAGAATCTGGAGACTACACTTCTATTAATGATGGAGGGGAGGGAGGAATTAGAACTTTATTTTATGGTGTTTGGTAGGCATTCTGGACATTTCTTTGTTGAAGGGTATGGACTTGGAGAGGTAGGGAGCTAGCTTTTATTAATCTTTCCTCTGCTTTTCTTTCCACTTTGGGCAGGAAAATGAAAGGCTGGGCTAGGCTTGCTGGTTTTATGCTTGTTTGTCTGTTTGGATTTTTTCCCCTTTGCACTTTGGGCGGGAAAAGGCTGGGCTAGGCTTCCTGGTTTCATTTCTCTGTGTTTGCATTGCACTGTGGTGTGTGTGTGGGTGTTTGGGGGGTGTTCCAGCACTGCATCCCTCTAAAGTGCACCTTGTTGTGTATTGATCTGTATTCCTATTATCTGTAATTGCTTGTAGAAGTAACTGCCTTCCTGTTCCAAAGGGAACAGGCCTATTGGTTGATTCAAGTAGCTGCATTTGGATCTTCAATCCTATTGGTTCCCACCAAAAGGCAGCCTTGTGATTGCTTGTAATTGTTCCCTCCAAAATGTATCTTTTCCTAGCCAGTCCTCGCTCCTATAAATGTAGCTCCCTCTCCCCAGTCCCCAGTCTTGTTCTCTCCCTGAATAAAGAGCTGTTACACTAGAAGCTGTCTCCAGCCTGCTATGTCAAGAGCTGAAATCACTTGCTGAAATCACTAAACCCACGTTACAACACTGGCAATGAAGGTGGGATCCGGAATGCTGAGAAGCAGAGGATCATCATGCTGACTCAGTCCAGATCGCAATGGAGAACAAGACTCACCAGCCGGTTTAGAAGACGACCCTGCCGCCTGGAGAATGGAAAGTCCACGGTTATTGGAGCCCTTCCAGCCATCATAGCCCCACACTTGGGAGGACTATGTTGAACGCTTCAAGTTCTTCATGGTGGCTCAAGGACTCACTGATGCAAGCAAAAGAAGGGCCACGTTCCTGAGTTGCTGTGGGCGTGAGACCTTCAAATTGGCCAAGGCACTGCTCGCCCCAGCAAAGCTGAGTGAGACATCACTCACAGACATTTTCGCCCGGCTGACAAGCCACTTGGCACCTACCAAACCCAAGATGGCCTGGCGGTTGGAGTTTCAGAAAAGGCAGCAGCAAGCCGGAGAATCTGTGGCTGCATTCCTGGCAGGACTCCGGGAGCTTGCTCAGCACTGTGGCTTCCCAAATCTTGAAGACACGCTCTTGGATCAATTTGTTGGGGGGCTCAGCAGCAAAAAAAACCCCAAAGGCGCATTGTGGCAAAGGAAGATGTCACCCTTGCCTCCGCCTTGAAAGAGGCCACTGCCACAGAGAATTATGAGCAGGAAGAGCTCAATGCCAGCTGCAAGGCCACGAAGCTGCAGGTAGAGGCTGCCCATGCCATGGATGAACCAGAGGCTAGTCCAAGCCAGAGCCCAGTCCGTGGTGTCGAGTTGGTGCATCAGGCTGATGATGCCCAAAGATTGCCGAGGCGCTTGCCCAGGCTGTGGCGGTAACCATGAATGGAAAAGCTGCCATTTTCGTGATGCTACGTGCAGGGCATGCGGAAAGTCAGGACACATCGCCAGGGCCTGTAGGTCGGTGGCAGCCGGAACAACAGGATCACCTAGATCAATGCATCGCAGATCATCCACCACGACTCATCTCCTGGACAACTGTAATTATCTCACAGAGATCAACAGAAAGACCTGCAGTGAAGATTGAAGGTCAACCCTGCGACATGGAGGTGGATTCTGGATCTGGATTTACCATTGTCTCAGACCAGACTGCAAGGGGGCTCTTCCCTGGGGGTAAGTTCCCCTCTTTGCTACCATTCCCAGCAACCTTGCAATCATACACGGCTGGCCGCATCCACATTCTAGGAATGTGTGTGGTGAGGGTACAGTTCTGGGAGAAACAGGCCGTGCTTAAATTGGTGATTGCAAGGGGGAGTCACCCCAGTCTCCTGGGTACTGACTGGTTTCCCGCCTTGGGACTGTGTATATCAGGGCTCAACTCAGTCCAAACTTCCCCAGAGTTGGGCAAGGCATTAGGCCAGGAATTTGCTGAACTCTTCAGTGGAAAACTGGGTTGTTATAAAGGGCCTCCAATTGACTTTGAGCTGGACCCCAGGGTGGCCCCAAACCAATCCGACTCAAGCCAAGGTGAGTGCCATTTGCGCTGCAACCCAAGATTGAGGCAGAACTGGACAAATTGGTCAAACAGGGAGTTCTTTCACCTGTGGACTCTTCTAAGTGGGAGACTCCTATCGTCACACTCCTTAAGGCAAATGGGGAAGTGAGAATTTGTGCAGATTACAAATGTACTATCAACAAGGCACTCAGGGGAAATTCATACCCCATTCCAGTCATCTCACAGCTGTTGGCAAAACTAGCTGGGGGGGGGGGGAATTTTCGCCAAACTTGACCTGGCACAAGCTTACCAGCAGCTGCCAGTGACTCCGCAATCTGCGGAAGCACAGACTATCATAACACACAAAGGGGCTTTCAGAGTAAACAGATTACAGTTTGGAGTTTGTGTGGCCCCAGGGATTTTTCAAGGACTAATGGAGCGCCTGTTAAGGGGTCTGCCAGGGGTCTCGCTATTTTTTGATGATGTTCTGATTGCTGGGAAAGACCCCCAGGAACTAGTTGGGCGTATCCGTGCTGTGTTACTCAAATTTAAAGAGGTGGGCTGCAGCTAAAAAGGGAAAAATGCAGTTTTGGGGTGCCATCTGTGGATTTCTTGGGGTTTAAAATTGATGCAACGGGCATCTACCTCACTGACTCTAAAATTAAAGCCATTACTGAGGCACCACGCCCATGGAACAAGACGGAGTTACAGTCATTTCTGGGACTTATTAACTTTTATCATTCATTCCTACCTCAGAAAGCTTCAATAGCGAAACCGTTGCATAAACTATTGAAGAAAAAGAGTGTGTGGCATTGGGCTGAGGCACAGCAGAAGGCTTTTGACACCTTGCGGGGCATGCTGACTAGCAGGAGTGTCCTTGCTCATTATGACGAGTCGAAACCTCTTGTCCTGGCATGTGACGCCTCTCAGTATGGGCTGGGAGCTGTGCTGAGCCATAGGGAAGCAGATGGGTCAGAAAAGCCCATCTCGTTCTATTCTTGTACGTTGTCGCCAACGGAGCGCAACTACACACAAATTGACAAGGAAGCCCTGGCAATAAGTTTCATGACTATTTATACGGTCGCCACTTCTTCCTTGAAACTGACCACAAGCCTCTGTTAGGATTGTTCAACCCGAACAAACAGACGCCGCAGATTCTCTCCCCCAGAATGTTGTGATGGTCTATATTCCTGAATGGGTTCCAGTACACCCTGACCCATGTCCCAGGGAAAAGGTTGTGCCACGCTGATGCACTAAGTCACTTGCCCGTTCCTGGTGTGAGCGATGCGGATCCTGCCCCAGCGGAACGCGTGATGATGCTGGAAACACTTCTGGGGGCCCCTGTAACTGCCAATGAAATAGCTGAGAGAACGAGGAAAGATATCGCTCTCTCCCATGTGCTCACTTGGGTGGGGAGGGGATGGCCAGGTGGCCCGCATGAAGAAAAATTTAGAACATACGCAACAAGGCAACATGAGCTATCCCTGCATAAGGGCTGTCTCCTGTGGGGAGACAGGGTGATCATCCCAGCACCACTGAGAAACAGGATTCTGGATACACTGCACATGGGGCATCCAGGAAAGGTCAGGATGAAGTCGCTGGCCCGGCGCTATGTATGGTGGCCTGGGATGGACCAAGATGTTGAACAATGGGTACGGACATGCAAGGCATGTCAGGAAGTGTGCCCAGAAGTGGCCAGAGCACCATTCCACTGGTGGGAGCAGACCCGGACTCCCTGGAGCCGGCTGCACTTACATTTTGCTGGGCCATTCCAAGGAAAAGGTTTTTTGGTTATCGTTGATGCGTATTCTAAATGGTTAGAGGTGGCTATGGTTCCCAGCATGTCATCAGCTGCAGTCATCAAAGTGTTGCCCATGGGTTGCCCAAGACCATTGTGTCAGACAATGGAGCAGCCTTTGTACCCCAAGAATTCAGGGCATTCCTGGTGATAATTTCATAAGAGGGGTCACATCAGTTCCCTTTCATCCCTCATTCAATGGGCAGGCTGAGCGCATGGTGCAGGCAGCCAAAGGATCTATTGCACGCTTGATGGAGGGTGACTGGTCAACGCGCATTGCCCGAATGCTGTTCTTGCAGCATGCGACGCCATGTACTACTACGGGCAAGTCACCAACAGAGCTGCTCCTAGGTAGAAGGCTGGTAGCGGTGCTGGACTATGTCCACCCAGACAAAATGACAAACCGCAATGCTAGAGCACCTCCACAGGCAGAGAGTGACTCTACAAGGTATTTTGCTCCTGAAGATTTGGTCTGGGTGGGAAATTATGCCAGAGGTCCCCTGTGGGTGCCAGGGGTGATCACCAGAGCGTCTGGGACAGTCTCTTATTATGTGACCATTGAAGATGGCAAGGTCTGGCGTAGGCACGTGGACCAACTGGGGCACAGAGCACCCAGTAGAGTTGGTACAGGTGTGGGAGAATTGCAGCCTGAGAGTGACACTACCCCCATTAATGAGTCACAGCTGCAAGATCAGAGCGGAGATGCCCCAGGAATGCAGGTACCAGTGGTGTCAGCAAATGAATCTGCTCCTGCAATTCCTCATGGTGCCGAGGAACAGATCAGGGACACTGAGTTGTCTGAAACCCCCTCCGTGTCAGACGAAGCTATTACAGTAGACTCTCCACCACAGACACTGCCTGCTCAAGCCCCTGCAACACTCGTAGTCAGGAGATCAATTAGAAGTCGCAGGGCCCAACAATATCTAAAGGATTACGTGTGCTGTGCCCACCAGGGGGGGAGGGGTGTTGTGTATTGATCTGTATTCCTATTATCTGTAATTGCTTTTTGAAGTAACTGCCTTCCTGTTCCAAAGGGAACAGGCCTATTGGTTGATTCAAGTTGCTCCATTTGGATCCTCAATCCTATTGGTTCCCACCAAAAGGCAGCCTTGTGATTGCTTGTAATTGTTCTCTCCAAAATGTATCTTTTCCTAGCCAGTCCTCGCTCCTATAAATGTAGCTCCCTCTCCCCAGTCCCCAGTCTTGTTCTCTCCCTGAATAAAGAGCTGTTACACTAGAAGCTGTCTCCAGCCTGCTATGTCAAGAGCTGAAATCACTTGCTGAAATCACTAAACCCACGTTACAACACACTTTATAAAGAGGTTTGAAAGAAAACCCAGCTTTTTGCCTTTTTTATGGACCTCCGGAACGAATTAATTGGTTTCCCATTCATTTTCAATGGGAAACCGCATTTTGGATAACAATTTTTTTGATAACACATTGCCTCAGATAATGCATTAAATTCATTATCTGAGGTACTACTGTAATTATGCAGGCTACACATTGTGTGTGTGTGTGTGCGCGCACACACACACACACACACACACACACACAAAGCTGGGTGCTCATTTTACCTCAGAAGAATGGAAGGCTGAGTCAAGGAGGACTCTACTACCTGGAATTGAACCCCAGGTTGTGGACACAGTTAAAGCTGCAATAAGGTATTTTAACTATTGTGCTATTAGGCTCTACTGCCTGGAATAAAATTACTTTTTAATCTATACCACGCCAAGGCCTTCTGCTAGGAAGAGACCTGCAGCTACTGTGGATGGGTTTGCATGGAAGAGAGTGGAGAGGCTTCACATAAGACAGGCTGACTGGGAGTCACTTTGTTTGTAGATGTCAGTAGCTGCATTAAACAGCTGTGATGAGTAGGTGCTCTTCAGGGATTATTGGGTATACAGGAAAATGTACAATCCCATGGCCGTTCAGGTGTCTGGATAGGAATTAAACATCCCATTGCCACATGTTTTAATGCATGTGAATTTTATTGCCACATTGGGTCTTACACAAACCTAATAGGAAGCCATGGCTGGTTGAAGAACTGATTGGAATCTCTGGCACCCTTGTGCACCAGGGCGGGGAGGGGATAGTCGCTCATTTGGTTCACTCCATTAATTCCATTTGAACAGTGAAAGTTGTAACAAGGGGTGGCTTGTTTCCATCCTAAATAAGAACGAGAAAAGGGAAATTATGGTGCATTCTTCTCAAGCAAATTGTAATGAAATTGTACTCTTCCTGCTGATCGTGTTTAATACCTGCAGCTATGTATGAGAGAAAAGTGTGTTTCATCTGCTTGTCATATATATGAAAAATGAGGAGCACCTAATGAATAAAGATGAATGAAAATGTAAAGACAGAACTTGGAACAGAGGACAAAATCCTGTGGTGCAACCCAGACTAGGCACCAGATATATTTTATTCGGATGGATTAATGGCTTCCTTTCTCCCCCATTGCAGGATTCATTGTTCCCTCAGGCTCTATTCAGTCTCAGCTGAGCCTTTGGGAGCTTCAGGGTTGGGGTGGGAAGAGAAAGAATTTCAAAAAAAGAGAGAACTAGTGCTGGATCACTAGTGGCAAGAACAGGAGTGCCATTGCCAATATGGCATCATGTTTTGGCTTTAAAATGTTCCTCTCTCCTTGCCCCAGCTGAGCAGAATCATGTTGCACCTCACCTAACCTGGATCAGACACTAGAAACATGTGTAAGTACTTATTTCTGGATTTTTTCCTGTAATGTTTTTAATATATTCAGACTGCAAATAAGTAAAACCATGGTTAGCCATCACATAGATGCAGAGGTTTCTCCTGTATACCCTTTCCTAAGATATCTTGGTCAAAGCCTTCAGACTGTTACAGGTGAAGGACCATTCAGCAGCTACTGCAAAGTGATGCATGTTTGGGATAGGCATAGTAGAGACTTTGTAATGAATGTTAAGACCAATATCATCAACAGTTCCAGGACCAGCAACAGCTCAAAACCATGCAAACTAATAGACAATGTAGTGTTGCTATGTTTACCACAGCCCATGCCCTGATATTTCAGTTCCAACATCCAAGGCCCAGAAAACAGTCCCCGAAATCCGAGACCTTCCAACCCTACAGAGAACCTTCTTTTCTACATTTACTTGTGAGTGTAGGCAATGAGCCACAAGAGAAGTATTTAAGAAGAAGGAGATCACTATGTTCCATGCCAGAGGCCAACCCCTTATAACCTGCTGCTTCTCAAGAAAAGGGTGAGGAGAGGTGCCTTGGAAGGATGGTATTCTTCTGGAGACTTTAAAAAGCCCCAGGTCATCCTTTATTTGAGGGCACTATCCTTTGGAGACTTCCATGCTGTTTTGTTCCTTGCTTTTTTTTTCCAGATCAGGAGATCCAATGGCTTACTGTTTGCCAAAGAAATTTTAAAAGGAAAGTGAAAAAAACATAGTGTATAAGGAAGGGAACAGAGCTAGTTTGGATGGGAGAGAAGGAAAAGTGAGATGTCAGAGAAGGGGGTAAAAAGAAGAGACTTGGGGAATCACAGAATTGTGAAGTTGGAAGTGACTTATATTGGCTATCATGTCCAATTCCCCACTCAATGTAATAAACACCAGTGAAAGGATATCTGCCAGGTTGTTGTCCAAATTTCGTTTAAATGCCTCCAACCAGCATTTGAACACTTAACATCTCTTGACAACATCTCTGTATGACAACCCTTCAAATCTTTGAAAAGTGCTATCACATTGCCCATCAGTCTTCTTTTCTCTAAGCTAAATATGCCCAGTGCCCACTTCTTTCACTGTTTTCCCACAGGGCCTGGTTTCCAGCCTCCTCACCATCTTTGCCATCCTCCTCTGAACCTGTTCCAATTTGTCAGCATCTTCCTTGAAGTGCAGTGTCCAGAATTTGACACAATACTCAAGGTGAGGCCTAACCAGTGCTGAATAGAGTTTATTTCTTTTCTAGAATGGTTGGCTGGGAAACTTTTTAAAAAATGTTTGAACTTATCATTCAGTTCAAAGCCTGTTTGTTTTTCTGTAGAATCTTATCATTCTGGAAATTAGTTTCATTCTCATTCCATAAATGTGTCTGCCATACACACACAACCAAGAGCAATAATTCCCTAGACTGCTACACCAGGCATACTTTTAAAGAAATTGATCATTTCCCCCCAGAATTATGCAGCTAGTGAACAGGTCCAAAAATTCCACCCCCAAATTATTTCTGCAATTTACCCTGAATGAGTGCTTTCGTTTAAAGTTAAATTGGAAATAAACAGAGTGTTGTGTCTAATTTAATTCTTGATTCACTTTTAGATTGCTTGGCAAACAGATTTGTGCATATTAATTACTCTTCTAATGAGAAATATTTGCAAGTTGCATCTGTTATACCAGAAGAACTTGAATTGTTATTGCAAAGTGGATATGCAGCCTTAGCATCTCTTAGTTCAGCCAGTTTATGAGTAGAGATGGGCACGAAATGAACATTTTTTTTGTTTCCGTTATTCGTTATTCATTTTGTTACATAACGAAACGACAAACGAAAATTGTGATGAAAATGGAACGAAATGAACAGAATCACGAAAATTGTGTTCGTTACATTTCATTTTCATTCATGGCAGTGTGCAATGAAATGAGCTGTTTTAAATGTTAAAAAACGCCCTGGACATCCATAAAAACGCAGCGATAATTATGTATACTGTCTGACAATACCTACCAGAGGGGGGGTCCTTAAAACGTGCATTTATGTCTTTTCTCAGATCGCTGTATTTTTTTCCTTTAAGGGGAGTTAGGGGATATCGACCCAAAATGGCTCCCAGATGCCTAATATTGATTTCTTGGGTATTAAAACATCCTGGACATCCATAAAAAATGCAGCGATAATGCGATAATTATTTGAAATTATTACCTCCCAGGGGGTTGGGGCCCTTAAAACGTTTGTTTTTGTCTTCTCCCATTGCGATGTATTTTCCTTTTCACTTTAAGGATGACAAAATGGATGTCGCCACTCCAGCCACAATATGGAGGCAAGCCATGTGATGGGATCATGTACATTCTTGGACAACTTCAACCAATAGAATGCCCAGGTTGCAGACTGGGCAGGTCTGGCAGCCACAGAGGGCATAAAAAGCTCTGGCAGCCCCCGTCCTCCTTGCAGTCCCCGGTGGGAGTTAGGGTGGGATTACTGTCTCTGCGACTCTAGCTTCAGTCCTGCAGCCTCCCTGTGTGTGTGTGTGTGTGCGTACATCTCAGTGAGTACCCTCCCCTGCCCTGCAGTGCAGTCACTCTGCGGCTGTCTTGCACCCTGGGCAACGCCCGCCACTGCCTTTGCAGCCTCTCTGCGTCTATACTTTTTCTCTGCCAGCATCATTTTTTTTAGTGTTTTCCCTCTGGTCTGGGGCATTGGGGGATGCCCCCACACAGAAATGCTTTAAAAATCATGCAAAAAGTGTGAAGAAACGAAAAATGAAAAAATGAAAAACAAAAATGAAATTTTTCCAAAAATTCACGAAAAACGGAAAGGAAACGAAACGGACCTCTCAACGACAAACGAAAAACCAAAACACCATTTTTTTTATTCGTACCCATCTCTACTTATGAGTATATATTATATTTAGGTAGCAACAAGAGATGGGCATGAAACGCCAAAATGGCGTTTTGTATCATTTTTCATTTTGTTTCATTTCGTTTCCTACAAAATGCTTTTTTTTAAGTTTCACTTTTCATTGTGTTTCATTTTTTGTTTTACTTTTCTTACTTTTTTTTTTACAGCTGACCTGCCCAGCTGATTGGTGCATTTTTAAAAATCAAGTGCTGGTTGGCTGTAGTGTGGGCCTGGCCAATTGTGCTTTATTATTATTTTTTAACAAGCACTGATCTGCTGTAGCATGGGCCTGGCCGATAGGAGCTTTTTGTTTTTTAAAACAAGCACTGATCAGCTGTAGCACAGGCTTGGCTGATTGGCGCTTTTTAAAAAAACAAGTGCTGATCAGCTGTAGCGTTGGCCTCCCTGCCACCTCAGAAGCCCTACCCCTAGGAGATCATCAGTGGCAGCGGCCGCGCCAGGCAGCGGGAGGCCTCCCTGGCCTCAGGTAGGGCAAAACACTGGATTGGGGAAACAAAAAATGAAATGAAACAAACCAAAATTTTTTGTTTCATTTTATTTCATTTTTCTTTTCATTAGGGAATGAAACGAAAAATGAAAAACAAAATGAAAAACATTCATTTTGAGCCCGTCTCTAGTTGCAACCCTGTACAAACTAAACCAGGAGTAAGTCCCATTGAACTTGGTGCAGCTTACTTCTGAGTTGATATGTCTGCAATACTCTCCATGTACAACTATGAGTAACCATAATGGCAAATAAGAATACATTTAAAATAGATATTAGTACAGTATGTGCTGTTGATTATAAAAAATGATGGGCTATCTATTATGTGTCTTTTATATGAAACTATATGATCACATAGACTTCTTGTTTATAACCACTTAAAACCTTGTGTGATTTCACTGCCACAATGTTTTCAATGTTAGTTTCCATCACTCATAACTTTTACATGGAATTTTACTCTCTCTTTAACTGCTCGCATTCTCTTCTAGCTTGAATTTAATGTTGTCTTTTAATGCTGTAAGATGTCCCCCAATTCCCTGTTCTCAATACCTGAACATGTCTTAATTGTACTGGACTATACTGCCCAGAGTGACCTCACTGCTCGATGGGCAGTATAGAAATCCAATAAATAAATAAATAAATATATTGTCCCTCATTAAAGGGATTAATGATGTCCTCATTACTGTAACATGCCTTGGGTCCTTTTCCAATGAAAAAGGTGGGGTAAAAATACTCATAATGAATACATGAATAAATAAATAAATAAATAAAGTTTTTTTATAGGAGGGGACAGCAGGTAGCCCTCCATGTATTGTTGGACTGCAATTCCCCTTAGCCAGCAATGAAAGGTTCTGGGCATTACAGTCTATCTGAAGGGCTATATTTGGTCTATCCTGGTTCCTGGTGGGTGTGTTTTACTGAGATCCCAGAGGAGAGGATTCAGCCTCCAGGACTCTGTGAATTGCACACTCCTCCACCAATTTCTACCCATATGAACTTTCCACCCACCCTTCAGCCTGCTGCTATCTTCTTTGGTTTTATAGAGCTGCTTAAGTGCAATGGAGTCTCTGAACAAATTGTTTTTCCCTTTTCTCTTGAATCATGTGTGGGAGAGAAGGGGCATGTTGCCATGTCAGATTTTCTGCAGTGAGAGAGATGCTTCCTGACTGATTTAGGTGAATTACAAATATAGATAGAAAGATAGCTTCACTTCCTGCTATACTTTATATAGAGAGATGTAAAGAATTGCAGGAGGCAAGGCTTCACTTCTGCTGGCATACCACATGCCAAAGCTCTGAACTGTTATCTCCATAGCTGGAATTCATAAAGCAAGTCAGTATGTTGCAGCAATCCTTCTCTTATGGATGGCATCGGTCTGTGGCACATAATAGAGAGCCCTTCCAGGTAGGATTATAAGATCAGCAGTTTCTCATTTCCTGAGAGGTCAAGGCCAAAACCTGACAGCAAATTGTGGGCTCTTGAGTGCCAATAGTAAAATAACATGTTTGTGTGTGTGCACACTGAAGTGCCACAGATAATGGGGATTTCATTATTAGCCCTCTACAAACTGTACGTGTGCAACATTCATACAAATACCTGTAAGGTCAAGAGTCATTGGGAAAGGCACATTCAGGCCACTACATAGAGTAAAATGAAACTTTTCTCACTTCAACTTTACCCATCCTAAGGCAAGCCTCCTGTCTGGGAGATCTGAAGGAACTGCAATTCCCTGAGATTTCAGTTGGCTGGTACACCCAAGACGTGGGAAATCTACCTCTGAGGAAGATGCACTCAACAGGAAACCCTATCCTTCTCAAACTTCATTGCAATTATTTTTCTTCCTGTACTTTTAAAGAAACAATAAACAAAACAAATTGAAACATATGGTTGTTGAACTATCCTGATACCCAAATTTACATTTATGGATCTAGTTCTTAACTAAGAAAGAATCCTGATGATTTCCTGGACTATTTACAAGACTAAAAGCCTTCTCTAAAATGTAAAAACCAGCAAAGTGAGGAATGTACAGTGAGATTTACGAGTTTTATAATGTTTCCCAAAACACAGGAGACAAATTCATTTTCCAAATGGCCTGGTTGCAGGTACGTCAGTTGACATAGAAAGATGGAACAGATTGTCTAGCCGCTATAAAAATATGGGTAGTAGGCTAAAGTTAAATAAATCATTAAAGATAGCTTTCAGAAATAAACAAATTAAATAAACTAAATGATGAATTAAGGGGAGATGAGAAGGAAATTACTAAGGCACTGGCCTATCCATGCAAGGATCATACTGAATGTCACAAAAAGAGGCAGAAAACAGATCATGCAGTCTCGATTCAAACCATTGCAAGTGAATAGGGGAGGGGAAAGTTTGTATGTGAAAAAAGTCCAGCATAAATGCCTCACATGACTTGTACCTTTGTGTAATATTGACATTATGTTATTGCATCATGTATTTCTTTGTGAAATGTATACTCTATCTTTTCTCCGGGAAGTCCAGGGGGCTCACATGGTCCTTCCTCTGACACACCTGGTTTCATAAACACCCGGTGAGGTATCTCAAGCTGAGAGGTTGTGACTGGCTGAAGGTCACTCATGAAATTTCATGGCTGAGCAAGGACCTTAACACATTGAGAATGAGGCAATAATATACAGATTATTTCAAAGAATTATATCTATTGTGCAAATGTGACATTTAGTCATGCTCTTTGTGTCACTAAATATCAGATGCTTCAGAACAGTGACAAGAAGAAAGAGAAAAGACATTTGTGTTTAGGGAGACATTAGTTTTACAAGATGGTTAAGGGTGCATTTAAACTGCTTCATCTGTTTGCTTTTATTGCGCTATTGTTCTTTTGAAGTATAATTGTATTTTATTAGTTTTAATTGCTGTTGCTGACCAAAAACCAAATGATTTTAAAATAATAACTATGTACAGATAATATCAATTTACACAAATTTGTTTGTCAGGGATCTAATTTGTGGGGGCTATGTATTTTTATCACAATACAAGATGGCAATTCACTTCCTCTCTGGCTTCTCAGATCCCCCAAATTCTGCTTTTTTGCTCAAAAATGGACAGGCCAAGATTTCCCCTCGCAGACTAGAAAGAGAAAAGAAGAGCAGGAGATGGTGCTGGCTCAAAGATGTCTGTGAGATACAATGCAAAGTGTTCTGCTTATATACCATCCCATAGCACTTCAAGCACTCTCTGGGTGTTTTACAATTTAATTATGCAGGCTACATATCCCCCACCCCCCAAGCAGGTTGGATACTCATTTTACCCGCTTTGGAAGGATAGAAGGCTGAGTCAGCCATGAGCCGGCTACATGGGATTGAACCCCAGGTCTTGAGCAGTTTTAGCTGCAGTAAAGGCATTAGCCACTGCACCATGAGGCTCTTTTACAGAGTGAAATAAAACTGGAAACACTTATAGTTTTACCCGAAGAGGGAAGAAAATACTTCAAGAAACTACTTGAAATTGTACTTGTTTTGCATTCATTTAAAATTATATTTTAAACATTTATTTGTCCCACTCCCCTGTAATATCAGAGTGGTCTAACCATTCATACTTTGCAAGTTTATGCAATTTTTGGAGTATCTTTCAGTTGTTCCTTCTGATGAATACCAATGGTAATGACGTGGCTTGTATACAAAAATGAAATATAGAATTACAAATCATAATGATATTGAATTTTATAGGATATTGTTTTTAAAATTTTATGTATGCCACCATGTTGTCCTCAACAGTGAAGGACTGATTCGAAAATCAGAAAAATAATGCATTAAAACAAACACAAACACAACAATATTTGTGCTTAATGTTAGTTCATTGCATTAATTTCATGAAGGGCTGTTGTAGTATTCACACACACACACACACACACACACACACACACACACACACACA
>JAHTLZ010000007.1:15255158-15278224 GCA_023846285.1 Phrynocephalus versicolor | reverse complement strand
ATTGATTTTATTTTATTTTATTTTTATTTTTATTTTTTTACACCTGCGCAATGATGGGCTGGCCATGGGAGTGGACCATGCAAATTTTTGGAGCCATTCCACCAATTGCATGGCCACTTGGCCAGGTTTTGACCGAGACTTCTGGGATGTGCCAGTCGGGCATAAAAAGCCCACTAACCCTAGCCCGAGCCCGAACCCTAACCCTAAGCCTAACCCATACGCCAGTACACTGTCCTTCTTAGTGGGTCAGAGAGGCACCCAGAGGTGCACCCCACTAACTCACCCTAACCTTACCCGTAACCCTAAGTCTAGCCCTTGCACTAACCCTAACCCTAAGCCAGATCTGTGTACTCGCATTGCACTACATGCAAGTATACTTCCCTTCTTAGTAAGCCAGAGGGCACCCTGAGGGAGTCTTCCCCAGCCCAAGTGCACAGTATACCAGTATACCAGTATGCTGTCCTTCTTAGTGAGTCACAGTAGAGGCACCCAAAAGAAAGAGAGGTGCCTCTGTCTGCCACTGCAACTTGGTATGCATATCCAATTGGCTATGTGTACCCTTTTGTAGCGGGCCAGAGGAGCCACCCACCCTAGAGAGGTGCTTCCAGGAGCCCACTACCCCCCCCAAACCAGTACTAATGACAGACGAAAAAACGACAAACGAAACGACAAATTTTTGAAAATTTTCGCGACAAACGGAAACGAGCCGAAACGGGCCGGCTCTGACACACGACAACTCGAAACGTCATTTTTCCTGGTCGTGCCCATCTCTACTAGGAATATTGAAATAAGATCCCGATTCATCTGGCTGATAAGGGGGCATCACTGTCCTTATTTTTAAACTTTACTTTGACCAGTAAAGAAGGACTTTCTGATAAAGGGCCTGACTGCAATAGCATATAGATATGATATATGGATGGATTGTTGAGTGCATGATATTGATGGGGGGGGGATAAGGAGCCTTGGTCTGTTTATATTTAATTCAAACTATCCTTCCCCTTTATGAGCTGCTGTGCATCTTTCTTGTCCATCATTAAGGCATGCCTAACATTTGGGCATGCACTGTTTAGTCAGGAAGAAACATTCTCAAGCACCCTCTGTATTTGTGAAAACTTGTTTTGAATATATATATTTTAAAAAAAGGAACTGGGTAGTTTCTTTAGAGGAGGAAAAAGACTTCAAGAGGAATGGGAAAATTCAGTTAAAAGATGGGAATGTGTACTCAGTCTGTCCCCATGTTGTTGCTGGGCAGAGGCCTGTTTCACTGAGTATCTACATCATCTAGGGTCCTCTCATGCAGTGCTCCCCAACCTTTTTATTGCCGCGGACCGGTAAATGTTTGATCATTTTTCCCTGGCCCGCTTGGTTTTTTTTTTTTTTTTTTTTTTTTTGCATTAAAGCTTATATTACATATTAACCAACATATATCAAGCGAAGACACAGCATATATACAGAGTAGTGGGAAACTGCTATCTCACCAAAAGCAACGGAGAAAGCTTGCAATGATTTTTTTAAAAAAAATTAATTAGTGCCCCCTAAAAGTATCGCCTATAGCCGGGTCTTGCACTTCTATTTTGCCATGGCCACATGGCTCCCCCTTTTTATAAGAAAAGTCTGTGGAAAGAAGGCGGGGGGGGGAACCAAAATAACCACGCCTGAGGGAACGTGTGAGGTGAAAAACCAAATAATAATGGAAAAGGGGAGGGGGTGGCCTTCATACTACTGAAGAGAGAGGGGTGGAACCCAAACCCCCTAATGATAATCCCTCAGAGAAATGGACCTACACACAAGCCAGGAGGGTGATTGAGGGGTGTGTGTGGGGGGGAAGTAAAGTTGGGGAGGGGAGAAAGGGGGGATGGCAACGTGAGGAAAGAAAGAAGCCTCCTCCAACACAGACCTGCCCTTGTCCGCCTTCTGGGGCTGCCCAGAAATCGCCTCAGAGCCACACACTGAACGGCCCCCACACGCGGTGAAAAAGGGGCCACGAGCGAAACGAGACGGGAGGCCTTATTATTATTATTACTCCCCTCCCCACCATGTCTATCCTGTCATGTCCGCCCCTCCTCCTCCTCCTCCACGCGACAAACGCGGATATAAACACACAAACACACACACACCTTTCTTTTGGACCGAGGGAGGTTTGGTGCGGTGCGCGCGTCAGTTTTCTTCACCTGGACTCTCGCAAGGAACAAGATGGAGAGAGGGAGAAGGTCAAAACGAGAGGGCGGGCAGGCGCGCAAGCGAGTGACGCGAGGGGTCCCCGGCTCAAAGGCAAAAGAACCCGCGCCGTTGGGTTATGATTTATGCACGTGTGGCACTCGCGATCAACCCAACCCAACCCCCCTAACCCCTCCCAGTCCACACAAACAAATGAGCGCTTCAGAGGCCGCCATGACGGAGATGGGCAATGGAAGGCATTTCCCCAAGGCCGGGCGCGCTGAGATAAAAGGCGCCGGCGCCGGGCGCCATGACGTCACCCCCCTCTCACAGTGCCTCGGGTGGCCTGGTGCCGATTGATCCACGGACCGGCACCGGGCTGCGGACCGGGGGTTGGGGAACACTGCTCTCATGCACAGAGAAGGGAATGTGAGGCCAGCACTGGCCAGCAATCCCTAGTGAGAGGAGGGGTGAGGAGACAGGTGGGAGGAGCGGTGGGCTCTGCCCGACTCCTCCTGCAAAGGGTTAAAAGAGGAGTCAGGGACAGTTAGAGCCTCAGTGTCTTCCAGATCACTCCCTGTGACAAAACATGCATTTTTTAAATTAGTTAAGTTGTTCCCCTTTTTGTACCTCATTCATAAAGTGTGTGTGTCTTTTGTTCATAAGGGGAGAGAGTCTGCTTGGCAGTAGGCCAACAACTGAAATGAAGTCACAAACTATTACAAAAACAAAACAGGAAGCTCCTAAAGATATCAGCATTGCTGCACAAGTTGTTCCCTGACCAGCCAGGAATTTTAAAAAGACATGTTTAATAATAGATTGAAAGAGAGCTCTAAAACAAAGGAGGAGAGCAGCATGCTGGCCCAGATTTTAAAGAACGATAACAAAAGATAAAAGACCAAAATGAGCTATATGGCTTCCACTGAATGCCAAAGCACTGAGAGAAAGAGTCTTATTTGACTATGATCAGAGCAAGATAAAACAGGTTGGTGTACAACCTGTTTGGGGACAATGGAGAGAGCTTTAGGCAAAAAAGACAATGCAAAGCTACTGATTTTTCAAAATGAAAAAAAAAAAACAGAGCAAACAATAGTGGGAGAGACCTACAGCTCAGCATATGTAAAGGGCAAATTGTTTTGAGTGAGCTTAGCATCTCAATACCAGATGTTTGGGTTTGGCTGCATGTTGCAGCCTGTCAAGACCATTTTACCTCTTGCTTCTGTCTTGTGCAGTATTAAAATCCTGGGTGCTAAAGGTGCCTGCGGAATACCCCTCCCCCCCAGTTACTGCTCCAGTAACTAATATTGGGGAGAATTACCACAGTATCAGAAAACTGGAAATAGACAAAATAGTCATCTGCAAAAAGGGATAGGAGAGTGGTTCCAGGAAACAATAAACCAGGTGTTGATGCCAACACTGGGCAATATCTTGGAACAAAATGTTAAGTGTTTCATTTGTGAACATCTAGAAAATAAATCATTAATGAGACTGATTGTGAGATGGAGAACTGGCAAATATGAAAAGGATGGTCCATAGAGGTGAAAGGCATTGTCGGAAAACCCAGACTGAAACAGATAAAGAAACAGTGAAAGACCATTGGAAAACTTATTCCAAGGCAGCGAAAACAGCAAGGAAATAATTTTTCTCTACCACCATTGCTTCAACATAAAATTGTCCAGCAGAGCTTTTCCAAATAGTCAAGAGTCTGCTACATGCTGACCCACAGATGGATGACACAGACCACTCTGTAACTCACTGCAGAAAATTTGCACAACACTTTACAGCCAAATTAGTACAGATCCAGGCTGATCTGGATGCTGCTATTGATCCGGAGCCTATAAATACAGGTGCATCTCATAAGAACACATTAAACGGCCTTCTCTGTTGCTGCTCCCAGACTTTGGAACTCCCTCCCGCTGGAGGCCAGGACTGCCCCATCTCTGCTGTCTTTCTGAAAGCAGGCAAAGACCTTCCTCTTCAGGCAAGCTTTCCCTGAATAACGGACTACCTACTATGCGACTTTTGTATGGATTACCGTGCATGACTGCATTGACTGATTTCATAAGAGCAAAAGTGTTTTCCATTTTTAGTTTCCACCCCGCATAATGTTTTTTCCCCTTTTTGTGTGCTCTTTGTAGCTTTAATGTTACCTTTTAATGTTCTAAAATGCCTCTTCTAATTCCCTGTTCTTAACTTGAATATGTCTTAAATGTTCTGGGCTGTATATGTCCCTCATTATTGTAAGCCACCTCAGGTCCTTTTCTAAGGAAAAAAGTGGGGTAAAAATATTCAGAATAAAATAATAAATAAATGTCTGCAAGATTTACCAAGAACAGGTCATGCTAGGTCAATCAGAGCATCTTTCTTCACATAATTACTATCAAAAATACTGGGTAATCCTGGGGACACTGTATACCTTGATTTTAGCAATGCCCTACATCTCCTGTTCATTTGTATTATTTTGGAAGATAGGAAAATGCAGCCTTGTTGATATTCACCTAGCAAATCCACATCTGGTTGAGCAATTGTATCCATGGCACCCCATCAACAGGAAATTTTGTATAGAGCACAATAGGTTTGTATACTAAGAAATGAGTAATTTTATGTTGTCTTTGTTGCCTAAAACCTTTATCATTTGCAAATGACAGAACATTGTGAGGAGTAACTAATACCCCTCATCATTCTAGAATGATATTGAATGGGAGGAACACCCAGTAAAACTAAATAAAACAGAGGTATATTGCTTGTAAGTTGCTTGTAAGTACAAAACACAAGTAAATGATGCTGGAGACCCTGTTTGGCAGCAGTGCATGAGATAAAAAAGAAATCCTTGCTGTTTTAAATAATCATGAACTGAACAGTACTTGGAAGTACGATCTACCACCAAAAAGAACTCATAGCACAAGTTTAGGGTGATGAAGCGTGGTGTTGTGCCTGTATCACAAAACGTAGGTGTTCCAAAGTGTTTGGCATGCCTGGTTTTGTATCTGAAGTACTATCTTCATTTTTAGTTAACCATCTTGTAAAACTAATGTCTGCCTAAACACATTGACAATCAGAACACATCCAGTGGAGGACAACCAGGATGATGAAAGATGTGGAAATCCCCAGTCCTTGTTCTATGAAAAATAGTTGCAATAGAAAAATATATTTAACTTGGGAGAGAGAAGACTTGGTCTTCAAATAGCAAAAAAAGAGTTTCATGCAGAGAATGGAGGAGAATTTCTCTATATATCTACAGGAAAGAAAAGTTAAATCATGCATTGAAATGTCTTAGTTGTAAGAAGTGTGAAAGAATGCCTGAAATGGAAGAGGAAATTATAAGTATAGTAGCCCCACTGAGCCAATGGAACTTACATAGCAATTGACTCACAGAATCCCCACTGACTAGTCTAGCTGTGATTTACTACTAGAATTCAGTCAGTGAGCCAGACTTTTAGGTTCTCTTTTGCTCAGGCCATCTAGGACAAGGCTATGTACCAAGGATGCTGTCATTGCAACCACTTTGCAAATAATGCTCTGGTCAAACAGCTAGAACAGAATAATAGAATAGAATAGAAAAGAATAGAATAGAATAGAACTGTAGAGCTGGAAGGAAACCTATGGATCATTGAATCTAACCCCTGTCAGGGAGGTACAGTTGTGAATTGAACTCCCAATTAATTCCTAAATCACGGAGCTATCCATCAGTGCCATCAAGCTCACTTCCAATTACAGTGGACCCTCGTATAACAAGGTTTGTATAACATAAAATCTGTACAACATAAAAAATTCTGGAGATAGGGGAAATTTGCTTAACACAATCGTCTATGGGGCGAATCCGTACCACATAAAATGGTCTCAATTAGGGATTACTCTGTTTTCAATGCATTCCTATGGGAAATTTGTATAAAAGAAAATTTGCTTAACATAATTTCATTTGGAATGAATTAATTCCTTTATACAAGGTATACCACTATGATGTATACCACTATACATCATTCCCAGCATATGTAACTACTACTTCCTTTATTAGATGGGAAGCAGAATTCATAAATCCTGCTACAGATGAGATCTTATACTATTTTTCCTATATTATGATAGAACTGGATGAGGAAGTACAAACCACTCAAGATCCTTCTTCTTTCATCATGCACATGTAGTGATATAGTCAATATTTGCAAGAATACAGAACTAAGCCCTTTTCATGTGATCCCTTCCTTAATTTGACTAGTTTCATACTTTTAGATTCAAAATTGTAGTAAGAATGCTGTTTTCTCTTCACCTTCATACTCAATGCTGAGGAAACCGTCTCTAGTTTGTATCCGGGCCTCTTATGATTATGTAGGTTAAACCCCAAAGAGATAACCATATTGACTGAATCAATCAATGGAGAAATCCTTTTTGTTGTTCTACTAAACATCTAATTTGTTAAAGCCTACTTTTCCACCTCGAGCCCAAATTGCTTTAATTAAGAGCATTCAGGATGATAATATACTTCCGTCAATGCTTTTACCCTGTGATTATTTCGAAACCAACATCCTCTACATCAGATTGGATTACACAAGGCTATAAAAACCCAGCATTCAAGGAACATTATACATTAAAGCCATGTAACAATTAATTTAGTAAAAACAATGGTGCCTTTAGAATGTAGGTTTGAGAGACAATGAAAGATATAGCTCAGGAAGAAAGACCGAGTATTTAGCCTGCATCCCAACATAATCTATTCTAATTTACATGACACTTTTTTTAGGGAATGATAAAAGGTCCTCTTTTTTGGGTGTTGGACAGATGCATTCTATTTTTGTTCTGTATGGCATTTGTCAACACTTTTCATCATCACTGACACCACTGAATGAGGTGCCAAAAGCAATGGAGATGTAGAAAAAAACTGGTTACATCAATTTTCCTGTTCAACATTACAAAATCTTAGAAAGACCCAGGTTAGCCATCACCTGTGAGGTGGAGAATCTGCCTTTAGCATTCATTTCATTGATTAAATAACTAGAGATATTAGAAGTTGCTTTTTCAGACTACAATTCCCAGAATAACCCAGTTGTCACAGCCAGGGGCCATGATAGTTGAGAAGTTCTTGGGGCCATAGTTCAGAATATGAATATTTCATGTCTCTCCTTATCACAGGGGCCTGATAAGTATAAGGAAATGAAGTCTGTTAGTGGGAAGACAGTAAAAGTTTGGTACAGAAGAGCTGTTGAGAATTATGTCCTATTTGTGATTTTAGCTTTCATAAAAATGTGCCAAATTACTCTATAGAGAAATATATATAGTTTTAAATTAAAAAGGATGAAATATGGGAGAAGGGGAGAGTGACTGGCTCCTTTATTACAGCTGTGCAGTGGTGCAGGTATGTTTTTGTGTAGCAGAGCAAATTGACATTCTACAAGGAAACTAAAAATGAGGACAGCAAAATGAAATCATAAAATTGAAACTGGAACTCAGATTGATACCAAATTCGGCACAGATGTAACAGACAATTTTCTGAACCAAATGTGGCGAAGTTTGGCAAAGGGTAGGCTTTCAAACATGTGTGATTTCACATTGAGGTACTTTTCCTCCCTGTGCTTGCATAAAGAACTGAGGGGCAATAAATATCATCCAACCTTCATTAATACACTAACACATTTTTAACATCAAGTTTTCTCCCATACACTATTTCTTCTTCCAGTCTGACTCTTTGTCTTATTTTGACATGAACTAGGAATGTTTCTCAATGGTATTTTGTACATTTAGCATTTCTTCTACAAAATTAAAAAAAATCAAAAGGACTGTGACAGTTCTGTGTTTTGGACATTTGCACCCAATTAAACCCAAATCTAATAGCAGTTCCTTGACTTTCATACAGATTTTACCATTAAATGCAAAGTCTGTCTGCCCAAATCTGTCTTACACAGTGGTATGATAATAGCTCATAATTCAGATATGACAAAATACACTATCCATGAATGAAGGTAAAGTAGTAATTACCTAGAAGTGCTGGGCAAATGGTAATGTCTGATTAAAAGCCTGTTTTATTGGAGGATCTACTTCTATGGTAACAGACAAAGGTCTAATTTATTCTGACTAATCAGGATTGATGTTAATTAAAGAAGAGTTCGAGATAATGACTTCTCATTACTATGTGATAGATAGAAATAGATTGCTCTACTTCTAGGTAAAATAAGCAATTAAATAACTTCTGTTTCTTAAGGACTTTTTAAAGAAGCCTGATCTCATCCTGTCATCATCTTTGTCAAGATAGTAATATTTACATTTTTATTGAGTCCTCCCCAGATTGTGCAATTTTTTTTAAAGGATTGTTTTCTAAGCCTCCATTCTTGATGAGAAAGTTATAGCATGTGACACTATTTAAAACAGGGACTTAAAACAGAATATAGGGTAAATTAGATTGCAGCACCATTGTATGGGAGATAAATGACAGGTAAACATAATGGCATGTGCAGGTATTGTGTTAGTACACAAGCTTATTATATGCTCCATGAAGGCAAAGAACATTTTGCTTTGTGCTTGGTTTTCTGTGCCCTCCCTTGCTTTATCCTCTCTAGCATCAGAAATACTATTACAGCCAATGATGCAGTCACGTAATTTTAGACTCTGGACTTCAGGGTTCTACATGAAGCTCATTCTGGACTTCACAGTCCTTGGAGAGAGAAAGTGTTTGTGTTTCAACTGTAATCTATATTATACTATTTATACATTCCTAGTTCTCCCACTCTCGTGCTACTCTTTGGTTCTCTCCCAGTGGAAAGGTGCTCAGTTCTAAGAGTGGTGTCATGATATAATGTAAAAATGGTTGCACTGAGACATCGTAAGGAGGCCTGCATAAGATTTTCCCCAGACATTCTAGCTCAGGCATGTCCAAACTTCAGCCCTCCAGATGTTCTGGACCGCAACTCCCACAGTCCTTTGTCATTGGTGGACTAAGCTTAGAATTCTGGGAGTTGTGGTCCAAAACATCAGGAGGGCCGAAGTTTGGACATGCCTGTTCTAGCTCATCTGGCATTTCTCATCAGAATGCTGTTTTTTTAAGAGTTGAACCTTGATCATTAAATAAAACACCATGGTTAGTACTTGCATTAACCATCTCCAAGTGCCGATGATTTAAGGTTCTGATGTGTAGGTGTAGCCATGTGAAACTTGGGCATTGTAATCTCATAGTTAGCTTGCCAGTTGGGATGAAAAGCTTTTATTCCAGCTGACCTCATCCTCATTATTTTTTTTTAAAAAAAACCTGATATTGTTCGAGGACAGGGAACCAGAAGTGAGTTTTGTCATGAAGCAGTCCTATGCTTCTAACAGGAGCTAAATCAGTAGGATTTATATCGATGTTGACTCAATCATTGATTCAGTGGACCTGATCCTCTTACCTTGTTAGCCTGGTACAGCAAAAATAGCATAACTTAAAGCTAATTGCCATAAGGTAAGGAAGTTGTGTGTTGAGTTGTATCAATGATACCTGCACTGATTATAGCTACTCTGATTTCTAATTTGGAGCAATTTGCCTCCAGAAGTTACATGCAGAATGATTTTGGTCAGGAAATCTGCTGTCAATTGAATGAAGACACATGTTAGCAGCAAACAATATGGATATAATTATATATTTCTTCAAGACATCAAACTGGCAAAGGCTTTTCACAGAAGCATCTCCCTTTGGGACACCAAATCCCTAATGCGTTTGTTATTATGTTATTTTTGATGATGAAGAAGAGCCATAGAGGAAATTTGGCTAGAGCCTAGAAGAGAAGATTCACTGCGGAATATGGAAGTTGAGTCATGGCAAATGGACTTCTTTTCTGGAGAGATCAAAACATTTTGCTACTCATCCAAGCAGCTTCATCATTGCTAAAGTATTTTAAGATATGTTATGCTTTTAATGAGAAGATTTTAGAACGACAGGTATAAAGAAAGTTGGACTTTAATGAACAGGCTGAGGCAGTACAAAAACACTTAACAGACAAAAAGGTGAATTAGGGTGCCATTGGAGAGCTCATTAGAGAAGATTATAGTCAGACAATAAAGTGGAACTAACAGTTCAATAATAGCTTACGTCTGGTCACCTGAGTGTTGGAGGCCATTATTGTCAGTCTTTCAGTCATCCGTCTTTTTATGAAAGACCAAGATCAATCAATATGACCCAATGTGAAATGAATGAAATTCACTTATCATATCCTTGTGTTAGTCACACTGAGGACAGTGAAAACAGCAATAAGACCCACTCTGTTTGTATTGCCAGTTTGAACAAATTACTTAATATTGATAAAAAATGGTTTTGAGATAACCTGTTGTTTCATCCTTTCAGACAATATAAATCAACTGTAGTGAGGACAATTCATGCAGCCAGGCTTCTACTTGCTAAAGCACAGATGAGAAACTGCTTCCATCCAGATGTTTGGGGATTAAAACTCCCATAGTGCCTCACAGTTGGCTAGGGCTGATGGATGTTTTAGGTCCAAATGCCTGGGAGGCCACAGCAGCCTATCTCTGATCTCAAGCAAGAACTAAACATTGCTGCTGTCATGAAAGAGACAGCAACCTGATGCTCTCCAAATAGATATAGTTAGAACTACTATATACCTCTTTTATTTTATTGTAATGCTTCCTTTCCCCAAAAAATGTATACAAGGTGTTGGAGGCCCCTAGCTCAACTAAGTGTGGCCAGCACCCAGCCCTAGTGGTTGTAGTTGACCTCAGGACTGCATTTGCATCACCACCAGCAAAGAACACAAAGATTTTGCCACATGCCAGCCACCAGAGAGGTCTGGGTGGAGCACAGACTTATGTTGCCTCATTTTAATGCTGCCTTCCCTATTATTCAGAAACTGGGCAGCAGTGGGAGGGGCAGAAATGACAGAGGGGGCAGAGCCCATGAATATGGGTGGAAATTTAAATCAGGAAGGCAGTACAGGTAACAGATGTGGGAGGAAGGAGAGAGGGAAGGAGAGGAAATGAGAGTGGTGGAAGAACCTGACCATTGTAAGCCTCAACAGGACTAGGGTGAAACACCTCGTATAGGAACATGCTGAAGATAAGGTGAGTTCTCCCACTGAAGAGATACTCAGTTGTACTTCCTGGGGAGGTTTTTCCTCAACAAGTATAACTCTGTCTTCATAGTTCCTATGAGAGCCATAGGACCACAATTTTCTTGGCTGAGGGTATCTCAAATGTGGAAGAAGTTGGGAGAGGATCAGGCTTGAGAATTTCTCAACCTGGCTCCTTACTGGAGTGGTTGGTTGCTGGAGGAAATGGGAATGGGGTAGCTGTGGTCCTGGATGTAATGGCCCACCACCAGTGTTGAAGGAGCCTGTTGATGTAAATGGCTTTACTGGTCCATGGGATGGGGAGACGCACTGAGTGGCAGCATAGCTGCTGTGCAATGAATTCCATTGAGAAGGGCCCAAATTGATTTGGGAGCATCTCTAATTCGGACTTAAGAGCCTTGAGTTTGAACCTTCACTCACCTGTGGAAGCTCATGGGGAGTGCAGAAATAGGAAAACCACCCCTTAAATGTCTCATCTTGAGATAAGGTCTCACCTTGAGATATTTAGGACCGATTCTGACTTGATGGCAAGAACAACATGAATTGTGGGCAGGGATATGGTTCTATAATGCAAAAATCCCAGCTTGGACCTCAATTATACCCTAATTGTTCCTCTGCATTTAACTGAAACTAGTTCCTTAGTCCTTCATCTCTTTTCCCTTCCTATCCTATTCCCAAGTTCCAGACTGTTTCAGAATATGCTGCTGTTCTGGCTTGATATTCCAATATTCATTTCATCTATTTTTCCCTTTGAAGTTGAGACTTGATACTGTTTCTAATTTCAGATGGACACTATCTTTATGCTGCAATCTGGTCAGACAAAGAATATTTTTAATTGCTAGAACCACTGGACACCTCGAATTACATTATCTATAAAGATTCCCTTATCCATACATAGAAATGAGTTGTTATTTTTAAAGCAAGACTGCTAAAACAAAATGCCTTTTTAACAATCCATTTTGTTACTGCTGTAATGAAATTGGGGTGGGTCTTTTATATTATTACACAAACTTTACTCAAAACTCCACTGTGAATGAGGAAAGTGAAATGTGAACAACATGATATACAAATAATGCATAATTTATGCAGACCTTCGAATCTCAAATCTTAACATAGCCAGTTCCCTCAATGTATCCAAAGAATGTGAACTTTTTGTCTGCCATAAAGGAACCTTAGAGTTTCGTTCAGCCTGGAATTTCCTCAAATACCATACCTACTCAAGTTGTTTTCTAAAAGTCACTAGATATTTTCTACTGATTTTGACATTCTATGTCTCTGAATGTTTTTCTGCCATTCCCTGAAAGGGTGCTGTTCTTTCTGTTGCATATATGACTGCTGCCCTCTTCTGGAAAATAATTTCTGTGGCCAATCTGTCCTCAGAAGCAACTGAGATGATCAGGCACCAAAATAAGCATAAAATTCAAACAGATATAAACTACTGCTGAGTACACAAACCAAACTCTGTGTTTAAATGGAATTAACCAATCTGTCCTTTCAAAACTAATACATAGAGCACTACTTTGTTGCTTTTCGCATTATACAATTCCACAAATTTTGTGGTACAAAAATATGCATTTTAAGTTTTAAAGTACACAAAATTCACAATGTTGCTTCAAATGCATTCAGAATTATAACTGAGAGTATAATATATAAAACAAGTAAAATTTGTGACAAATTATGTAAATATGCAGGGGGGGGTTAAAAGTGCATAGTTAAATAGCACAGAAGTAACATAACAAGGAGCAGAAGAAAATATATTTTTACTCAGCGTGTTGTTCGTCTGTGGAACTCCCTACCACAGGATGTGGTGATGGCATCTAGGCTGGATGCCTTCAAAAGGGGATTAGATAGATTCCTGGAAGAAAAGTCCATCACAGGTTAAAAACCGTGATGGAGATGTGTAATCTCCAGGCTTAAAAACAGGGTACTTCAAGGGCCAGATCCAGGGGAGTGGTATCAGGAGACAAATATCTAGTCTCGTGTGTTCCCAGACACATTTGGCAGGGCCACTGTGAGATACAGGAAGCTGGACTAGATGGGCCTTTGGCCTGATCCAGCATGGCTCTTATGTTCTTATGTTCTTATGTTCACAACTATTTACACAGACCACAAATAGATGTTGCTAGGACCATTTTGTTAAAAGTAGAAGTGCTGAATTCCCCCCCCCCAATCCATCTATGTGTGTTTTATGTCATCAAGTGACCTCCAACTTTTTGTGACCTGGATAGAGCTTTCAATATACATGAGATTATTATAAGTGGTTTTGCCAGGTCTGCATCCCCAGTGAACTTCCATGGCTAAGAAGGGATTCAAATCCAAGTCTCCCGAGTCCTAGTCTTTCATTCTATCCACTACTCCATAGACATGCAGTCACAAAGAGTTGGTAATGACTGTAATAACACAACACACACACATTACACTGGGGAGCTATTCATGCTTTTCCAGACACACACACAAAAACATTTCTCTCGTTGCTCTTGGTTTGCCTTCCTTCAGATCTCTGAGCCTAGCCAAGAAGGAAAATAATTCAAATTGAGCATTATAGACAAAGAATCCAGATGGCACTGGAAAGTCCTGAACACTCTTGAAATCACCATTTTAATTCTGCAGTGAATCATTTCTTTAAATGTACTAAATAAAATGTGGTCAACCCAGGGGCCATTTAAAAGCCTACAAGAGTCCCCAAGGGCCCCCATTTAAAAAGCCAACATAATTATTTTTAGGACCAACAGTTTTCTCTCTAAGGGCCTTGAGAGAGGCCCATCAGTTTGTCCCCAAACTGAAAGAACAAAACCAGAACATCTTTCAGGTGGCCAAATGAAGTAATCTCCCAGCTCCTTGCTGCTCATGAAGAAGGACTGAGGTACAAATTTGTCCCTCAGGTCTCCTGAGCTTGCCCACCCCACTCTTAAACTATGAATTTTCATCACCACCAACAGAAAGCTAGATTCCTCCTCTAACAAGAAGGGTGTACTAGGTTGGTTGGGAATATATGTGTGCCTGGGGAGTAGCCCTTTTTATGACAAATTGCACTTGTGATTATTTTCCAAAAGACCAATCAGAAATCAAAGCACACAAAATGGAAGGCAGGGAGACAAGGAAAACCGTGTGCTCTGGCAAAGAGCTGTCACTCACAGGAGCAGTCCTTTCAATTATTTGTGAAGCGCATGATTCAGTTTGATCCTGAGATACACTGCAATAAACCAATTTCATTAATTCTAACTGAAAGCAAATTAAACCCATGTTTACCTTCAAATAAACATTCACCAAACAGAGTTTGTTGGGTGTTAAGTTGAGGAAAAGCACATGCTATGTCACCAAATTTCCATTTAAGGAAATAGGGATCTTTAATGATTAGCTGACTGTGAGCTCCAGTTGACTGACAAAAACAAAAACAAAACAAAAAAAACCCCAACATACTGATGTAGCAGGTTCTCCTTATAAACACACAATTTAAATGTTAATGTATACACGAGATATGTGCAAAAGTGGAGTGAGCTTTTCTGTTCCCCTGCTACAGACATGTTTATTTGGGGATGGATGTGGATTTGTTTCATTGGAATAAATTCTGCAGATGTGAATGCAGAATCCTGCATACCAAATAGCAAGAATGTAAAATAAAATAAAATAAAATAAAATTCTAAACATGCTGAAAAAGTTAGTGCCTGCCTGGTCACCCCTTCATTCATCTGGTTGACCCCCCTCATTGTCTCAATGCCCCCTTGCTCATCCACATGCCCACCCCTCAGGCACCTGTTCCTACAACTTCCCACTCTCACCCCTCACAGCTTTCCCACTTATTCGCCTCTCCATCCATTTCCATTTTCCTCACCATCCCCACCTCTGTGGAACCCATCTCACATGAGACGGAGGCAGCAGCAGTAGCAGAGGCAGCAGGAAACCCAAGGAGGCAGCAGTGGCAGGGTGAGGATGCACACATTGCCACAAAAGTTTTGGATTTGGGCTCAAGTCCCAGGTTACCTCATGCTGGGAAAAGGCCCTGTCTCCTCAGGTTTTCTCCAAAGACCTGCTCGTCTACCCCTCCACTACCTGTTGCAGGGTGAGTTCTTATGTGCATTAAGGCTACCTTGAGAAGGAAATTCCACCCAGCTGGGCTGACACTTAGCTCTTGTAGGAAATGTTGATAGTGTTGGAATTTGCATCCCTAGTAAAACTGAAGCCCATTGAGAAAACACATTGTGACATTCCACTAGTTTCAGGGAAGAATGAAACTTCCACAGACAAGGCTGGGGCTGCCAGGACTTTATCATGCGGATCCAGTGGGTTAATGGTGTTACAAGTAATGGGAAAAATGAGGAAAAACACTGAGAAGTAGCAGCTGTAGCCAGAAGGATGAAGGTGCAGTAATTATTCAGTGCCATGTCCCCCCACCCCACCCCTCCCCACACACACACACTATTTTTCTACCAAGAAGGAAAGGGGAAATGTTTCTGGCAGACAAGCAGGCAGGAAATGAATGGATCACGCTGAGGCAAAATATCAGAAGGGGAGGGTGCAAGAGCTGTAAATATTAACTATATCACAAACATTTTGATACAGTTTGCTTTGGTACACATTTGAAAGCTACCCTTAACCCTCTTATTTAATTCCTCCCATCCATAAATCCCAAGGGCAGCACCTCCGAGATCAAAGGTGACAGCTTCCTTTGGGATGTCTGTGAAGATTCTCAGTCATCCAGGTGAGTGTATCTGGAAGTTGAGTCATGGCTACTGGACTTCTTTTTTGAGAGATAGAAACATTTCGCTGTTCATCCAAACAGCTTCATCTGTCCTTTGGGATGTTCACATCAATAACTGAACAAATTTAAAACAAATATATTAGGAGATTTCCAATCATTCACATCAGTGACAGGGACATTTATGTGTTCCCTACTCAAAGTTTTGGTCACATTAATCTCACCTTGGTTCAGTGATACTTAATTTATTTAGCAGGTTTAAAAAATCACCCTCTCTTTTTCGTTTCTCTCTCTCCAGGTAACATTCAAACAGGCCCAATCAGGTCTTTTGCAAAGTTCTAGTGATTTGATGGTGCCTCCCCTCCCTCCTGGCTTCCAAATTATGCCTTCACACATATAGTCTTAAAGCTCATAGCCTGAAACCATCTTTTCTAAGAATATATATGTCTGTACAATATTGTAAGTGCTTACTTGTGAGACACTTGAAGCAAGTAATCATATTTAGATAGGTCCTCTCTGTATGACACAGCACAATAAGAAATGGCACACTATACCCATACAGAGGCCTGATCTTTTTAGGTATTTTTTTCAGAGATGAGCTATTTGGATTCATATCCCTGAGGATACAAAAATTAATATCAGCAACACAGGTGCCAAGAAGATCTATCCTTTCTCCCCGCAAGGTCCACTTCCCTGCCTCACCCAAATGCTGGTGTTTTTTTTTTAAAAAAAATAAAGCCCAGTGTTAAGCTATCAGATGATAATATATGCTATTTTTTATCCAGATTTGCACATGATGCAATTCCAAGAATCCAAAGATAATCTGGATAAGGAAACAAGAAACTGTTATGTCCAAATGTTGTGAGAAGCAATATTCTTCTCACTAGAATGCTGACCTATATGGTATGATCCAGTACATAACTTCTTATTTTTTTAAACAGAGAAGAACTGTACAATAAATGCATGGAAACATGACAAATCCATGTTCATTGAATCTGCTCTTGAGAGTATAATACATGAATGGCAGCTGATACACTTATTTTTAAAGTGAAGTCTATTGAAACTAATGAAGAATTATTACAATGAATGACATTTGAAATACAAAACATAGCTCCATTCTGTTGTTGGCTGGGGATGATTAACTGGTTAGGTGGTAGGTAATCTTCTATATTTTTAATGCAGATGTCTGTTCAAATCACACTTGCTAAACTGCAGAGAACTAAGACCACATGGATCATTAAATTCTATATGCCAGCTCTACCAAAATGTGTTTACTTAAAGGAAAATTGTATCCATTTTCCTGTGTTCTGAATCCTGTGTTCTGAATTTTCCTGTGTTCTGATTGTTGAAAAAGTGAGCACATATGCACATCTGGCAGTATAAACTGAACTGGCACTCTGGCTCCATTAAAAATGTAACCATTCTGATCTCATCATATTTAATTCATGCATCATTGACATAATCTTCTACCAATGTTCACTAAGGGAGTTCTTAATCTATGGATCACTGCAATGATACAGTATAATTGCAATAAGAATAGCACTTCTGAGCAGACAAGAGAGCACATACAATCTTGGAGAAGACTCGGGAGGGGGAGACAGAGGAAAGCTGAGGTAAATTGGTCTTTCTGGCACAGTGGATGTTTCATGTTTCCTAGCCTTCTTGATACTGCCCCCATTTCATCTAGTGCCACCATTCTAATTTGAAATGAGTGGCTCTTCTGCCTGTACTAGTACTTTTCATGGCCAAAATGAATTCACTTAATCTGAAACCCACTGAGATGGCTGGGTTCTGCAGACAGCTGTAGAAAATTCAGGAAGACAGGAAGCCGTAGATATTTAGGTGTTCCATTTTGTTAGATGATGATTCGAACTCTACTGTGGTACCTTGGTTTATGAGCATAATCCATTCTAGAAGCATGCTCATAAACCAAAGTGCTCCTATATCAATGCAAATTTCCCCATAGGAAATAATGGAAACTTACCTGATCCATACTAGTTTCCATTATTTCCCATGGTGAAATTTGTTTTGGCCAGGAGCTGTAGTGGCCTCTGGCGCCTGAGGCGCACTGTGGAGGCCACAGATGGGTGGCGCCTGACCCAAGGCGAGCTCTGGAGCCCGCAGACTGGTGACACTGAACCCGTTTTGTTGCCCAGGGAAGGATGGTGCTGGGCCCAGGGTGAGTTCCAGAGGCTGTGGACAGGAGTTGCTGGAAGTTGCTTCCAGTCCACCAGAAGTCACTTCCTGTTAGTACGGGGCCAGGCACAGGCCCACTGGATGTCCCAAAGGCCCATTCCAGGCATCTCCAGCCTTCCACCAACAAGGAGGAGAAGGAGGAAGAGGTGAGCCAGGCTGTGATTGCAAAACGAGCACCTCATTTGGCAAGATATTGCTCGCAAAGTGAAGCAAAATTGTATTTTAAAAAATTGCTTGTTTTGCAAAATACTTCAAACCAAGGTATTCATAAACTGAGGTTCTATGGTAGATCATCCTATTGGCTACTTAATTTGGATTGTCAACAAGCCAGCAGAGTTATTTAAAAAACCCTCACTCTCTTAGATTTCATCCATGTCTCCAACTCCCACCAATATAATTTCCTTCTGCTAATGCCATATCATCTCCTAAAACTGCACATTTCTACACATTTTGAAACTCCACATACTTGCACAGTGCATATTTTTAAATTTTGTATATCCTTTTGATAAATGTTTTGGCATGTTTTCGGGTGAATGCAGATTTAGCTGTGTATATTTTTTAAATAAAGGCATAGTTTGGTTGGCACTTTATTTCTCTATGCAAGCCTCACCATTATTCAGATTTGAGCAGAAAATGTGTGATTTATCTTGCAGTGGGTTACAGAAAATGTGAAATTCATACCTCTGTTGAGAATTTTTGAACCCAACAAATTTATTTTTAGTCCCAGTATCAGTCTCCTTTAGACATGGGCACGACTTAGCGGAATTCCCGTTTCCGTTTCCGTACCTCATTTCCGTTACATAACGGAAAAGGAAACGACAATTACTCCGCGAGAACTCGAACTCGAACCAACGAATGAATAATTGGGTCTGATTTGTCGTTGTCGTTCCTAGCATCGCGGCAATCGCGCGATGCAAAGCAGCACAGAAAAAAGTTTTTAAAAGTTAAAAAAAAAAACGATTCCCGGTCAAAAAGGCAGGCGAAAATATGCCTGCCTCTGAGAGTGCACCTACCAGAGGGGTGGTTTCTGGGGTGGGGTCCCCGGCCTCCCCCTTCTCCTGTCCTGAGCTGCTCTGGTGGGGGGCATCCTCGTCGTCTCGCCAACTTGCCATGCCATGCGGAATCCAAAATGGGGCGACCGCAATTTATTTTGAAATCATGATCCAAAAACACACCAAAGCACCCAGAAACATGCAAAAATTGCTACTATTTTAAAACTGCCAGAATTTTTACAGTAGCAGCAGTGGGTTTTTCTTGCAACAAAATGTCCTCCTCTCCATTGGGTTTATTTTTTATTTTATTTATATTTTTTTACACCTGCGCAATGATGGGCTGGCCATGGGAGTGGACCATGCAAATTTTTGGAGACATTCCACCAATCGCATGGCCACTTGGCCACTGAGACTTCTGGGATGTGCCAAAAAGCCCACTAACCCTGCCCTAGCCCTAACCCTAACCCTAACCCTTACCCATACGCCACAGTACACTGTCCTTCTTAGTGGGTCAGAGAGGCACCCAGAGGTGCACCCCACTACTCACCCTAACCTCACCCCTAACTAGTCTAACCCTAGCCCTTGCGCTAACCCTAACCCTAAGCCAGATCTGTGAGTGTGTACTTGCATTGCACTACACGCAAGTATGCTTCCCTTCTTAGTGAGACACAGTGAGAGCCCGCATTCTCTCTGACTGACTGATGCAGAGGAGGCACCCCAAAGAGGGGTGCCTCTGCCAGTCCAGTGTCACTGTCCACTAAGCAAGTCTGCAACTTGGTATGCATATCCATATGGCTATGCATGCCCTTTTGTAGCAGGTGAGGAGAGGGGGCACCCACGAGGTGCCTCCAAGAGCCTGCTTTCCCTTCCTAGCGGGTGAGGAGAGGAGGCAGCCACCCACCCCAGTGCCTCCAGGAGCCCGCTTTCCCTTCATAGCGGGCCAGAGGAGGCACACACCCCACAGAGGTGCCTCCAGGAGCCCGCTACCCCCTAAACCAGTACTAATGACAGACGAAAAAGCAAAAAATGAAACGACAAATTTATGAAAAATTTCGCGAAAAACGGAAACGAGCCGAAATGGACCCGTCCCGAAAAACGACAACTCGAAAAAAAAATTTCCCTGGTCGTGCCCATCTCTAGTCTCCTTCACTAGACTGTCCATCTTCCTGCTACCATATGAAGCAGAACTGAATTGAATCCACTTTCTAATCTTATTCACTGTTTTAAAATACATAGCTTAAACACATGAAGAGGAGAATGCATTAAGTGTGTGTGACTGCATGGTCTGTTTTTATGAAGCCAAATTAGCACACATTCCTATAAGATTTTTCAGTGTATGATTTTTTTTTTAGAAGAATGAGGGGTATGTACGTAGTAGTAGTAGAAGTAATAGTAGCAGAAGTAGTAGTCAAATCCCAAATTTAGACCAGAGGTTATGACCTCTCAACATTATAACAGCATATAAGTTGCTTTCTTAACTTCCCTCATTGCTTTCCCCTCCCCTTATCTTTTTAACACTTAGCCCAAGTGTTGAAATATTGTACATTTGGGGCATGTTTTATTTGTTACAAAAAAGATATTGCCCAGATGTCCTTTTTAATATACTTTGCCTGGTCCAACTATACCTTCTGCACTGTGTGTGTGTATGTGCATGTGTGTGTGTGTGTCAAGCAGAAGCAGGCAAGTATGTTGAATGGCAGGAAAAAAATAGTAATATGAAAAGCAAGATTCATATATAGCTATAAGTTTAAATTTGCACAGAAATAATGTTTAACCTTTACATATAACTTTTTTTAAAACAATGAACATAATAAGTTGTATATCTTTGAATTATAAGGTAATTTTAATGCAATAGTGGTTTGAAGTACAGTTAACCTTGTATTTAGAATTACGAGAATGAGTTTAATATATATTTAACATTATCAACCTTCTGCAAATTCTAGTGTTCTGTGCTGAATAGGGCCACTTGAGTAAGAACTAGACTATATTATCCTACATGGTTTGGAAAAAAGAAAAAGAAAAGAAAAACATTAGATATCTTTTATCACAATACACTGGCTGGGGAAAAGGAAAAAAAGGAACAGCAATGGCATTTTCTGTGCAATTTTGGTCCCAGTCTTTATGGTTCTTGTATAAATTCCAAACAAAAACCTGTGCATCCTAAGTAGTAACAATATGATAGTAATAACCTGTGAACAGCAGAGCTAGAAAGGACTGCATGGATCATCAAGGACAGTCCCTCTCAAGGAGGCACAGTGTGGAATTGAACTCCCAACCTCTGGCTCCACAGCCGAAGACTGACTCTTGGCTGCTTTCACACAACCACTAAAATCCACTGCAAAGTGCTTGCAGATGCACACGCTGCAGACTTAAAAAAAAAAGTGCAACCATTCCCACTTAAGCGCGACCTAGCACATTTTACAAGTACCTGGTCTCAAGGAGGTAAAAATTTTGTCTCTGTTCCGATGCGGATTTTAAAGCAGTACACAAGTCCGTGTGAAAAGGAGAAATCCTCACAAAAACCCTTTTGCTGCCATTCCAGTGCCATTGATTGATTGATTGATTGATTTTTAAACTCGCAAGTATGGATACCAGTACGGAGAAACCTTTGCATAGCAAGCAGGCACTCCCTGCCCCCTGTGGTGCATGCCTGACCCTCCTCCGCCTTCGGTTTGTTTGTTTGTTTGTCTTCCCTTTTAACAGACAGGAATTCCTAATGGGCTTCCTGTCCTGCTACAATTACCTGCTGCCAACCGGAGGCAGAGGTGAGCCTGCATTTTTTCTCCCTCCCCTCAGCAGACAGAAACAACAGAATCTGAGTGTGGAGGGTGGGAACACAGGAATCACAACAACAATCACGTGATCGCTGGTTGAGGAGATCCGCATTTAAGTTGCCAGCGAATTTTAGCGGTCATGTGAAAGCAGCTTCTGACTAAACAGCTGACAGTACCACAGGGTGTCTACATTGTAGATCTACCCTGGAAAGGAAAATGTCCCACCTGTGTGCCTAAGGCTTAAAGTTCAACATATTTTTTTTCAAGAAAGACTGATCCTGGTTCAAGAGAGGATCTTCTTAGTAACAAGACCAGGCCTTGTTCTAGAGTTCTAATTTTTTTGAAAAAGTACATTGCATATGAAAAAAGTGTACCAGAGGAAAATAATTATATTGTCCTACCCAATTCACAATTTGGGCAAGAGCCTACGTGTTGGTCATATTGGTGTACTAGTATACTAGCCCCCCCCCTCCCCCAGAGCTACTACCATCAGAGTAGTAGAACAGCAAAATTAATGGAAGGAATAGAAACAGCAGAGAATAAGTCAGAATTATTATAGGTTGCAAGAGACAACTCTGAACAAGTGGCTTACAATACAATCTTATTGTTCAATGCTGAAAAGTAAATCCTACTGAGTTCAATGGGGCTTGTTACTAGAGCAAGTGTATGTAAGATTGTTGCAGCCTGAGTTTATGAAATGTAATTGCCGATGTTCTTCAGAGAGATCTGCATCACAGGTTATTTCTTGTGTGACTTAAACCAGGGGTGGGAAATAACAGTCTACATGGAAGGGGAAATGAAGCAATGAGGCAGGAAACAATTTGTACCTTGGAAACCCTGGATAGGATCTAAGGGAGTGCTGAGCAAAATTTACTATTTTCATCAACCTCCAACAAGTCCATATGCAGAAAGGATTAGTGGAAGAAGGGCAGGGCAACACTTACACTAGCTAACCACACATGGCTGCTATGTCTCCACGGCAGCACCCAGCCCTCCCTCCCAAAAGTGCTAATGCTGCAGACAAATAAGCTTGGGGAGAGCGAAACTGCAAAGGGAAGAAGAAAGTGACAGAGAAGAAACAGGTGCATTTTGTTTACAAGCCTTTCAGGATATTTTGGGATCGCAAATTCAAAAATGAGAGTGTGGTGTGTGGTGTGTGGTGTGTGGTGTGTGTGTGTGTGTGTGTGTGTGTGTGTGTGTGTGTGTGTGTGTG
>JAHTLZ010000007.1:15218510-15255148 GCA_023846285.1 Phrynocephalus versicolor | reverse complement strand
GTGTGTGTGTGTGTGTGTGTGTGTGTGTGTGTGTGTGTGTGTGTGTGTGTATGCACATAGGATGTTATTCATAATATTGACTTAGAAAGGAGGGATGGAAGAAAGGACTGGAATTACTGTATACTCTCCTTCTCTGTTGGTGTCTGTCTGTGTTTGTGAGCCTCTCTGCACTGGAATATAATTATGATATACAGTAATACCTTGGTTTAAGAGTAACTTGGTTTAACAGCATTTTGCAAGACAAACATTTCTTCTAAATTTTGCCTTGATGAACCAGCAGTATCTTGCAATACAAGTAACTGAAGCAGGCCACATTATCACAAGTGAGCCAATGGTAGGTCTGTCTCTCTCAGCCTGCTAGATTGTGGGTGATTGTCTGGAATGTTCCATTTCAGGCAGCCTCCAAAGCAGAGGGAGGAGAGAGGAAAGGAGGTCTCCCTTGAACCAGCCAGGAACATTTTCAAAGGGGAGTGCAATTTAGGGCTTAGTTTTATTTCTCTTTATATTTTTCTTTAATGTGTTTTCAATGTCCTTTCTTATTTTTCAAACCATTTTTAGTCATAGGACAGCTAGTCAAGTATGTATCGGGCTACAAATTGCATTTCATTATTGTCACATTAAAACACAGAGTAAAATCCAGTTGTTAGTCCCAAGCAAAGCAGATTCTGCAGTCAGGGGTACCTAAACCATGGTGTGGATGTAGATTTCCAGCCAACTTCTTTTGTGAGTTTTGGCATTTTGAGCATACAGAATGTGGTCTACAGGCCCCCAGAATGAAGCATCTGAGTTTCCATTATTTCTTATGAGGAAATTTGCTTTGATATAAGAGTGTTTTGGTTTACGAGCATGTTTCCAGAACAAAATATGCTCATAAACCAAAGTATTACTGTATAGTTCTCTGGCACTTTTTAACATAGGAAACAAGACTATGCCTGTTTATCTTTCTACTTCAAACAATCCATCCTTCCTCTATATAAATTGTCCCTACACTTTTCTGACATAGGGCTAGCTAGGGTGTTAATTTATTTCAACTGAACTGAACCGAAACCATTAATTTATTTTTTTCCCCATTGGATTTATTGAAAACAAACACGGGAATCAAACATAGGCTAAGCACATTTAGGAACATAGGGAACTGATTTAAACCAAGGCATAGCTTCGGTCCATCTGGAATTGTCACTGTTCCCAGACTCTGGAACTCCCTCCCATGGGAAGCTAGGCTGTCCTTCCATAAACAGGCAAAAGCAGGCTTTTCTTGAATGGCCAGTGACTTGAGAAGGGATTGTTGTGCTCCATTATTTTAAAAATGTTTGTTTGGGTTCACTCCTGGGGAGTAGAATTTAGCACAAAAAGCATGCTTTCTTTTGAATCTTTGTATTCTGGCTTGTTGTTTTGTTCTGCCAAAGCATATGAGAAGTGGGTTAGCCTGTTTGCCTCAAAAGACAGCTTGTGCCCATCCATGCGCTTAGCTCAGTTGTAACACAACTGGAGGGCTGAGATGAAATATCCATGCTGAGGAAGACAAGACAAGAAAAATGCAAGAAGGATGACTGTGGGACTGGAGTCCTCAACATTTTCCATGGCAGCAAAAAGAACAGCTAGTCTCTGGCCACTGAAGAAGCAAAGCAGGAACAGAAATGGAGCCAGGCAACGTTTATTTGACAGAAGAGTTTATTTCACTCTTCTGTCAACTACCTGCTCAAATGTGTTGTTATAATTAGGGACCCATCATATCTCTCCTTCCCCACGATCCTCTTGGCCTCCATCATGAACTAGAAATAAAAGATACCCAGATGCATGTGCTAGTCCCAGACCATGTAAGACAACAGGCGGAGAGAAACATAGAAGGTGCGGATGGGATGGAATCCATCTCCCTAGCCAGTACAAGACTTGAATTTTGTACACTCAGCCTTGCACTGACTCTTAAAAACTTTTACTGAATAATAGGCTCTCATTCAGGGACATATAGAAATGTTTGATTCATACATGGTAAAGTACCTATTGTGGGTCCACAATACATTTTTCTGGAGAAAATAAAAAAAATGTAAACAGTGGCAGGGTTTGTTTTTCCTTCCCTGGAATTAAGTGTAAAACAAAACAAAGCAGGAGAGGAAGGATTACCCACATTTTTGAAATGCAAAGTGAGGGAGAAAAACAGTGTTTATGAATAATTGAACATCTTTGCAGCCAGACAGTCAACTTCAGTTTCAAACTGAAATTGTCTACTGGCAGTTACTATGTAGTGTAGAGTCTGTTGGAAGCAGTCAGCTGTGAGTTGAAGCTTGTTTTTATTTTTTTTTAAAAGTCTTTTTTGGTACACTCTTCTGTTTTTTATCTGTTCAATTGCAAGCAAATGAAACCTTTTATTCTTTTTCTTCCCAATGTCTCAGGGTCAGTTATTGAGACTTTAAGTGCCAGTTGATGAGACAATAAGGGGAGACTTGAAGCAAATTCTGCTCTGTTAGCACTTCTGTTGTACAGATAGAGGGTTTTTAAAACCAAAATTCAAAACTGCAATGGTTCTTAACACAATTGAGAGGGAAAGTACTACTAATTACTGAGCATTGGCTATGATATTCCTAGAAAGAGAAAAAATGCATGTTTATTTTAGATCATAAAGCTATAATCTTGACTCCTCATCCATATGCTATCCAGTCTAACCATCATTCCTGCATGGTTAGATATGGCACTCCCCAAACCTTCCGTTCATTGTACTATCCCAAATAAGCCTCCAAATTCTTATGGTAATAAAGCTAGGGTAGAATATTTATTTTTATGCAGGTTTTACCTCCCTCTAGTTCTTAGACAAAATAGCCATTCTTTAGACTATTGGATATACTGTATACTGAGCTCTGTGTCAAATGTTATTACAGGAATGAGAGGAAAAGCAAAATGTAATCTCTCTTGGCCTTTTCCTTTTTTTACGTTCACATTTTGCCCTTTCAAGATGGATCTTTCTGACCTGGTGAGAAATGATGGCAGTTGATCTAAAGTGTGTTTTATTCTTTAATAATGAACTGTGCCAACTTCCATCTTGTCTAAGATTCAAGAGAACTGCTTTGTTATATTAGATGTTCCCTGCATCCTTCATTCTACTCCCACCCCCTTGGAGGTTATTCGCTCAGAATGCAGCCCAAGCTCCAATCTTTATTCATGTGCCTTTCCTCCAGTGGTCTGTTTTCAATTGGATTTCAGTGGAGAAGAATAGCCAAATATTTCAATTCCTATTCATATGGCTGTGAGTTTAAAAATAATATCAGTTTTTTTAAAAAAACAAAACTTGCAGTTAAGTAAAATTTATCTTCTCAGTGGCCATTCTCACTTCTAGGGCCTGAATTGGAAAAGGATTGTTTTAGACAATGTTTCACAAAATCCTCCAGCTAACATGGCCACTGGTCAGTGTAGTCCAAGACAATTTGACACAGACACGTGGTGGGGGAAAGAGTGGCCCACCCCTCTCTGCCTGCTAGTTTTCCACAGCAGCCCCCTCTTACCAGGAGGTTCATCCAAGAAGGCAAAACTGGAGTTGGGAAAACAGAGTAGTAGTGAAGAGAATAGGCACCTACTCTTTCCATTTCCCTGATTTACTGTTAGAAGCATAATGATATATATATTCATCAGTGGGCTTTTTTACCAGTAGAAGCTAAATCCCAGGGTTTAACCAAATAAAGGCTCACGGGAGTTGTCCTTCAAAAAAGATTTTCAATGGCAAGGCCTCTAAACTACTCAGAAGTTCAGTTTCATGAAGCTGTCTACCACAGGAGGTCCCTTTGCACCAATCTTATTTAACAGCAATTGGACCATATGCCAATTAGTTTCCCTGTGTAATTTAAAGCCCTGATTCCTTCAATGAAGGGCAAGTTGTGAAATTTGTCCTTTCCTTAAATACCTCACTAATGTTTTCCACTTTTACAAAGCTATCAGTCTCGCCATGCAATGACTGGAGAGGTTTCTCACTAGGGATAGGCACCGTGGAGCAGGAAAGATCACCTCGCAGCCTGCTTCCTCATTGGAGCTCAGCTCCGTGCTGGCGCAGAGGAAGGTAAGAGATGGCCTGTTTGTGTGTTGGAGGCTTCCGAACACCACCTGGCCTTGCACATGTCGAACCCATCCCTGTTTCTCCCCCAGCTTCCATGTGGTCACGGACCTAATTTTCACAAAATTTACACATGCAGAGAGTATAAACTGATAAAATCTGTATATACAGGGTGAAATGCAGCAGCCAGATTGCTGACTGGGGCAGGGTACAGAGATCACATTACACCCCTATTAAAGCAGCTCCACTGGCTACCAGTCAGCTATCGGGCACAATTCAAGGTGCTGACCTTGACCTGCAAAGGACTGTATGGCCTGGGTCCTACCTCAAATATTGACTCTCACAGTATGAATTGACTTGGGTTTTAAGGTCATCGGGTGAGGCCTTTCTCTCCATCCCGCCACCCTCACAGGTACATCTTGTGGGAACACAGGAGAGGGCCATCTCTGATGTCTTTCTGGAACAGTCAAAGACCTTCCTCTTCAGGCAAGTGTTCCATGAATGATGGATTACCTATTATGTGTCTTTTATATGAATCTCCCATACATGATCACATACACTTTGTGTTTATAACCACTTATAACCTTGTGTTATTGCCTTGACACTATGTTTTCAGTGTTAGTTTCCATCACTCATAACTAGACATGGGCACAACCAGAAAAAATGACGTTTTGAGTTTTCGTTTGTCGGAACGGGTCCGTTTTGGGTCGTTGCCATTTGTCGTGAAATTTTTCAAAAATTTGTCGTTTCGTCATTTCGTTTGTCGTTTGTCGTTTCCACCACGATTTAGTGCGATTTGACTTCCCAGAGTATAGGGGCGTCCTGCAATCAGGGCTGGCGCTAGGTGTTTTTGCGCCCTAGGCAGTGGGCGGGGCGGGTGGCGGGCGGCGGGGGGAGGTGCGGGCGGGCGGCGGTGGCGGGGGGCATGGGCAGGTGGTGACAGCGGCAGGAGGAGGCATAGGCGAACGAGTGGGCAGGCGGCGGCTGTGGGTGGGCGAGTGGGCGGGTGGTGGGGCGGGCGGGCGGGCAATTTCAAAAGAAAAATTGTGGTCACCATTTTGGATCCTCCCCACCGCATGGCATGGCAAGACGACGAGGATGACCCCCCCCCACACACACACACACAGCCTGGTGCAAGCAGCCCAGGATAGGAGAAGAGGGGAAGAAAGGCCAGGGACCCCCCAGAAACCACCCCTCTGGTAGGTGGCAAAGCCTCAGGCAGGCATATTTTCACCTGCTTTATTGGCCAGGAGTCAGGTTTTTTTAAAAAACCTTTAAAAACTTTTTCTGTGCTTCGCATTGCGCGATCGCCGCGATGCCGCAAACAAAAACGAAAAACCCGACCAAATTTTTCTTTTTTCGGTTCGAGTTCGAGCTCTGACGGCTTAATTATTGTTACCGTTTCTGTTACGTAACGGAAATGAAAAACGGAAACGGAAACGGAAATTTCGCCAAGTCGTGCCCATGTCTACTCATAACCTTAAATGGAATTTTTGCCCTCTCTTCACATTTTCTTGTAGTTTTAATGTAATGTTGTCTTTTAATGCTGTGTAAAATGTCCCTCAATTTCCTGTTCTCAATACTTGCATATGTCTTAATTGTGCTGGACTGTATTATGCCCCTCATTAGTGTAAATTGCCTTGGGTCCTTTTCCAAGGAGAAAGGCAGGGTAAAAACACTCTTAAATAAATGAATGAATAATACTGAGCATTCACATAACCCACAATAAATACATTCAAATATACAAAACAATGTGAATTTAATGCTCAGTAGAGATGGGCACGAAATGTAAAAATGGCATTTCTTTTTAATTTTTTTGTTTGTTTGCTTCTTCCATTTCATTTTGTTTCATTTGAAATGAATTTTTTAAACAAAATTTCTTTCATTTTTCATTTTGTTTGGCTTTTTAGTTTTCATTTTTTATTTTGACAACTAGTTGGGGCCGGTTGGCACTTTGTTTTTCAAGCGTCATTCAGGGTCCTGCTGGCAATTGGCACTTCTTTTCTTTCAAGCATCAGTGAGCAGGCACGCGAGGCCCTGCCAGCAACTGGCATATTTTTCCAAGCACTGATCAACTGGTGCACGGCCCTGCGCTCCTGCTAATTGGTGCTTTTTTATTATTTATTTTTACAAACGATGAGATTGGTGCTTGTAAAAATAAATAATAAAAATATTGAAAAACAAAACCGAACAGAAAGAAAATTTCCATTTTGTTTTGTTTCATTTTTTTAAAAGGCACTTCATTTTTCATTTTGTTAGGAAACGAAACATAAAATGAAAAACAAAATGAAAAAAATCATTTTCATGCACATCTCTAATGCTGAGTGTTCCTGATTATGGACCAAGTGCATTCAGTGCACATCTGATCAATCCACATTTACGGAATACTTCTTCTACTCGATGAGCCCTTCTATTTCCCCCATAGTTTGGTGTGGTACATTTTACACCACAACTCCAAGTTGCCAAACAGTATCCTCAAGCACAAGAGCTGCCACTGCAGAAAGATGCTATTTATGAGAGACCTCAAATGGGTAGAGCAAAACTCATGTGCAGATAATCAATTATCCTTCACTTATTTTGAAATTCTATTCTGCAGGGGGGTGGGATTGTACAGTTGTTAGCTCAGATGAAATTGGATAGATTAAGTCAATATAGATGCTTGCTATTCTAATACCAATTTACACAGTCAATTTGACAGAACATCTGCTGGGAGACAGCTCTCATTGATAATTACATTTTCAGCCATAAGCTAGCCTATACCTGAAGTGGTATAATACGAATTATGTGTGAGCTGGAAATCTAATTATACTTTAAGAACTCAAATGATTTCTGGCTGCTGTTTAATTTATATTTTCCAGTTTTCCAAACCTAACCAGTCCTTCTGCTCCCATTAGCTTTTCCCATTACCACCACAGGTCCCAAAAGAAGGGAAGAAAAAAAAAGGAAAGCACAGGAAAGGACATCTGTTTCCTTTATTATGATCAAGGCAGTCAGACAAATGGCCAACATTTTTAAATACTGTGGAGACAGTGCTAAAAGAAATCACTTCCTAAACAAGAGAATTTGACTAGGCATATGATGAGAAATGAAAAATTTCACTATATTTTCTGCTTCTTTAAAACCCAAGCTAGGACCTATCCCTGCTGCTGCAATAAACCTGCAGAGGGATGATGATGATGATGATGATGATGATGATGATGATGATGATGATGATATGATGATGATGATGATGATGATGATGATGATGATGATGATGATTTCAGGCTAAAGTCATGTCCTCACCCTATGCCTCCACTGCTGCTGCCACCATAGTCTCTCCCTCCTTGAGTTCCCTGTGGCCACCATCACCACCATGGGAAGATGTGAGGACAGGTGTCTGAGAGATGGGCAGGTAAGGAGAAGGAAAGGTGCAAGGATTGAAGGTGGGAGGGTACATGGGCCTAACGGGTGAGCAAAGGGGTCTAGGGCAGTGTTGGCGAACCTATTACCCCCTCACAGCCATGGCACTTCCCTCTTCGCTTGGAGCATGCCACTGTACTCTGTACAGAGAGCTGGATGAAGGGGAGGCAGCGGCTTGTGGGCTCCCTTGTAGCCCCAGTTTACTCTCCAGCCACGCCACTTTTGGGATTCCCAGAGCAGTATGACTGGTGAGTTAACTGAGGCTACGAATGAGGCCACAAGCTGCCATCACTACCTCCTGGCTTTCCCGTCGGTGTAGCAAGGGGCCATGGGAAATTCAAAAGCCTGCTCTTTAACCCTCACTTTCCCGAAGGGTAGCAGCCAAAACATTTCTAACCCGGGGTACCACTGTATTCAGGATAAATTGCCATATTGGCACTTTGTGAAAAATAAGTGGGTTTTGAATCGCAGTTTGGGCACTCGGTCTCTAAAATGTTCACCATTACACTGGTCTAGGAGCAGGTGAGTAAGCAAGCAGGAGGATGAAGAGGCAATCAGAGAGTTGGGGAAGCAATCAGGCAAGGGGAGCTACCAGGAAGACAAAAGAGTATTCGAGTGGGTGAAAGGTTTTTGGCAATCCTGGTACTTTTTTGAATTCCTGCTATCAGTTCTGATGAATCAATTCCACATCCACCCCAAAATATTCTCATCTCTGGAAAGAAGCAGAAAAACTTGCTTCCCTGGCAGGGTTCTCTTCCTTGTGCAAGTGACTTCACCTGCACGGGCACACTCAATTTCTCCGCATGGGTTCCACAGCGATTGGAAGAAAAACAATTGCTGTGGGTGCATGGGGGGGGGAGGAGTCCTGCTTGGAGGAGGGCAGAGTTGTACAGTGCATAAACGGAACCTTGAGGTACACTAAAATTCTATTTCTTTATTTTTAAAGATAAGAACTGTGGGGTTTTTTTTTTTTTTTTGAACAGTTACATCGAGCTCCAAGGCAGAAAATCCCTTCATTGCTTAATGTTTATTCTATAAATTCTAGTCATATGTGTGCTTTCAACGTTGCCTTATGTAGATATCCTGGTTCTCTGTATTTCAAAAGGAAACTAAACTTCTGAATAGAGATGGGCACGACTCAGAAAAAAAATTTCGTTTTCGTTTTCGTTTTCGGCTGGGGTCCGTTTCGTTTCGTTTCCATTTTCGTGAGCTAATTTTCAAAATTTTTCGTTTTCATTTTTGTTACGTAACGAAAACGAAAACCGAAAATGAAAACGAAAACGAAAATTTTTTCGTTTCTCCCCATTTAGCTCCATTGAGTGCTTTTCCAGTAACGAAAAATGAAAACTGGCTCAAAATTAGTCGTTTCGTTTCCGTTTTCGGTCCATTTTTGAACCGTTTTTCGTTTTCATTTCGTTACGTAACGAAAACAAAAAACGAAAACAAAAACAAAAACGAAAATTGCGCTAAGTCGTGCCCATCTCTACTTCTGAATACTTTGGATTGTGGGTCTTCTGATGGCAATTTTAGTGTAATGATTTTAGTATAAGGTTTTTATTATTGTTTTAATTATTTATTGTTGTTTGATGTTTTTAACTGTTTTAATTCTTTGATTGGAAGCCACCCAGAGACCTTTGGGTAGTGGGCGGCATATAAGTTGTAAAAATAAATAAATAAATAATAAATAAATAAATAAAATCAGAGAATCATAATAGGTTTGGATGGGACCTTGGAGGTCTTCTAGTCCAACCCCCTGCTCAAAGAAAAGCAAGTAGTCTGTGGGTGTTTTACAGTTTAATTATGCAGGCTACACATTGTCCCTCCCCCAGCAAGCTGGGTACTCAATTTACTGACCTCAGAAGATGGAAGGCTGAGTCAACCATGAGCTGGCTACCAGGGATTAAACCCCAGTTGTGAGCACAGTTTTTCCTGAAGTACAGGCATTTTACCACTGTGCCACAAGGCTGGAGAACTACAGACAGATGGCTGTCCAATCTTTTCTTGAATACCTCCAGAGATGGGGCACCCACAACATTGAGAGGCAAGTTGTTCCACTGTTTAATGGCTCTAAACATGAGGAAATTTCTTCTTATTTCCAGGTTGGCTCTCCCTCAGTGAAGCAAAGGCAATTTCAATAGATATTTTCTAATTTTCTATATCAGGTCCTTTTAATATGTGACCTTGCTTTAGCCTTTACAAGGTCCTTTTAATATGTGACCTTTTAAAGGCTAAAGCACATATTAAGAGAAATGTATTTCTAGATGTCATGCTCTCTCAAGGGGTGAAAAGGTGCAATTATTAAAACATGTTCAAAAGAAAATCCCATGTGTTGTCAACTTCCTTCAGAAGCTCAGAATCATGTGTAAGGGCATTGTTGATGTGCTGTAAAATAAATTATACAATTAAGATTTCAAGAAAACATACTCTCTTATTCTTTGCTGACAATTTGACAGGACAAGCACATAGAATGTTATGGTTATGGTATAATGGTAGCTACATCCTATTGGTATTGGTCTCTATTTTGGAGAAATCTCACAAGAAAAATCCAACAGAAGAAGACTGTTGCACATCCCCGTACAAGATTTGGCCTTGTTATTCCTTATGCAGCCAAACAAAACAATTCATGGGTTGCAAGCACTCCAGCTGGCATGAAGGGACCCTGGTACCTACTGAGCAAATTTCATAGATATCAGGTGACATTTACAAAAATAGAGCAGCCTTTAACCAGCTGCTGCGTGAGGGTAGGAGGGAGATGAAGTCAGATGGTTATGAATTCAGTTCTAATTCTGTAGGTAAATTCTCTAAATAATTTTACATAATAACTAGATGTGGCCATCTGCCACTGTTCGATTCCCACTCAACCATGGGGGCCAAATCAGTGCAACTGTGGAGATTTTATTTTTATTTGTTTTCTCATGTAGTGTTGAACGATATGCTACATTGTAGAACTTCATAGGGAAAACAGGCAGCATCTGATTCACAGACAGGTTTCTCAAAGGTTATCTCACTTCACTGCACTTCTTGTCTACCTCTATCCCTTTGCAATGCATAGACTGGACTCCCCCCCCCTTTTTTTTTCCGTGTTGCTTAACTTTACATTCATCTGAGGAAGGGTGACTTGCAGCAGAGAAAAGTTCATTTTTGAATTATTATTTAGTTGCATTTTAGAATGAGTTGAATCTACATGTATTAAGGGGAGCCTGTAAGCCATCTTGCAAGTTGAATGGATCCTTTCATACACTCATTCCTTTCCTATCCAGACCTCAGAGAGGATACATCATTGAAGCTGTCTTGATTAGTTGGTTCCAGGACTCCTGCCAGGCTCAATCTGTGGTAGAAAGAATGAAAGGTACTGTAGATGTCAGGAGGCTGCCATGTTTGTGGAACTCCAGGGACGACTGTATAATCTTGTGTCAATCATCTTTCCTCCTGGCTAATTACAGCATCTGTAAGATGCATATTAGACACCCCCTACTTTTAAGACCCCCAAATTAAGAATGTTAATTTTTGAGGCCTCCTTCTCCCCACCCCATGATTCCACTTAACTGTGGCAAACCATGGTCCAAAATGAAGGGGGCAGCCCCATTATTGTTTCCCTGGTCTGCTTCTTTGGCAGAACATCCTTCCAGAAACTGTTTCGAGGGCAGAGTTGAATCCTTGAATCCCCTCTAACAGGACAGGTTACTGGCAGCTCAAGCACTTCTCAGCATCGCACTCCTTGACTTTTGCCCACTGGTCATTTGGAGGCACTGCATCTACGATCCACAGTTTCCGGCATACACAGTGGTAGGCAGCTGGAGGGGGCTTGGAATCCACCCTTTGTAGATAAGGGGATCCTATTGTATTCTAAATCCTAACTGACTACCTTTGGGTTCAAGCCTATACATACAGTTCCTACTTGTGAATGAGTCCCTTTGAATATGACAGGAATTACTCCTGAGCACCTAGGAATAGGACTGCTGTTAACAAAACATTCTGTGCTGGGGGTAAGACAGAATGGTGCAAAGACCTTAATTATCCTTGCTTCATTCTCCCTCTCATTCATACATCTGCAGTGCCTAGATAATAGAATATAAATATTAATAATAGTAACTGAGCATATCTTGATAACTTCCCATGGGCATAAGGAGCAATGATATTAAATGAGGATAAGTAAAACAATCTCTTTTTGTGATTAGCAAAGTGTGTTCATATTGGATAGAGCATTTTTAGATTTTAAATATTGGCTGATTTGACCCTTTTGATTTAACAAAATGAAAGAGATTACTCTGAAAACTGTCACAGAATCCCAGATGCTGGAATGGACTTCAACCCTTGAGTCAATAATGGCTAAGTAAAATACCAAGCAATATTACCTGAAGACTATAAATCAAACTATATGCAAGATATATGTGTGCCAAATAGCAATGCTATTCAGAAGGGGGGTGTTCATATTAACAAGAATATTTGATAAATAAATGCCAAGGTAGATGGCATTAATGGCTTGGAGCAGACTGTTGAAAATAAACAGTTTCAGAATTCATTTTCTGATGCTTCAAACAGGGAGTTTGAGTAAGTGAAAAGTAGCTATAATACAGCTGTTCAACACTGTATCTTTGAACTTCTTCCTTTACTTTCTGTGTTCTGAAGACTCCTCACTGCTTTTGCAAGGACCAGACCTTTTGTTTTTGCAGGGAAATGCTTGGGGGTAGAGCAACCCATTAAGTTCATTTTCAGACAAAAAAAGGGTCCAATTACACCCCCTCCGCTGTTTCCCACCCCTTGCTGTTTTGTTTCCTTTTCTTTCCAGGAGTGCTTGATTGCCCTCCTCTCTGATTTGTTCTTCTAGGAGGTTACTTCACATCCACTCTTGTCCCAGGAGGAAGTTCGTTGCGTGTTGCTGTTGGTCGCGGTCACATTGTCTTCTTGTGGTTCTGTCCCTGTTCCCGTGTACGCACAGGCATGATTAATGATACCGGCATGACTGTTTCCACACGTCCTCATTCCGTGATGAGATGTGAAATTCCATGCCTTTGTTCTCCGTTTCTTTTTTCAGCCCAGCCTTCTGTTTTTCTGTGTTTCAGTTCTCTGAAGCCTTGCCTTCAATGCGTTACAGAGCGAAGTTTGAGGCATTTGTCTTTTAATTGCTGACTCTATGGGGAATGTACTGGCGAATGGCACTTGACACTCCTGCCACTAGATGGAGAATGGCATGTTGTGTGACAATCCTTACCTCACGGGCACTCATATCAGAAGGAGAAGTGAGATGAGGAGATTCCCCGAGGCCAGGGAGGGGAATCTCTCATCCCACTTAGATCGCAGTTCAGGGGTCGTGGTCGGGACAAACTCCTGTCATCCCGCAATGGACGTGCGGTTAGATTTCTTCATACCAGTCCCCAGCAGGACCGTAAACAGCGATGAGATGGACGTAAAGTATCAGCCTAGGTTTGGATCCTTCTTTTTTGCCTGAAAATGAACTTCTTAATGGGTTGCTCCAGCCCCAAGCATTTCCCTGCAAAAAAAAACGAAAGCTCCGGTCCTTGTGAAAACAAAGCTGAGAAGAGTCTTCAGAACACAGCAGCAAGGTCAGTTTGGCTTCTCCCCTACCCCACCCCCACCCCCAGAAAGGCTTACTTAATTTTTCATGCCATGATTTTAGAAAAAAAATAATAGTGACATTTACATGGAAAAATATGGATAGATTCTGGCTTGGCATGGGACCAACTAAACAGGCCTAAAAGGCAAACTTTTACCTCTGGTCCTCCTGGGGAGAACAAACACACACTGCATCTTCAGCAGGCCAGGCAGTTTCAGTTAGGCTTTCACCCATCCAACCACCCTCCCCTGTATCTGGATAGTATGTCATGGGGTACTTACAGTAGTCCAGAGGTCAGGCACTCCCTCAGCATTCTTCTTGTTCATCTCTTTTAGCTTAATTTTCATTTATCACAACTTTGTAAGGTGGTTTGATCATGGGGCCAGATTTAGTAGTGTTAAAGAGGATTTGTACACCAGTTCCATCACCATGTTGGTGATTATTTTTATAGGCTCTTGGGAGTTATTTTTGGAGTGCTTTCCCTTCCAAGCTTTTGGATGGGAAATTTCAGAATTCAGTATTTTGATATCCTGTGGTCTTCTCCAGCAAGGGATCTGGAAGCAGATTCAGAGATGGGCAGGAAGGTTGACCAATGTTAGATTATGTGCTGGACAAAAGCTCTGGAAGCAGCAGCCAATAAAGTTGTTTTATTCCAGTTTATGGTCTGATGAGGCTGTACATTCTCTGCCACATCCCTGTTATCCCTTACACTCAATCATGAAGAAATAATTCTGTACATTGATTTCTGATAACTCATCTCAAAACAGAAAGATTGAAGCCAGACGTGATAGAAATTCTAGACTGAGCGATTCTGTATTAGTATAAACCAGACATATAACCCAATTGTATATTCTTAATTAAACACTGTAGGCCAACATATCAAAATGGTCACTATTATGAGTAGAGATGGGCACGACTCAGGAAAAAAACTTCGTTTTCGTTTTCTTTTTCGGCTAGGGTCCGAGTCGTTTCGTTTCCGTTTTCGCGAAAAATCGGAAAAAATTAGTCGTTTCGTTTTTCGTTTTTTTCGTTATCGTTATACTGGTTTTTTTGGGGGGGTAGCGGGCTCCTGGAGGCACCTCTGTGGGGTGGGTGCCTCCGCCGGACCGCTATAAAGGAAGGGACAGCAGCAGCAGGCTCCAAGAGACCCCTCAACATGGGGGTCTCCCATCCTCACCTGCTGCTGCTGCAAAATGGCATGCACAACCATATGGTTATGCATACCATTTGCAGGCAGTGAGACCTGCTCAAGTACCTGATACCCTGGTACGAGCGTGTCGCCAGCCATTTCCAGGCCAGGCAGTGCCACTGCACCTGCTCAAGTACCTGGTCCCTTGGTACGAGCGGGTCGCACCTGCCATGTCCCACAAAGAAGGGAATCGTACTTGCGTGTAGTGCAATGCAAGTCGATCTGGCTATGGGCTAAGGTGGATTAGGGTTAGGGCTAGGGTTAGGCTAATGACGGGTAAGGTTATGGTGGGCTATTGGGTTGCACCTCTGGGTGCCTCTCTGACCCAGTAAGAAGACAGTCTGTGACGTATGGGTAAGGAGTCAAGGATTAGGGTTAGCGGGTTAGGGGGCTAGGGCAAGTTTTAGGGGGCTTTTTGGCACATCCCAGAAGTCTCAGTGGCCAAGTGGCCATGCGATTGGTGAGATGGCTCCAAAAATTTGCATGGTCGTCCCCTCCCACATGGCTGGCCAGGCCACTGGGCCAGCCCATCATTGCACACTGCGCAGGTGTAAAATAAAATAAAATAAAATAAAATCAATGGAGGACACAGGAGGAGAGGAGAGACATTTTGTTGCAAGAAAAAAACCACTGCTACTGTGAAAAATCTGGCAGTTCATACATTTCCGCGTGTTTCTGTTGTGCTTGTGTGTTTTTGGACCACGATTTCAAAAACAATATTGCATTCGCCGCCCCATTTTCGATCCCCCGCCCGCACCGCATGGCATGGCGACGAGGCGACTCGAGTCCGGCTGCCCAGGACGGGGGAAGCCGGGACACCCCCCTCCAGACCAGAAACCCCCCCTCCGGTAGGTGCCCTACTGAGTGAGTGCCCTTAGTCAAGCGGGCATTTTCCGCCTGCTTTTTGGCCCGGGAATGGGTGGGGGGGAGACCCGGGGGAGAGTTTAAAAAAGTTTTTTTCCTGCGCCGTCCGTGCCGCTTGTGTTTGCGGCGGCCGTCGGCGTCTCGGCGAGAGTGGGCTTTTTGCGAGCCTGCGGAGAGTCCCACCAGACCAGAGCAGCCCAGGACGGAGGGGGGGGGGAGCCGGGACACCCCCCCTCCAGACCAGAAACCCCCCTCTGGTAGGTGCCCTACTGAGTGAGTGCCCTTAGTCAAGCGGGCATTTTCCGCCTGCTTTTTGGCCCGGGAATGGGTGGGGGGGAGACCCGGGGGAGAGTTTAAAAAAGTTTTTTCCTGTGCCGCCCGTGCCGCTTGGTTGCGCTTTGGCGGCCGGCGGCGAGACTGGGCTTTTTGCGGCGGGCGAGTCCCACCACCGCACCAGAGCATCCCAGGACGGAGGAGGGGGGGAGGCCGGGCGGGGACCTCCAGAAACCACCCCTCTGGTAGGTGCCCTGAGGCACGGCAGGCATTTTTCCGCCTTTTTGGCCGGGAACCGGGCTTTTTAACTTTTAAAAACTTTTTTTTCTGTGCCGCTTGGCATCGCGCGCGATCGCGCGATGCAAGTAACGAGCACGACAAATCAGACCAAATTGTTCGTTCGTCGGTTCGAGCTCGAAGTCTGGCGGAGTAATTCCCGTTTCCGTTTCCGTAGAGTAACGGAAACGAGTAACGGAAACGGAAACGGAAATACCGCTAAGTCGTGCCCATCTCTAATTATGAGTTATAGCAAAGGTCAAGCACGATATAGGCATTTTGATATATTGATGTCTTGACTAAAAAGTGTAATTCTCTTAGCTGCCAGGCCACAATTCTACTTTCTTTCATATGTTTCAGGACCCATTTATGAGAACAAACATGTGTAGCTTGCTTCAGCTTATTGGGTCGTGGATCCACGACCCAAAGAAATTGTTCTTTGCCTTTAGTGAAAATAGATTAAAAAATGAATCCAAACAGTTTAGGGACAGGAATATGAACTGATGACACCTCATAAAACGAATAATGTTCATGGTTTCCTTAGGGAGGTTAATCATAGCATTATTTGGACAAAAGCAATCAAATCATTTACAGATAGATTCAGCTAAAGAACAGAAGAAAAATTAATGTTACAAACTCTCTCTGACAAACATCATAAATCTTAGCCCTTTATATTGCATCACCAAATGTTTCCTGGCCGGGGGAAGAAACCCGATAGACTGAAATCCAGTTCTGAGGAGGCATGGCTGATAGCATGAGTTACCATGGCCTTTTACAGCCAATTAAAAGCCTCTAATTTCTCCCTGTCGCTGCCACCCAGATTCTGATGCTTCCTTAGGAATCCCTTTCTTCCTGAGGAAGCTTCAAAGTTCACCAAATTGGAACTGCTAGTCCCACTGGGCAGTGGCAATTTTTAGAATTAAAGACACCCAACTCCTTTCTCAAGAACCCCAAAGGCTTTCCTCAGATGAAGAGGATCCCTAGGGAGCCTCAGAACCTGAGAGAGGGAAAATTTTAAAAATATTACTTACTGATAAAAGGTTGGTATCATCAGCCTTTCAGTCACAAAACTGCATCAACAGGATTTCAGTCACAGAGGCTTAGATTAAGATGGTCTTTCTCTTCAGGAAAACTTTCCCTGAATAATGGACTGCCTATTATGTGACTTTTATATGACTGTAACTGTACCATACATGATCACATAGACTTTGTGTTTATAGATTTTGTGATTGCATTGACACTATGTTTTCAGTGTTAGTTTCCCTCACTCATAACTTTTACATGAATTTTTTATTCTCTTTAACTGCTTGCGTTCTCTTGCAGCTTTAATGTAATGTAGAGATAGGCACGAAACGGAAAAATAACATTTTGGTTCATTTCATTTCGTGCCCACCCTGGTTTCAGTTTGTTTCATTTCTTACAATTAAAAAATGTACAAAACAAAATGAAATGAAACAAAACAGTTCTCCTGGGTCCTAAAGGCACCAGATTTGGTGCCTGGGAGACATTTTTAAAGGGACCCAACAATATCCTAAAAGAAATGGGCTACATTAATGCCAAAGCTGCAGTTAAACGTAGGATCTGGGATATAGAACTCCAAGAACATGTGAGCCTTTTGGGTAATCACAGTAGAGTTACTTATAATGAATTTACTATACCCCGATACCTGTCTGGTTCAATGCCCCTGAAGATTATAAGAGCTTTCACTTTAGCCAGATTGAATGTGCTCCCTTCCAAGCTTTTGGATGGGAAATTTCAGAATATTCCCCTCCTAAATTGCTTGTGCCCATGTGAAATGAATCAGGTAGGAACGGTCACTCATGTCCTTCTCTATTGTTCTTTTTATCGTGACCTACGTAAGGAACTTATTCAACCTGTTATTTATAAATTTCCTGGGAGACCTGCCAAATTCTATGTGAAGTTACTTCTTTCTGACAGGTCCCAGAAGATCTCAAATTGTGTTGCCAGATTTTGTACTGCTGCAGTAGTTGTACATAGGCTCATGATTGCCAGTAATCCTAGCTCCTGATGCTCATATAGAGTGTGGTCTCCACTTAGGGGTTTGATGTTGACTTGACTCTCAATATATTATTTTATCTATCTTTTCAATATTGAGTATTTATATAACAGTCCTGTTTGTACTTTGCGGCTTTTATCAAAAGTTTTATAATGTTTTAAAAAATGTTTTATCCTGGCAAATTGATATTTTGGTATATCTTGATTGGGTTAAAAACCGTAAATAAAGATTCATTCATTCATACCCCTTTAAAAATGGCCCAGTCGATACTGGGGATCCCATGGTGTCAACTGGGCCATTTTAAAGAGGTTCAGCTGATGACAGCTAGTCTGGACTCCTCTGAACATGGCCAGGTCGCCACTACAGGAGCCCCACACTGGCGACTCAGCCATTTTTAAAGGGGTACAGCCAAGCTGCCATCAGCTGTACCCCTTTAAAGATGGCCCAGTCACCACTGGGGGATCCCCTGGTGGTGACTAGGCATTTTAAAAGGGGTCTAGCCTTTTTAAAGGAGTCAGTTTTAAAGGGGGCTTTTTAAAGGGGTTTGAACAAGGCCAGGTCACCACCATGGAAGCCCTGTGCTGGTGACTCAGCCAATGACAGCTCAGCTGGATCCCTTTAAAATGGCTCCCGGGCATGAAATCTGGTGCCTCTAGGACCCAGGGGAATCAACCCCCACCTGCCTCTCAGCTGAGAGGAGGCCTGAAGCTGGGGCTGAGAGGAGGAGGCAAGGAGCACCGGAGTGGTTGTTGGGACCCACCCCCTCCTCTTCCCTCTCCTGGGCTCTGGTGGTGGTGGTGGTAGTTGCTCATTGTGAGCCCAGCAGGTAAGAGACCCCTTTTACAGATGGAATGAAATGGTTTGTTTCCACAACAAAAATGGCCATTTAGTTTCATCTGTAACAAAATGCTGCTTCCTCTTTTTGTTTTTTTCCATCTTGTTACCTAATAAAATGACAAAACAGCATTTTGTTTTTTGTTTCATGCCAATCTCTAACGCAATGTTGTCTTTTAATGCTGTAAGATGTCCCTCAATTCCCTGTCCTCAGTACTTGAACATGTCTTAATTGTACTGGACTGTATATCGTCCCTCATTACTGTAACCCACCTTGGGTCCTTTTCTAAGGAGAAAGGCAGGGTAAAAATACTCTAAAATAAATAAATAAAAAATAAATAAAGCTGGTCCTGTGCTGAGTTGAGAAAGGCATGTTTCCGAACATTCTACCAACCTTGAAATTAGATGTTTTAGTGTGTACAGTTGTCCCCCGCCCTTTCGTGGTTCATATACTGCAGTCCCAGTATAACGCAGTTCCACAGTATATGAGAAAAGGCCCCCCGCGGTAAGGAAGAAAAGCCTTCCCAGGCCCGCCGGAGGCCCCAAAAGTGCTTCCCCACAAATCGGAAGTGCCTTCCAGTAAACCAGAAGTGACCTCCAGATCACTTGAAAGCATATTGCGGATTTTCAATTATTGCAGGTTGATTTGGGTCCCTAACCCCTGCAGTAGGTGGGGGTTTACTGTACCCATTTTGAGGAACAGACAAAATTCTTGTGTCAGCAATAAAAATCTGGTTACCTTTATGGCTGGTTACTGCAGCCCACCATTACAGTTTAAAGCTGTATATGGGTAGGAAAAAAATATTTTACACAATATTTTGGTCATTCCTTTAGCAGCTTATTTCATTCAAGAGAGAGATATCTCTTTGAATAGTATGCCCCTCCAAAGAAAGGGTATTTGTGAAATAAATATTTAAAAATATGAAGTTTCATATTTCATCCGACCTTTTCTCATATAGCCAAGGCCACTAATTTTGTAGGGTTCTGGTTCATAAGTGGACTCAGTGCACAAACAGGAAGCTTTAATCATCATTTCCATGAAGAAAAGATATGAGAGAAGACAGGATTTCCCTTCCATCAGCGTCAATCTCTATAATGCCTGAATAGGGTTTCAGAGACAGAATGAGGATGTGCTTTTCATTCGGGCAGCATGGAGGCCAAGAGGAAGCTCCAGTGGTATGCTCTCATGGTCGAAGCCAGCAAAAGCAGGATGTTCTTCCCTTCCTTCTTCTGCTATGGTCCTATATGGTATCAAGGTACAGGATAGAGGAATAGTTGCTCTTTCTGTCAAAGCTAGTAGGATCCAGTGACCATCACTGGAACCAGACCTTTGTATACAAAAGGGGTAACTGGAATACTGATGGTGGACAGAAATTCACTTTTGGGATTGTAATTAATTCCTTTATGCAATGGCTGTAAGTACCCAAACTAAAATGTTGAGAAAACTGCAAAAATGATACATGCATTAAAATTGTCACTTTTAGTCTATCTGAGATCATTAGTTTTCTCTGCATATGATTTTATTTCCCTATAAAACACTCAATGTCATGTTCCTGAAAAACAAGCAGGAGATTAATGTGTCCAGTGCTGCATGTACTGTTGATTAAGCCAATTAACAAGCTTCAGGTCAATAAAAACTAAACCATCTTTACCTTAATAAGGTTTGCATAGCTCTGATTAGTAATCCCCCCCCCAAAAAAACCTGTAGCTTAAGAGTGTAAGCACTTATCTAAGATCAATTAAATTATAGCTGCTCTCTGATTATGCTTTTAAGATCACAGTAGGCAGCAAACAGAATGTGTCTAATTGATTATTTAATTAATCAGTAATGATTAAGCAATATTTAAACAATTCTCAATGCACATGAAGATTAGGTACATCGGATGTATAGGATGCTTAAGCATCTCAAATGCTGGCTTCACTGTGATGTCCATACTGTTAATACTGGTGTCAATTTTTGCAGTTAGTGTTATCTCTGTGCTCTGAAGCCTTATGTCTTGAGATGGTTGCTATTGGCTCTGACTTGGCTCTGACTTGTGGAGACTTATGAAGGAGCAATCCCAAAAAATGTGTTTTCATCAACAGCCCTGCTTGACTCTTAGAAACTCAAACTGGTGGAGATTTTTTTAGGGATTCTATATATTTTGCATTTGATCTTCATCTTTCGTTGCTGCCTTCAAACCTTCCCAGTAATATTGCCTTTTCCAAATAATTATTTGTCTCTTTAAGTGGTCCAAGTAGGACAGCCTCAGTTTCAATGTTTTTTTGCCCCCAGAGATAAGTCAGGCTTGATTTGATCTAGGACCAACTTACTTACCTTTCTGACATCCCAGGATATCTGCAAAGCTCTTCTCCAGCACCAAATTTCAATCAAATCAGTTTTTGTCTGTTTTTGTTCCAGTCCAGCTTTCACACCCATACATGGTGATCGGAAATGCAAGAGTGTAGTTGATATTGCCCTTGGTCTCCAGAGACACATCCTTGCACTTTTTATCTTTTCTAGTTCCTTTATGGCTGTCCTTCTAAGTCTCAATATTCTGATTTCTTGGCTGCAGTCTCCATTTGGTTTGATGAATGAACCAAGGTGTATAAATTTTCTATTTTAAATTCGTCATGATTAGTGCTAAATTTGTGCAGTTCTTCTGTAGTCATGATTTTAGTCTTCTTAATGTTCAACTGCAGTCTTACTTTAGCACGTTCTTCTTTTATCTTCAAAAAAAGTTGTTTCAAGTCTTAAAATTAGTTTCCTATTAAAGGAAAGGCCATAGCGACTGCTGTAAGATCAGCAGTAAAGTTGCACTACCTAGGCAACGGATAAAGACAGAAGCAACATGCTGTAATCTATTTCTTTGCCTATTTCTGAAAAATAGTGTTTTTCAAAGGTCTGCTCTGCATTGTGAATGAATTCTTAAGAACCCATGGCAAAGAATGCACTCTCACCCTGGATTGGCACTCCTACAGCATTGCCTTAGCAATGAGCAAAGTATTAATAGACACTGTCATATATTTTGTGGAACAACAAGAACACCAATTTAAAATACAAATGACTAGAAACTACACTTTCAAAAAGAACCTGAAAAGGAAAAAGAAAGAGAAGGTTTGTTGATTTATTTGTCAGTCACACATTTACTGAAGGCTGAATTTTGTGTATAAAATGATAAACTACTATAATTAGCACCAAGGGCTACTGAATCGGGTGTGCTGCTACATATTTAATGTTTGAATGATTATTTTTATTAGATATTCCAGAGCAGATGTTATAACAGCAATAAACCTTGATGCCACATTCATTTTCCCTACTGATAGTGAATAGCCAGACTATGTATAATTGTAATTTTAAAGATTAAAACAGTTTTCTTTTTTTTAAAAAAAAAGAAATCAGTGCTGTTTGGCCTTGGTCAGAATAAGGTACAACTGGAAATTTGTATGTATAACTGGGAAAGGAAAACAAAGCAATAGTGAATAAGCAATAAAATATTGTGAGTTTCTGCTATGGCCATCATAAAAGAAAAATACCTAAGATTATAACATTTTAAATATAGCTAATGTCTAGAAAATGGGAGGTAAAATGTATTTTCCAGAAAGGTTAAGCACAAGAATGAATATTTCTGAGCACGTCTGCATGACTTTTGTACAAAAGAATATCTTGATGCTATTATAGTAGCCTGGTCAAAATTAGTTTATCTTAACATTTTAATTTGTTTTTAATTTTACCTATACTGTATGTCCACAATTTTAAGTTGTTCAATGCTCTGACACAAATAAAGGCATCCGTAGGTAACACATTACATACAAGAAAAAATGCTCATTGCAAATCTTCTTGCCAACCATTCTTGAGCTGCTCATCTGCTAGAACACCAAGGAGTACCTTAAGAGACATCAGACCTTGACAAAAGAAAACCTAAAAAGAGATTGGGCTATTTTATGCACTTTGAAGTATATAACTTCAAACCCATCTTTTGAAAATCCCTGACTTCCCTCTTTTCACTTCACATCCATTTTATGATATTCTGTGTATCCCCTTTTACTATGGAAATTATGGAGATGGAAAAACTACATAGGAGGCAATCAGAATGATTAGGGGGCTGGAACACCTTCCTTACCATCTGATGCTGCAATGGCTGGGTCTCTTCACTCTTAAACAACGGCGACTAGGAGGTGCCCTGATTGAAGTTTATAAAATCATACACAGTGTGGATAAAGTAGATAAGGAAAAACTGTTTTCCCTTTTGCACAACACTAGAACTAGAGGGCACTCCATGAAACTTTTCAGTGCTAGATCTCAAACAAAGAAGAGGAAGTACTTTTTCACCCAGAGGATCACTGGTCTATGGAACTCCCTGCCAGAAGAAGTGGTGACAGAAAGGATTAGATAAGTTCATGGAGATCAAAGATATCAATGGCTAACACTATGGATGCCTAAGGACAATCTCCGGGTTGGAGAGATAGGCAGGATATCTCTCAATGCCACTTGCGGGGAATCATAAGCAGGTGAAGACATCTGCTTGGGAATGCCCTGAAGGAAATGGTGAGCCACTGTGTGAGACAGAATGCTGGACCGGATGGGCTGTGGCCTGCTCCAGCAAGGCTGTTCTTATGTTCTTATGTATTGCTGCTGCTGCTGCTCAAGCATTTATTCTGCATTATTTTCTCCTTTCTGTTCAAAGCTATGATCCTGTCTATAAAAGAATACCAAAAGTCCTAATGGCACTTTATGGGACCATGACGTTGTGCTTTAACGTTCCAAAATGTATAAGTATATGCACCCAATTTCACTGGCACTTAGAAAAAAACTTTGTCCACATTAATACATTCTAGTGAATTGCCAGAGGTTTACATTTGCTAATTGACTAGAATTATTATCAGATTTATTAAACTGATTCTTTACTTATTACCTAGCATTCAGATATCTATGTTGTTATTTCACAATTCTGTCAGGAGATATTATTAATAAGAAAATCACCACTGTCAGTATAGCTGTTGTGAGTTTTTTGGGCTATTTGGATGTGTTCTGGAAGTTTTTCTTCCTGACGTTCTGCCAGTCTCTGTGACTGGCATCTTCAGAAAGCAAGGAGCTCAGGGAACTAGAAATTCTTTCTATGCTCTGGGGTATAGAATGAGTGTCAATAAAATATGCAAAGTATACTGTTAGTATACTTTGCATATTTCATTTTCCCATATCCCATGGTCAACAACTCTCTCTACACCAGCTGTGCTGAAACCTCTCAATCCACAAAGTGAAATGTGTCCCACGAAAGACCACACCAAATAAAATTGGTTAGTCGTCTTTAAACCAGTGGAACATTGTCAGGTAGGTGAGATGGACAGAGAGACACAGTACTGAATTGAAGGAGCATCATAAATCAGGCTCCATGTTCTGTCATTCCCCCTCAACTGCCCATGCATATTGTTCTGGAAGCTGATATTTAGAGGCAGATGGGCATTCTCCCTGATATTGGATAATCTTGCAAAGAGAAGCAAGGGAGACTAAATGAGCAAAGCTGACTCAGCACCATCTGCTGCAGATGCTCTTGGGAAATTGAAGGCTGAAATCATATTATTATTAGAAGAAACACTATAGAAAATCTCAGCATTCTGCAAGAACAGATATAGCTCTACTGGTTAAATGAAAACATGCAAGCTTAAAATGCAAAAACAACAATATGTGTTAACTTATAGAACACTAAAAAAACCCAATAAACAGGTTTTCTTAGATTAAAAACCACTTCATCAGGATGGCAGCATTGCGAGGCAAGACTTAAGCTCTGTTTAGACTTTATTCAGATATAACCTCTAAAACCCAAAACAGAAGTAAAACAGTTGTGGAGGCAGTCTGCACCTAAGCCTTACCATTGTTCCTGTTCCTCATGCAGATGTCACTCAGATATTTACTTATGGAGTATGAATTTTTAAGGCAGTGCTCCTGTTATATGGAGCACATCTAAGGCACACACCCTAACCATGCAAGTACTGTAAACAAGTTCAGCTAAATATGTTTCCAGATTCAGATCCAGACCTGATGCATTCCCCATGGAAAGATCTAAGTGGCTTCCAGGTGGGCAGAGGATGTGTTGGTATGGTCTACATGAGTTCCATATACCCACAACCCCCTAAATAGGCCGATATAGTTTGTGATTAAACATTAGCACATTTGTAGCAGCAGAGGCTGGTCTGCTAGAACAAATCAAGCACCGACCCACTTTCTAAATATTTTGAATACACTAAAGACTTATATGGACACTTTATGAAAGACGACATGCTGCTTCATCATTTTGTAAGCTTACAAAACCTTACAAAACAAAACAAAACAGCAAACAGCATGTTGTCAAGAAATGAACCGAAACACATTTTTTTGTTTTGGAAATGAAACAATTTGTTCTAGCCTCTTGATCCAGCTGTCTTCAGAATAGGAGGGTTTTTTTAAACTGATTGATTTGTTTTCCTTTCTTCCCATGCCTCAGCTGTTGAGATAGCTTATATCCAATCTTTCCTGAAGCTAGCCAGCACAAGAACTAAGGTGTTCCCTTCGCTGACTGTGTCTGCCAGTTGATTTAAACTGATTGTTTTCCTTTCCTTTTTAAGTAGGACTGTGGAAATTAATTTTTAAAAATATTTTCTTTCCTTCCCTCACCATGCCAATCAGCTATTGAGCTTATTTCAGTTATCTCTCTGTGGAGCAGCTAACTATTAGGTTTCTAGCTTCTTTACAGAGCGTTCTTTGCTTGAAAGCAAATTGATTGGAAGGTTTGACGATCTTTGAGTTAGGGCGGTGGGCTCCCTGTTAAATAAAAAAAGGAAAGCTCCCCATTATTTATAGTCTTACGAAGCATTTCATTTCATGGCAAAAATTCTTTTAAAAAGTCCATTGCTAATTAAACAAAATCAAATGAACAATGAAATGTAATGAAACACTATATTTCCGTTTCGAGCCCATCTCTATTTCAAACACTAAATTCTGTGTACTTCTGTGCCTTCTTGGCTTCTGTTAAGGTTGTGATGCTCTCTGCTGTGTGGTTTATAGTCCTGATGACCCCTAATTTGTGTTGTAATTGATGGTGGGAGTCAAACAGTAGGCACTGATCTGTGTGTGTGTGGGGGGGGGATCCTGTAAACTTCTATTCCCAGGCCTGCACACATTTATTTTATTGATGTCATTGATTAAACACAGGTGGAACAAAGAACCACATTCAACACACATGAAGACATTGCATCAAAACTGCCATTCCAAGAGTTACAAAGTATAAATCTTTGGCTATTTCTGTTACTACCTGTATTTTTATCATGCAGATGTTTTGAAAATGCACATTAATTAATGCCTAAATCAGTTGCCCTTCCTTTGCTCAGCATCAGGTGTCCCTTGAAAGTGAAATGTTATGCTAAATACACACATCCCTGGAAGAGATATATATGACTTGGGGTGGTGGTTTTGACTGATTACTGATACTTTTAAGAAGACCAAATAGGACCTTCCTCTGATGTTTTTCGGCAAAGGTCAAACTCCCTGATCGGCATGCCCTGAATAATTTTTTTCAGCAGGTGATTCAGATGCCCTTCACATATTTTAGTGACAGGAATAGGAAGCAATGTGTTTCCATCTTCAGGCTTCAAGGCGTCTCTGTTGGAAAAGGAGGAAATGTATCCATTTAGCTATGATATGAATTTCCCCCTGAAGAAATTAGTCTGAAACTTTAGGGAACTCAAGTTTTGAACATCACATTTTCCACAGCTTGGAAAAGTTCTTTCTGAACTATAACTCCCAGTTTGGAACTCAAAGGGAATAACTTTTTCTATTGCATATTTGTGAGCTTGGAATAAAAGGTAATTTAGTGGCTGCATGCCCAATGGTAAGGGCTATACTTATACATTTTTGGGTCTGGACTACAGTAGGACCACATTTCACCATATCTCACTGCTACCCTCACAGGCATGCATGGTGAGGACCTGAGAAAGGCCCCCAATTATAGTTGCTGCCAGGCTATGGAACTCTCTATGGAAGTTAGCCTTTAGAGATGGTGTTTCATTTTGGAAGGGGTCCGGTTGCAAAACAAAACACAGCAGCACAGCTGCCATTCTTAACCATGAGCCAGCCTCTGGAATGAAATCAATCATTGACTTACTTTCCTTTGGGTCCTGCGGGTTGAAACTCCAATCAGGAAGCAGCTCCAACATGTCATCTTTCATTTTTTCCTGGCACTGGCCAATCAGAAGCTGTGTGAGGACATACATCATCCCACCCACCCCCCTCTCTGGTTAGCCTGTGCCTGGGAGATGGAAAGATGATGCGTCAGAGGCTGTTTCCTGGTTGGAGTTTTGCCCCATGGGTGATTTTCTTCCAGAGGCTGGCTCCCAGTTCCGAATGAGAGCTGTCGTTTTGGACCCCTTCCATAATGAAACACCCATCTCTATTAGCCTTCCCATCCTGCTGTTCTTCTGGTTCAAGTTACGTAACCAGGGCCAGGATCCTGTTGACAAAACATCTTTCAGAAATGCAATCACATAGCTGTCCTGCCCCCACTTTAGAAGATTCTCTATCATGTGCTCATTTTCACGCTGGCTGCAGGATTCATCATACAACTGGTTACATGACTAGAGGCCTGCTCAAGTAGGAGGAACATTTACAGAACTGAATTTCCACTGTTTAGGTGACAGAATACTGGCATATTCTATATCCATATAATTAAACCAGGCCTGCCCAAAGTCCGGCCCGGGGGGTGGGTGGGCGGGAATCCGGCCCCTCAGGCCATTCTGAGTGGCCCGCGGCTGGCTGGATTGCCCCTCCCTCCCCCTCCTTTGCCCCATTTTTTTTAAAAAAAATATTCCGTCAACACTGACACCGCCGGGAAGCTTGAGGGGCTGGGCGGGCCGGCCGGTGAGCAGAAGCTTGTGGGGCTGGGTGGGCGGGCAAGGGGGCGGGCTACCACCAGCAGCACCACCAGGAAGCTTGTGGGGCTGGGCGCGTGCACGGGCCACCACCGGCATCACCGGGAACCTTGTGAAGCTAGGTGCGGGTGCGCAGGGTGGCGCGCAGGCAGGCCGCTGCCACCGGCATAGCCAGGAACATTGTGAGGTTGGGCGCACGCATGGTGCAATGATCGGGCAGGCCAGCGGGCCTCTGCCACTGTCAAGGAGCTTTGGGGTGGGCTGGTGGGCGAGCCGTTGCCACCGCTGGGGAGCTTGGGGGGGGTGCAAGGTCACACAGATCGCCTCTTCCAAGGGGCGACCTGTGGCCACGGCTCCCTGTGCTTCCATTGGTCCCCACCTTCCTTCCTTCCTTCCTTCCTTGTTCCCCACCTTCCTTCCTTCCTCTCTTGGTTTCCACCTTCCTCCCTCCCTCCCTTGGTCCACGCCTTCCTTCCTGCGGGTGGGGTTGCAAGGGGTCAGTGGGTGGGGCTTGCAGTGGGATGGCAGGGTCGGGGAGCAACCGGCCCCTGACACATTCTCAGCCACCAAATCTGGCCCTCCTTACAAAAAGTTTGGGCACCCCTGAATTAAACATTATATGTTTAATTGCATTTTAGTACTGGGCTTATTCTAGCTTTATATTTCTTTTTGTTGTTTAGTTTTAAAAGATAGGATAGAAATGAAGTAAAACAAAGTGTGCTGCTTATATACTGTCTTATAATCCTTAAAGCTGTCTCTGGGCAGTTTACAATATAATTATGCAGGCTACACATTGCTATCACCCCTCCAGCAAGCTGGGTACTCAATTTACAACCTGCAAAGGATGAAAGGCTAAGTAAACTTTGAGCCAGCTGAGGCTGGGGTTGAACTCAGGTCATGAGCCAAATCTTAAATGCACCACCGTAGTTTTTAATCATTGTGGCACAAAACTCCTAAATAAAGCATGGTCAATTGCCAGTGGGATTGTGAGATTTGTGATTTTTAAAAAGGGAACATTGTCTGGTCTGTTCAGGCGGCAGAACAAAGTAAAATAATCAGTAGCTCACAGATCTGACTGAGCTACTTCAGATGGATGTTTCACAATGAAAATTAAAACAAACAAACAAAGGAAAAACGTCACCTTGGTAGGGCACTTATCAAGACAGATTTTCGCATTGTTTTAGTCCAACCTCTTCTATTAGTTTTCTGCTTGGTAGGAACTTCCTATTACCACTGCAGTTGCATCCTCCTTCTCCTCCTTCTGCTCCACAACAGCAACAACAACAACAACAAGATTCAAAATGTGCATCCAAAAACTGTACTTGCTGTCTCCATCTGCATTCTTAGGTCATATAACCCATTACTCTCACCTTGTTCTCCTGTGTGCCAAAACCCAAAGTGGGGATTTGTGGACATACTTAAGGTTATAAGAGAAGACTACATGGACAGAACCTTTGGGCAGCAGCAACCAAGGGAGGCACTGGAGGTGGGAGGACAGCAAGACAAAGCAGAGGAGAGCACCATGGAAATGAGTCACAGTTTGAAACCAAGGAAGGAGAAAACACTTTTAACCAGAGAGAGTGCAAAAACACTTTCAGATTTTTGAAGAGGCATCTGGCAGACAGCCTGCAGAGGAAGACATACAGGAGACCCTGCGGGAGGACCTGAGAGAAGGTGAAGTTAAGCCAAGCTGAGTCACTGAACTCACACCCTACAAAAGGACTAGACTAGTCCTAAGAGTAGGCTCCCTGCTGCAGGGGATTGAACCTTAAATATGGTGGGAAGAAATGGTTAAAAATAACTACAAAGAAATCACACCAGGCTTTGAATCTCAGGAATGGAAAGTCAGTCTTCTTGTCCATCCTACCAGTATTCAAAAGAGGAATAGAAATGGAGCGGAAAATTCTCCAGGTGGTGCAAATAAGAGTGATTTGGATTTATTTGGCCACAGCTTGAACAACATCATCAGGAGAGATGAAAAATGAATGGCCGAGGAGAGAGAGAGAGAGAGAGAGAGATGCACACAAGCTCAGAGGTAAAGACAGATGAAGGCTTATGCACAGCACAAGGAACAGGCTGATAATGGGGACTAATAATCTTTATAAAAATGTAAACATGATAACTTTTTCACAAGAATCAAGGTAACTATTTATATATAATATTTGCTACCACTGTCACAATCTTTCTGGCCTATCACACACCCCTCTCTTGCCTGGGTATTACATCTGATTTCCTCTACTTGTTAAGAGAACGAAGCACAAGAATGTAGGAAAGCAGTCAGCAAAATTTTTTTCACTTATTGAAGAAAAACTTGGCTTGATATTTCCTTCTGCCTTGCTTTTCCCTGCCCAATCCAACCTCTTTTCCCTGCAGAGCTCTGCATGAGTGGCATCTTGTAGGAGTGGAATGGCTGTGCGCATTTTACAGTTGGAAGTCTCGCTATTTGGCACTCTTTATTTTTTGCTTTGTTAAAGAAGCCTTAGAATTTCCGTCCTTTGAAATTCACTAGTTTAAAAAAAATGCCTGCAGGAAGGCTGAGAATAAGTGACTTGATTTAAAAAAAAAAGTTCTGAAAGTTGCTCACTCTCTAGTAATGGGGTGGGGATATTGGTAGGTCCAGGAGTTATTCCTCGGACCACTGCAACTACACACTTTCCATCACTTTACGCCTTTTCCAAGGTTTTGAATTAAGTACCCAGCTTGGGGGGGGTGTTTATCTGCATAATTAAATTGCAAACTGCCCAGAGAGAACAATAAGCCCTTGGGAGGAGAATACTTGCAGCTTCCTTTGTGTCTTTTCTGCAGAATTTACTGTAGGTTTTGTAGTACTCCAGAATGTTCTTCACTTTTTTTTTATCATTGCACAGTATTAACTTTAAGGAAAAAAGCTATGCCAGAATTGGAACCATGAACCAAATGTTGAAGAAAACATAGAAAGCAGGTTTATACTTACAGAAATTAATGGGGGAAAATTACAGAAAGTAATGAGGAAACTATCAACATTTTCCTCCAATATTTAATGTATGTTCTTTTTCATCGTATAAACAAATCTGCGTGAATTTATTTTCCCAAACACTTCTACCATATATTGTGCAATTTAGCTAGAGACTGTAGCTTATATTCTATCTGATGGTTTCACACAAAGTTTTAAGTCATTTTTCATGTATGATGGTCTTTGCAGCACCAGGACTAGTAGTTCTGCATATTTCCCCATGGCTATATGTTCCCTATGCACACAGCTCTACATCTGAAGTCAGTATAATATATTCACCCTTTGATCTTACTCAGAACCAGGAGCATAGTACCTCTTCTGAAGAAAAACATTCCTTAGGTACTTCCCCAGATCTTGTTTATTTAAAGGATCTGCACAATGAATTTCAGGCATACAACCTCACAAACCAGTTTAGAATCTAGAAGATGATTTAGCATTAATAAAGCTTCATGCAGCACAGGACAACAAATATTACAACAGATGACCACTAAAACCAGGAACACTCACCCATCAGTCAAACTACATCCTGAAAATGGCTAGAAGAATACCCCAGAGATGCACCAAATTCTCTTAATCTTGTCCATTCTCAACTGAAGGGAACACCGATCTCAGAACCCCACCCTGTGCCCTTTTGGTGACCCCTCTGAAGCTCCCTTTGGCCGTGGCCATGATGTACTTGTATGGTTCTGCTTCTTTATGAAGACCCTGTTAATGAACATATGGAGACACAAACTCTAAGACCACATCACAGATTGAATGGTGTAGACAAGACAAATGGACACCAGAGGCAGTCTGGTGCTGGGTTGTTGTTGTTTTTAATTCTCCCCCTCTCCCAGTCATCAGGAAAAAAAGCCTAACTGGTTTTCTAAAGCAGTCATAGGGAAGTAAATAAGTGAGGGACTAGAGAAGGGCACAAGCCATGCTTTTGTGGTTCAAGCTAGTTTGGTGCAGCACCCACACAGGTGTTCTGCAGGCACAGCGTGCTTCCATCTTCTGCACCTTTGTCCACTCCCCAGCTACAGTGTGCCTCTCTCCTCTGCCTTCTGAGCATGATTGTCCACCTATGTGCAGCACACAGGCTTCCCTGCCCCACCTCTTCATCTGAGCAGATGATCAATCAGAAAAGGAAGAGCAGAGAAACATGCTGCAGCCAGAGAGTGGATGCATACACAGAGGAGGCTGGGGAGAGAAGCACACAGCACCCATGGAGCACTTGTGTGGGTGCCACATGGAACCAGGTTGAACCCTGGTTCATGCCATCCCTATGAGCTCTCCACCCTAAAAATGGTAATAAACAAAGTCCTGTTTCAGTCCTTAAGCAATAAATGGAGACTAGTGACTACTAGTGTTCTACAGTTTCTTCTATTTTCTCTCCACAGCTTGAAATTGGAGGTAGTTCATTCACAACACATCATTGATTTAATCAATGATTCTGCAGCATAAAGGGCAAGGAAGAGCATGATTATATGGATATTTTTCCTGCTGTCCTCAATATTCTTCAATGGAATTAAAGGTATAAACCTAATTATGAAAATACCTGCTCTTTTCCCATGGGTATTCTGTATGCTTCATCATAGATTAAGCTTTCTTGTAACATTCCTGCTGATTTCTGGGGGAAATCCTGTAGGTGAAGAATTTCAGGTTAATTTAAATGAACCTTCCTATCACCCCTCCCCCCAAATTTTCATATTCGGAGGTTCCCTAAGACTTCCTTTTGCCATGGGAAGCCTTGGAATCTGGGAAGGATTTTAATAGTAAAACAAATCATTGCTAGCTGTCCTAATCCCTTAGGATCTTCGCTGCTTAAAATTTTATTTTCTTTAAAATGTTAAAATGCTACAGGATAAGAGTGATATAGTGGTAATTCAGAAGAAAGCACACCTTGTCAGTCTTATGACATAGAAGAACATAAGAAGAGCCCTGCTAGATTAGGCAAGGGCCAATCTAGTCCAGCTTCCTGTATCTCATAGCAGCCCCATCAGATGCCTCTGGGAACACATGAAAACTAGATACCTGTCTCCTGATACCACTCCCCCGTGTTTGGGATTTTGAGATAACACATATTCTCATCATGGTTTATAATCTGCAATGGACTTTTCCTACAAAACTCTGTCCAATCCACTTGAAGACATCTGGCCCGATGCCATCACCACATCCTGGGGCAAGGAGTTCCACAGACTAACACCACTCTGAGACCTGAGTAAAAAAAAATTCTTTTGTCTGTTCTCATTCTCTGTATTATTGTCTGTTTTATTTTCTATCCCCCCTTTAATGATCCCTAGTATGAAACTAGAAACCAATGAGGAAACCAATGCCCATTTAATTAATGCCAACCTGAATGGAAACCTTTCCTTCTGAAAAATACTATTCAAGTATCACAATACATAAATTCCAGCAGCAAGTCTTAGCTAGAGTAGGCCCAGTAAATCAATGGAAATTATATAGATGTTGACTCACCAAATCCCCACTGATACAATGAATGCACTCTAGCTGCAACTAGTAAATGTCAGTTACTGGGGGGAAATATTGTTATTTTGTTAGAAAATTGCATTAGAGTATAGCCATTGAACCAGTGAGAAGCTGATAACTCCTTAAGTTCTATTAATTCGAATGAGCCTGCTGTAATTGCAATTTACATTAGTGTAGTAAGTCACACCTAGAGCAGGCCCATTTGGATTTAAAACTTACAGAGGAGTTGGCTCACTGGTTCAGTGGCCATTTCTAGAGCAGCTTACTAAGCAAACGGGATTTCAGCCACCATGACTAAATCAGAGCTTAGAAAATTTAGCATTTAAAATAAATGTTTGTTTGCCTCAAATACCTCATTTTTAATCTTTAATAGTATGCAGAGATATATGCAAAATTAAACATTATTGTGATACTTTACACGGAGGTAGGTATGTTTGTGAAGATTCTCAGTCATCCAGGTGAGGTGAAAGTTGAGTCATGGCAACTGGACTTCTTGTGAGATTGAAATGTTTCACCACTCATCCAACTAGCTTCATCAGTCTGAGAAAAGTTGGTAAGTATTTCACATTGGCTTCTTCTTGGCAGAGGTATAAGTTGCCTTGCATCAGCTCACAGTAGATATTATAGATGATCTGTCATTTGAAGAAGAAAACACTTAACAGCTGATTGTCCATGAGCATCACACCATAAACCTCTGGCATCATGCAGAATTTGCAGAACAGTGTGGGAGTTCAATGGAGAACTTCTTAAGGCCAAGCTTAAGAATGAAAAGACACACACACACACACACACACACACACACACACAGAGAGAGAGAGAGAGAGAGAGAGAGAGAGACGTGCCTTTTCAGCCAGCTGAGCTGACACAAAAACTGCCTGTGCTCCTCCCAGTAGACTTGTTTTACTTTCTCTTATCTAAGTTCATAATAAGCATACATTGGATCATTTATGAAAACAATAATACTAATAGGATGCAGGTGTCCTTTAGCCCTTTGGCCCTGCCCCAAAGCAAAGGTGAAGGGAAATAGAAGGTCACTTCCTTCCAGATATGCCACGTTGGCAGCCAGGAGTGTGTGCACTCACTGAAGCTTTCTACGAAAAACATACCTGCAAAGAAAGGTTCCCACCGAACAACTTGTTTTTGTTTTGTTTTATTACTGGTCTTTAAGATTTATGCCCAGGATTGCTCAGTGAGATTGCCCACACATGAAAGTCTACCTGCATCACATCTCTCCAATACAAATGTGTTGTCAACTTGAATCACTTCCTATCTTTGGACTAGCCCAGTCCAATCTCTATCAGGAGTTCTTTGAGGTTTTTTGGAGAGGTTTTCACATGACTATTATTTGAGCTACTTATGGTGAAGACTGAGTCTGAGCTCTCAGTATGTCCTAGTAACATACCTTCCTTTGAAATGAATGTAACTTGAAATATTGCTTGGATGTGGCTGAATTGCAAGCTATATTTTATTCTTACAGCCTGACATTTAAGCTTACTCTGAATCAATGCAGGGCTCAGCAATTTCAAAAAACAACTTTGATGGTTAAATACATCATGTGCCTCTGTGAAATAATGTAAAGAACATATTTTCAAAAAAACAAGTGCTGAAAGTCCCCAATAAACCCATCATACCCTTCACATTGTAACATTTAGTAAATCATTTTAAAACTACTCCCTTGATGTATATCTACAACAAATACTTTGTGAAAAACAAGAAGAAATGCTTGAAAGAAAACGTAAATGTATAGTAGCAAATGAAAAGTTAATGTGTAGCTATTGGACAGAAACAATGCTCTGAAGAAGCACAGCTAGAGGAAAAACAGTATATTTCTTTTTTATAAAAAGACAACTTGCATCCAAACATAATGCACAATTTAAATAAATCTTGGGTCCCTTTGGGCAAAAAGGCGGCATAAAAATAAAGTTATTATTAGAGATGGGCACGACTCAGGAAAAAAACTTTGTTTTCGTTTTCTTTTTCGGCTAGGGTCCGAGTCGTTTCGTTTCCGTTTTCGCGAAAAATCGGAAAAATTAGTCATTTCGTTTTTCGTTTTTTCGTTATCGTTATACTGGTTTTTTTGGGGGGGGTAGCGGGCTCCTGGAGGCACCTCTGTGGGGTGGGTGCCTCCGCTGGCCCGCTATAAAGGAAGGGACAGCAGCAGCAGGCTCCAAGAGACCCCTCAACATGGGGGTCTCCCATCCTCACCTGCTGCTGCTGCAAAATGGCATGCACAACCATATGGTTATGCATGCCATTTGCAGGCAGAGCGAGACCTGCATGTCGCCAGGCCAGGCGGTGCCACTGCACCTGCTCAAGCACCTGGTCCCATGAGTGGGTCGCACCTGCCATCACATCCCACAGAAGGGAATCGTACTTGCGTGTGTAGTGCAATGCAAGTCGATCTGGCTATGGGCTAAGGTGGATTAGGGTTAGGGCTAGGGTTAGGCTAATGACGGGTAAGGTTATGGTGGGCTATTGGGTTGCACCTCTGGGTGCCTCTCTGCCCCACTAAGAAGACAGTCTGTGACGTATGGGTAAGGAGTCAAGGATTAGGGTTAGCGGGTTAGGGGGCTAGGGCAAGTTTTAGGGGGCTTTTTGGCACATCCCAGAAGTCTCAGTGGCCAAGTGGCCATGCGATTGGTGAGATGGCTCCAAAAATTTGCATGGTCGTCCCCTCCCACATGGCTGGCCAGGCCACTGGGCCAGCCCATCATTGCACACTGCGCAGGTGTAAAAATAAAATAAAATAAAATAAAATCAATGGAGGACACAGGAGGAGAGGAGAGACATTTTGTTGCAAGAAAAAAACCACTGCTACTGTGAAAAATCTGGCAGTTCATACATTTCCGCGTGTTTCTGTTGTGCTTGTGTGTTTTTGGACCACGATTTCAAAAACAATATTGCATTCGCCGCCCCATTTTCGATCCCCCGCCCGCACCGCATGGCATGGCGACGAGGCGACTCGAGTCCGGCTGCCCAGGACGGGGGAAGCCGGGACACCCCCCTCCAGACCAGAAACCCCCCCTCCGGTAGGTGCCCTACTGAGTGAGTGCCCTTAGTCAAGCGGGCATTTTCCGCCTGCTTTTTGGCCCGGGAATGGGTGGGGGGGAGACCCGGGGGAGAGTTTAAAAAAGTTTTTTTCCTGCGCCGTCCGTGCCGCTTGTGTTTGCGGCGGCCGTCGGCGTCTCGGCGAGAGTGGGCTTTTTGCGAGCCTGCGGAGAGTCCCACCAGACCAGAGCAGCCCAGGACGGAGGGGGGGGGGAGCCGGGACACCCCCCCTCCAGACCAGAAACCCCCCTCTGGTAGGTGCCCTACTGAGTGAGTGCCCTTAGTCAAGCGGGCATTTTCCGCCTGCTTTTTGGCCCGGGAATGGGTGGGGGGGAGACCCGGGGGAGAGTTTAAAAAAGTTTTTTCCTGTGCCGCCCGTGCCGCTTGGTTGCGCTTTGGCGGCCGGCGGCGAGACTGGGCTTTTTGCGGCGGGCGAGTCCCACCACCGCACCAGAGCATCCCAGGACGGAGGAGGGGGGGAGGCCGGGCGGGGACCTCCAGAAACCACCCCTCTGGTAGGTGCCCTGAGGCACGGCAGGCATTTTTCCGCCTTTTTGGCCGGGAACCGGGCTTTTTAACTTTTAAAAACTTTTTTTTTCTGTGCCGCTTGGCATCGCGCGCGATCGCGCGATGCAAGTAACGAGCACGACAAATCAGACCAAATTGTTCGTTTGTCGGTTCGAGCTCGAAGTCTGGCGGAGTAATTCCCGTTTCCGTTTCCGTAGAGTAACGGAAACGAGTAACGGAAACGGAAACGGAAATACCGCTAAGTCGTGCCCATCTCTA
>JAHTLZ010000007.1:15200491-15212672 GCA_023846285.1 Phrynocephalus versicolor | reverse complement strand
TTCTTCTTCTTCTTCTTCTTCTTCTTCTTCTTCTTCTTCTTCTTCTTCTTCTTCTTCTTCTTCTTCTTCTTCTTCTTCTTCTTCTTCTTCTTCTTCTTTGGGTACAGTGGTGAAAAAAGACCCCCTGGGTAAGGAGGGAAAGCCTGGGGTAAGGGGGGAGGGCGGATTTTCAATTATCACTGGTCGGGTTGGGTCCCTAACCTCCACAATAGGCAGGGGGGGGTCACTGTATTCAACTTGCTATACCAATTAGTCCATAAGGCTTAAAATGTAACCATGCATGGTTAATACTAAATCCCCACCTTCTTTGATAAACTGTTGGTGAATTTTTACACCCCACTAGAGAAATTCTTTGTAATCAGGGCCGGTGCCAGGCTTTTTTGCACCCTAGGCAAGACTAACTTGCTCCCTCCCTCCACAAACCAATTTTCAAAACCAGAAAAATTGTAGGGAAAAATCCTGAGGTTAGTTTTGCATTCTAGGTGATGACCTAGTTCTCTTAGTAGTAGCTTTGGCCCTGTACGTAATATTTGAATTAAAACAAAATTTTGAGAGGGCATTTTGGCACAGCCATATGTAGGTTACCACTCTCAGTGGCTGCTCCTGGATTATGGAAGATGCTACCGGGTCATTCCATGTCAAATTAACCAATGAAAAATGCATTTTGGAACTTGATGTTATGGTTCAGGTTCAGTTTTGGTACGTTTGTACCTTATCGTGAGATGTAGAAGAACAAACCTTGCTGAGAGAAAATCAGCATGGCTTCTGCAAGGGTAAGTCTTGTCTGACAAATCTTTTAGAAATTTTTTAAAAGGTCAACAGGCATGTAGATTTGGGTGAACCAGTGGATATATTCTATCTGGATTTTCAAAAGGCTTTTGACACAGTCCCTCACCAGAGGCTGCTGAGAAAATTGCACAGTCAGGGGATAAGAGGGCAGGTCCTCTTATGGATTGAGAACTGGTTGAGATCCATCAAACAAAGAGTAGGTGTCAATGGGAAATTTTCACAATGGAGAGAGGTGAAAAGCAGTGTGCCCCAGGGATCTGTCCTGGGACCGGTGCTTTTCAATCTGTTCATAAATGACCTGGAGACAGGGATAAGCAGTGAGGTGGCCAAGTTTGCAGATGACACAAAACTTTTCCGTGTGTAAAAACCAGAGAAGATTGTGAAGAGCTCCAGAAGGATCTCTCCAAACTGGGGGAATGGGCTGCGAAATGGCAAATGCATTTTAATGTAGCCAAATGTAAAGTATTGCATATTGGGGCAAAAAAATCAAAACTTTATCTATCAACTCATGGGCTCTGAGTTATCCGTGACAGATCAGGAAAGAGATCTTGGTGTGTTGGTGGAGAGCTCCATGAAGGTGTCTCCCCAATGTGTGGCAGCGGTGAAGAAGGCCAATTCCATGCTAGGGATTATCAAAAGGGGGATTGAAAATAAAACAGCCAACATTATAATGCCATTATACAAAACAATAGTAAGGCCGCACCTGGAGTATTGTGTACAATTCTGGTCACCGCATCTCAAGAAAGACATAGTGGAACTGGAAAAGGTGCAGAAGAGAGCAACTAAAATGATTACTGGGCTGGGGCGCCTCCCTTATGAGGAAAGACTAAAACATTTGGGGCTCTTTAGTCTGGAAAAAAGGCGCCTGAGGGGGGATATGATTGAGATGTACAAAATAATGCAGGGCATGAGTAAAGAGGATAGAGGGAAGCTCTTCTCCCTCTCACAAAATACCAGAACTAGGGGACATACACTCAAATTGAGGGCTGGGAGAGTAAGAACAGACAAAAGAAAATATTTTTTCACCCAGCGTGTTGTTAGTCTCTGGAACTCCCTGCCACAGGATGTGGTGATGGCATCTGGCTTGGATGCCTTCAAAAGGGGATTGGACAGATTCCTGGAGGAAAAGTCCATCACAGGTTACAAACCATGATGGAAATGTGTAATCTCCAGGCTTAAAACCAGGGTACTTCAAGGGCCAGATGCAGGGGAGTGGTATCAGGAGACAGATATCTAGTCTCATGCGCTCCCAAACGCATCTGGTGGGGCCATTGTGAGATACAGGAAGCTGGACTAGATGGGCCTTTGGCCTGCCAGCATGGCTCTTCTTATGTTCTTATCTTCTTATGTTTTAAAAAAAAATTCAGATTTTTTTGGTCCACCCATCTTAAAAATAAATTTTAAAAATTCACCAATTTTCAAGTCCAAGCACCCATCTGAAAAAATAGGATTTTCAAAATTTGCTGAGCTAAGACCATGGAATCTGTGAAGATTCTCAGTCATCCAGGTGCGTTTATCTGGGAGTTGAGTCATGGCTACTGGACTTCTTTTTTGAGAGATAGAAACGTTTCGCTGTTCATCCAAACAGCTTCATCGGTCTGAGTATAGCTAGTGCAAGAGACCCTTCTTATAGTCAGCTTGACCTCTTGTCCCCTGGTCTGATTGGCTCATAAGATGAACAAAGCCTTAATAGGCTCGTTAGGGAGACATTAGTGTCCATGGCCTTAAGGTAAACAATGGCCTAAGGTGCTGAAACCCATCAAGAATGGACCAAGGAACTGCATTACAGCAGGAGCTAGTGGGACTCACAGTGTGTGAGAGAAAGAAAGAGCATACTAGCTAATCCCACAGGAGATAACAAAAGCATCCAACTTGCTAGCCAAGAAAAGAAAAGTTTCTTAAACATTAGGTATAGAGATTTTGGTCTATTTTCGGGGCTAAGTCAATTTAATTCCTTGTCACTGCCCAAAAGAAAAGTTAAGTTTTATATGATACCACTGGGATACCAACCTGAAATTTAGAGTGACCGGTTACAAGACATGTATCTTTAAGTGTGATTTCTAAAAAATGTGTTCCCAAAAATTCAAATATTATATTTATTTAAATGTGTATTTTTTGGAAATGTACAATTGCATCATGTTGTATATCAAATGAAAGCCCTATTTATAAGCTTTAATATGGCAAATGTCCCAGGTCTATAGCTATCACAGGTGTCTATTAAATGACAATTGACATTATGGTGGCTAGTGAATTTTGACATAATCTGAAAGAAATATTTTTAAACATCTCATGGTAAGGTCCAAATGTACCAAAAACGAACCAAGTCCATGACAACAAGGTTCCGTGCATTGGTTGATTTGACATGGAATGACGCTACTATAAAAATGTAAACATGTAAATTGATGTGCAGCTGAAGGACAAACAGCTAATTGAAGGCAGTCTATCATGTATTGTTCTGCTTTTAGTACATATGGCTTTTATGTAATGATATGATCAATATTTTGTTTTTGAGCTTTATGTTATTATTGTAGGCCACTTTGTTGTTGTTTTTAAATATTAATTTTATTTATTTATTTTGCCAGAAAGTTAGGATGTGAATAAAACAGGTCCAGGAAGCAGCTTCACAGTTTCTTTCCATAAAATGTATAGCAAAAATAGACGTACCATTTTATATGCACAAGCCTTATGAGCTTCACTGGCTTCTAGTTAATTTACAGGCTACATCCAAAGTAAAAGCAAAAAAAGTCCTCCATCCATCTACCCTCTGCTGCTTCCTAGATTCAAGCTCATTTGAAATTTTCATTAATGGCTTTCCTTCTTATGCCATAAGCTCCTTATAATTCCAGTCACTTCTTTGATCATTTTGCTTCTGTCTACCTTGAATTCTGAGGGGGTTTTTTTCAGCCTCACTTATCATTATGGTGAACTGCTTTTTAAAAACAATTGGTCTGTTTGTCCCCCCCCCCCACGCCACCTTGCTAAAACTGTGCATTTACTCAGGAGAAAATCCCACTGAAATGGGTAGTGCCTACTTCTGAGTTGACATGCAAAGAACTAGGCCACAAGTGTCTTTACTGCTTTCTAATGAGCTGCTTTTATCCTTAGGACAACTTCTTTCCTTCCGTTGATTTATTCATTCATGGCTAATGACATATCACTTGGCAATATTTTTTGTGTAGCTGCCTGGAAGCAGAAGTAGTAGTTGACTTTTCTGTACCTTAATACAGATGATCTTTCAAAACCATTGCTATTTATTCTGGCAGGAGACGTATGAACCTGAATTTAATGAAATGTGCAAGCTGCAAGTCTGCTTTCTTCCCCTCTCTACATCTATAAAAAAGGACGATTAGATTTTCTCTGTCTCCTCACTTTATTTACTGTACTATTTGTTTGATATGCATTGCACTTAGGTTTGGGCGTATACTCATTGCCACCTACCTGGCAATATCTGTTTGTTTGTTTGTTTGTTTGTTTGTTTTTACAACTTATATGCCGCCCACTACCCAAAGGTCTCTGGGCAGCTTACAATCAAAGAATTAAAACAGTTAAAACATCGAATATCAATAAATAATTAAAACAAGAACAAAAACCTTACACTAAAATCATTACACTAAAATTGCCATCAGAGGACCCACAGTCTATATTGTATCAATTAAAAAACTTCTGGAACAGGAAGGTTTCTACCTGGCGCCGAAATGTCATCAATGTTGGCGCCAGGCGGATCTCACTTGGGAGGGCATTCCATAGCTTGGGGGCAGCTGCCAAGAAGACCCTATGTCTACAAGCCATCCCTCTCACCTCCTATATAGGTCTAACCACTTGATATAGTTATGGTTTATGTCAGGCCTGCACAACCCATCAATCTCAGGTGACTGGTAGCCCACAGTGTGCTCCAAAGTCTCCAGCGGGTGAGGTTCCGCTGCCGCCGCTACCAACAGCAGGAACATTGGGGGGTGGGCAGGCGGGCAAGACTCTGCTGCTGCTGCTGCCAACAGCAGGGACCTTGGGGTTTGGGGGGGGGGCAGGCGGGACACTTGCTCCTGGATGCTTGCTTCTGATTTTTAGCCTTCGCTTCCCTTCTGCTGCTGCCATGCCACACCTCCTCACTTGTCTCCTTGGCAGGACACTCCACCCTCCTACTCAGGAGCAGTGGCAAGGCATGCACATGCACACATGTATATGCTTCAGAAAGGAGCCCGTGTGGACATGTGGCGCTTCAGAAAGGAGCCTATGAGGACATGCAAAAGGCAAAAGGAGCCTGCAGGCTGTTCAAAGGTGGACAGCCCTGGCTTATGAGAACATTCTGTGTTCTCTTCCCCCATAGAAACAAATGGTAGACACAGTGGGTGGTGTTTTTTGAATTGTATTGCAGCTTTGATTTCTTGGTGCTGCAATTAGTCCATTCCATCTTGTACTTTCCAAAACCTTGAGATTTCTGTTTCTGACTTTTACCTACACAGACAATGTAAAGAAAAACTTGGGTGAATATTGTGGTATTTTCAATTATGTTGCCTAGGTAGTACTAGAATTTGGGACAGTACATCTGATCCTGAAATACGTTTTCTGAGGGGAGACTTTGAGCAGCAGACATCATATTATAGGGAACAAATTTATGAATGACACCTTGTAGTACATTTGACACTTTAAGACCAAGACTTAAATAGCAGCCCTCTCTCCTTTGAGAGTGGCCTTGGTGACCATAGAATCATAGAATCATAGAATCATAGAGTTGGAAGAGACCTCAAGGGCCATCTAGTCCAACCCCCTGCCATGCAAGAACCCCTTCACAATATTTCCGACAGATGGCCATCCAGTCTCTGGTTAAAAACCACCAAAGAAGGAGACTCCACCACCCTCCATAGCAGCATATTCCACTGCCAAACAGCTGTAACTGTCATGACGTCAAAGATTCAACTAAAACTGTTTGGAAGGCTCTGTATTGCTTTGCTTCTCATTTAGTTGCCATTTAATAAGCGCTGCTGGCTACATGTACTGTATAGTTATTTCTGTGCTGGTGTTTATTTATTTATTTTTCTTATCTCAAGTTGTTCTGGAAATGCTATTGGTTCTCAAAATTTATGTGTATGTCCCCCCATATTTTAAAAGTGGGGAAATTCCCCGAAGATCAAGAGAGGGGACATTTCAGTTGAAAACAAGTCATATCCAAGAGCAAGGAATGTGATACTACATGTCAGACTTCATGAATACATAAAGAACAAAGTGCAACTCTAGTAGTATACAAGAGCTGCAAAGAAATACAGGATTTGAGACGCCCAAACTACGCACACTGAAAAAGTGGTTGGAGTTCACTACAACTCTCGACACTGAAAATCATGCAAGTCCTACTGTAATTAAAAAATGGCACCCAATCTACATTTAAAAAAAAAAACTACAGTAAGGCTTCTGTAATTGCAGGGATATCTCCATGCTCAGAATAGCTCCACTCATATCAGTTCAAATATCCAGATTAGAGATGTGCACGACCAGAAAAAATGATGTTTCGAGTTGTCATTTGTCGGGACAGGTCCGTTTTAGGTCGTTGCCGTTTGTTGCGATAATTTTCAAAAAATTGTTGTTTCCGTTTGTCGTTTGGGGGTTGGGGTTGGGGATGGTTGGGGGGTTGTAAGAGAGTGGGCTATGGGAGGCACCTCTCTGGGTGCCTCTGACGTCTGACCCACTAAGAAGGGAAGGGAATCGTAACGCGAAGCCGCCACATACATTACATTATGTTAGGGTGGGGGGTAAGTGGCAGAGGCACCTCTCTCTCTGGGTGCCTCTGACTCACTAAGAAGGGAAGCATACTAGCGTACTGGCGTACAGGTTAGGGAATGGGATAGGGCATAGTGGGCTCTGCGAGACACCTCTCTGGGTGCTTCACTTTGACTCACTAAGAAGGGAAGTGTACTAGCGTACTGGGCTGGCATACAGGTTAGGGAACGGGATAGGGGTAGGGGATAGTGGTCTCTGCGAGGCATCTCTCTGGCTGCCTCACTTTGACCCACTAAGAAGGAAAGTGTACTTGCGTACGGATCTGGGTTTGGGTTGGGGTTAGGGTAAGGGCTAGGTTTAGGGTTACGGTTAAGGTTAGGGTGGGTTAGTGGGCTACACCTCTGGGTGCCTCTGACCCACTAAGAAGGACAGCGTATGGGTTAGGGTTGGGTTAGGGTTAGGGTTAGGGTTTGTGGGCTTTTAATGCCCTCTCTGGCACACCCAGAAGTCTCAGTCAAAACCTGGCCATGCGATTAGTGGAATGGGTCAAAAATTTGCATGGTCCCATCCCATGGCCAGCCCATCATTGCGCATGCGCAGGTGTAAAAAAATAAAAATAAAAATAAAAATAAAAATAAAATAAATGGAGACGCTTTATTGCAAGAAAAACCCACTGCTGCTACTATAAAAAATCAGGCATTTAAAATACCTAATTTTCAAATGTTTCTGTTGTGATTTGGTGGGTTTTTGGACCACGATTTAAAAATAAATATTGCGGTCACCATTTTGGATCCCCCCCACCGCATGGCAAATGGAGAAGATGAGGATGCCCCCCCGCCTGGTACCAGCAGCCCAGGACAGGAGGGGGGAAGGCCGGGGACCCCCCCGGAAACCACCCCTCTGTGGTAGGTGCCCTCACTGAGGCAGGCATATTTTCGCCTGCTTTTATGCATTGGCCGGGAATCGGGGGCGGGGGGTATTTTAAAAACTTTTTTTCTGTGCTGCTTGGCATCGCGTGATCGCCGCGATGCCAGGAACGACAACGACCCAATTTATCTTTATCGGGTCGGGTTCAAGCTGGAGCGGAGTAATTCTCATTTCCGTTACCCGTTACATAACAGAAACAACGAACGGTAACGGAAACAAGGATTTCGCCGAGTCGTGCCCATGTCTAATCCAGAGGTAATTTGTTTGCTTGTTTAGTTAAAAAAAAATAGACCAATATATATAATTGTTAAAGGGATTGTTTTCATGCTGGTTAAATGTTTTGAACAGCATCGTGATGGGACACTAATATAGATGGCAAGCTATATTAATGTCCCATTACGGTGTGTGTGTGTGTGCCAACTTCAGCTCCTCCATTTTTACAGCATGTTGAATAGGCAGGGACTCTAAGCGGCTGACCCCAAACCCCAGTATTGTCTGACTCCAGGAAATTCCCTCCACCCCAGGCTTAACTAGTCAGCAACATAGTGGTTCATTTCAAGGAACTGCATTGAAATGGGATATGTGTTCCAAGCAGGTTTGTGTTTGCCTGCAGCTGACCCACAGTAAATACCTTTGCTGAGGCTTATTGCGAATGTGCAGTTCCAGACACAGTGTCAGCCCTTGAACAAAGGATATCTGCATCATAGTTCCATCTACAGTCACATAAACTTCACTATTCCAATCCATTTTATTTGTATTCTCAGAAAGGAAGTCCTATCATCTACAAGAATGATTCTTGTCAGTAAGCTTACCCATTGCTTCATCTGTGCACACACACCCTCCAAAAAGGTACTCCTATAAATTTACATCTTGTGAGCAAGGCCACAAACTACCGTCTCGGTGCTAGAATAAGTAGTACACTATGCATCAAAAGGGATATTTCCATGCTCAGAACAGTTCCACTCACATCAGTTCAAACACCCAGATGCTTAATCAGAGGTTATTAGTTTGTCTATTCCATCAGAACATTAATGCAACAAAAAGAGAGATCCATATAGATATAAATAATGGTAAAATGAATTTTGTCATGCTAATTAAATGTCTTGATAATTGAGCTGGTTCAAAGCTACTTAAGCATTTAGCCCTTGGCCCTTAGAGATAATTCACAACTGAGTGACTCCTGCCATTAGCTAACAATCTAATAAACAATAGCTCTCAATAGAAGTCAGCACTAAAACACAGCTGTGTTGTTTGCAATTAGCTATTTCAATGAAAGCTGAGGTCAAATTGCCCAAAATTTCAGTAGATATTTTTGACACTATAAAAAAGTTTATGTGGAATGTTCAAGAATAACAAGGCAACTCAGCAGGTTTTTAAAATCATTTTTGATCCACTCAGAAAGACTGGTCTGTTTCTTGACATTGCTTAAGCCAGCCATTTCAACCGGGCCTTGGCCATAGCCATAAACACAATATGAAAGAAATATAGGCCGATTCAGCAGTGTATAAGTCACATTTAACCTTGTAAGATGGTATATGAAGAATTGTTTCCTGTCTGTGACCCCCTGTTTTAAATGTGCCACCCCCGTCCCAAAGGTTATACAGCCCTCAATGAAACATTGGCTTAGATGACAAATAAAAGAATATTGCAGCTTGAGAGTTATGGCCTTGATAAGGGCTGGCATCACTATATGTGGTACAAGGGAAATTTACCTACCCTCTTTAAAAAGCACTGGATAAGGAATGCCTTAGTCAAAATATGGTCATTGATCAAAAAACAATTTTATCTCAAAGCACCTATGTGGTTATCCCCACTGGGAGCAATTTATAGCTCCCAAGCAAGTGAAATCTCAAAAGTTATAACTTACAGACACCTTCTGAATGCTGACCTCTCATTGAAACCATTAGGGAAATTAGTATCAGAAGGTTACAATCTGGATTGGTGGAAATATCAACAAATACATTCACACTTCAAAGAGCTTTCCAAAGAGGGTGGTTTTATGACTACTGATACCCCATTTGATAAAATACTTTCTTCTGGTGACTCCAAGCTTCTTAGCAAATTCTATAGCATACTGTTAAATGAAAAAATGATTGATACATTGGTTAAAGACTCTATGATTAGATGGGCTGAAAATTTAGGCTATACTATCCATTTAAATAAATGGGACTCTCTGTGGAATACAGTTAAAATCTTTAAATCTATTTCGTTTAAGGAAAATTGTTATAAGATGTTTTATAGATGGCATTTTGCGCCTCATCGTTTATCCAAGATGTATAATTGTTCACCTAAATGTTGGAAATGTAATTATGACTGTGGAACCTTTTATCATATGTGGTGGACTTGTAAAGAAGCAAAGGCGTATTGGAACATGGTAAAACTTTTCTTAGAAAGATCTCTGAAAATTAAGATAGAGTTTAGACCAGAACTATTCTTGTTAAATATAGTAGATATAAATATTTCCTATGATCAGAGATATGTACTTCATCATGTAATTGTTGCTGCAAGAATACTGTATGCGAAACTTTGGAAACAACCAAACACGCCAACAGAGAAGGATTTTCACGGAAAGATAAGAGAATGTATCGAAATTGATAAACTCTCTGGTTATCTAAAGGGAGACTACGATGAGATCTTTCGGGAAAGATGGCAAGAAGTAACAAATTTATTAGTATTGTGATAACATCTGGCAATTCTAGTAATATGTTAAATTACTATTTCTATTTTGCTTGATATACTCAATGTAAATTTTAAAAACTGTATCCCCACCCTTTTTTTTCCTCTCACCCATATTCTTTCCCTTTGTTCCCCCCTTAAAAATCCAATTAAAAAAAAAAAAGAAACATTGGCTTAGATGACGTCTCACATTCAGGGGTGATTAGGTGTGCATGTCTCTCACACTTTGGTTCACTTTTGGTGGTGTGGTGTGCTGTGGTTCCTTATATGTTCTGGTATAAGACTAGACTGGGTGATACCTTTAGGCTACTAATAAAATAACAAAAAAGTTGCTAATATTTCAAGGGCTTTTAGACACCCATATTAGCTTCACTTTTTACCTGCATCGATAGATATGGCCAAATTCCTAGGGACTGGGATCTGGCAATTATCATAAAAAAGGCAAAAAGGACTATCCTTCAAACTACAGACTAATCAGTCTCCTTAAGACAATTAGTAAACTCTATGCTAGACACTTACAATGGAAATTGCAGGATTGGCTGGAACAAGAAGGCATACTTGAGGATGAGCAAGCTAGATTTAGAGAAGGCAGATGTACTATAGATCAGTGCCTAGTTCTTTGGCATCTTATTGAAAAATATTCTGCTTGTAAAATCTCTTCCATATAAGTTGCTTTCACAGATTTTAAGGCAGCATTTGATTCTTTATCCCAAGTCAGGTTATGGGAGAAACTGGTGGCATCCTCAATAGATCAGCAATTACTCTATTTAATACATATGCTTCAGGAAGGAACCTCACTCAAAATAAGATGCAATCCCCAGGGCCAACCCCACCAATTCTATTGTTACAGAGGAAGGTGTTAAGCAGGGTTGTATTTTGGCCCCACTTCTATTTAATTTTGATATCAATTCCTTGGTGAGCTGTTTTGTAAGCAGCACAGAGTAGCCGTGTAGCTGGAGGGGTATATTGATTGATTGATTGATTGATTGATTGATTGATTGATTGATTGATTGATTGAATGAATAAATAAATAAATAAATAAATAAATTAAAAAACAATTCCACCCCCCAAATTCAGATGGAAGGCACATCTCTGTATTACTCTATGCAGATGATGCAGCAGTACTTTCGAGAATACCCATTGGCCTTAAAAGAGCATTGAGTGCATTTAACCCAATACTGTAAGGAAGAACAGCTACAACTTAATTACCAGAATAAAATCATGGCTTTTTCCAAAAGACCTAAGAACTATTCTTAGAATATAGATCATTCCTGTCCAAACTTTGGCCCTCCAGATGTTTTGGACCACAACTCCCATAGCCCTTTGTCATTGGCAATCTAAGTTTAGAATTCTGGGAGTTGTGGTCCAAAACATCAGGAGGGCCAAAGTTTGGACATGCCTGATATAGGTGGTCATCAAATTGAGCAGGTCTCATCCTTTAAATATCCAGGTATAGTTCTCCATGCTACTAATAAAAGAAAATCCCATTGGGACTATGCTGCTGACATGGCAAAAAGAAGCTCAATAGCTGTACTTAAATATTTTAAGTCTAGAGGTGGCCATTATATACCTATGGCAATCAAATTATTTGAAGCCAAAGTAGTAACCCAGCTTCTGTACCAATTAAGCCATCCTTCCAATTTTGCTCCTTTAGAATTTGTGCACTCTAAATATATAAGATCAATCTTACAAGCTCCAAAATGTGTTTCAAATGCCACTCTTTGACTAGAGCTAGGCCTTATGAAAATGGAGGCTGGAACATAGGTGGTCATTCTCAACTACTGGCTCAAGCTATCTCCCCACCCACCCCACCCCCGGGGACAGGCCTCATTAACTATAAAGGATGACTTCAAGTCCTCCTGGAAAAGAGCAGTGATAGCTAAAATTTCATCCTTGGGGGTTTCCCCCAAGTGTCCTGCTTAGCATGGGATATGATCAGGCCAAAGCACTAATTAAGCAGATGATAAACTGATACAGAGTGACAATTGGATTTAGCTAGATCTCCAATGTTTGTTATTAATAAATCCAGCAGCTGTCTCTCTTCCCGAATGGTATATTTAGCTAGGCTCCTGATTCCAAC
>JAHTLZ010000007.1:15186512-15200451 GCA_023846285.1 Phrynocephalus versicolor | reverse complement strand
ATTCCAACCCATCGGAGGGCTTTTACTTTGGCACGATGTCACACCCTCCCTTCAGCTGTCCTTGAGGGCCAAAACTGGAAGATCCCCTATACAGAGAGACTATGCCCTTGTGACTCCAGAGATGGGGAATCAACAGAGCTCATACTTCTTCAGTGTTCATTTTACACAGATATTCAAACCAAACTTATTTCAGCAATAGTTTGCAAATACCCGGGGTGTTCATGTCATTTTTATTATTTCTTGTTGTTGTCAGATACTAGCTTTGTTGTAACTTACAATGTTGCCAGGTTTTGTGTGGCTGTGATTAAAATACGCCAGGTGATGACTGGTACCACAAATCAACATTTATATCCATCTTAGATTTTTTATGCTGACTATTGTTTTTATTGTTTTTCTATATCTGTGGGTGTATATATATCCACATATTGGGATGTGTGTATGTATACATGTGTGTGTCCATGTGTGTGTGTGTGTGTGTGTGTGTGTGTGTGTGTGTGTGTGTGCGCGCGCGCGCACGCACGCACACATGCATATATTTGTATGTGTGTATATTAATATGTGTGTGTGTATGTATGGATCAAACCCAGAGTAAAACAATTATCTGGCAGAGTATAGCAGAGTATAGCTTACACAGCAGCAACGTGTAGATAAAGTGTAGTTAATTGTTATAAGTATAGCAGAACTCAGAAACAGAGAGACAAAGAAACATGGGTTAGAGTAAAACTCTTATATTCCATATATACAGCAAATATACAACAGCATAACACCAAGCAATATATACAATACAATCAACAGAGTGTGGGGTACTGTTTCTCACCATAAACAGTCCCATTTAACATTATACAAGCCAGTGCTTATATACACATTTAGATTCCATCAGACATGACTATTAACCAATCACATTCTGATGCACCATGATGTTATTAACTATTCCACCTGTGCTAAATCACTTAACCTGCTGGTGATTTCTAATTCCCTGCACTTGTGGCTAACATCATGAGACTGCAGTTTCTGATTGCCTCCATTTTACAATTCTCTTTAACCTTCTGTTAAATATACAATACATATATTTTGTCAACTTTACATATTGTGACAGTATGTGTATAACGTTTGGAATTTTTTAATTTCCTCTTATTGCTCCTTAGGTTATTTTATATCAGTTTTATTAAGATCAATATTAACTCTTGGATTGCTGCTTAATATTGCAACACAGCTTTATTTTGGTCTGTGAGGGGCCTTAAAACTGTTTATATTTTATTCCTTGCTGCTGGTCAATGACCGTAATAAAGACTTGCACATTCAGGGGTGGTTAGACATGCATATCTCTCACACTTTGGTTCACTTTTGGTGGTATGGTGTGCTGGGGTTCATTCTATTTTCTAGTACACGACTAGACTGGGTGATACCTTTAGGCTACTAATAAAATAACAAAAAGTTGCTAATATTTCAAGGGCAATACCCTCTTTTTTAAAGCTGCACCAAATGTTCAAGCATGGAAAGAGATGGATTTGACAGGAGTTATTTCTTAGATGTAGAGTTCTTGGAAAGATGAAAATAAATGCCAGGCAGTCTCTTAGTTGAGGCAAGAAGCAGGATGTTGTAAAGCTATATTCTGGTAACCACCTATTTTAAGATAGCATTGTCCCCTATGTTACATCAGCAGTGAGAAGTTTGTAGCAAAAAAAAGAGGGAAATGTTGTGCCCCCTAAAATGTCCAAATCCAGTTTTTGTGCTGTCTCACATCTAGACAGCAATAAGTTTGAAGTGGAGAATCATAGAATCATAGAGTTGGAAGTGACCTCAAGGGCCATCTAGTCCAACCCCCTGCCATGCAGGAACCCCCATCACAGTGCTCCTGACATAGGGCCATCCAGCCTCTGCTTAAAAACCTCCAAAGAAAGAGACTCCACCACCCTCCATGGCAGCATATTCCACTGCCGAAAAGCTCTAATTGTAAGGAAGTTCTTTGAATCTCTTTTCCTGTAGTTTGAGACCATTGCCCCGCGTTCTAGTCTCTCAAGCCATGGAAAACAAACCAGTCCCTTCTTCAATGTGACATCCTTTCAAATATTTAACCATAGCTATTATATCTCCTCTTAACCTTCTTTTTGTAAGGCTAAACATTCCCAGCTCCCTATACTGCTCCTCATAAGAAATTTCTTCCAGACCCTCAATCATCTTGGTTGCCCCCCTCTGGACCTGTTCAAGATTGTCAACATCCTTTTTAAATTGAGGTGCACAGAACTGGACACTGGTGGGGTCTGACCAGAGCAGAATAGAGTGGTACTATCTTCCCTTGATCTAGACACTATGCTTCTGTTGATGCAACCAAGAATCACATTGGCTTTCTTGGCTGCCACATCACACTGCTGATTCATGTTCAATTTGTAGTCCACGAAGACTCCCATATCCTTTTCACAGGTACTATTTTCCAGCCATGATTTCACAGGTACCATCATTTTCCATCAATGATGACACTGTCCAACCATCTCATTCTCTTCCATCCCCTTTTCCAGAGTCTGGAAAATCAGTGTCCAGACACAAGTAAAGAGACTACATGGATGTGGAAACTCTCTTCTTAGATCCATATAGGAAACTGACAAACCTGTAAACAGGACGGTGGGGAGCAGGGATAAAGCTCACTTTTCTACCAGTGGTAATATATACAATGTGCTAATGAATGATTGAATGGAGCTATTATGTACCAAAACTTCATTGACCATGTGCAGCTATGGAACGATCTTGTTTATTTTAAGGCTTTTAATGTGACCACTTCAGAATGGTTTTCCAGAAGTTGTGTCATGGCAACTGGACTTCTTTTCTTTTGAGATTGAAATGTTTTGCCACTCCTTCAAGCAGCAGCATCAGTCTTGAATGATTCTCAAAAGAAAAAAGGTCCAGTCGCCATGACTCAACTTCCAGATAACCTCACCTGGATGACTGAGAATCTTCACAGACATTCAGAATAGTCTGTTATCAATTTCATCTGCCTTCAATTACCATAGCAAGACATGAAACAAGCAGAATTTATCCATCATGCATGAGAATGCTGACTGGAATATCCAAGTGTTGCACCATGGAATTCAGTCCTGCTTTGTGCCAGCAGTACAAGACAGCATTTTAAGGGCTTTAATAAAATAATTTGCATATGGAATGATTTTGCCTAAGGAAAAGTGTCTATACAGAAAACATATTGACAGATCTGGATGCAAATTCATCATGTGCAGCTTGGCCTTCTTTTTTCATTTCTGATAGAAATGAATTTAAGCATCAAGGAATATTAAGTTCATCCAATAAATAAAAGAAGCATCTGTGTAAGTGCAAAATGGCAACATGCATAAAAATCAGAGCTCAAAGCCTTGAAATTCATACCAAATCCCTTTGGGTTGGAATCATAATGGGTTTAACTAAGAGGAAAAATATACACAGCATCAGACACAGAGTACAATAATCACAAAGAAATGGCTGCTCTTTGCTCAGTACGGCGGGGTGATTCCCCTCAGAGTAATGGGACTGCTTTGTGCCACCTTCACAACCTAATTGGAGCATAGGACAGAGGAAAAATTACCATTCTGTAATGTTACCATGGCAAAAGTTGGATTTTCAGAAGGAAATTCAGCTGTTCTAAGCTGTGGCTCATTTCAGACAAGCAGTGAAGGGAGGGGTGCAATGGGAAAGATGTATGTCTGTCCTGTTTCAACTACCTGCAATATGTTAGCATCATATGATTTGGTTTGCAGCGCAGAAAAGCCAAGAAAGAGCAAATAAATGCTCTGTAAGTACTCTGGGAGAAATTCTCTCTGGGATACTTTAGGTGTGAGTCAGAAGATATCAAGACTGATTTAAGGACTGCCTGAGCATATTTTATTTATTGAAAATAAAACTATATGTTCTAGCAACTATTGTATAAAATACCTGAGAAATATGGCCAGAATCCTGTTGCTCAACTTTAAGCTGCACAACTCAGATGGCATCATTAGCTGTGGCTATTTTGGAAACATTCAATATCTTATCCAAGTTCCAGGGATCCATCGGGACTCATTTGGTCCCAGAGAAACGTTTGGAGCAGGAAATGGAGGAACTCTCTAATGTCTGAATATTGCTGCCACTATTACTGCCAATGGAATTTGGACTACTGCCTCTGCTTATTCTGTGGTTCTCAAAGCCATTCCCAGGGCCAAAGGTATCTCAGGTGGTAGGAAGTCCCTGGAATTTGGAGAAGATAGGAAGTCTTCTGTTGTTGTTCAGTCGTGTCTGACTCTTCATGACCCCATGGACCAGAGTATGCCAGGCCCTTCTGTCTTCCACTGGCTCCCGGAGTTTGGTCAATTCCATGTTGGTTGCATCAATGATGACACTGCCCAACCATCTCATTCTCTTCCATCCCCTTTTCCTTTTGCCTTTCTTTCCCAACATCAGAGACTTTTCCAAGGAGCCCTCTCTCCTCATGAGGTGGCTAATGTACTGGAGCCTCAGCTTCAACACCTGGCCTTCCAGTGAACATTCGGGGTTGATTTCTTTCAGGATGGATAGGTTTGATTCCTTGCAGTCCAGGGGACTCTCAAGACTCTCCTTCAGCACCACAGCTCAATAACATCAGTTCTGTGGCGATCAGCTTTCTTTATAGTCCAGCTCTCACTTCCATACAACACTACTGGAAAAACCATAGCTTTGACTATTCAGACTGTTGTTGACAAAGTGATGTCTCTGCTCTTTAAGATTCTGCCTAGGTTTGTGATCACTTTCCTCCCAATAAGCAGGCACCTTTTAATTTCATTGCTGCAGCCACCATGTGCAGTGATCAGGGATCCCAAGAAAATAAACTCTGTCATTGCCTCCATTTCTTCCCCTTCTGTTTGCCAGGAGGTGATGGGACTGGTGCCATGATCTTAGTTTTTTGATGTTGAGCTTCAGCCCATTTATTTCATTCTCCTCTTTCACCCTCAATAAGAGGTTCTTTAATTCCTCCTCACTTTCTACTATCAGAGTAGTATCATCTGCGTATCTGAGGTTGTTGATATTTCTTCCAGCAGTCTTAATTCTGGCTTGTGATTCATCCAGTCCTGCCTTTTGCATGATATACTCTGCATATAAGTTAAAAAGGCAAAGTGACAGTATACAGCCTTGTCGTACTCCTTTCCCAATTTTAAACTAGTCAGTTGTTCCATATCCAATTCTGACTATTGCTGCTTATGTCACAGATAGATTTCTTATGAGACAGATAAGGTGATCAGGCTCTCTCATTTATTTAAGAAGCCTTTAGTCTACAGTTAATGATATAATTAAAGGAGAATGGTATAAAGTTGGGCAACAGGATTCCAGCCACTATGACAAAAACCAAAAGTAATGTTGCCAGCCCCAACAAGCACCAATGTACAGAAACTATGGCAGCCAGCTATTATGGAAACTGCATGCTTTGTGCAGGGTATATGGATAACTATTAGTTAAATAGTACGCTGAAATTGACTTTTGGCTCAAAATCTCAAATTGATTCTAGGTCTCACCTTAACATGGTCTACAAACGCACACAAGGAAGCCTTGATTTGTACTTGGTTACTGCCCTGCCCACTGGGGAGTGTGTAGAGGGACGGAAGTCATAATCACATGTAGACGTGCCTCGGGGTGAAATTGGCCATATGTCCTCTATTGGTTAATGTTTACACAGCTTTGGTGTTCCATAAGATTTGGATCTAGTCACTGAGCAGAATGGCCATTTTCTACCCCAGCCTAACTTACACAGAGGATGAAGTTGACACTGCCAAGCGCTGACCATAGGCACCCATCTTCCAATCAGGGGTGTGGCTGGCAAGGCAAGCCCCATGGTCAGTGGGCTTCTCGCCTCATGCTAAAGCGTGGTGGCCAAACTTCAGCCCTCCAGATGTTTTACACCACAACTCCCAGATTTCTAAGCCTGTACTGCCAGTGACAAAGGACTGTGGATTTTGTGGTCCAAAACATCTGGAGGGCCAAAGTTTGGCCACCACTGCTTTAGGATGTCTCGTTCTTCCCTTGGGAGGGCAAACTTCAGCCGTGTTGTATCTGACAAACTGTGTGGCATCTTGTATATAGACTAGCAATGTGAATTGGCAGGAACATTTGCACCTTACCAGAGCGGATACAGGAATCCTTCAGTTGTAGTTGGGTCAGTCAGGTTAATCCTACAAAGGATTGAAGTTTGCTCCAGCACTTTTTTTGGTTAGAAATGCTGAAATCTGAACCAATGGATGATGGTTGCTGCACTAAAAGAAGAAAGCCCCCAGACAGAAGCAGATCAACAGCAAAATCTAACACGAAAGCCAAACCCTCTCCCAGAAGATGACTCTGTTAGTCTGTTTATTTGCCATCTATCCGACCAATCAGTTTTTGTCCAGACATAGCAAGGAGAAGGCATAAGCAGAATGCAGCCTGTTTACCTTCTAGACCTTTTTTGCTTTACCTTTTAGCTACACCAGTCCTTTCAATACATTTAAGATTGAATATGTATGGAATGAAATCTGACAGTCTTGTGCAGGCTTTATCCCCTCTCCTACCACCATTTTCTACCTTTCCAACAATATGCCTGCTGCCCCCTTTTTTCACAGAACCACCCTATTCTTGCTTCGGGTGTGTGTTTCTGAGTGGATCGATCCAAAATAATCAGCACTGTGATTTTGGCAAGACACACTTGAGCCACATTTGGGGATATCCTCCCCCACCCCTGCCAATCCAACATGTTTTCTTCATTTCTTCTCATTGTTTCTATTGTTTGGATTATGGCAAGAAACCTGTTCTGCCTCCCTGCATGGTACAGGGTAGGCGTTCTTGTGCTATTCATGCAGAGAGATTCCTTGTTCTCTCTCTTGTTGCCAGTGCCTCTCTGTGTTTCAGAGCAGGTGGGCACGAAACATACAGCTCTAGGATCAGGGCTAGGCTTTGAGTGAATGCACCACAGGGACACTAAAGGAACAAGTCCACACAGACTTCACAACTACTCCCTGAGCATGGCTCCCAGAAAAGGAAGGAAGGAATGAAGGAACAAATGAACAAACAAGCAAGCAAACAAACAAACAAACAAACTAATGAATGAACGAACGAACGAACAAACGAACAAACGAACGAACTTTACCTACAAACTGAAGATTCACCAATAATCCCAAAACTGATGGCATTGTGTAGCACATCTATTCCCAGGTCATTGCCCTGAATTTCCACATTTTCAGGGTTTCCCCCCTCACAGTATACAAACATATAGATATCTGTACATCTGACACTCCCCTCCAAATCAGCTCATGGTCTTTTCCCATTTGTATGACAAATATATGGCTACAAAGCAAAGTGTTCTGCTTATATACTGCCCCATACCACTTTAAGTAGTCTCTGGGCGGTTTACAAATTTAATTACAGTGTGCAGGCTACACATTGCCCCCCCCAGCAAGCTGGGTACTCATTTTACCGACCTCGGAAGGATGGAAGGCTGAGTGAACCTTGAGCCTGCTACCTGGGATTGAACCCCAGGTTGTGAGCACAGTTTTACCTGCACCCATTTAAACACTGCGCCATGATTATGAGACTACCAGATTAGCTGGTAGTCTCATACACCCCGGACATAGATCTTACACTTGGTTGTGTTCCAACACTTTAGATTCGATAGTGTTCCAACTCTAGCTGAAATATGGATAAAAATCAATTAAAGGAAACAAACCAGGAAAGGGACCTTGGTGTCCTGGTGGACATCTCAATGAAGGTGTCAACCCAGTGTGCTGCAGCAGTGAAAAAAGCAAACTCGATGCTAGGGATTATTAGGAAGGGTCTAGAGAATAAGGGCATTTATACACAACCCCTAAACTCCGCAGCAAATGGCTGCAAGCTCCGGAGCTTAAAAATGTTTCCCCACCAGCTCCGGAGTTTAGAGGAAATTAAGTGCGACCCCGCCCACCTAAGTGCGACCCAATGCACTTTTCTTGTACCTGCTCTTCCCTGGTGAAAATTGTTTGATGCGGTGTAAGGATAGTGAGTGCGGGGCTCTCCTCACTTCTGTTTGTTGTTTTTTTGGCTCCCGACCCTTTAAGAGCTCCTTTACAGAGACAGGAATGTTGCTGCGCAAGAACCGAGCCAGAACAAAGGTGAACCACGATCTTTTCTTCCTTTTTTTTCTCCCTTCCCTCACACAGCCAGCAGCCAGGGTGGGGACACAGGAAGAGCGACAAGCCCCTAAGATCTCTGGTCCGAATTTAAGGGACCAGTGGATCTTAGGGGTCATGTAAAAGCACCCAAAGTCAGCAAGTGTCATTTTGCCTCTTTATAAATCTATGGTGAGGCCCCATCTGGAGCATTGTGTACAGTTCTGGTCACCATACCTCCAAAAGGATATTATGGAAATGGAAAAGGTGCAGAGGGGAGCAACCAAAATGATCAGGGGACTCTTGATTCTTGAATGATGGCGCCTAAGAGGTGACCTGACTGAAGTTTACAAAATTATGCACGGTGTGGACAAAGTAGATAAGGAAAAACCGCTTTCCCTATTACACAACACTAAAACTAGGGACACTCCATAAAACTTTTGGGAGCTAGATCTCAAACCAATAAAAGGAAGTACTTTTTTACCCAGAGGATCACTGGTCTGTTGAATTCCCTGCCAGAAACTGAAACGCCAGCAACCTCCTGCCCCGCCAAAAGCAGCTGGCCCAGACGCCGGAAAATCCAGCAACGTGCAAGTGTGGGTGCGCTGAGAAATGCAGTTCCCCCCCCTTTCCTCCGCTTGCTCGCTTGCCCACCTGGAAGTTAACTCGCCCGCTCTCACACCTGCGCACTTGCTCACCCGCCCATGCGCCTGAAAGTTTGCCCACTCGCCTGCCCACCTGGAAGTTCAGCCACAATGGTGGCGGTGGCGGCGAACAAAAGCTTGGCAGTGACAGTGGAGGAGGAGGCAGCCCAGGGGGCCTTGGAGAGCATGCCTACCCGCAAGATCAGTGGAGGTGGCACAGAGCCATGGCGGGGTTCCCCAGGGTGCTGGTGGACTCTTCCTGTGCTTCTACTCCTGGCCCCCTCAGATAAGAGCATTTGCTCTTATCTGCAGATTTCATTATCCGTTGGGGGGCAGGAACTAATCCCCCACAGATAAAGGGATCCTACTGTACCATTTGCAGTGAATCTTAAACAGGTAAAGACATCTGCTTAGGAATACCCTGAAGGAAATGGTGAGCCACTCTGTGAGACAGAATGCTGGAGTGGGTGGGCTGTGGCCTGTTCCAGCAAGGCTGTTCTTAAAGGAATCTAGCCCAGAGGACTTCACAAGCATATGAAAAGAGGAAAAATTATGACTTACAACAGCACTGTGCAATGTGGTAAAGTTCACAGAAAATGTAGATGCAAATTTAGAAGGAATATATTCTGTTTGTAGCATCTTGGATGTATACCATTCAGCACAGAGGAGCAAAGGGCATAGGATTTTATTCTCACTGCCAGGACAAATCACGGTTTATTTACAGTCATCTCCTTCCTCATGCTGATGCCTTGATGGAGGTTTGCTTAGGAGGTTTGCCTATTGATATAGAAAAACTGATGAACCCTGGAAAATTGTACAGCAGAATCATTAGTGATCACTGTAGTTGATAGCTCCTTGTGGCAAAATACACAGATGAAATAATACACATCTGCTGACATTTGCTGGCTAATGCAATATCCATGAAATTACAACTGAAACCCGCCAGGACTGTCTGCTCAATTTATCCCTACTCTTCCTATCAAGACGGGCTATAAAATGTACTTTAGCTTCACTTCATGTAGTAGATTCTCTGTAACACAGAACACCCGAAGTAATGACAGTTCTTGCATATGTGGGAAACTGACAAATATATGCATCATTGAACACCACAATGTATGCCCATACACTGATACCTGTGATGATCCCTCTAACCTTCTTTGGAATCAAGGAATTAAGATATCCATCACATACCTTGCATCCTATCTCTAGATGGTAAACACATGAAGTGGCTGTGTGTGGATTTCATAAATGCTACAATGTCAATAATTATATTATACAATATTTATCCAGCAAGGAAGCTAAACATTTTTGACCATCCTCCATTCTTTGGACATCTAATGTATAAAACAGCAAATGAAAACAAACAAATCACAAGCCCTGCCTAGCAGAATAATCACCCAACCAACAAGCAGAGTAAGACCATGAAAACCAAATCAAATAGGAATGAGGGAACTCAACAGTCTCAGAGAGTTTTCCAACTGAAAGTAGGAACCAAGCTAGTCATACAGAAGGGTGAAAACCCATGGTTTGTCCAGCTTTGGCTTTCTATGCCTAAAATCATCTCAAAGGAATTAAGAGTGAATAGTCATGCAGGTTTCCATACAAATGAATTAGTCTTAACATCACCCTTTAGATATTTACTTTCACCAGTGGTGATCTACTGTCTGTGCTGGCCCAGTAAAACCACCCCACATGTTGGTTTGAGACTAGGTTTTGTAATCCATCAGAGGAAAGGGGGGGGGGGTCTGCTGATGTTTAGGATTGCTATGGAGCTGATCTATCCACTCCTTCTTTCCCAGTGCTTTAGGTGAATAGGAGCAAGGAAATGATTTGTTACCTATTTATCTAATCCACCAAATGTGTTTATGCTCTGCTGTCTGTCTTGGATCTCACTGGGCTGAAAGGACAATAGCAACTCCCAAAAGTTGGAAAAACAAGACACTAGTCTTGTTTTTAAGTGTCTAAAGCCAGATCATGATGGTAAGCATGTGGTTAATCTTGAACATGAGTTGAGAGCTGGAGAAATTTACTATTTTGGACTACAACTCTAGGAGCCTTGTGACAGAGTAGTTAAACTGCAACACTGCTGTGAAGACTCTGCTCATGACCTGAGTTCAGTCTTCGACTCTGTTAGCCAGCTTGAAATTGACTCAGCTTACTATCCTTCCAATGTCAATAAACTAAGTACCCAGCTCATGGGGGTGGAGTAATGTGTAGCCAAGGTCCTGGTTTTGATTTACAAAACCCCTCATGACTTGGGACCTGAGGACCTGGCGGAGTGGATCTTCCAAAGGTCAACTATGCCCCGACCCACCAGAATATCGCAGGCACTCTCACTTCAGGTGGCCACCCCTAGGGAGGCCCAGGAAGCTCAAAGCTGGGCCTTTTCGGTGGCTGCCCCTATGAAGCGACCAAGTGAACTTCACCTTGCTCAAACCCTGCTAGCTTTTAAAAGAGATCCTTAAGACTCTTCTCTTTAGAGAGGGATTTGGCAACCACTGTTTTTTTCTTGTCTTGGCTATAAGTCTGCTTGCTGATTAGCTTAGGTCAGTGATGGCGAACCTATGGCAGGGGTGCCAAAGGTGGCACTCGGAGCCCTTTCTGTGGGCACCTGACACCACCCCTTCATAGTTACCTGTATACAGGTTAAATTACTGTATTGGCACTTTGGAAAAAAATTAGTGGGTTTTGAATTGCAGTTTGGGCACTCGGTCTCTAAAAGGTTCGCCATCACTGGCTTAGGTTATTTTAGTTTATTTGGTTTATTTTTATTAGATGATCTTGAAAATCATTTGCTTTTGATAACTGATTACTTGTTTATTGTTGGTCTAATGTTATGTGAATTATTGAACTGTAATTCTTGTTGTACACAACCTGGAGTTTCTTTGGAAGATGGGCTGTATATACTGTAAATGTATAAATGAATAAATATAAATAAATATAAATATAGCCTGCATGATTAAATTCTAAACCACCCAGGCAGAGCTTTAAGCACTATAGGGCAGTAACAGTACACTTTCCTTTCCTTTTACAGATCCCAAAATACAGGCCAATGTTACCATTTTTGCTACTCTAGGTAGGACTACATGCCACTCCTGCACCACAATATTTACACTTTCCCAATGATTTTGAATAAGATTTTTTTTTTAAAAAAAATTGTTCTTTCTGCCAGCTGAAGCCATTGATATAGACTGAGGGCAGAGAAAACATAGCATGTTGCGGTGTCAGGTTGTAATTACAGTGTACTAAATGACAGAATTTTGGCAGCAGCTGGACATTTGGTATCAAATGCAGTCCTAGCAAAACAATATATTTTGTTAAGCTCTACTACACTCCAAATCAGCAGATGTATCAAAGGCTGTACAGAAGACTCAGCGTTAGTGCCTTGAGAAATCTGACGCCATTGAGGAGTTTACAGTCAGGGAATTATTAATTCACTACAATGATAAGGTACAGGGGATGCTTTTGTAATTAAGCAGACACAAAGCTAAGAATTAATGATCACTAAACAAAAACATGGCTAACGGCTTATTGTTTCCTGCCAAGAATATCTCATCTACCAACAGATAAATCCTCTGTGCCCTACGTCAGATTAACCAAGGAGGCTTTGCTCTGTTGTCATCTCTGAGCCCGATAACACCAAGGGCAGACAGTCTCAGGCTATATATGACAGAATGCTTTATTGATTGGGATTTCTTGTCTTTCTAGCAGAGGCCTATTTCTGGAAAACCATTCTCTTCCTCTCATCTGCTCAAAAAATGTGTCAGGAAAGAAAAGAGGCAGACTGTTTTAAAGATTTTTTTTCTCCAATGCAACTGCTCTCACGAATTAAAGCAAAGGAAACTATAAGACGATTGACTTTATGTTCCCTCCAGCTCCCCGTTTCATGCCTTACAATGACTGTTATTTGATCTCCGTCAAAAGCAAGAGCACTAAGGGTGAAGCTCACAGAAAGCACCAGTTTCATAATCAGAGGTTTATGCTACACTTTTCCTCCAGGTATGCAGTTCCCTCAAAACTCTGACCCTAACTAGTCTGACTTGCAAATGAAGCCCATGTTTATCCCCAGTGACAAAACAAAAATGAGCTGATTTCTATTGTGCGGCAAGAAGAGAAGCATGTGCTAGGATAAACAGGTGTCATTTCTCTCCCAAAGGGGTTTTGCTTCTAAGGATGCATCAAGCATATGATCTAGTTTGTGCCCGAGAAGGGAGGTGGAAGAAGTTCCCAGTTCTTTATAATGCTCCTGGTTTTTTATTCATTGTTGACTGACTGACTAAAAATATATGTGTATAATCAAAAAGTGCACTACTCAGACCAATGCAATTCAAAGGAAACATGTAATTATGTTTCAGGCAATATCACATAGTCTTATGCATAATCTTGTGAGTTAAGCATGTGCTCCTAAGCAATATTTCAGCCCCATACATAGAAAGTACTGATGGAAGTATCATAGCATTTGTCAAGGAAAAGACAGATACTATTTATCGTGAACAGATCAAGTACAGAAACAGATCAAGTACAGAAATCATGTACCCTATTTTAAAAATGCAGGGGTCATGAAAACCATTGGTGACATGACAAACACAATATTAACGAACGGCAGTCCTGACATAAGAGCAAAGGATGATGACAGGAAGAGAGGAGAAATGACATGAGATGAAACCATGCCCTTACCTGTGTGAAAACTAAATATGTTACATGTGGTAAATAGTTATTTTATTTTACTTGCAGATTCTTGCATTTCAAAATGATACAAATGGTTACAATAACAGTCAAATCAGGTGGGGGAACATTACTCTCTATGGAGGTGAAATATGCTAGCACAAGAGGGGTGACATTGGTAAGTAAAGTTACAGTGGAGTGATAAAGAAAAATGAGCAAGGGAGGAGAGGGAAGAGAATGAGGAGAAATGGAGCACGGAGAGCATTATTTTGTGCAAATTAAATTTAAATAAGAAAGGATGGCACTCGCTTTGATCTTGTCAGGCTAAAGCATTATATTTTCAGGGATGGTGGTAAGAAGAGAAATATACTTATCTCAAATGCCACAGGCCTGCCTCCTTGTGGCTACCATCCAATAATGGAGGCGTTCCATCTTTACATTTGTCAGGAAGTTACATAAGCAGTGGAAAATACTGATGTACAAAACACACACACACACACACACACACACACACACACACACACACACACA
>JAHTLZ010000007.1:15157464-15177568 GCA_023846285.1 Phrynocephalus versicolor | reverse complement strand
TGGGGGAAGATGCTAAAGGTTAAACAATTCAAGCAATTCAGTTCTGCTGCATTTATTTGTCATGGCAGTATGGGGCTATGTCAGGCCTGAAGATGGCATAGGGAGCTCTTGTAGATTCACACAACTGAAAGTGATAGCTACAGTTACATCTGAGTAAGCCACAAACTCTGCAATGTACTGCAAACAATACGTGAAAGATCACCAATTAATGTGGTTCATGACAAAATACTTCAAGAAGAATAACAATTCTATTATTAAATTTTGTGCCAACTCACTAAGCATTTCCCTGCCTTCCTTAGAATGCCACACCTAAAGTTTATTTTCCATGATTGATTTCCAGGAGAAAAAATAAATAAAAGAAAACCGCTCATGTCTGCTCCTGGAGGCCATAAGTAGGAAATGAGATATTTGTCAGCTCTCCATTTGTTGCAGTTCTCAAATCCCACCAATGTTCCTATCCCACCACCTATGTGGTAGAATAAGTTGTTGGACTCTCCCCCCCCCCATGCACACATAAAAATATTCTGTCTATTTTGAGGACATAGCTCTCCTCCTCTATGCATTTTAATGCACTTTGCCATTGACTATAGCTTGTTTTTTTCCCACATTTCCACATACATGCATTTTAGTCTTGCAGATTTACTTGGCTAGGGATTTTGAGATTTAATCCTGAAAAGTCTATTGCATTTTAAAGTTGCTAGTCTTTAATTTCTTTGAGAATCAGACGTACACCAACTATAAAACTAATTGTACCTTCATCTGTTTGATTACCTTCTGCAGATAATTTTTGTTAACTCCCTGACCAAGAATTTCTGAGCTAGAACATTTACACCCCATTTTGAACATCAAAGGAGTGTTATTATATAGATTTCTCAGCCAGGCAACAAAATAATTAACGGTGTTAAAGTCAGAATTGCTTATAATAGGCCTATTCATCACAATTTCACTTATGTATTTCAGGTTTTTATCTCCTCCTTCTAGTAGAACATTTACAGATCTAGACAGGTATATTATCTTAGTGTCACATGCATGATCAGGCTTTAATGGTACAGGCAGCAACATACTGATGTGCATTTAATGAAACTCACATTTGAATGCATGTTTTAAAAAGTCTTTTCTAATGCTGTCAAGACAATTCAGGCAAAAGTTTTAGGCATGTATTCCATAGTCTGTACCAGCATCTGTTTTACCTTGTGTTTTATTTCCTTTTTTATTTCCTTTGTTCCCAATATACAACATGAAAAATATTCACAATTGGCCAAACAATGCCATATTCAGATAATTCTGAATATATCAGAATCTGATTTTCATAGTTCTTCATATCTGTAATAATAATTCCTATTATCTGTAATAATAATATCTGTAAAAATAATTCCTATTTTCTGTAATAATAATAATCCTAATGCTGGAGGAGAGTCTTGAGAGTCCCCTGGACTGCAAGGAGATCAAACCTATCCATCCTGAAAGAAATCAACCCTGAATGGTCACTGGAAGTCCAGATGATGAAGCTGAAGCTCCAGTATTTTGGCCACCTCATGAGGAGAAAGGACTCCTTGGAAAAGTCCCTGATGTTGGGAAAGACTGAAGGCCAAAGGAAAAGAGGACAGCAGAGAATGAAATGGTTGGACGGTGTCATCGATGCAACCAATATGGATTTGACCAAACTCTGGGAGGCAGTGGAAGATAGGAAGGCCTGGCGAGCTCTGGTCCATGGGGTCACAAAGAGTCGGGCACAACTGAATGACTGAACAACAACAACAATCTTTAGATTCTCATTTACTCCTATAGATTAGAAGGCAAAAGGCTACATTTCTGCTTGTTAGAGGAAAAAGTAAAAGTGAAACCTGTTTATTAGGCATCCTGGAGTGATTTCTTCAAAAACGGAACTTAAAAGAGAATCTAGGTCAGTGATGGCGAACCTTTTAGAGACCAAGTGCCCAAACTGCTATTCAAAACTCACTAATTTTTCACAAAGTGCCAATACAGCAATTTAACCTGAATACAGGTGGCTGTGAAGGGGTGATGTTGGGTGCCCACAGAAAGGGCTCCAAGTGCCACCTTTGGCACCCATGCCATAAGTTCGCCAACGCTGCTCTAGGAAGTGCGGGCAAACCCAGTCAGTGTGTTCTGATTGGGTTTGCTATGGGTTCCACAGGAGAAGGGGCTTGGTTAAAACTAAAGCCTGCAAATGATGTCTGCCTGCACCAATGAAATCTAGATGTGGACACAGACACCACAAATAATTTTTACACATTGTTTCTTTCCAGTTGAAAGGTGAGCATTGTTGCTTACAAATCTCCTGAACTTTTGAGATCAAGATATGTTCAGGTGCAAGCCTGCAGTGCAGCAGTTTTCTCTGGCTCATTTTCTGAACCATCAACTTACATTTATATTTTCTATATCTCATTGTATATTGCTTAACTAATATGTTCAAGAATAAGATTTAGGAGTAGCAGATTCATATATTTATCTGTTATAAGTAAACAGGGAAATATGCATGGTTTATGTGCCTTTGGGTAATATCAGGCAGGGGAAAACCTATTGTGACCCCTTCAGTGTGAGCTGGACTTTCTTAACTAGCTGCTAGATAATATATTTCATGTGTCTCTCTTTCTCAATGCAAATGTGGTTTTCATTGGAAAGGTGTGACTTCTGCTGTAACAGAATCGGATATTTGGCTTTGGATGGTGTCTGCAGGCAATAGGAAATGTGGATGTGGTAAAAGAGGTAGGCGGGGAAGGCTGCAGACATGCCGCCCGCACCCAGTGCAGCAGCTTCTACTAAGAGGAATGGGAGAAGGATAGAAAAAAAGCAGGCTACCACTGCTATGAGTCCTTCCAAACAAAATCTGTTACCCAGCTGCTTTGTTCAGCATTGGCACTATGAAACAGCAGCAAGCAGCAGTACAGGGTATGTATGTCTGCCAAGGAGGTGACAGAGAATCCTCAATTAGGCAAACAGACACATACCGAAGTTCTAATACTCTTCCCTGTAACCTTCTTCCTCTACTTAAGAAATGTTGCTCTTTACACAGAGAAAGCAGTGACGAGAAGGAGAAGATACTTGGCTCTAAGCATGTTGATGAGAAGCAGATATAAGTAAAAACCCAGTAGGGCTGATACATCTTTCAGCTTGTGGCAAAAAGTTGCTCCAAAATTTTACTCCTCTGGAACGATGGAGTGTCAGGTTTGAAAAGCATGTTATATGTGTTCCCATCCAGTTATCCCAAATCTCTATTTTGAGTGTAACACTATGTTCCATCACTAGCAGAGTCCTTATTCCAAATAGTCTGTTCTACGATATTTGGAATGAGGACTGTATTTATTGACTCATTTTATTTCATGTCATTTATATACCATCCCATTAGTGCATAGCACTATTCTTGGCTGCTTACTTTGTGATAAACTCCAGCAGAATTTCACAATATGAAATAAAATACTACAACCATAAAAACATAGTATAAACAAAGATATAAAATTAAATAGAATTAGCCTTTCCATATGGGCAGCAGGGCATGAGGTGGAAAAAAGCAGGTGAGGTTGCATTCAAAGGCATCTTATTTATTTATTTATTTATTAGATTTATTAGATAATTAAACAAACAAACAAAACAGTAAACAATGTAAAAATACTAATAAGCAAAATATAAATAACTGAATCAACAATATCATCATAAAATCACTCAAAGAACGTGGAAATAATTAAAACAGAAAAGGTGGATTGAAGGACAGTGAATCAAAAAGAATGAATTAATAGCCAGGGAAAGCCTTTATATATAGCCATGTCTTGAGATTTTTTAAAAAAAGATTGACAGTATAAGGGCCAGACAAATCTCGGCAGGGAGCTGATTCCATAAGCGGGAGGCCGCCACCGAGAAAGCCCTGTTCCTTGTTATTGATTTCCATGCTTCCTTTGGGGTTTGCGCCCTCAAGTGACCTGCTTGAGAAGATCAAGTATTTTGGGTGATATTCTGCAGTAGAAGCCATTCTGACAGATAGCAGGGTTCCAACCTGTTTAGGGCTTTGTATGTCAGCATTAGAACCTTGAAGTCAATGCAGTATTGGATCGGCAGCCAGCGCAGTGCGACCAGCGTACAGGTGATATGATGATATCCCCTTAACCCCGGTACTAGTCTAGCCACAGAATTCTGCACTAGCTGGAGCCTCCAAATTAACTTCAGGGGTAGCCCCATGTAGAGAACACTACAGTAGTCTAATCTCGAGTCTACGAGTGCATGTACCAACATAGTGAGAGCGCCAGGGTCCAGGAAGCCATTCAGCTGAGCGATCCACCAGAGATGGTAATGTGTGGAACGAACTACTGACGCCATCTGCGGTTCCGTGGTGAGCGCTGGGTCTAATATTGCACCCAGATTGTGTACCTCATCCTGCACAGGAAGAGTCACTCCCTCAAAACTGAGGGAGTTTCCCAGGCTGCCAACACCCAGCGCCCCCACCCAAAGGACTTTTGTCTGCTTCTTGGAAGTGGAGCATCTGCAACAACCTCTTAAAATGGAGAGGGAGGGGCAAATGCTGATTCCAAAAGGCTGATGCCACAACCAAAAAGGCCCAACATCTCATAGATGGTTGTCTGGCTTCCATCAAGGTGGCCACCTGCAGGAACATTGCCTGGCAGAATTTGTTGATACAGCTGGATGATCTTGGGGAAAAGAATAAAAGCTATGGGGTTGAAAACCATAAATAGTAATAAACAACCAACTTGAGTAAAAGAAACAGCAAGTTACCGTACTTATCTGGAAGTTGAATCATGGCAACTGGGCTTCTTTTCTTGTACGAATAAAACATATTGCTACTTATCCAAGCAGCTTCATCAGTCTGAGGAAAGTTAGTGGTGAGGCCTCCAATTTATAGTTCAACTTGGCTTCACAACAACGTGGTCTGAATAGTTTCATTGGGTGGACAGTGGACAGATAACCTCACTTGGACGACTGAGAATCTTTCCAAGCACAACACACTTCTTTCTCTTTCTTTCTTTCTTTCTTTCTTTCTTTCTTTCTTTCTTTCTTTCTTTCTTTCTTTCTTTCTTTCTTTCTTTCTTATTTTTCCACTCACAGCTTCCCTCCTTTCCAAGGGAAATGGGTTTAAGGATGAGTAAGATGAAAGCAAGCACTATATTATTTTCTTCATGCTTTTTAAAAACCACCACCATTTTATGGTAATAAAATGAATTTCAGGTAATGGTCTTTTACTGGTGTTGTTAAGAAAATGATTTATTGACTAATAAATGCCAATCATCTTTTATTTAATCAATGCATATATGACATGAAATTATCTTATCATTCATGGGCAAAGGGGACAAAAAATAGAACTAATGAGCTCTTTCCTGACCTCTTCCAAAGCAATTATATGTCAACTACAGGAGTAAAATAGCCACTTTAATTGCATTCTTTCTTAGATTATTCAATGGTTTGTTTTTGCAATCAAAACTTTGGTCCTGTGTTAATACCTAGTTATTTCACCAACAATGATGTTGTGAGAGATACTTTCCTAATTCAAGTAGAGTTCATTACAACTAACAAGCTGCAAATCTGTACTTTTTCCCAGCCCATGCTGTGCAATTAGCAATCAACACTTAATTTGCCAAAATGAGAATTGTGTTGTGATTGAATCATGATTAATAAGTTGAAAGTAGAGTAAGGCAGCACTGTAATGTCTGTAGCTCATGACAGTAGCAACAAATTAATGGCAACAAATCACATGCCAGACTAATGTCCAGAAACAACAAAAACAAAATCAACAAAAACAAAGCCAGCTATTGATAAAAAGGGCTCCCGGGTGTTGGAAACAAGTGGTTCAGGATGGATGGATATCTGGCTTTCTTGTCTTTGGTTAGAACAGTACTCAAAAGGAAGTTGCATGCAAAGCAACTCCTTAAAGATGTTGGAATCAATTGATCACAAATTTTGCAGAGGTGCTCTTCAAAGTGGTGGGAGACATCTATTTGTTATAGCATGTGACTTTCCTTTGGGTGGGGGATTTAACAGGTTAATCCTGGGAATACAAATTGTTGTATAATTTAATTTAATTTAATTCAAATCTTTAACTTAATTTAAGATTTAATAATCTTCAGAGCTCTGTACAGCTGTCCTGAGCAATAGACATCCAGGAGTACAGGTCACATTTGTACTTCTTTCTAGCAGTGAAGTACATGAGCTCCATATTTACCCAACTTTCGCAGATGTCCATATGGGATTGTAACATTCTAAAAAGACCTCCTGTTTTGACTAGGGCTCTGCCAAGCATCAATTCCTTCCTAGCTTTTTTGTAGCATTTGGTTGTGACTCTTAACTTAGATATTTTTTCCTCCCACAGCTGCTTACAGGTCAGTCCTGCCAACAGGTCTTCATGGCTGCTTATGATGTTGCAACCAACTTCTCCACTCTAATGTCAAACAGAAAGTTTGCTGGAGTTATTTCACTTGAGCCAATCATTGCTATGGATCCTGTGAAAGATTTCCATAAGAGATGTAGAGGCAAGAGTTTTAGCACCCTCCTAACAGAATGACAAAGAATGAAAATATAATTTGTACAAAAGACTGAAAAGAGTTGTACAAGTAATTAATCTAATCACAACAGTGAGGCATTTTCCTTCTACACTGTATGTCCTATGAATCAAAGAAAACCAACAGTTACAAAAAGAAAAGGAGAGTCTAGATGAAGCCTGCACAACCTGTGCAACTCTTAGAATCTACTAGCCAGCAATGGCTTTCTGAGAACAGCACTCTCCAATAAGCACCTAGTCTAGTGTGACTTAGAATTCACGTCTCTCTCATAGCGGTTCGCCGTCCCACTTGGGACCGGTATGAAAAATTTTTACTGCACGTCCATTGCGTGACAGTGGGAGTTCATCCCAACCACGCCCCCTGAACTGGGACCAAAGTGTGACAAGCCATACCTCTCCCTGACCTCTGGAATCCTCTTGTCTTGGTTCCTGTTTTGAGACGAGAGCCTGTGAAGTAAGGCTCGTCACGCAACGTGCACCTTCTCCATCTAGTGGCAGGAGTGAGAAGTTGCATTCTCCAGTACAATCCCAATGGCATAAACAATGCATCACAGAGAGGGAAGAAGGCATAAAACCTCGAACTTTGCTGCTTAACGCATGAAAGGCAAAGTTACGGAGAATCAAAATATCGAAAAATGGAAGGTCGGACCAAAAAAAGGGGAAAATGAAGGCAGGGAAGTACAGATGTTGTCACGAAAAAAGGACATGAAGTAACAGTTGTCACAATATCATCAATCACGCCCATGGGTAAATGGAAACAGGGACAAAACTGGGACAAGACCATGTGACAATGAACAATGTTATCATGAAACGAACGTAATCTCGGAATGAGGGACACGAAGTAACCATCTTACTATGCTAAGTAAAAATATCAAATATGTAGGTCACCCCTTGAAGAGAATATGACTATTGCCTGTTATTGTTACCTGCCTGGGAGTCTGGAAAAGCTGAAGTCATGAACCTGGCAACAAGACTGATGATTGATAAGTCTAACCGTGGTTGGCAAATTGGCTACTAGTGAATCATATGCAGAAACAGCCATGAAATCCTACTAGTGAATCATATGCAGAAACAGCCATGAAATCCTTCTACCAGACATCATATCCTTATCAGTGAAGCTCCCCTTGCATGTCATGAAACCACAGTTCTTGCAAATGGCACAATCCCGCTGTCGACAAGCGATACAGGCAGATGTGTCAGGAAGCAGTAGCCAATTTATCCCTACAGGTGACAAGTGTGATCTAATGAGGCTTTTGAAGGCAGCAAAGCTAGGCCCTGAGCCTCAAGCTGACTCTTTCCAAGAGCTATGATGTCAAGACTAAATTTTTTTTATATTTTGCTTGAATATTAAAAACATCCTTTTGGCTCAGAGGGATAAGACTTAAATTGTTAAAACTATTTCAGAGAGGGCCATCTGTCAGACTGAGTAAAGCCCCAAGCTGTCTTGAAACATGAACACAACTCTACCATCCCCCAACTTCTTACACCTTTCGAAATGTACTTAAGTAACTGTCTTTCTCATGAGGGTGGATTATAACAGTCATCAAGCACTCTGCATCCACTTTCCTTGAGGCTTTCGGAAGCCCGAAAGAGTTGCAGGTTATTACCCAAGGGCCTAGAGCTCTGCATTATCCAACAAATTTCCATATATATCTTCACACACATTCCGCTCCTCTGTCTGGGGGGCAAAGCAGTGTTGGTGAGAATTAAAACACACAAATCTTTGTAGTATAGTGTCAAAGCCCTTCAATGGAACACATGTAACATGATTGTTTCCTAGGCTAGAAATCCGGTGATAGCTCTGTGTCTGCTTTTTTCTCACTCTCACCAGCAGAGTATTTCACAAGTCTCATGTGCTCTATACAGCAAGAAGTTATCTAGACATTGCAAATTAAATTCGTACGAACACGAACCGAACCAAACCAAACTGAGGGTGGGCCCGAAACAGAACCAACCAAACCACTGGTTTTCTGTTTCATGACTACCTCTAGTTTCCAGGTCTCATTGTGAGGCACTAGAGCCTCATGGCACAGTGATTAAATTGCTGTACTACAGCTGCAACTCTGCTCACTACCTGGGGCTCAATTCCAGGTAATAGGTTCAAGGTTCAGTCAGCCTTCCAGCCTTCCTAAGTCAGAAAATGAGTAACCAGCAATTTGTAGCCTGCATAATTACTTGTAAACTACCCAGAGAGCGCTTTAAGTACCATGGGGTGGTATTTAAGTAGCATACCTTGCTTTGGGCTTTTTTTCTAATCCCTCTCTGTTTGGCACTGGTCAGTTCTGGGTGCCACACTTTAAGAAGCATACCAAGAATCTTGGAATAAGTTGATAGGAGTGCAACAAAGATGATTGGGGGACTGCACACCAAGCCCTATGAAGACAGACTGAAGGAACTGGGCATGTGTAGCATCGAGAAAAGAAGACAGAGGGGAGATATGATACAACTGTTCAAATACTTGAAAGACATCTAGAGGAGGGGAAGCATCTGCTCTCAGTCATTCCTGAATGCATGACACGTAATAATGGACTTAGGTTAACAGAACTCCAATTTAGGCTGAATATCAGGAAAAAAACCTACTTAGTTATTAGAACAGTATGGCAATGGAACCAATTACCTCAGGAGTTGGGGAGCACTCCAACACTGGAGGTATTTAAGAGAAAATTAGACAACCATATGTCATATATAGTTTGATTTAGAGTCTTGCACTGAGAGGGAGTTGGACCTGATGGCCTTAATAGGCACCTTCCAACTTTATGGTTCTAGGAAAACATTCATTCATAAGAACTACTGGCCACTGTTGTGAGTTTACTGTGGCAGATGATATCAGCTACTCAGAAGAGTGGAAATGGACTGGGAGAGTAAGAATCCCATTATGAAACCATATGCTGTTGTTTGTGGGCAGCAAATGCTGGGCCACATCCTGAAGGACAGTCCAATTCAAAATGAGCAGTTGACAGACCCTATGGGTGAAGTCAAAGTGATTTCTGCTCTTGAATTATAAAGGCCAGGCTGAAGCAATTCATCAAATGGTCCAGGTAGCAAATGGTTCCCAAGAGACTTGACAAGTCAAAAACAGGCACCAGCGTTTTAATGAATTGTCTCCCCATAAGCTGTCTGATCTTCCACAATTATTAGATCTCAACATTCTTCTCCTGGGCATCCAGCTGTCTCCATTTCATTCTCAAGGGACCTTGACATGGTGTTGTCACTTTTGCTAGATTCTTCTATGTCTCTGTCTTTGTCTCAGGCAAATGGCTCTCCTCACTATCTGATGCTTGCAAAACTTTCTCCCAGAGGGTGCATTCAACTGAAAGATAGAGCTTCCCTTGTTCACTAGCCTCTTCATGCTAAGACAGTTCATATTTCCCTTTTGAAGATACCTTAGCAAGCTGAAGCATTAGAGATGGGTTCAAACTGGCCACAACCTTCTTGGTTAGAGTTTGCATGGTTTGCCTTGGTGAAGGGAAAGATCTAACCTACTGGTTCATATGCTTTATTATGAGGCACTTTAATTTCCATATATTAATATGATTAAGAGATATGCTTGCCATCCTCTATTCAGCAGCCACAGGATATCCAGAATCAGTAGACATCCAACTGACTACCTTGTGTTTAATCCAGTCAGGTTGGATATAGGGATTCATTATAGGCTTAAGAGGAACACCATACAGGGAGCATTTAAAAGAATACCACAGATACATTCATACATCTTAATATTAAGAGCCCATAACAAAGGCTTGATGGCAATGGTACATGACATATGAGACCAGATATGTGGCTCCAGCACTTGGGCTTGGAATGGGATAGTGGGTGCAATATAATCTCTTACATTTTCAGTTACTGACTAATTTCAGTTAGTTACCTTTTCAGTGCCAATCAGCCTAATGACAGTGCAGGGACCATTGGTCACAGCCACCCACCATGCTTTCGTTTATGCAACAGCCACATAGGGGTGAAGAAATATGCTGATGAATATCACCTTATAGTCCATGCTGTGAGACAACATGTAAGTATTCATTCTAGAATGTAAAGACAATTAATAGACGATCATGTACCAGTTTAGTTTCTATGGAGCAGTATATTTCACTTTCCCATCAAACTTTACAAAAAAAAGTTTCAGCTCTGATTTATGTTTGCCTTCTGTCAAAGAGTCTAAGAGATGCATTGGCTAGCATAAAAATCCAATAAATAAATAAATAAATAAATAATAAATAAATAAATAAATAAAATCCATCAATATACTAAATATCATCTTTTACTGGTGATTTAAAAATGCAGAGAACTATTTATTTATTTATTTATTTATTTATTTATTTATTTATTTATTTATTTATTTATTTATTTATGTTTACAACTTATATGCCGCCCACTACCCAAAGGTCTCTGGGCGGCTTACAATCAAAGAATTAAAACAATTAAAACATCAAATATCAATAAATAATTAAAACAATAATAAAAACCTTACACTAAAATCATTACACTAAAATTGCCATCAGAGGACCCACAGTCTATATTGTATCAATTAAAAAACTTCTGGAACAGGAAGGTTTTTACCTGGCGCTGAAATGTCATCAATGTTGGCGCCAGGCAGATCTCACTTGGGAGGGCATTCCACAATCTGGGGGCAGCTTCCGAGAAGGCCCTATCTCTGCAAGCCATCCCTCTCACCTCCTTGGCTCGATCTTAATTGCCGGGTAGGTTCATATGGAAGGAGGTGGTCCTTCAGGTATCTAGGTCCTAAGCCATTTAGGGCTTTATATGTCAGAACAAGCACTTTGAATTGGGCTTGGGCAGCAACTGGTAACCAATGTAGGTTATGTAGAATTGGCGTGATGTGATCCCTGGCGGCCCCACCACTTGCCAGCCGCGCCGCACGATTCTGAACCAGTTGCAATCGCCGAACCATCTTCAAAGGCAGCCCCATGTAAAGCGCATTGCAGTAATCAATACAGGATGTTATCAGTGCATGCGTAACTGTCATGAGGCTCTGCTCCTCTAGGTAGGGGCGGAGCTGGTATCCGTTTCATCCAGAAGCACCTGGAGTTGCCCGGCCACCACCCGCTCCAACACCTTGCCCAAATAAGGAAGGTTCGCTACTGGTCGGTAGTTAACCACTAGCCCTGGGTCCAGGTTAGGTTTTTTAAGGAGTGGTCTAATCACCGCCTCTTAAGGAGGCATTAACAACCTCCTGGACCCAGGTGCGAACCCCCCTGGCAGATATTTCAATTAGCCAAGAAGGGCAAGGGTCGAGTGGTGTGGTGGTAGCACGGACAGATCCAAGGACCCTGTCCACATCCTCAGGTCTCATTAATTGAAACTCATCCAAGAATACTGGGCCTAAGCACGGCACACTGGACACATCCCTTGATTATGCACCAATAGAGGAGTCCAATTCCCTGCAAATTTGAGCGATTTTTTCCTCAAATTGGACAGTAAACTCGTCACAACGGGCTGCTGAGTGGTCCAGAACCTCCACCGTATTTCTTGGTTGAAGAAGGTCCTGGACCACCCAAAACAGCTCAGCTGGACGGCACTCTGAAGAACCAATACGGTTCGCGAAATATTGCCTTTTGCCAACTGTATCGCCATGGAATAGGCCCGATTACGGGCTCTAAGCCATGTTCGATCAGACTCACAGTGATATTTTCTCCACTTGCACTCTAGCCGTCTCCCCTACCGCTTCATTGCCCGCAGCTCAGATGTATACCAAGGAGCTGTCTGGGCTCTGCATAAGGGGAGAGGGCGCTTAGGTGTGATCGTGTCAACCGCCCAGGACATTTCCCTATTCCATAGGGTGACCTGAGCTTCAACAGGAGTGCCGACCATATCAGACGGATAATCCCCCAGAGCTTCCAGGAAACCATCTGGATCCATTAGTCTCTGAGGGTGAATCATCTTAATAGATCCCCCACCCTTGCAGAGGGTAGAAGAAGCTAATAGCCTAAACTTGACCAGAAAGTGGTCTGACCATGACAATGGAGTTAGAACCAACCCCTCCACATCCAGACCACCATCCTCCAATCCTATTGTGAAGACCAGGTCTAAAGTATGGCCCTTCTCATGCGTTGGGCCATTGACATATGGAGACAGCCCCATGGTTGTCATGGCAGCCATGAAGTCCTGAGCTGCCCCATTCAAGGCTGCCTCAGCATGGATGTTGAGGTCCCCCAGTACCAACAGTCTGGGGGTCCACAACACCAGGTCCGAGACCACCTCCGTCAGCTCAGGCAGGGAGACTGTTGGTACGCACTGTTGGACTGTTGGTATTTCAAAGACTATTGGTCTGAACATTTGTTCAAAAGTACAAAGCCCGATACCTTTGCAATAAAATGGGAAGCAAACTAATAGCCCCTCCAAATTCTAATTATCCTATCAGGGGCATGTTTGACCCTTCTGGCAGGAATATGATTCTGCTTTAATTGCACAGGTGCAGTCTTCTACATATCAGCAATAGCGCTGCAAAAGGAGTTGCTCTTTTGCACTGTCTCCACTCCATGAAGGCCATTGCAGCGATCCTGAATTTGAGTGATTAAAAATATCTCCAGGGTTTTTGAACAGCTCCTTACATTAGATAAGTGGATTCTCCTCAGGGATGCCCTTTAATATAGGTATTGTTGTTAAGACATTCAGTGGGAGATAATCCTCACTGCTCATAATTCTCTGAACAGAAATTGTGACTCATCAGAGAGACTTGACCTAAAGCTAAGAACTGTGCAGTGAATCACTAAAACTGATCTATGGAATAATAAGAGGAAATGGAAACTGGAATAATAAAGGGGATTGAAATAAGAGTGATGAAATGCTATTACAAGAACAAAGACAGTCATCTAGCAAGAGAACTTGATGTTGATTAATCATCTCCTTCTCAACAGATTGATCAAATTGATCACACAGGCAGATTGCCAAATTCTGAATAAGGCTCTGCCTATGATGTTTTTGGAAAGGTGAGGTCATTTAATAAATAAAAATCCAAGCTCGTTCATAGAAAGAGTGACAATTATTTGATGGTCTTTGATTGTTAATAAATTTTATTAATTCAGTGACAATTTTTGCCCTGGCTGCTTATTGCCAATAACACACTAGGACAAAAATGAGTGCCCACCCTCCAAAAAAGAAACAAGTATTTAGAGAAGGAGCAACAGTACCATCTGGTGTCTGCATTTAAAATAAAATAAAATTTACTATAATAAAATTTCACATCTGCCAATAGCTATCCAAACCTTCAAGGACTGAAAATCCTTGACCCCCGCCCCCAAGGATAAGAAACCCAGTGCTAACACATATTAATAAATAAATATATGTGTCACTCAATGGTAACATATGGTGACCCTTTCCAGGCTTTGTTAGGTACAGAGCATCCAGAAGTAGTTTACCTTTTCCTTTATTCTGGAAGTTTACAGAAATGTTTGCTCACCCAAGGCTACCGAGGCTGGGTCCTCTCCTAGGAGGGGCAGCAGCAGAATAATCCACTTCCAATCTCTGGCTCTGCAGCCAGCTAGTAATGTGAATGGACAGGTGGATATTAAGTACATGGACATGAACCATGGTACAATCTGTCTTCAGCAGCCCTATCATTAAGACAGAGTGAGACAATCACTTCAGCAGATACAGTGGTACCTTGTATAAAGGAATTAATTTGTTCCAAATGAAATTATGTTAAGCAAATTTTCCCTTATACAAATTTCCCATAGGAATGCATTGAAAGCAGAGTGATCCCATTTTTATATAATAATAATTTATTTATTGTCATTGTGTGTATATACACAGTATACACATACAATGAAATTCAGACACCCAGAGACCAGATTCAACACACACACACACACACAAATCTCCAAACACTCTCACACACATTAAAAACAAAAACAAAAAAACCCTTCAACACACACATAAAAATCCCTGAACACTCCCCCACCCACCAACCCCCCCACAGATTCGCCCCATAGGCGATTATGTTGAGCAAATTTCCCCTATCTCTGGAATTTTTTATGTTGTACAAATGTTATGTTATACAAACCATTTGTTATAGAAGGGTCCACGGTGCTTGAGAGGAGGAGCAGCAGTTCTCCATTGGTCGAAAATATCACTGCAAATGGCCTGTCTTGGCACTCTTGTTCTGGGTTCTCTTAAGCAAGCTTTCTGCCTTAGTTGTGGTGGATGACCATGTCCAGCTACCCATGCTGAGGTAAATTTCAGATTCTATTAGAGATGGGCACAAACAAACAAAATGGTGATTCATTTTGGTTCGGTTCGTTTTAAGGGTTGGTTCGGTTCATTTAATTTTTAACTATTTTTTTTCAAATATTCATTTCATTGGTTCATTTTGATTCATTATTCATTTTTTCCCACTTTGCCTGATTTAATCCATTTAATAGCACGCAGATGGGGGGGAAACATTCAAAAATAATTAAAAAATACAGACGTTGACAACAACTGCTGGACAGGCAACATCCTCGTCCTCATCATCCACATCCACATCCACATCCACATCATCTTCAATCATCATTTATCACATCATCCTTACCTGGCGCTGCAGGAGCAGCTGCAGGGCAATCTCAGCCCCTGTGGAATGGGGTTTTTGAGGTGCTGGCTTGGGGCCAGCGCCTCCATTGTTTTGTTTTGTTTTGTTTTTGATTTCAAGCATGGACTGTGTGGCCCCAGGGGCCAGGCCGGCTCTGGTTTTATTTTATATATATATTAGAGTGGCAACCTTCATTTTACTTTATTTTATTTATTTTTATGTTATTTTTATTATATTTTTTGTTTACTGCTGACCACGTGGGCCCGTTGGCTTTTTAAAAAAATATTTTGCCAGCCTCGGGCTGGTTTGGCGACACGCAGGCTGGGTCTGATGCTCGCGGGCTGGTACCAGGGCACGCGCACTGGATCTTTTATTTTATTATATTATATTTTATTATTTTACTGCTGACCACGGCCCCCTACCAGCTGTAGCGGGGCCAGTCGGCTTTTTTTTTCTGGTCACCCCCTCACTGCAGCCAGGAAGACCAGACCGTCCAGGAAGGACCAGCATCAGGTAGGAGACATTTCCGTGGCCATTAATGAAACGAACCCAAATGAACCAATTTTTTTCCTGGTTCAGTTTGTTTTGTTCTAAATCCACTCTGGGGTTTGTTATTCATTCCGTTCCATAATGAAACAAATAACAAATAATGAAACAAACTAAATGTTCATTTCATGCCCATCTCTAGATTCTATGCATGAAGTAATGAGAGAATACCATCAAGCCTTTTGCCTGAGGTGTCAAGATGTCCTAAGCTCACCCTCCTTTCCATCTACCTCATATTTTTGAAGGTACAGCTCCGAAGACATCTAATTATCCAAAAAGAGTCCTAAATTTGAGTGCAAACGTTTTATAATTATTTTGAGCAGTTAGTTATTTAAATTAATTAGGCAACATCATCATCATCTTGAATGAGCACGTTCCTTGTCTAATCTAGGTAAAAGACAATATTAGAAGAATATGAGGTTAAATTGCTACTTCTAACTACATTATATTCCTTCCATGTCTTTATTTACTGATGCAGATCTGGCTTTTAAAATGAGGTTAAAGTACTCAATGAGGTCTTTTCCAATATGTGGCTTGAGACATTGATTGCAACACTGTTAGTTCATTACATTAGAAGGATGTGGATTGGGAGTCATGATGTAGTAAAAAGTTGAAATTAAATAACACTCTTCTATTTTTCAAGACCTCCCCCCCAGGCAACGTACATTTATTGGATGGATTGTCTAGAATCACATGAAATAACGAAAAGATAAGAAAAGAGGCACCCAAATTCATCAACAACACTATATGTCAGAATGCTTTCCCACTGATGACATTTCATATTCATTTCATTTGATACTTATTTCATTGGATCCTGCTCTTTCATAAATGACAGTAAATGGACAAGAGGCATTGACATTTAAGTCTTGCTTTTTCAGCCAAAACAATTTTTGTGTAAAGAATCTCAAGGTATAATTCTGAACATAGAATTGGCTGCTTAAAAAAAAAACTCTTCTGAGAACAGAAAAAAAAAACCAAGTCAAGTTTGCATAAGGTTTGCCAATATACTTTTGTATAACTTAGCAGCTGCAGAATGCAAATGTCTGATTCACAGCAGCTTCTCACTGGCAATTATCAAGTCCTTGCTTGGATTTTCAGGGGTATGGCAACCCAATGAACTTGTATGCACCTGAAAATTCAAGTGGGGACTCATTAATTGCCATTGGGGAGCCATAGATTGCATTCTGTAGATGTAACAAACAAAAAGAACAGGGGTTTGGCCATAGACTAGTTTTTCATAGGCTAAATTTAAAGCTACAGGGGTGGTACCACAGCATTTCCAACCAAGAATGTTTGTAAGCCCTCTGGATCAATTTCAGAGTGTCTCTGAGATGGAGGGAAAATTTACTTTCATCCATCATAACATGTATGGTAAATCCTTCCTTGCTAGGGGTGGATTGTACAACAGACTTAATCACAGTTCGGTACCATTTTAACTGCCACAGCTCCTCCTATAGAACCCTGGAATATTTTTATGCTGCAATTCAGAAGAGAACAGTAGAATTGTCAAAGAAATCATTACAACGCGGGAAGAGAACCTTTGACCCTCCAGATGTTTTAGACTACAACTCCCAGAATGCCAAGCCAACATTGCTAATGAGAAAGGATGGTGGAAATTGTAGTCCAAAACATCTGGCAAGCCAAAGGTTCTGCTCTCCTCCACTACAAGTATTTCATCAGACTACAGATCCCAGGATTCCGGAGTATGGAGCTATTGATGAATTAATGAACTAATCCAACAGTGCATTTGAGATCTGATTCATTTTAGGTTTTGTTTGATCTTCTTATTGGCCTCTCTCGCCTTCCCCACAATCTTAGGTCACTCGCCTACATTTCCTAACAAACTACCACATGTAATGAGGTAAGTTGTCTTATCTAAGGTGTGGGGATAACACAAAGAAAAAAAACCTGGAGGAGAGCAGCACACAAATAATGCAATGCCATTGTACCGGGAAGGCCCACCAAGGATACTGGCAGTAGACACTTTCTCACTGATAGTAGACGAGTTACTTTCTACAACTCTAATCTGTGTGAAGCACATCCAAATTGGGCTCCAAACAAGACAATTTGAAAGGATATGAAATTTTGTCAGCCTCACTTTTGCTGCATTTCTCAGTATCTCATCTTCATGATCATCCCATGCACTTGCACAACCATCACATTGCATGACTGTTTTCTTTTCTTCCCACACGGACATTGGTCCATACTGTCCATACATTTTAACATGCACTATGTCCAATGGCATGTCTTTGCATGCCTCTTTCTGTTAACCAAAGTACATTTGGGTGCATTTTGACATATATACATGGCAGTCATCCACATTTTGTGCTTTGAAAGGTATGTAATTTTTTGTGTGTGCATTTTGCCCACTAAGAGATATCACAAGCAACATCCTACTGCCTATTCAAGAAAGTGGGAAGTGGATATTTCTGGACAGAAATGCAAGCCCATTGACTATTTTTTTCACTAATGAAGATGTCTGTGAAGATTCTCAGTCATCCAGGTGAGTTTAACTGGAAGTTGAGTCATGGCTACTGGACTTCTTTTTGAGAGATAGAAACATTTCGCTGCTCAATTAGAAGCTGTTTGGATGAGCAGCAAAATGTTTCTATCTCTCAAAAAGAAGTCCAGTAGCCATGACTCAACTTCCAGACACTAATGAAGATAGATAATATATCCTGACAATGCAAAAATACTTCAGTTATGGTGTGACATCTCTTCTGAACTTTCAGTTACTTAAAGAAAGACTGAATACAACATTAACTAAGACATGTTGGAGTTCACTGACCTCTAATTTAAGACAAATGAAGCAAGAGCTTTTGAAAATATTAAAACCCTACAAAATAGGGAAAGTAAAACAAATAGTTTGAAAACTTATGCCAAGGTACATTAGGAATCTTGATGTGTGTCAATGTCCCTGACATTAGAAGACTTACAATGATGACAATTTCATCTACATATACGTCTAGTTACTTTTGAGCTACAGCATAGGGGATGGATTGTTGGACCCAAGCTCAAAAACCATGGGTTCAAATCCCTGCTTGGCCCTAGAAACTCACTGGGGAATAGGTTAACCATCCTCTAATATATCACATACATAAGAATCTCTACTCAGACTGCCGTAAATCAGAACTGATGGCACATAACATGTAGTTCTAATCAAAAGAAAATGCTCCTATGACTTAGGAGATCTTTTACTTGCCCTATTTGAAGTGTTCAATTATTAAAATGAATTTTAAGTATAGAACTACCCTTTCCCTAAACAGTCTTCCTTTTCTGTGAATATATTATACAAAATGTAGCAGGCGCAAGCTGTTGACACTTCATGTCAACTCCAATATAAGACGTTAAATCATGTATACCCTTCTCATGCAAGTTTCTGGGGTTGTTGGAAGATCTGCATCTTCAGATATTTATTTAGTTTTACAGGCATGGTAAATCCTCTCTGGTAGATCCATGCCATTGCTCATGCATTAACTTGTCACCTTGAGTAATAAAGTTCACAAACACCATTTCCATCATTTTCATGTATAGTTGCCTGAATAATGTAAGAGGGTGTCACAGCCCTTTGATTTGTGGCTTGCGTCATTGGCAAAATGGCTTTCGCTACAAATAGGCAGATCAATTAAGCATGAGTAAACATCCCTTTTTATGATGAGGGCTAAATCAAATGGCAGAATTCTTGTGTGTGTGTGTGTGTGTGTGTGTGTGAAACGAGTATTTCTTGGTAACCACTGAGATACTAACACAATCAAAATGCTTATAGCTTTGAAAGATGAGGTGGCAATTAGAGATCACATGCTATAATAGAAAGGTTGATCCTGCTGCACTAAACAGCTTTGCATTTCCAGTGGCAGCATTTCTCCCCTGACAAGACTATCCAAAAAAGCATATTTGAAAAAGGACTATCTCCTTCCTCAGGTCTTCCTTTAATTTATGTACCTTGTCTGATATGCAAAATGTATTTCCACCTAACCCACTTCAACATTTGATTCACTTGCCTCTTATCTGCAAAAAGAAGAAGAAGAAGAAGAAGTATTCACAGAGCTATGGGTTGGTTTGTAGGCTGCTCGGGGAAGATGATGACAAAAATCAACCAGGCGTTATATGCAGAGTACAGTCATGGTGGCAGGGGTGGGGTGGGCCACGGGAGTCATTTTTATGAGCTAGATTTTAACACAAAAACAAAACTAAATTAAACTTTAATGAGTTTTGTGGTTGCCTGGGGCTCATCTGATGGCTGCTAGCTTTACAAATGTAAGTATCTGACAAAGAAGCATAGGAATGCTTTGTTTTGTTATTGTTTGTTTGCATAAACACACAGCCTTATTGAGACATGTATCTATCTAATATTCATGTCAATATCACAACTGTAATCAGGTATCAGGTATTCATCTACTTGAATGGATCTTCAAATTTCTTGTTATACAACAACAGCAGCAGCAGCAGCAGCAGCAGCAGCAGCAGCAACAACAACAACAACAACAACAACAACAACAACAACAACAACAACA
>JAHTLZ010000007.1:15139456-15149945 GCA_023846285.1 Phrynocephalus versicolor | reverse complement strand
ATAAATAAATAAATAAATAAATAAATAAATAAATAAATAAATAAATATGATGGACATGTTCATTAACCTATTCTCTTATTTGCAGTATTCTATGTCTTTGAGAATAATGTTTTAGCAAATCAAAGAATACTATCCGCCCTCCTTCAGTTTTTACCCTCAGTGTGCTAAATAAGTCAAATCACCAGTGCCAAGAGAGGGTAATAGTAGTGGCTAAATAGCTACCCAGATGCCTACACTGTCATCAAAAGAGGGTGCTAGTCCTTCCCTGAATGGATTCAGACAGGCCAAATCATAAACTTGTCTGTCTTGCAACACCTCATTTCATATCCTCTGTTTGCTGTGTGATCCAAATCATCTGTTTCATATCAAATAATTTTCATGCTTTTATTTCCTACTGTTTTACCACAAGACCACTTCCAAGGCTGTGTGGAGCTTCAGAAAGGCCATGGTAATTGTACCTAAGCATCTCAATGTTACATAATTCTGAATGATCTCTTTAATTACAAAGAATGATAATGAAAACTGTTATTCTTTGTTTCAAGGCAATGTTGGCTACTGATTGATATTTTGCATCTGGACGTAGTTGCATCCAAGGTCACAACTTTAATTATGTCAGCTGGGCTATTTTAAAAAGAACAATAATTTATCCCTCATTCCCATCAGAAATAGTGCTCTGCATTCACCGTTCCTTCATGGAAAGGGCAGCATTTGTACTCAAAACAAGACACCCTCTTAGTATGCCACAATCAAGTTTAAAAATATATACATTTACAATCTGCAGTTTATAGTATAATCCTGGGGACAGTTCTAGGATGACCACAGGAAGATGACAGCATGCCAAATCTCCATGGACATTCATAAAATATATTTTCAACATGCTTGAATTGCATGCTCTAAGGCAGGGATATGTAGCCTAAACGCCCTAAGCGCATCCAATCTCACCTGATTTTTGAAGCTAAGCAGTGTCGGCCCTGGTTAGTACTTGGATGGGGGACCACCAGGGAATACCAGGGCCTGTAGGAGCCTGGAGTGGGAACTGGCAAACTACTCCAGTATAGAGATGGGCACGACTTAGCGGTATTTCCGTTTCCGTTTCCGTTACTCGGTTCCGTTACTCTACGGAAACGGTAACGGGAATTACTCCGCCAGACTTCGAGCTCGAACCGACGAACGAACAATTTGGTCTGATTTGTCGTGCTCGTTACTTGCATTGCGCGATCGCGCGCGATGCCAAGCGGCACAGAAAAAAAGTTTTTAAAAGTTAAAAAACCCGGTTCCCGCCCAAAAAGCAGGCGGAAATATGCCTGCCGTGCCTCAGGGCACCTACCAGAGGGGTGGTTTCTGGAGGTCCCCGGCCTCCCCCCCCTCCTCCCTCCTGGGCTGCTCTGGTGGGACTCGCCGGCACCGCAGGCTCTCAGCTCAGCAGCAACAAGCCGCACGGCACGAGTCTCGCCGCCGGCTGAAGCGGCACGGACGGCACAGGAAAAAAACTTTTAAACTCTCCCCCCACCCATTCCCGCACGGCACGAGTCTTGCCGCCGGCTCAAGCAGCACGGATGGCACAGGAAAAAACTTTTAAACTCTCCCCCCACCCATTCCCGCACGGCACGAGTCTCGCCGCCGGCTCAAGCAGCACGGATGGCACAGGAAAAAACTTTTAAACTCTCCCCCACCCATTCCCGGGCCAAAAAGCAGGCGGAAAATGCCTGCCATTCCTCAGGGCACCTACCGGATGGGGGGTTTCTGGTCTGGAGGGGGGTCCCGGCCTCCCCCCCTCCGTCCTGGGATGCTCTGGTCTGGTGGGACTCGCCGCAGGCTCGCCCGCCGCAAAAAGCCCAGTCTCGCCGCCGGCCGCCAAAGCACAAGCAAGTGGCACGGACGGCACAGGAAAAAACTTTTTTAAACTCTCCTGGGTCTCCCCCCCACCCATTCCCGGGCCAAAAAGCAGGTGAAAAATGCCTGCTTGACTAAGGGCGCAGGGCACCTACCGGAGGGATTGTTTGGAGGGGTGGTCCCGCCTCCCCCCCCATCCTGGGCAGCCGGACTCGAGTTGCCATGCCATGCGGTGCGGGCGGGGGATCCAAAATGGGGCGGCGAACGCAATATTGTTTTTGAAATCGTGGATCGTGGTCCAAAAACACACAAGCACAACAGAAACACGCGGAAATTTATAAACTGCCAGATTTTTCACAGTATAGCAGTGGGTTTTTTCTTGCAACAAAATGTCTCTCCTCTCCTCCTCTGTCCTCCATTTATTTTATTTTATTTTATTTTTTTTTACACCTGCGCAGTGCGCAATGATGGGCTGGCCCAGTGGCCTGGCCAGCCATGTGGGAGGGGATGACCATGCAAATTTTTGGAGCCATCCCACCAATCGCATGGCCACTTGGCCACGGAGACTTCTGGGATGTGCAAAAAGCCCCCTAAAACCTGCCCTAGCCCCCTAACCCCCTAACCCTAATCCTTGACTCCTTACCCATACGTCACAGACTGTCTTCTTAGTGGGTCAGAGAGGCACCCAGAGGTGCAACCCAATAGCCCACCGTAACCTTACCCGTCATTAGCCTAACCCTAGCCGTAACCCTAATCCACCTTAGCCCATAGCCAGATCTACTTGCATTGCACTACACACGCAAGTACGATTCCCTTCTTTGTGGGACATGGCAGGTACGACACGCTCGTACCAGGGTATCAGGTACTTGAGCAGGTCTCACTGCCTGCAAATGGTATGCATATCCATATGGTTATGCATGCCATTTTGCAGCAGCAGCAGGTGAGGAGGGGAGACCCCCATGTTGAGGGGTCTCTTGGAGCCTGCTGCTGCTGTCCCTTCCTAGTGGGTGAGGATAGGAGGCACCCATGGGTGCCTCCAGGAGCCCACTTTCCCTTTATAGTGGGCCAGAGGAGGCACCCACCCCACAGAGGTGCCTCCAGGAGCCCGCTACCCCCCAAAAAAAACCAGTATAACGAAAATGAAAAAACGAAAAAACGAACCAACTAATTTTTGCGAAGTTTCGCGAAAAACGGAAACGAGCCGAAACGGACTGCCTCCGACACACGACAGCTCGAAAACGTCATTTTCCCGAGTCGTGCCCATCTCTACTCCAGTATTCCTGCCAAGAAAACTCCATGGAAATGGGGGTCACAAAGAGTTGGTCATGACTGTAACGACACAACACACAAGGCAGGGATAGGTCACTGGGGCTATGCAGACTAGAAGGATGGAAGTTGTAGGGCAACAGCATCTCAAAGACCACAGCTTGCCTGCCTCGGCCCTTGTGATGACCTATCACTAGAGAGTCAAGTGAACAATTTTTCTATGAGGTGGACTAAGGACCTATTCCAGAGAAAGCTCAGCACCCTGTTAATATGTGGAATGCTTTAAGTCAGGATGCGAGAAAGGTCTCAGCATAAAAGCACTCTAAGAGATATGTCATAAAACTGAGGCATCAATCTTTTCTCTGAATTCTTCCAAGTATTCCAAGAGGAAGCTAGGTGGGAGTACCAATTCCTTCCTCACTAAGTTTAGTCAACTGGGATTGGATAAAAGCCAAATTGATATTACTTAGTGGTTGTAGTCCTCCTGTCCTGATGTTGAATATCCACCCATCTTCTTGTAGGTACCAGGGTGGGTAGGTGGGTATTTTGTTGGTATTACATAGTTCCATTTAAGTAAAGGGGAGCCATGTGATCAAAATAAAATAAAATGTAAATACAAAAATAAGTGATACCTTTGTAGACAGCTAAAATATCATACAATAAAAAACACTTTCATGGATACGTCTGTGAAGATTCTCAGTTATCCAGGTGCGTTTAACTGGGAGTTGAGTCATGGCTACTGGACTTCTTTTGTGAGATAGAAACGTTTCACTGTTCATCCAAACAGCTTCATCAGTCTAATAAAACACCACTTCATCAGGTTTGTACCAGTATGAACCCAAAGTCCAAAGCTTCAAGTCCAAAAGTGCATGGCTGTTATTTTGGTGGTGGAGATTGAGAAGTAAAATAAAAGCATATAAAATTAAATAAATGATGTATGTACCATACTGAATTCATTTCCTTACCTCCATGAATTCAGTATCACTACACAAGCAATTTCAGTTTCTTCCATATGCAGCCAACTTCCTGACAACCAAAGGACATCAATTCTGCTTCTTTGGATTGTAATTTGAAAGTGGGGGAGGCCCTGACACACTATATTTGCCAGGAGGAGATGTACCTCAATATCAATGATCAGTAGATTTGATGTATCCTTTTTTTGACCTAGCCAGTTTTGGTGATGACAATACTCACATGCACACAGGACTGCACACACAAATGGGGTGGGGGGGGAGAGAGAGAGATTAAATGTACATCTACTCTTTACAGTGCTGCAGGTGACCTACACTGTCTATCTACTTCTTTGTCCCTTTAGTAAGATAAAAATGCACCTGTAGAAGGAAAATGTCTCATTGGCCTGCTGAAGGTTAACCTGTTGTTGAGTCCTTTGATTCTGACAGTCTGCTCTTGTTCTCTCCTTTCTCTTATCCATAGTGATTCACTACAGTACAATGGATCATTGGGTGAATAAGTGAATAGTTAATTGTTTATTTATGTGCTGCATTTCTATATTGAGCCAAGATTTCTCATAGGAAACAGAGGAACTAAGATCCATTTGGCTTCATGCAAGTATTGCTAAGAATAAAGGATGAAAAGCCATAGACCTAGGGATGGGCATGAAACAGAAAAATTGAGATTCATTTCATTTCATTTTGTTTCCCCCATGATGCGTTTTTTTCTGTTAGAAACATTTTTTAAAAAAATGTACAAAATGAACCAGTAACGAACTGATTCATTACTCATATTTTTCTATGCTGTAGAAAATACTGATCTCAGCCATATATCTCTCCCAAAGTGACAGGGCTAGCTTCCTCAAACAATTTTAGGGAACCCTTTGAAATTTGGAAAAGTTAGAGTTTCTGGGGGCAGAATTATTAGACTCCAAGGAGGTGGGGGTCCTTAATTGAATGAGTGTATTTGGCGCACATTACCATATAGAGAGGAAGCTGTAAATTAACCCTATAATTGGTAAATCATGCTGAAGACACTCATTCAATTAAGTACCCTCTACCTCATTTGGAGTTTCATATCTCTACCCCCCAGAAAACCTAACTTTTCCAAATGTCAAAGAGTCCCCTAAAATCACATGAGGAAGCTAAGCCTATAATTTTCCATTGAATAGTCTTTTAAAAAATAATATTTTTTAAAAAAAATTCAATGGAAAATTACTGATCCCAGGCATGCGAATGGCAGACTTAGCTTCCCTGAGCGATTTTAAGGAACCCCTTGAAATTTGGAAAGTTTTGGCTTTCAGGGAATGAAGTTATTAAGCTACAAAGGAGGTATGGGGGTACTTAATGGAAGGAGTGTGCCTTACCAATTATAGGGTTAATTTACAGCTTCCCCTCAGCATGCCGATCCATACTACTTCAATTAAGTACCCCCACAGCCCCTTTGGAGCTTAATAATTTCATTCTCTGAAACCCAAAACTTTCCAAATTTCAATGGGTTTCAGGGGAGAGCTTGAGGAAGCTCCCCTGCCATTTCCATGCTGTTAGATGCTTGGGATCAGTATTTTCAAATACTTTTAAATTACAAATGATTTTCCTATGGGCACCCCCTTTGGAGTTGAATTACTTGGCCCTCTGTACCCCAAACCTTTCCAAATTGGAGGTGTTGCACTGGGACAGCTGGAGGAAGCTCCACTGTAATTTCCACACTGCTAGCTGCCAGGGATCACTATTTGGAGCACATAACATTGCAATTAGAACTGCTTTTTTCTGGGGCACCCCATTTGAAGTTGAATAACTCCGCTCCCTGAACCTCATATCTCTCCAGATTTGGGGTGCTTAACGGGGGGGAGTCCAAGGAAGGTTCACACAAAACTTGGTGCCTATAGAACCCAGGGGAGCTGTTTTACAGAGAAACAAAATGGTTTGTTTTAAACAAAAAGACCACTGGCTCGTTTCATTACTAATGAAACGTTGCTTTCCTGGTTCATTTTGTTATGTAACAAATGGATGAATCAGCATTTCATTTTTCATTTGGTGCCAATCCCTACATAGAACTCAAACCAGCAATGCAAGAAGAGATTACCAAATGGTATCAGTACACAGGAAGTTTGTCCTGTGTTTATAGGAATGGGTTGAAGATTCTTTGTACCAATTTACTCTTGTGAAATCCATGTAGTGGTTCCCATGGAAACAATCTTTTTCCCTGTGGCAAGAGTCCACACAGCATCTGAAAATTGGGAACAATTTGCAATGGCCCTGTCAGCCTCCACTTCCTTTCACCCCTTCATCCCTCACCTTTTCCCTTTAAAAGAAAAATAAAACTTTGACAAGTGGTAATGCACTGAATTATTATTACAAACACCCCAGTTCTCCCCTTTTGCCCCTTCCTAAAAACCCACGCTTTGCTGATCATGGGTCACTCCATGCAACACATCTTGCCACGTGGATACCAAGAAAGAACATTGCCACCTCTATACGTACAAGAACACCCGTGGACTTTCAACATCAGGACAGGAGGACTGAAACCACCACCAAGTAATATCAGTTTGGCTTTAATCTTATCCCAAATGACTAAACCAGGTGAGTTTACTTAATTATCACCCCTCTTGCCAGATGGAAGGCTCAGGCTTTCTTTGTCAACCCCCCTCCCTCCAGCCAAGCAGGAACATATTTGCTCTGAACAAAGGCCAGATGGAGAGGTGTGGGTAGGCACATGGTCTGTACTTTGTTTGAAGAACTGGGGTTTTATATTCATTCCATAGCTGCCTGCCTAAACTGTTACCATAAAACAGAAGCCAGACTCCTGACTTCCATCTAAGAGCCAAGCCTAGCAGAACTCATCCTGCTAGACTTACCATCAAAGAGCAACTTTCCTGACAAAATACATCTTGTCATGTACTTTTGGACTTAAAGCTTTGGACTTTGGGTTTTCCACACTGGTACAGGCCTAATGAAATTATGTTTTATCCACAAAAGCTTGTTTACTGTATGAGGTTTTCTTAGTGATCTGTAAAGTTACAGCCTAATTTTGCATTTGTATTTTATTCCATGCATTCATGTTCATTACTGCTGCTGCTGCTGCTGTTGTTGTTTAAAGACACTTCCTAGTCAAATGCACATATGCCATTTGCAAACTACTGTGGTAAATCTTTTCCAGAGTGCCTCTGTGGCATCCATTAATTGTAAGCTAGAAATGCACGTAGCAAGCGAGACAGTTTAACACAAGCGTATTGTACTGAAAAGTCAAGGTTTAGATATGCTGATAATATGTTTCACTTCTCATCAGTTTCCCAGGCCAGTTTTACTCATGCGTAGTGAGCTCAGCTCTTAGAACAAAGAAATAACTGTATTTGTGTTTTTATGTAGACGTGTAAATTTGTTATTGGTTGAGAGATCGTTGCAAAGCCATATGGGATTTGTAGTCACGTGGTTTTCAATAAAGGCTCTTGCTGGATGGAGAGAGAGAGAGAGAGAGAAGGAGAGAGAAGGAGAAGCATCCATTTTGCACCAAGAGAAACACGCGTGGACTCTTTATTTTCCAACCCATTAGGGGGGGCCTGCTGGTTAAGCTTCCCTGCTGGGTTCCCAATACGCAAGCTTATTTCTGAAATAGGCTTCCCAAGTTTTCCAAGCCTTTAAAACGTTAAGGCTTTGCAGGAGTTAATTCCTACAGTTGGCGAGCAACTTTTCAAGCCTCACAGATTGGGGCTTCCCGTGGGAGTTATTCCCACAAACTACAAAGCAAAGCAAACCACCAAGTAGTCTGGCTGAAGAGGAAGAAACTGGTACTCCCACTGAGTTACCTTTCCAACTTATTTCTCCCCACATCCTCCTCCCATCCAAGCTTCAACATATTGTTTGGAGAAGGAAAAGAAAGAGGGAAGAAGCTCTGTTATTTCTCTAGCTGGGGTAGCAGCAAATGTGTGCCCTACATTTGCAAACATACCAAGAGGTGACACCCTGAGCCTGGGAAGAAAGAGAAGGAGAGAGACAATGAGAGTGTTTGTGGCCTGGGAAGCTGGCTGTCAGTGCTTGGCAGAGCTGCTTGGCAGAGTTGGCAATCCATTACAAGGCAACTGCTCAGAGGAAAGAGAATCAAAACCACACAATAAATTGTAATTTAGTCAAGCCCTAAATTTGATTAAACCCTTGCCTAACACAGAGGCCTTCAAAGGCTATAAATGCATAACACACTGGGGAAGAACTTGAACAGCTGGACACTTCCATAGATAAATAGCTTTCCCATATTTCTATGTGATGCATCACAGATAAGAAATAAGACACAAAATGGCCTGTTTGGATGATGCTGGGCACTGGATGGTGGGCATGGGGGTTTCTGAGCCTAAAGCATTTATTTTTTTATTTTTTTTATTTATGCCCCACCCACCTGCCCTAAAAGGTCATGTTACAGGTAATGATTATCATTTTGAACTGGGCCTGGTCATATAAACAATTATAACAGCTGATATATCCAAAGTGTCTCATGGTGTCACATGAACCTGGTTGGATAGTAGGATAATCATTATTCATAATAGTCCATCTAAAGGTATGAGAAGTGGGGGGGGGGGTCCAAGATCAGTCAGTTCCAACCTCCTTATATAAATAGGACATTACTGTTCCTCTCCCCCTTATGATAATTTTCTACTAGCTCTTTATTTTTTCATGGGTTTTATTTTAAATTGTTGAATGGTTTTGATATACAGTATTTGTGTTTACTTGTCATTTTTATTATGATGATTATGATTATTTATATCATGTTGGTTTTTATCGATTCAACTGTTTATTTACTATTTTAAGTTGTTGAATGTGTTTTCGTATATTTTGTTTATGTTTGCAAACCACCCAAAGTAGTTTTTTGCAAGATGGTTGCGGTGTATAAATAAATAAATAAACAACGTTTTTCTTTAATCTTTTTTAATATTGGTTCCACTACTCTGCTGTTTTAAAGGATTTTTACAGTTTGTTTCTTTATGCTTTTTTGGTGTTTGAGTTGCTTGCTATAATCCTGTAATAGACATCTTTGTAGACTTTGTAGAACAGAACGATCAGGGAAGGCCAACCTATAAAATGGTAAAAACTAGAGAAGATTGTGAAGAGCTCCAGAGGGATCTCTCCAAACTGGGATAATGGGCTGTGAAATGCCAAATGAGTTTCAATGTAGGAAAATGTAAAGTAATGCATATTGGTCATACCATATTGGGGCAAAAAAAACAACCAAAACTCTATCTTTCAGCTCATGGGTTCTGAGCTATCCATGACAGATCAGGAAAGAGATCTTGGTATGTTGGTAGACAAATCAATGAAGTTGTCTACCCAGTGTGTGGCAGCGGTGAAGAAGGCCAACTCCATGCTAGGGGTTATCAAAAAGGGGATTGAAAATAAAACAGCCAACATTATAATGCCATTGTATAAAAGACAGTAAGGCCACATGTGAAGTATTGTGTACATTTATGGTCACTGCAGCTCAACAAAGACATAGTGGAATTGGGAAAGGTGCAGAAGAGAGTGATTAAAATGATTACTGGGCTGGGAGAACCTCCATTATGAGGAAAGGCTACAGCATTTTGGGCTCTTAGGTCTGGAAAAAAGGCACCTGAGGTGGGATATGACTGAGATGTACAAAATAATGCAGGACATGAGTAAAGTGGATAGAGGGACACTCTTCTCCCTCTCACAAAATACGAGAACTATGGGACATCCACTCAAATGGAGGGTTGGGAGAGTGAGAACAGACAAAAGAAAAAAAATTACCCAGCATTTTGTTAGTCTGTGGAACTCCCTGCCACTGGATGTGGTGATGGCATCTGTCCTGGATGCCTTCAAAAGGGGATTGGACAGATTCCTGGAGGAAGAGTCCATCACAGGTTACAAACCATGATGGAGATGTGTAATCTCCAGGCTTAAAACCAGGGTACTTCAAGGACCAGATGCAGGGGTATGGTATCAAGAGACAGCCATCTAATCTCATGTGCTCCAAGGTTCATTTGGCAGGGTTACTGGGAGATACAGGAAGCTGAACTAGATGGGCCTTTGGCCTGATCCATCATGACTCTTCTTATGTTCTTATGTATTCAATCAGCTACAAATCAATTAAAACATTTCACATGTTTACATTTATTCTTCAAAATACACCAGAAATTACAATGGGTGAATGAGCCCTATGGAGGATCTTGAACTGTATTAATAAACTGGACTGTGTACCCAATAAAATCTAACTTAGGATGCAGTCAGACAAAGTGTGTGTGTGTGAACACACACAAAAAGGCTGCTTTGGAAGGTATGGTCTTGGTTAATACAAGATATCAGTCTCCCAGGGAGTTGCTCCAGACTGGCAGCAAAAAGTAGTTGCCCTAAAACTGCCCAGAGTGGCACTGGTCCCAGATAGTGCGGTAAATAAATAAATAAATAAATAAATAAATAAATAAATAAATAAATAA
>JAHTLZ010000007.1:15127688-15139446 GCA_023846285.1 Phrynocephalus versicolor | reverse complement strand
TAAATAAATAAATAAATAAATAAATAAATAAATAAATAAATAAATAAATAAACCGGAAAGATCCAGCTTGGTCAAAGAGTGGGGTCAGTCTGGAAGCACAATTCCCTGTACATCATGTGATCACCAGGAAATAGATTACACTAGATTGTTCCACAAGCAATCCAAAATGTGATCTGTTCTCATGTTATTACACATTTATTAGCCCATGTTCCTTTCATAGGACACTTTTTCTTTTGACTGGTTGAGCCTGGGGTACAGAAAGAACTCCCAACACCTTGTCCTGGAACAAATTTTGATATAAAATATCAAGTTTAACTGGTGTGATGCTAAGGGTTAGAAATTTCAAAATTCAGCAGGAATTTATCCTGTTTATGCATTTTTTATCAAGCAGAGCAAAGAACAGAACAATTAAGGATTGTGGTGAAATAAAAGATATATATTTCATTGGTGACTACATGGGGCATAGCAGAAACTAGCCGTATTTCTTTATCTAGCACAAAACTGATTCTAAATGGTTAATATTGGCTGGAATATAGAGGAAGCACATTGAGGAGTCACTGTAAAGAAATCAATTACCTGTAACCAAGTTTCACCTCGGAATTTGTGATGTCTCAAGAAAGACTAAATTACAGTGCCCTGCAGTGTATGAGGTCAGTATTTTCCTATGAATGCCTTTTCAGCCTAGTGTTCCATGGCAGACTCAGAGACTCAAAGAGATCTGAAGATGCTTGAAAGAAGGAATTAAAACACCCTGGAGAACTATTGTTCCCCTTGTACATGGAGGTCCATTTGGAAACAGTTCAGAATGACTTTCTTTCTTTCTTTTGCACAAACTATATTCTTCAGGTTAACAACTTTAGCATCTTTGGTCAAATACCACCTCTGATCTTTGTTTCCAAAATTCCTGTGTTCCAGTGACCTCAAGTCCACCTGTGTATGAATTCCTTATTTCAAAGTTTGTCTTCTGAAAAGCTTCATTCACATAATCACTTGGGGATTGCTTTGCCTTCTGAAAAGCACTCTACCACACAGACAGAACCAAGTGTAGTATACCATAAGACACTCTGCTCAAGACATTTTTTAAAATCAATGATGGCTTTACACTAGCACTTAACATGTAAGATCAATGGTGTTTTACTCTTTAATGACATTCTATCCTATTTTATACATCAGCCTCTGAGCATGGTTGGGGTGGGTTTGGAATCTATCAGTTTACTTAACAAAATATCATCTCCAAATCCCATGAAGAACTAGTGCCCCTTTATTTGGCACAGATTAGGCCTTGTCTTAAGCACTGTGTCAACTTTTGGACATCACACTTTTAGAAAGATGCTCCAGAAACTGAAACAAGTTCAGAGAAGGACAACAAAGGCTGATAATTCACGTCCCTCTCGCTGCAGTTCGCAGCCCCGCTGGAGACCAGTTCAAAGGAACGGAACCTCATGTCCTTGTGGGGTCAATCCGAGTTTACCCCGACCACGCCCCCTGAACTGCACTCCAAGCGGGGTGAGAGATTCCCGTCCTGGAGCTCGGGAATCTTTTCAATCCGCTTCTCGATCCGTGTTGAAAACCGATTTCAACACGGAGGCAAGTTCACCTCGGCTCGAGGAAGGACGTGAAGTAACCACCAAAGAGGGTCAGGGAACTGAAAACCAAGTCCTATGAAGAAAGCTTAAAGGAACTGGGCATGTTTAGCCATGAGGGGGGGGGAGACTGAGGGGTGATGTAATGACTCTTCAAATACTTGAAAAGTTAGTTATGCAGTGGAGGAACAGGATTTGTTCTCAATCAACCTGAAACAACATTCAACCCCAGCTTTATGCTTAACATCACAAAAAATTCTTAACTGATAGAGCAGTACAACAATGGAACCAGTTATCTAGGGAGACCATGAGACCTTCAGCACTGGAGGCATTCAAAAGAAAATTGGATAACCATAGGCTGCTATCTCACCTGGGTTTCGATCCTGATCTTCTGAAGGTCCGGCTTTTCCTCTTCATCCCATCACATTATTGAATATGTGGGACGGGAGTTCCCATGTCCAAAGCTGTTTTTTTTTTAAAAAGTGCAGTTCAGCCCCCTTGGCCAGCAGGTGGCGCTAACATTTTTATAAAACAGACCACTTGGCTGGGGGAAATTACAACTTAGAGCATTGTATGGAGCCTCCTGTTGCTCTGAGGGTGCAGAGAAATTAAAAAAACAGCGCCAATCGGCCCCAGAAATAGCCGGTTGGTGCTATGAGAATGAAAAAGAAGAAACCCAGATCATCTGCATGGTCCCACAACGTCTGCCTCCTTAAAAGGTGGATTTTTAAAGCAAGGCAGAAAATTCCCTACCTCTCAGGTAAGTCAAAGAAACCTCGCTTAAAGGGGCATTACCGGGTTTTCTTTCCTTTTTTTTTAAAAAAAGCCTGATGGCTGTGGGAATGGCATTTTTAGACACGATTTATCTAGTAATTTAAACTGCTTTTAAAGGGATGTGGGATAGGGGCCACTTTGATTTAGATTTTTGCATTTGGCAAGGGATTGGACCAAATGGCCTTCTGATACCCTTCCAACTTAATTATTCTATGATACTGTACTGTTGCTTTCATTTAAGTGCTCCCTGTGGGATGGAATTCGGGGCCACAGGACTCTTCTCTAAGCAATAGGCCACCTGCAAAAAGGTTCCTCGTGTATACAGGTCTATGACCGAATGAACTTAAAGAAGTGGTGCACTGAGTTCAATGCACCAACTATAATTCCTAGTATTCTTCATCAGTTTCTTAGCTGACTTGGGAGTTGTAGCCAAAGGATCTCTTGGCAACCATATTGCCCAATCCTCTGTCAAAAATCAAAATGAAATAAAAGCTGATATCCAAGGCTGGTGTATCCCTCCCTTCCAATAATGTCCAGTTCTTGCAATTCCTGCGTGGTAGATTATCTCATCTGTCGATTGCATTTCCTGCAGTAGACAAAAGGTGACTTTCACCCCTTAATTTTGTACAATGAACTTTTCTTTTGTATAAATGTCTGAATTGTGAGATTGATATCACTTTCAAACTGCAAAGGTTGTCAACATGTATAGTTTGGCCTTCAGACTTCAGACTTTCTGCTGTAAACCTATTTTAACATCATTGTGGAACAATTCCCTATATCAAGCTTATGTGAATCCCAGAACTTTTCGATTAATAAACAGAACAAAAAGTAGCACTGAGTTTAATAGTACTTTATAATTTTATTATCTTCCCTATAAACAAAAGAGTCAAAATCAGTATTTAGCTAACACGGGGAACTGACTCAATAGTTCTTGTGTTTTTCAGGAAGAGAAACTGAAAACCAGTAGCAAAAGATTCAAGTCCAATCTGTACTGTTTCTGTCTTCATTGGCTTTGGGTGGAAATTGTATATGTGTGTGTGTAGAGTTTCTGCTGCAAAACCATCTTGTATATTAAAAACTTTGCATTTTGCTCATACTCAAGAGTTGTGTGCCTTATACAAGGTGCAAAATACAAGTATTTTCCCCAGAAACACATTTGATTTGGGGGGAGTGTCAAAATGGTGAGACCCCAGAAGACATTTAGAATCTCAGCCAGCAAGAAAAAAAATGGATTTTTTTTTCATCTTCGTGTTCAACCAGGAGATAGGTGAAGATTTATATCCCTGCTTAGTCATACTAAACCCTAGACACCAAAGCTCTCTTGATTTCAAAGCCTCTTCTTCTATAAAATTACTTTTTTCAATTGTGGCTATAGAAACTTTCCCTTTTCTGCTTCATTAAATGGGAAAGTACGCTTCTGTAATGTACTGGAAAAGTAGAGTTTCAGCTTCTCTTATTGCTTCCTACTAAGCAAGTTTGACTAAGCCTTTCTGTCCTTGTAAGCCTAACAGCTCCTTTAGAAAATTGGTGAAAGCCAGGGTCGAAATGGATCCATAAGAAGATCAAACAGCATTTGAAAGGAAGGCAGACAGTCACCTTCATTTTTTTCTAAAGACATCTTCTTTCCAAAACAGACAATGTAAGGGTCACCAAGTCATCTCCTATTGATTTTGATACACATGGTTTTCTCTCTTGATGGCTAGACCGCCTATTTTTTTCATATTTCTCTATACGTTAGCATGTGGTGCGGACACATAGTTTCTAATTTTTAGAAACCAAATTATTCTCACACAGGGAGAAGCAAGACCATTTCCAGTCCCCACAAAGAAGCTTTCATTTCACTGTTATGATATAAATTATGGCAACCCTCCTCAATATCTTGGTTAGTATCTTGTATTGGCTGACAATTTCTTCCACGCTTTTCAAACATTCATATATGGTTTGGTGGAAAATAAATTTATTTTAGGAAAAACATATATGGCTTGGTGGAAAATAAATTTATTTTAGGGAAAAAAATCTAAAGAAAATAAACTTTTAGAGACATGCTCATAGGTAGGGATTGGGTTATTTTGTTTGCCTTACTTATACAGACACAAAGCAGGGTGAATGGGGGTCCCGTGTTTCTGTATGAAATGAGAACTTCAGCAACAAAATGTAATGCTCAGGAGCCCTGAAGAAAAAAACAGAGCATGAAACATATTGGTTGTAATATATTACTTTAGTAACATGTTACTTCCACCAGTAATGAGGTGGAAGAGTTACTCTTGGGTCCATAATGGCCACAACTATAATCAGTAATACCTCAATTCAATCAATGCATTGGGAATGTCTCTCTTTCTGTCTCTCTCTCTGTCTCTGTCTCTCTCTTTCATTATTTCTCTGAGAAGTAAAAGGTGAAGGAACAGCAACAATAACAACAACAACAACAACAATAAACAACTTTATTTTTATGCCGCCTTTCTCCCCAAAGGGACCCAAGGCGGCCTACAACAATTTCAAAAAAGTACAATAAAATCAATACAATGTAAAAAACAACACAATACCAATAAAATATTATAAAAATACTATACAATATAATACAATAAAAACAAGATTAAAAACAGTAGCTGCAGCAGAGTTTAAAAAGCTCCCCAGCCAATAAGACTAAAAAACTAAGACGTTATAAAAATTTGTAAAGGCTGGAGGCTCAGAAGGCTTGCCTAAATAAGTAAGTCTTAAGGCCTCGCTTGAATATTTCAAGGGAGGAGGCAGTTCTCAACTCAAAGGGGAGGGAATTCCATAGTATCGGTGCCACTACTGAGAAGGCCCTATTTCTTGCCGCCACCCCTCGAACGTCCTTGGGTGGCGGTACTCACAGAAGGGCCTTTGTGGGTGGTTCTTTGGCCACCCATTATTTTTAGCCATGTCTTGTTTTAAATTTGGTCATATGTAAAACATACTGTATCCATATTGCATTCCACACTTCTAATGTCATTTAAAGTGGACCTCCTGATTAGTAATAAAGTATTAGATCCCTGCATTAATTACTATTCAATTATTTTGTCTATTTATACACCACTTTTCTCCCAGAACCCAGGCTGGCTTAAGATGTGTAGGATTTGTGACTTAGATAGACACTCCACCAGACAGCTAATGTACATGCAGGCAAGGTGAGGCGGTTTAAGGGAGTAACTAGAAAGCTACTATCACATGCTGTCCAACTTTGGCAATTCACATAAAAGGCTAAGATGGAAGTGATTGCTCAGACTGAATCTTGAAGTCATTGTTAGAATATGTAGAGCAAACCAAACCAATAAAAGGCTGTTCCATCTCATATCTAGAATCTAGAACTGCTTAGAGGGATCCATTAGCAAGGCCCATGATAGAAGCTTCATTTAGGAGGTGCTCCTGTAATCCTTTCAGACAACCTGCCACCAAACCCAACGTATATGTAGTCTTTAATTCTTGGTGTTTATATTGATGACACTCAATAAAGCACTGTGTAGTGGATGGAGTTCTGTGGCAATTCAATTTGTCTACTTGTTCAATACTGTTAAGAATGTCTCTCAAGAGAATTTTACCCAACCTGGAGCTTCACCTGCTAGTGGGCTGTAAACCCTGTCCCATCCACCACTGGACTGTGCATGGAACGGACCTAGCGTAAACCTTCTAGGAAGAATGCATTTTCTGACAGTAGTTCTAAGATGTGTGTTGTATTTACCTCCCCCAGCCCATAAAGAACTTGTTGGCAGAATTTTCTCCATCCATTTTTGTAATTGTTCTCCAGCCCATCTCCGGGTGCCGCATCCCCCCATGTCATAAAACAGAGAATATTATGGCAATGTGAGAACCAAGACCTTTGGGGAAGTTGAACAAAGGAATAAACACTCTTCACTCTTGGAGAATGCCTCCTCCCCGCCAAACGAAACTCAGAGAAAAGGCTTTCCTAGCAATTTCTCTGCTGACAAAAATCATGGAGAACCTAGAATAACAGCCATCTGTACTCAGCTATAAAATTCACTGTTGAGCAATGCAGGCTGTGGTTCTCCTGATCACCTGGCTTAAAAGCAAATTTACTGAAATTAGTCAGGCTGATTTTGAAGCCTATTTATTGGTAGTGTAAGACTTTTTTCATGTATGTTCCAGATGCCATTAGATCATGGCCTAAGTTACTGTGTGTGTATGTTGTTCTGTGCCATCAAGCCAGAAACAACTTATAGCAACCCTAAAGCAAAGTGTTCTGCTTATATACTGTCTCATAGTGCTGAAAGCACAGTCTGGTCAGTTTACAATTTAATTACTGTATTTTTCTGTGTGTATGAAGCTATTTTCTCCAAAAATCAAGACACTAAAAATTAAGGAGTGGGGGGGTTGTATACATGGAAGTTAACCTTTCCCGAGGGGTGAGGTTGGGGTGGGGGAGAAGCCAAACTGACCTTGTGGTTTCCCTTCTTCCCAGTGGCTCTTTCCATCAGTTTGGTTTCTCTCTCTCTCCCTCTCTCTCTCTCTCCCCCCCTCTCTCTCACACACACCACTGTTTCCCCTTTCCTCCCTGCCTTTCCAAAATGCCTCTCCACATTTTTGTTTGTTTTTGTAGAAATCTCAGCCATATTTCACTTTTCTGCAGGGAAAGGCTCGAGGGATTGAGGAGCCCATTAAGAAATGCTCCCTACCAGGACCACCACTTTGATTCCTGCAAAAGGAAAAAAAGGGGGGAGAATGAGAGAGAGAGAACACAAACTGGAAGGGAAACCAGAGTGAGGCAGAGACTCTGCTCAGCTGATGTATTGTCATCAGTTTGGGTTCGCCCCCTCACACACAGTTTCCCTTCCTTTCTGCCAGGATTTCTTCATTTTCTTAATTTGGGGTTCAAAACGTGGGAGGTCCTTGTACATGGCAGGGTCTTATAGAAGAGAAAATACAGTATACAGGCTACACATTCCCCCTCCTCCCAGCAAGCTGGGGACTCATTTTACCAACTTTGGAAGGATAGAAGGGTGAGTCATCCATGAGCCAGCTGCCTTGGATTGAACTCCACTCCAGATCATGAGCACAGTTATAGCTGGAGTCCAGCTGTTTAACCACTGTGCCACAAAGCTCTAAAGGGGTTTTCAAAGTAAGTGAGATATTTAATGATTGGTTTTAATTAGAGATGGGCACGACTTAGCGGTATTTTCATTTTCGTTTTCGTTTTTCATTTCCGTTACATAACGAAACAAAAAACGGCTCAGAACTGGAACGAAAACGGAAACGAAACGACTAATTTTGAGCCAATTTTCATTTTTCGTTACTGGGAAAGCACTCAATGGAGCTAAATGGGAAGAAACGAAAAAATTTTCGTTTTCGTTTTCGTTTTTCGTTTTTGTTACGTAACGAAACGAAAATGAAAAATTTTGAAATTAGCTCACGAAAACGGAAACGAGCTGAAACGGACCCCTAGACGCAAACGAAAACGAAAATGAACAATTTTTCTGAGTCGTGCCCATCTCTAGTTTTAATATTCCCATTCCCTCTGTGAGTTTCCATGGCCAGGTGGGGAACCAAATCCTATTCTCCAGAGTCCTAGTCCATCATCCAAGATACCATAGATTAGAACTAAATGTACTAACCATTTCTTACATACATATTTTCCCTTTCTCTCTCTCTTTCAGTCACAAATACACACACACACACACACACCAATCAATGGGTACACCAAAACTACACAATGTACGCAAACTGTCCCAGAACACACATGGCTTAATTTTGCATAGCATCAAGCTGTGCAATTTCTTTTTTCTTGATATATTAAGGGGCTTGCCTTTGTTTAAATTATCTCTTTATTATTAATTGACTAAGCAATAATTTTACAAGATTCATTTTATTATCCATCTTATTAATAAATAATTTTACCAGATTCAATTTATTATTCTTTCACAAGATGGTAAAGATATTATTCCATAGTCAAGGCTTGTTAAGTCTTCAGTCCTACGCACACATATGGGTGAGTCAGCCACATCCTCATGGGACTGATTTTAGCAAAAATATGCAAAGCTAAATAGTTAAAGTATATTTGTCTGTTTCCAGCAGTAGTTCTTTTTCCATATAGACTTTTAATTGCTTTAAGTAGCAACAATGCACAGTAATTCATTAAATGAACGTGGTAGATCTGAGCAAAAGAGAGGAGTCAATATGTAACCTTTTATTTTAAAATTATTTTTTGCTAATCAAAGTGAAATTAACAAAACGATAAAGCTTTGTTGGTTACTAAATTTATGCTGAGGGGGTTTAATCCTCATGGCAATTTGTTAGCTAGCAGTGCCCTCTACTGGAAAAGAAAAATGACCAAAATTTATTATAGCAACTAACATTGCTAGGGAGTACAGGTGTGCTTGTTTTTTGGACAAATGTCCCAAACAAGACTGTTTTCATTTAATTTCCAGACAACAAGGATCGAACCACATCACCAGCTTCTTGATGTTCCATTGGGGAATTTGTTGGGTTTAAAAGAAGATAGTGATTTCAACTGAGAAAGGGAAGGGAAGCAGTACAGTAGATGCAGTAGACCTAGCTGTTGGTACCAAGGGAGAAGCCAGGTGAAAACTCAACCCCCCACACACAAAAAGCCCAAGATCTCTCTGGACACTCCAACCACTGAGTGGTCTACTAGCCAATTTATGGAAGCACAGAGCAAAGAGGAAAATTTGTGTTGTTTCACTCAGTTTAGTCCAAAATATTATTAAACTATTGGGATTGAAGATGAATCAGTGAATCAGTCACAGAATCGGGGCACTAGTCTGCCCTTTCTCCCCCCTCCCCCTCCGTTTTTTAAACCTCTTTTTCACTTTTTGGTGCAATCACACACTCTCTACAAGCATCTTCAATTTCCTAGGACATCCTATCCCACCCTTCCCTGAATATTCCCTAAGGTCTGCAACACCCTTGAAATTCATATAATTGCATAACAACCCTGGATCACAGCCACCTGGTTTCTTTCCCATTCGCCAGATTGAAAAAGAAAAAAAGAAATCTGTAACTACACAGGTAACATCACATACCCTGGAATGGAGGGGGCTGGAATATCTCCTAGGGGGGCGGTTATAGGGTCATTTAAGCCCAACTTGTTTCACCTTCTTTTGGGGTTGTGCAATTTTTATTTATGCCTACCAGGAAAGCAGCTTCCAAAGTATCTTTCATAAATAAAAACAAGTCTTTTCTTTAATCTTAGGAGTTGCTCTCCTGTTGTTTGGCAGAAATGCACCCATATTGTAAACTAATAAATGGTCAGGGCTTACTTACTCTACAATTTTGCATGAGATAGAGAATAAGATGTTAGAAGGAAGTCCTGAATCCCAAAATCTAATCTTTTCCTTCAGGTATGATATTGCCACTAATTGACAAGGTGCTAGAGCTTGTCTTGTTTGTACTATCAGGTATATGACCAGGCACACATTTTAGACATATCATGGCACCTCATCAGTTAGCCACAATTAGCTTCAACAAGTTATGCAAGCCTTAGGCAAAGATCACAGGATTCTGGCCACTATGTGGGTCTTAATCATCTGTCTCCACCTTTAAGCATACAAATATGTCTTTGGGTGTCCCCAAAGGCATCCCATGCTGATCTTGCTCAGGGTTTCCACTTCAGAGGACAGGAATCAATGAAAATGACCAGAATAACTAATGGCGTGAAACAAGAGTTTTACACAATCTGGATGACAACATCCCTAGTTTACATGACAATGCCATGTAAGCCTTCTTGTCCAGGTATGAAAAAAGGCAGACAAGACAAAATGACTTGATTATTCCCCATACTTGCACTGAGAAGAAACTGCCATATGTGAATCAAGAATGCCTGGGATGAGGTGGGGGGTAGTCAAAGCCTCTCTACGGTTTCCATTCCAATGTCTTGATCCAGATTGTCCCCCTGTACCTACCATTTACCTTTATGGGCGCTTTTACATGACCCCTAAGATCCGCTGGCCACTTAAATTCGGACCAGAGATCTTAGGGGCTTGTTGCTCTTCCTGTGTCCCCACCCTGGCTGCTGGCTGTGTGAGGGGAGGGAGAAAAAAAGGAAGAAAAGATCATTGCTCACCTCCCATTCTGCCTCCGTTCTTGCCGCGGCAACATTCCTGTCTCTGTAAAGTAGCTCTTAAAGGGGCGGGAGCCAAAACAACAACAAACAGAAGCGAGGAGAGCCCCACACTCGCTATCCTTACACCGCATCAAGCAATTTTCACCCCGGAAGAGCAGGTACAAGAAAAGTGTGCTGGGACACGCTTATGGGGGCGTGGTCGCACTTAATTTTCTGTAAGCTCCGGAGCTGGTGGGGAAACAATTGTAAGCTCCGGAGCTTGCAGCCATTTGCTGCTGAGTTTTGGGGTCGTGTATAAACGCCCTATGTATCCCTATATGTATTTGCTAATTGTGTGAATGGGCGTGATCATCACTCAAACAGAAAAGGTAGCCTTCATTTGCGTTCTCTTCAAATGTCATTTCTTGTTTGTTTTCGGGAAAGCCAGCAGGGAAGGACACCCTGTAGCATTCAAAGTGGCTTCTCTGGCTTCTGACTCACTTCCAGAGTGCTGTGTCTCCACTCAGCTCATTTTGCAAGGACTATTTAACCTAATTAGCAAAAGCAAACAACAAAATGTGTCTGCATCCCTAGCAGAAGAGAAAATCAGCAATGAAGCATCTTGTATAGCCAACAATTCTGATAGAAACTATTTTAAAATAATCAAGGAATTCCTCGTTAGAAAAGTACATGATCCTATAGGGTCTCATTGGGAAGAACTTGCTGGAGTTTATGCTTCCATGAAATTATACAGCTGAAGAATCTTCCTCTGTATAAGTAATATTTTGTCTAGGACATCTATAACAAACCTTTTCAGATAAACCATGGTTTGTAGCCCTGAGAATGAGCATGTATTCTCTCCCAAAGTGGGGAATCTTTTTTTAAAAAATTCAACTCTTAGAATCCCATAGAAAGGTTAGTAGCCATGTTGGCTGTGGAAGGTTCTAGTAGTTGCAGTTTCCCATCAACAGCTTTTATGCCATTTAGCCTGAAAAGGAGTTCTGGAAAACTAAAAATTTCACCTTGTGGGTAAACGTCTAATGGTTCAGTTAAGGTGGTACTTGTCACAGAGTATTAGTTCATTCCAATAGAACCACAGAGAAACAGAACTGCTTCAGCTAACATTTTATCCTTCTTATTGCTTGTGCAGGTATGGCCTGACCTCTAGTGGTAGTAGTAGTATATTATTGTATTCAATCAATTTTGTACTGTTTTTGCATTATGGGTGCCACAAATTCCTTCAAAGAAAACTCCAAGGACATGGGGTTACGAAGAGTCAGTCATGACTGTAACGACGCAATATACACACACACACACATTCTTGTGTAAATCCTACTATTAAAGTAGATTGAGTTTGAAAGGTAAA
>JAHTLZ010000007.1:15101006-15126688 GCA_023846285.1 Phrynocephalus versicolor | reverse complement strand
CTAAAAGTGCAAAGATATTTCTAAATAAACAAATTATGGGTTCCTTTAATACTCTCCTGATTTGAAAATGCCTTTCCAGTATATGCATTGTTCTCATGATGACAAACCATAATACCCCTAAAAGTGTTAAATTTTCTTTCCATATGAACAAAACTCTCAATATATCTTTCTATTTTATATATGCTACCTACAGAGTGGTCCTGAACAAACTAGGTCTGAAGAGAAGTGGCTACATGTCTCCTAATCAGTCTGTGTCCCAATGAACCAACCAAGAACATAACTCAGCAACTTAAATTCCCAAAGGAGCTCATGGGCAGAAATCCTGTGGCTTAGCATAGCAAATCACAACTAATGTTAGGGCTGTTGAATCAATTGGGATGTGGTGAGTCAGATACTCCATAAGTTCCACTGATTCTGCAATCCTACACTAGTTGCTGCTTACTACACTGAGCAAGAAGATTTCACTGAATTATCCATTAGTTCTTGAAAGCCCAATTGTAATCATTGTTACTGATGCTCCAGTCATACAATTCACTGTGTTGCACATCCTTAATTTGTCTCCTTGTTATTACAACTGGTCAGGATTACACAGCATTATGGATCACTTAAGAAAAAACAAAGAAACAGCTGAAGAACAATTCCTTCACCACACAGGATTGATAAAAGAATTATATAAAACCTGGAAAATTTATGCTAAAATATGTCAAACTCCCTGATAATTCCTTTGGGAAGTAAATTTTGAAAATATCAGGGCAACTGTTTATAGACTTTATCTTAAAGAAGTCTGAGATTCTGCCCTGTGTCAATTCTGTTCTGTTTATTTTACTGCCACTTTTTAAGGACTCTCTCAATCCACATACTCACAGAAACCCAAATGAACATGATGCATTTTTATAGTTTTACAAAACACACACAGAGAGAAGAGCAGATAGTAGTCCCAGAGAATTTGTTACAAGCATCATTAACTTTTCTTAGTTTTTAAAAAGGTTTTATTTATACAAAATATTGGTAGCAACATAAAAAATTGGAACCCAAAACATAAGGGAGCAAAAGCAGAAGATGAAGGATAGGGGGAGGCGATCAATACAATGTTGTGTGATGTATAAATCAGCTATAGGTCTATAGATATATGTGAACTAATTCTTGTAAATATGTTAATGAGTATTCATAGTATAAATAGGTTCCTGTCACGAAGAATCGGTCACGACTGTAATGACACAACACACACACACACAATAAAGCAGCCGATAAATACATCAGATGAGAGGAAATCTGTCTGTATCTTGAACAGCTATTTCTCAAGACAAATATTTTCACAACTTAAGTGGTGTGTGTGTGTGTGTGTGTGTGTGAGAGAGAGAGAGAGAGAGAGAGAGAGAGAATTGCATGCCATCTCCATGCATTGAACTAGAGCTCTATGTGGACAAGTTGTGGGTGCATAGGCCCTTTTTAGGGTGAATATACATAGGCCACACAGTATGGCAAGTAGACAAAATGCTGCCACCTGCTTTTCAAAGCATCCCCTGAATATGGATTTGAATGAGATATGAACAGGGGGTTTGAAAATGTGGGTTACATCTTGCATGGTGTATCTGCACCGTATGTTAGAACAATGTGTGAACACCACCACACCATATAGTATCTCTCGGAATTTTGAAGCATTTCACTGTGCCTTGTAATCCAGTTTTCTCTAAGTTGATAAAACTATCTGAGCTGTTCCTCTTCATAGCGGATATAGAGGTGCACATTCTACAATACTGTACTACTCCATACAAATACTTCCTTCACACAAAAATAACATGCCAACGTACTCTTTTGCCAGGCAAGCTGTCTGAGGTACATATATGTGCAAAAATATTTAACATTTTATTTTATTCTCTGAATCCAAGCTGGAAAATGAAGGAAAGGCTCGACTAGACACCTGACTTCTTGTTTCCGGCATTGTGACAAGAGGGAAGGCTGCCTTTCTAACAATGTAGGGTATGGCACATTGGAAGATTTCTCCGCTGTCTATTTAGAACAGGAGGGAGAAGAAGTGTGATCCACTAGTCACATGTGCCCTGTGGGCCAGCAAATCCATTTCCCCAGTTCCCCTACCATGCCACACCCCAGGTCTCTCTTCTTACTTTTTAATTGGACACACACACAAATCCTTTTTGCTCCTGGGGAAGCAGTTTTGCCATGTCAAGTGAGCTCAAGCATTCCGTTCCCCCTGTGTCTCCCAAATTATAAATTTGTTTTCAAAATGCCATGAGGTGTTTTCTCTGTAAGTAAGAAAATAATTTTGAGAGTAGAAAGAGCAGATACACCTTCTAACATCCAGTCATGAGCATCTGTGGAAGTTCCATTTTCCTGACTTAGAAACAGTAGGTGTCAGAATCCATTATTACTGAATCTGAGTCTGAATGTGTGGGAGACGCAGAGTTTTACACTAACAGAGAAAAGGCAGTTCCTTTTCCAGAATGTCCTTTTATTTCCTTCTTTCAGATTTTCGTGAAAACCACAGAGGAGATGGCAAGTAGTTCAACAGATGCATAAGACCAACCATTGGGCCAGGCAAAAGAACTAAGCCAACTTTTGATTTCCAGTCAAGTTAATTTATCCAAGAACCTAGCTGGGAAACTGACAAATGCCAATTGTTTCTGAAACAACATGAAATACAGAACTATTTAACATTTATAGCTGGCAAGGCAGGTGAGAACTGGGGGCATGATGGAAATGAAGCCTGCACAAGCATTAAGATCATCAGGAGAGGTCTTCTTGTTGGTCCACCATCTTTATAGGTGCATTTGATGGGGGACATGGGAAAGGGCCTTCTCTGTTGTTGCTCCCAGACTTTGGAATTCCCTGCCACAGAAAGTTAGGTTAGCTCCATTTTTGCTCTCCCCCACCCCCCACAAACAGGGCATAGGCATTTCTCTTCATGCAAACTTTCCCTTAGTGGCTGGCTTCCTGAGTGGGATTTTTAAATGGATTGTTTTACCCACTGCTTTGAATATACTTTGGTATTGCTTATGTTTTTAAGTATGGTATTTGTATAAGTATCTGTATCTTCACTGTTATTAGCCTTAATATTGTCTTTTAATTAAGCGACCACCTTGGATTCCTTTTAAAAATAGGGTAAAAACATTTTAAATACCTACCTGCCTGCCTGCCTGCCTGCCTGCCTACCTACCTACCTACCTACCTACCTACCTACCTACCTACCTACCTACCTACCTACATACATACATACATACATACAAGTAGTTTGATAGAGCCTTAGTTGTGTATCTTTTAGTGCAGTGGTGGCTAACCTTTGGCACTCCAGGTGTTTTGGACCAAAACTCCCACAGTCCTTTGTCACTGCAATCTAGGTTTGGATTTCTGGGAGTTGTGGTCCAAAACATCTGGAGTGCCGAAGGTTCGCCACCACTGTTTTAATGTTTTTAGCAAGTAAGTCCCTCTGGTTAAGACCACCAATGGCAAGTAAGGATTTTGGCCTCAGGTGTGTATACAGGTAGTATTTGGTACATAAAAATATCTAAAGGTGTTCTACATTCCATTAACAAGAGGAAGAGAGAAAGGTTGACTTTGTCATAAAGGTGTAAGGAAGGATATTGTTTCTTTTGAAGATCATCCAGTCATTGCAAATGCCACTTTATTTCTCAAGCAGTAGATAACAAAATTTCTACATTTAAATATACATAGAAGGGGGGGAGGAAACATTGACACAGTGATGGGCGAGGAACTACTAAAAATATGTAGTGAGTAGATAAATATACCATAATCACTTAGGATTATACTCAGATGGATGGAATTAGAATTTATTGATGATGGATGCATATAACAGAGTTTATTTCAAGTGCAAATTCCAAGTCATCTGGAACCTCCGTGTTCAAGGGAGAAAAGAAGAATGTAAAGGATGACAGTCACAATCTGACTGGAAGACTAAAAGATTATGGTGAAAGTTGGCATGTAGACTGTTCAAAATGCATATCTGAAGTGATCAGCTACCACAGGCATTCTCATGTGGGGAGAGATAGATCAAAATAGATTAGAATATAATAGATGCTTTATGACATTGATAATTGAAGCAAAACAAGTTGAGGAGCCATACAGACATCACAAAAATCAAATATAAAAGTAGAACAGGTGATACCTTTAGGCTACTAGGGGAAAAAACAAAATTGGTAATATTTTGAGGACATTGATAGTAAACTGCATGTTGGTGTGGAAATTTAGAATTTAGTTCATTGCTCAGACTCTAGCAGCTCTGTGTTCGTTCAACCCCCCTATCAGAAATAAAGGCAGCAGTGAACAAATCCTAATGCAAAACAGTGGCATCTCTGTATAATATTGATTTTCAGATTTTCTTCCACATGGGAGTGATATTTATGAATGCCAGAACATGTTCCTGGGGAAAGAAAATGGAAAGAATGAATACACTCATATTGTAATGTCAGTGTGACTGATGGAAATAATTGATTTCCTTGTCCCTTTTGTTTGAAAACTGTAACATTTAGTAATCTCATGTTTGAGAGTTATTACTACTGATAAGCACTGAGACAGGACTTGAAATTACATCTCACTTCTCAACAAGATCACCAAAGACCAAGTGTTATCACTTTTTCATTTAGAATATTACTTTTCATTTAAAGTCCACTTTGAAATACAGCCAGTACCTGGTTTTCTTATTTTAAAAAATCAAGCATTTTTTAAACACAGTGATATTTCAACCAGGAAGGAATGAAATAGGACTGTATACAGTTCATCATTAACATACAGAATTCACTTCCACATGATGAGATGGTGGCTGTGAGATTTGTTTTTAAAGGCCTTTTAAAAATTATGGTTTTAAAATGGATTAAGTATATTAATGGAAGATAAATCTGTCAATGAAAAATAACAATTGTTAATATCTTCTTCCCCTTGCAAGGGATGTATAGGGTTGTCATATTTTTATTACTGCAAAATCTGTGACTGCCATTAACAACTGTATACTATCAATTAATTCTGCCGTCTGGCAACTCTTTTTATGGTTTTCTAGATAAATAGTACTCAGAAGTGGTTTACCATCCCCTCATTCTGGGGGTGCTCTGGGACTGTGCGGCTTTCCCAATGCCACACAGGCTGGTTCTTCCAGCTAGAGGCACTGTGGGAAATTAAACTCCAAAACTCTCATTTCACAGACAGATATCTGGTTCACCATGCTATGCAGATAGCTAAATATGTGATGCCTCATTTATATAGCACACAAATTATGTGCTTTTTATACATACCATATGCTGGACCAGGACTCACTCAATTAATTCCCATTCAAAATACTCCTTTCAAAGTTGCTTTATGAATATAAATCAGGCTTTTCTTAGATTATTTTCTTATATTTCAGAACTGTGCAACCCATGGCCTGTGGTCTATGTGCTCTCATTCAAGGTGTTCTATGTCCCCCATACAGATGTGGTAATGGATTTGGAAGTTAAGACACTCATGATAGTTCCCACATCCAGCTCTCCCATAAGGAAATCTCCAGAATTCAGGAGGCTGGATTGATCCATTCCAAGAAATGAAGGGTAGGCATTTTGTTTAGCTAATGGTTCTTAACTGCCCATTGAAAACCAAACTATGCTCAATGCTTTCCATTACATAGCAACAGCTTACAACAGGGATCCTCAAGCTATGGCCCGTGGGCCAAATCTGGTCCATCAGGGTCCTGAATCAAGCCCACCAGCCATTGCAGAAACCCCCCCCCACTTGCTCCCCCCTGAGCCGGAAAATTGCCAGCGCAGCAGTAGCAGCTACCACCATCTGAGCCACCAACACAAGGGCAAAGCCCACAATTGCCTGTAGCACCTTGGGGGGTTGAGCCCTACCCTACCCCCCTTGGAGCTGCAGGAGAAGTGGGGCTGCCATGAGGGCAAGCAGACGAGGAGAGCAGTGTTGGGCTGGGGGGGGCGAAGTGGGTCAGGCCTTCCCTCTTCCCCCTCAGAACCATGCTGGGGACCTGCAGGGTTCACCCCCAACAGTTTCTGAGGGACAGTGAACCGGCCTCCTGTTAAAAAGTTTGAGGACTCCTGGCTTACAACAATATACTGTTTTTGGAAGATCCATCCCCCACCTCTCTGTGTGCATTTGTATGTTTGTGTGCATGCATGCATGTGCGCATGTCTGTGTAAAATCATGTAATTACCTGTGATCCATGGAAAAGAATAGAGAATAATGACTACAAGCACTAGGATTTCTAAGTCAGCAGCATACCATTTCATTACATTTCAGGACAAAAATCTGAGTGGCAAACTTTTCACCAATAATTGCAAAATGTTGTATGTGGCAAATAAATATATCACATGGAGACATAATTATGTATTTAAACACTGTAGGAATACTACAAAAGGTCTATCTCCCTGGATTTTGGGTGAGAAAGTTAAAACACACACAAAGGAAAGCAAGTATATCACCAAAAAGAAAAGAAATACTGTATTTTAAACCAAAGTTAGAACAAGAGTACATTTTGATCTATTAACATTAATAACAATATATTTGTGCAATGGAGTGGACTGCATTATGGTTGAATTGCTCTGTTTTGGCTCATTACCAGCACATGTGATTGCTGGAAATGAACCAAGGGGGAGCTTGCCTTCCACTTTCAATTTTCCAATATTGTTAAATTGCTTAAGAAGACAGCCTAGCCACTTCATAATGTTGGTAAATTAAGTACTTCTTCAGTTTTTCCCTGAAGAAGCAAAGGAAGGAGGCAAAATATTTTTTTAAAGAAAACGATCTACTATGACGGAGTTGATATGCTATACCATTTAGAAAAAAACAGGAAAAAATGAAAGGAAGGGGTTTTTTGTTTTGGTTTTGCAGTTTTCAACAGGATGGTGGAGCAAACAGGGTTCCTTGAGGTGCATATGCATTTGGGTGTAAAAATCCTATCAAATGATTTGTCAAAGCTCTCCCCAACATTATGGACTCTATTTAGCCTAATCTCGACCTCTCGCAACTGGCCTGTGTAAATAAGTCCTAACTCTCTGTCAGATTAACCTCCAGTACAGAAGTGTTGTGAGGATAAAAGGGCAGCTGCATGTGCTGCCCCAGGTTCGTTAGAAAGAAATCAATCAATCAAATATACTCTTGTGAAAATTCAATTGTGCATGCTTTTCCTTTAACACTGAGGAGTATGTCCTTGGGGAGGCTTCTGCCACTAAACTTAATAATTTCCCTTCCCATGACTGATCATCCTTGAGACTACTCCTTCCTTCTTGTCTTATATTTTGTCACCCACCTTTCCTTATTCTCTCCCATGCCCTGCTCTCTGAAAATGGATGTGTGAAAATACCATTCAATGCTATATATATATAGACAGAGAAAGAACAAAGCCATTAACTATTAGTAAAGAATAAGATTTACTGTTAGTAAAGATTAATGGTAAAGATTGTTTAATAGTGGAGTAAAGGAATAGTAAAGATTGAGCATCGTTCCTTTTCCGAGGTCAGGGGTGAAACTTGGCACATCTCTCCGTGTATTTGTCTGTACTAACAGGAAGATAACCATTTTTTTTTAAAATTCCTACTGAAATTAGAACTTGTGCAATCAGCAAAGTGACTGAGAGCTTCTGAGAAAAAAAACATTATGGGAAGAGGAAGACCAGTTTGGACCCATCCATCGGCTAAAGAAAGAAGTAGTCTCCTTACACTAAAAGTTGGAGAACAGAAGTGCACGGGTATGTGGTGTGCATCAGACAGGGAGTTTGTGTAACTTGCACCTATAAGCAGCATTGAAAATTATTTGAATCAGGTGGGACTACTAATCTTGGGAAATAATGTATTTTTATAGTTGCTTAGAAGTCCATCTTGATGAACATTGGGCAAGCCCCACAGAAACCTGGGAGAATGCTTTAATTTTGCTTTTCACAAATGATCACATTAGTGTTTTTAACAGGTTTCAGCTGAGCAAGTTTTCTCTTACCCCAGTGCCATGTCAGGGTCATGCAGTCTACAGCGTAATTTCAAAAATGTCCTTTTATTCACTGCACCCACAGGTTTCTAAATTAGGTGAAGTCAACCAGCTATTGTTCCCTCTTATCAACTTATTCTGTTGGTATAAGCGTCTAAGCCAGGCCTGCCCAAAGTCCGGCCCGGGGGCCAAATCCAGCCCGTCAGGCCATTCTGAGTGGCCCGCAGCTGGCTGACCCGCCCCTCCCTCCCCCTACTTCTCCCCATGTTTTTTTTTAAATCTTCTGCCAACACTGACATCGCTGGGAAGCTTGGGCAGTTGGGCGGTCTGCCGCCGGCACCGCAGGGGAATGTGTGGGGGTGGGCAGGCCAGCGGGCCTCTGCCACCACCAAGGAGCTTTGGGGTGGGCTGGCGGGCAAGCCTTTGCCACTGCTGGGGAACTTGGGGGGTGTGCAAGGTCGCACAGATCGCTTCTTCCAAGGGGTGACCTGTGGCCACAGCTCCCTGTGCTTCCTTTGGTCCCCACCTTCCTTCTTTCCTCCCTCCCTTGGTCCCCGCCTTCCTTCCTGTGGGTGGGGTTGCAAGGGGTCAGTGGGTGGGGCTTGCAGTGGGGTGGCAGTGTCAGGGAGCAACCGGTCCCTGACACATTCTCAGCCACCAAATCTGGCCCTCCTTACAAAAAGTTTGGGCACCCCTGCTCTAAGCAAAAGGAGGGGCCAATAATTATGTTCCAGATATCAAACGCTAAAAGGAAAATACATCCTGAGATGGTAGTCTGATTAATAACCACAAAACCACCATAACTTGAACCATCTTTTCTCTTCAAACAATTCAGAGCAATAATATGTTTCCTCCCCAAATAGAAACTCATCAATGTAGTCAGAAAGTTCAGTGAGGATATGTTCCAAGAATTTTGGAATAATCACTCTGTGTCCACTGTTTTGCTCTTGCGAATAAATCCAATTGCTATTCCTCACCACAGAAAACCCAATAAATTAACAGAAATTATCAAATCAACCCATCATTTGATGGTTGGGATCCTTTTGCTTAGTATAAGAAAATTTGTAAGTTTCAGTCTGTCCCTAACTGGCAAATGACAATTAAAATGGATTTAGAGGTTAGATCCTATGCTAGTGACATTCCTGGGGTCAAGTGATTGATTGAGTAGATTTTATTTACACTAGCTCTCAGGTCTGATTTCTTTTTAAAAATCTAATTCTTTCCTTCCTGAATAAGGAGTTATATGTATTCATAATTCTTTTTTTAAAAGAATACAACCAACTCATTGTACAGTATTGTTACTCTACTCATGTATCATAGTTACAGCCATTGGTAGCACAGTGAAACTATCATATAGGTGTTAGAGACAAAAAGCTTTATTTATTTATTTATTTATTTATTTATTTATTTATTTATTTATTTATTTATTTATTTATGCATTTCTAGACCACTCCAATTTCCGCAAGGGACTCTGGGCAGTTTACAGCAAAAGCCAAATAAATAATTAAGAATTAAAATCAAAACAAACCAAAAGAGAGCAACTAAACCAAGAAAATCAAACACACACACAAATCCCGCCAAGAGGCTGAAAGCTAATGGTGGCAAAAAAAAAAAAAAAAAAACACTGGGGAAGCAACAAACAATACATTCCAGATCACCATATGCTTCCTTAAAAGCCAGGTTTTTAAAGCTTTCAGTAAAAATAAGTAAACAATGAGCGTCAAGTCAATCCAGGGTTTTCTAAGTAAAGAAGTGGTTTACCCTTCCCTTCTTCCTCTGGGGGGAGATCCTGTGACTGTGCAGCTTACTCAAGGCCACACAGGCTGGTTCTTCTGGGATTTACTGTGGAGAATTGAACTCTCTCAGCTATGGATAGGGACTTAGTCTTTCTGAGTGATTTATGAAAACAGCTACAGGGGGCCTTTCACATATGAATAGAGTAAACTATTACAAATAAATATAAAAGTGCTGCAGTTTCTGCTACTAACACTGTTATCTTCTCCATCATCATCATCGTTGTTGGTGTCATCCCCTTTACACACAGACAGATTCTGTGTCTGTGTTCTCCTGACAAGATTGACAGAAGAATCTATAATGCTGCAGTCCTTAGCAGCCAATGCCAGTATCTGAGAAGTTAATGTTTCAGAAAGTGAACAGATTAGACTCACTGTCAGTAAAAGGAAATGATCTAAAAGAATGTCTAAATCATGAAGAGCAGAAAGACAGTGAGCAAATTGATTCAGGGAGACCAAGAGAGTTGCTTTTGAGAGATGACATTTTTTGAGTCATTTTATACAAGGGAACAAATAGTAAAGCTAACACTGCTAAAGTCTAAATTATAAATAAAATATAAATGCAGAATTAATTTGTGGAGAGAAAGGGTCTGTCAGCAGAATTTACTACTTCTACAGGTATGAGCAGAGTGTCTTTGAAAGCATATATATATATTGACTACACATGCTGCTTTAAAATAATAATATCAAATATTAGCTTCATCCAGATGAATAAAGCTTGAATGCAACCTATTCAAGTGGAGAAAGGTGGCCATGTTGTGTTTGGAGGGGCAGGTGAATGGGCAGTGGCAGATTGCACCAAAGACTGCAATTAGGAATAATACATTTATAAATATTCTCCTAAAATCAGTTCATCTTAATCAAGGACTATATACATTCTTCTGGATATGCTAGGGCTCTCTGGAACTTATTACTTCTGTATGTTTGTTTTATTTATAATTAAAAGCAACCCAAAAAGTCTTTTTCTATTGCAGCTACCTAGAATAGCTTACAATGCACAGGAGGTCTATTATTTCCTTTATATTAGTGATAACCTTTGGGACATACTATTGCATATATGATATTTTTTTGCTTTTAAAATTGGCTTCTCACAGAAATGGGTGAAAATTAGCCTTAGAAATAAAAATAAAAGAAATAAAATAATATTAAACTGTAAATTTCCTTGTGCTTTCTATTCATACTTTAGTCTACTTTTAGCATTATCTCTTCTACAGTGCAACCCTGTATACACCCGTGGAGAGGTAAATCTGGTTCAGAGCAATGGGTCTTACTCTCAAGTAGATATATTACTGACTTTATTACTGTTGTGAAGTAAAAAAGCAGACAATTAATTTCTAGAATATTTGACTGACTTCGTGTTTACAGGTGAACTTATTGCTAGATCCACCAGATGTCAGGATGTTTTCTTTAAGGCTATCAGCAGGAAAGATTGAGGAAGCATCATTACAGAGATCAGTATAGTCTTAGATATAATCTGCCACCATTACCTTCTCACTAAACTTGACTAAGAGGAAGTCTATGGAAAATGCAACATATGGTATGTTAGATCCCCTCAATAAAATACAGGTAGTTAACAAGCAAGCATTACTGAAATCAGTAGAATCAGTGTAACACACGTGCAATTCTAGTGTAAAAGTGGATGAGTTATCCAAGTTACAGAGAATGAAAAGGCTAAGCAAGAATGAATTTCAGTTGTTAAAATAAGTAGGCACTGTCCATTATTTTAAGATGCATTGCCCTGCTATGCAAAATAATGCAAAATTTCTTTCTTTTCTGTTTTTATTCTACCTTTAAACAATTTGGACATCGTTTTCTGACTGAAAAGAGAGTACTTAAAATATTTTCATTCTGTTTAATTTTGTTATACAGCGGACCCTTGTATAACAAATGGTTTATATAACATAAAATTTGTACAACATAAAAAATTCCGGAGATAGGGGAAATTTGTTTAACAGAATCACCTATGGGGCAAATCTGTACAACATAAAAATGGGATCACTCTGTTTTCAATGCATTCCTATGGGAAATTTGTATAAAGGAAAATTTGCTTAACATAATTTCATTTGGAACGAATTAATTCCTTTATACAAGGTACCACTGCTTTATAGTCACAAAATATTGTATAAGTTGTTGCTGTCTTATTTTTAATTAATTAATTAATTAATTAATTAATAACAATAATAAAAAGTTCCTTTTATTTGATTCAAAGAAAATTCATGGCATGGAGAACTTATGTTGCCATTTATCACTGTGTCTTAAGGAATATTCTATTTCACATGACTCCACGGTACACTGCAGATGCACATTCTGCTTTGGCCTGACCTTACCTGGAATACTGTGCCCAATGAGCCCAGAGTAGGCCAGCCAATAAGGCAAAAGACCTGGAAACCAAGTCCTGTGAAAAAATGATTGAAGATTTCGATTATATTTAGTATAGAAGAGAGAAGGTTAAAAGGTGATATGATTGCCATCTTAAAGTGTTTGAAGGGCTGTCGTGTGAAATATGGAGAAAAGTTCTTTTCTGCAACTCTAGAGGGCAGTATGCAAGGCTGTGGATTAAAAAAAAGGAATTTCCATCTAAGCACTAGGAAGAGCTTTCTGACAGTAAGAGCTGTCATTGGAATGTACTATCTTGGATTCACTGCATGGGCATTTTAAGAAAGGTTAAATGGCCATAATTTTTAATTTTCTTGTTCATTTGTGGGTAGAATTGATGACCGTTCAGGGTCCCTTCCAGACATACAATTTTATAACTTTAGAAATACCTCAGTGTTTCCACACACAAAATACTGAAATTTGAGCTCTTTCACAATGTAATATCACCAGAGCCGAATCATAGTCTCAAAGGAGAGCAGACTCCTTGCAATCAGGGAAAAAACCCCATAGATTTATTGCATACAGAAACCCTCTGCCTGATTATACAACACACCTTGTTGTTCCTGCGTGACCATTAGTCACTCACAGACCCTCTAGATAGCTTAATCACAATACTGAGGTTGTTCATCAGAACCCTGTCAAGCTCTACTGCCACAAGTGTCATCCGGCATGGGCATTTCAGTTTACACACTCTCCAGATTAGGGCGTGAGGTAAAGAATCATTATCACAAAAATATGATCATGTATACATGGTGTGAATGCAAATGACAAGTTTTTCTGTGCACTTCATCACAGTGAAATCCAGTGACTGAGGATCTTCCAGCATTGGAGGACTTCAGCCCATAAAGTATATATACACAGCACCTCCCACCTCCCCTGTTTTACCCAGAAAACTTCAATATCAAATACAGGGCAGATCATTTATCTTCCTATGGCTATGCACAAATATCACATGCACCCCTTCACACTCACAAAGAGTTTAAGTAGACCAATTCAATATGGTTGTTTCTCTTGCTTGTTTAGAAAATGTCTACATTTTTCCCATTGCATAGGTTTAAAACAAAAAATAAAATGAGAACAAAACTCCTCTTAAAAACAACACCAACAGAAGTGCAACTGAGGCCTAAATCCGAAACAGGAAATGAGGAAAACAGTGCAATAGAAGGGGTCTGTTGTTTCTTCAGCTGCCTCACTAGTAATATTTTTGTTCTTCAATCTGTACATGCACAAATGCTGTTCTATGCAACTTGCTACACAACTTACTGTGTTGGCTACTGTTTTAAACACCCCATTGCATTTATTCCAGAAATAGTTGCTGAGTACTGGAGTAGAAAATGAGGTAGAAAATTAGCACACAAACAGTTGTTATAACTCTACGGTTAAAATTGACATGTTTTAACATAGTATGGGACAATGGATGTTGGCACAGGCTGCCCACTTGTAGCCTTATGAAACACCACCATCAACTCACGTATGGGGGGAGGGGGGACTAGGGCATGACAGGAAATAGGGATACCAGATATGACATGCTTCCCCTTCTACTTCACAGTTAAGAAAGTACAGCAGCCTCAGAACTGGGCAGATCCCCTAAAGCTTTAATCGAAGACTAAATAAGGATATCAGCATTCAGGCCCATTGCCTCATCTACAGAGTGAACCTGGCACAATGCCAAATCTGTCCACAGCAGAGTTGTTGAGGAAAAACAGGAAGGAAGTAAAAAAAGGAGCAGAATACAAACCTGAGAGAGGGAAGGGTGGGAGAGAGAGAGAGAGAGAGATCTGTTTACCATACTGCCCACAAAATAATTAGCATTTTAATGCTCTTTCAAAAAGACAGGGTCAGAGACACAAAGATGGCACTACTGCAGAGAAGTTCCTTCTCCTGGAAATAATGTAATAAATGATCATGGAAGATCTTCTTACAAAAAAGTAGCTCCATGTACAGTGATCAAAATCCTCTCATATTCTCCAGAAGAATAATGAATTTGTTGACAGGACTATCTGCTTCTTGAGGCTCCCATATGATGACAGGGATCACCTCCAACCTGAGCAAGTTACAGGAGACTAGTAGGAAATATTTAATTATTGAATTTTTTCCCCTGCTGGCAACATGATCATCCTTTTGCAGTCATCATCATCCTTTTGTACCCCTAATAGGAAACATACAGTTGATAGAAATGGGCTGCCAAAAGCCATCCAATAGGGGGGAAAGGCTGGGAATCACTGGTCTGTAGGATGCCTTTTTATGCTCACTACCATTCACAAAGAAACAATGAAGGAAAATCCCAGAAGCTTATTCCTTTTTTTATCAGTTAACCATTTCTTACCCAAGCACAAAGCAATCTTCATGGCAATTTACAGCAAGTGTGCATGGAAGTGATTTTTTTTTAAAGGCAGGATTAAGGTTTGAAAAGATTGGCACTGGAAACCAAGGTCAATGTTATCCATACTATGTAAGAGAACAAGGAAAAATAAACTCATTTTTAAAAATGTGGTGTTGGAGCCTTACATATATGCCACGGGGGGGGGCCCCCCCAGAAAGGAAGAAAAGTGATTGATAATCCCTTCAAAGCCTGAACTCTCACTAGAGCAATAATGAGTAAATTGAGGCTATCCTGCCATGCACACATAATGAAAATACACAACTGAACAAAAAGTATAATGTTACTAGGGAAAGGGTGTTGCAACAGGAAGAAAGGAAGATATACCATGAAAAAGATATTTTTAAGACCTGAGCAGAACTTACTGGAAAAGCAATATTGCTGAGAGGTGGGGGCCAATATGAAGAGAAAACAACCCAATATCACTTATAAATCAAGATGCAAAGATTTTTACAGCAATTCTAGCCAAAAGAATGTATACATTTATAGATAAATATATTAAAGAAGATCAAACTGGATTTATTAAGGGTAGACAAATGTTGAACACTATAAGAACTTTGAATGTTCTTCATGAGATGGGAAGAGCACAAGATAAAGCATGTATTTTGTCCTTAGACCTATTTAAAGCTTTTGATTGTGTTCAATGGTCTACGTTAAAACTTCTATTAGAGAAATGGGGATTTGGAGAAAAAATTTTAAGTGTAATAAATCAACTCTATTCACATAGTACCTCGTCAATTATAGTTAATGATGGGATGACAGAACAGATCATCTTAGGCCGAGGAACGAGACAGGGATGTCCTTTATCACCAGTTCTGTTTTGCATAGTTATAGAGCTACTTGCTAATGCAATAAGGGATGATCAACTAATCAAAGGTATGGGCAAGGAGGCGAAGATTAAAATTAGTTTATTTGCGGATGACGCCTTGTTAACAATAAAAAATCCGCTAGAAAATATACCAAGAATAAAATCACATTTAAAGGAATTTGCCGAAACAACCGGATTATGTGTAAACTGGCAAAAATCAGAAATTATGCTCTTCAATCATGATAACCGAGATACGGAGGAGATCTCCAACTATGGATTGAAAGTTTGCAAATATATGAAATATTTAGGGATACTTCTAGACAAAGACATGCATAAGACCAAAGAACGGAACTTCATCAAAATAAAGGAAGAGATTAGAAATAAATTACAAAATTATTCCAAATTAAATTTATCATGGTTTGGTAGAATAGCAATGGTAAAAATGAAAATACTTCCTAAAATTAACTTCCTTTTTAGAATGCTACCCATTCAGTACACAGAAGCCGAAATTAAAGCTTATCAAGGTCTTATAAATAGATACTGTAATGGTGGTAAAAAAGCAAGTATAAGTAAAAGCTTTTGGTATAGATCTCAAAAGGATGGAGGTATAGGCATACCTAATCTTAGAATCTATTATACAGCTAATCAGCTTATGTGTGGGGGAAGTATTATTTAAACCTGAAAAATTAATATGGTGGGAACTTGAATCAGACGAGTTAAGTGGAGATATAAACAAATATCTGCTTACCCTCCCCCAAAAAAGATATCCAATCAGAAACCCGCTCCTGAGTTCCCTCTTACTTACTTGGAAATAGTACGGAAGGAAACTGGTACCGGAAGGTTCCCCTCTTGGATTGGTGATAGATCAGATAAATTTCCCCACAAATATGAAGAAATATGGAGAATTATTTAAAACAATGAAAGTGGCAAGATTAAAAGACTGGATTAAAAAGATGAGAACAAAGCAGGAAATTAAATGCATACTGCAAGCTAAGGATTTATCTTGGTTGAACTATACTCAATTAGAAAGTTGGACGAAAGAATGGACAAGGAGAAATATACAACTTAGAGAATATACAAAGTTTGAGCAATTCCTGTTAACATATGAATCAGAGAAAGGAAATACAGGGAAAGGAGCAGTAGGTAAAATATACAAAATAATCCAGGATTCACTTGAGAATAGGGAGCTGGGTACAATAAGAGAGGTCTGGAAACAAGACATAGACAAAGAAATAAATAGTGATGAATGGAAAAGAATTTGGAATTTCAGGATTTTATGATCATTATCAGCTAGAATAAAAGAAAACTACTTCAAACTAGTTTTAAGATGGTATATGACACCAGTCAGACTGAATAGAATGAACCCAAGATATTCCAAGTTCTGCTGGACATGTGAAAAAAAGACAGGTACCTATATTCATCTGTGGTGGGAATGTGAAACAGTTCAAAAGTTTTGGCAACAGATTTTCGGTGAGATAAGAGAAATACTACAAACTAATATTAAATGTGAACCGGAAACTGCATTGTTATCATTACCACCTATTAACGAATATGATATGAAAACAAAAGAATTAATTGCAAATCTTATGACAGCAGCAAGATTGATTATAGCTAAAAATTGGAAATTGAAATTAGATCTTAAAATTGCTGACTGGTATAAGGAAGTGTGGGATATAGCTTTAAATGATAAATTATCTTGTAATATAAAAGTTTTGCGAGGGGAAATGAAAAATGACATTTTTTATGATATTTGGGGGAAATGTATAGAGTATGTACTACTAAAAGGGAAAGGGATACAACCGACCTATAATTCAACATCAACACAGTTCTGGAGAAAAGGACCTTAAGAAGCTAACTAGGAAAAAAAGAAGATGAAGAAGGAAGAGAAGATTCAAGAATACTGGATGGTCCCGGGGGGAGGGGCACTTTGTAGTGTTTGATGCTATTATTGTCCATTATTGTTTATTATTGTTTATTGTATGTTTGTATGTCTGTAAAATAAAAAAAATATTAAAAAAGAGAGAGAAAACAACCTAACATAAGATTCTCTAGGTTTGTAAGATCTGAAAAAAAGTGCTTAATATATGACATTTTGAAGATCATTAATTCATATGGTCACCATGTCAGAAGTTACTTGAGGGTACATAACATCTTTAGATTGGCCAAGTTTGCAGATGACACAAAACTTTTCCGTGTGGTAAAAACCAGAGAAGATTGTGAAGAGCTCCAGAAGGATCTCTCCAAACTGGGGGAATGGGCTACAAAATGGCAAATGCGTTTTAAGGTAGCCAAATGTAAAGTAATGCATATTGGGGCAAAAAATCAAAACTTTATCTGTCAACTCATGGGCTCTGAGTTATCCGTGACAGATCAGGAAAGAGATCTTGGTGTGTTGGTGAACAGCTCCATGAAGGTGTCTACCCAATGTGTGGCAGTGGTGAAGAAGGCTAATTCCATGCTAGGGATTATCAAAAAAAGGGATTGAAAATAAAACAGCCAACATTATAATGCTATTATACAAAACAATAGTAAGGCCGCACCTGGAGTATTGTGTACAATTCTGGTCACCGCATCTCAAGAAAGACGTAGTGGAACTGGAAAAGGTGCAGAAGAGAGTGACTAAAATGATTACTGGGCTGGGGCACCTCCCTTATGAGGAAAGGCTAAAACATTTGGGGCTCTTTAGTCTGGAAAAAAGGCGCCTGAGGGGGGATATGATTGAGACGTACAAAATAATGCAGGGCATGAGTAAAGTGGATAGAGGGAAGCTCTTCTCTCACACACAAAATACCAGAACCTTGGGACATACACTTAAACGGAGGGCTGGGAGAGTAAGAACAGACAAAAGAAAATATTTTTTCACCCAGCGCGTTGTTAGTCTATGGAACTCCCTGCCACAGGTTGTGGTCATGGCATCTGGCTTGGATGCCTTCAAAAGGGGATTGGACAGATTCCTGGAGGAAAAGTCCATCACAGGTTACAAACCATGATGGAGATGTGTAATCTCCAGGCTTAAAACCGGGGTACTTCAAGGGCCAGATGCAGGGGAGTGGTATCAGGAGACAGATAACTAGTCTCATGCGCTCCCAAACGCATCTGGTGGGGCCGCTGTGAGATACAGGAAGCTGGACTAGATGGGCCTTTGGCCTGATCCAGCATGGCTCTTCTTATGTTCTTATGTTCTTATTTGTGTGTGTGTGTGTGTGTGTGTGTGTGTTTGTGTGTGCATTACCAGGTAATTGTATAGTGACAAGATGGGTGGAACTGGGACTATGGCAGGAGAGGTGCCTTCCATTCTCTTTCAGGATAAACAAGATTGGTCTTTTCAATTTATATGAGTGATTTTTAAACTGGGGATGTTTAGGGATAGCTGTTTCTGAATGGAAAGGGGTAACATTTTTACTTTTTAAAAATCATAACTCAAAAAAAAAAAAGCCTCTTGTCCAAATATCCCCAGATTTGGCACAGTGTGGAAGCAGATAACTGTGCCAAATGCAGCGCTGATCTCAATTCCTGTTTCAAAGTTACAATTTTTCATTTGGGCTGCCCCTATTTTGAGAAATACCTTGCAGAAGACTGATTTGCTCTCTTGCACAAGAACAGGTGTACCACCATGCAGCTATAATGCGCTATCATGCAGCTATAATGCATAAAAACTTTCATACTGTCCTCCAACAGGGAGAAAAATATTATTTGTTTGATTCTTGTATGTGAGATCAAAATACGCAAAGTTACTCTATGTTGTGTCGGAAACAACGTGTAAGCCAGAAAACTCCTTTAAATACTGATGAGATATGTTCCAACTGAACACTCTTTCTTTGCCACTGCATTGTGAACAGGCTGAAGTTTCCATGCAGTCTTCAAAGGGAGCTTTTTTTCACAATGGACTATAGGAAGTAACCCAACCTGAATCTTATCAGGCCCTGGATTGGTGTCTTTTGGGAGCTTCACACCAGATACCAGTCTAGCTGGACTGGTCAGTCTGTCTTTAGGCTTAACCACCTCAGATCAAAGGTGGAGGTAACATGATTGAAAATGACCATCCACATTATTTTAAAAATGAAATCAATGCACCCAAAAAGCTTCATTTACTTTCTAAACTAAAAGCATCCTTTCTACAGCTTGATCTCATTCTCTCTTGCCCGATTTTCAGAACTAAACAGAGCTGGGCTAGGTATGCACTTGGATCAGAGGTTCCCAAACTTTTTCTCCCCATAGACCACTTGCCATTTTCTTTGTTTTCTGTAGACCCCCTGCTTGCCTAATATTGAATTTTCCTAAACTTAATAACTTCAAATTTGTTTTTGACAGCTGACACAGTGCTACTCACTTTGATAGGGGCTTTTGGAGCATGAACAATTGCTAAAAAAAGAATATATGTACAATTTTATGCATACCTTTACTGAAAAGACACAAAATGCAAGTAAAATATTTGGATTTTGAATGAAACTGTCATGAAAAAAATGGTATTAATTAAATATATGTGTGTAGGTAGAATTGAAATAGTTAAATAAAAAAACTTTCTACCTTCAAAAGACAAAGTATACAGCAGCAGATACCAACTGCCCAATAGTTGTTTAAAACTGAAACATGCACTTATACTGAAATTGCTAGCCAATGATGTGTAAAATAACAAGAATCAACACATCTTTATATAGAATATATTCTTTGTATTATATAACCAAGCTTTAGTAAAAAAAATTTAAAATAATGCCTGGTGATTCAAAGCTTACATATCACCGGCACATGTCTGTTAGCAATATTTACAACAGCAATATAACTTAGCTCAATATACACTTGCTTAATTTGTAGCAAAACCCTTCTGTTCATTTAATATCACAAACAGAAGATTATAATTGTAACTTAGCTAGCACATAAACATTTATCATTTGTAAAGCATATCCCATAACTTTACTCATGCAAACACTCAGCAAAAATAGCGAATAAATACCCAGTACATTTTAGCTCTAGCAGAGCATGTAGGTCAGAGGGACTGATTCCAAAAAAGAATAAGCAAAGAATGAATCTTGAGGCTTTACTTAAATACTCTTTCTGCTGCCTAATCCATTACACCTGCCAGATGCAGCGGAAACCTCTGCTGATGATACTACCTGCAGATACCACACCCCAAACACTTAGTTTGGTAAGCCTACAAACTTCAATATTTAATTTATGTTTTTACTTTTCTTGGTAGAACTTTCAAAAGAAACAAATAAGAACCTTGTAAAATTCTAACATAAAAATCAATACACAAATTAATACACACACTATTATTTTTTTTCTTGGAGACACTTTTAAGAAACGTTATACCATGATCTGCAATACTGATTTGTCAATCAGCCCAGGACATTAGAGATTTTAACTTATTCAATGTATTCTTGAAGGCTTTCACAGCCGGGATCTGATAGCTGTTGTGTTGTTTGGGTGGAGTAAATCCTTATTTAAATCTTTAGTTAGGTAGATATAGAGAGGAATCAGGATAAAAAAATTTTGCTTTTGTAGTGGTACTGTGTAAGCATCAGCGGTACAATTTCAAAGGGTGTGGACTGAGATGACATGGTCATCTGGTTCAATCCTGGCTGTGCCATGTACCAATGAATCTTTTTTTATAAAGCTTTAAGTACATAATATTGATTTCTAAAACAGTGAAGGGAACCCCCATTAGGGAAAACATGTGTCCTGTACAGTAGTACCCTGGTTGAAGAGCATAATCTGTTCCGGAAGAATGCTTGAAACCAAAATGCTTGATATCAAAGCAAATTTTCCCATAGGAAATAATGGAAACTCAGATGATTTGTTCCACAGCCCAAAAAATATTTGATTATAATACTGTAATAAATACAAATAAAAGCTACTTAATAAAATACAAAATATAGTACAGTACAAAGTACAACATACAGTACAATACAAAGAACAATAACCTGAATTTGAAAACTTTATGGCAGGTGCAAAGGAAGGGGGGAAGCCTCCATGGAGGGGTCTGTTTTAAAAATGGGACAATGGGAGGAATCCCAGCTAGAGCAGAGGAGGTGGGAAGCCTCCGTGAGGTGATGGGGTGGGTGTGTTCTGGTTGTCTTGGTGGTGTGCAGCAATACTGTGGAGAGGCCCCACAGAGGTGGCCTCCTTGGGGATAGGGGTTGATGGGGGAGGCAACTCTTTGTACCTTTACTGAGCCTGCCACCCTTCTTTAAACTCTGCTGCTGCTGTTGCCTGAAACAGATAATCACCCACTTCCAGCAGGAGGGGGAAGAGGGAGAGATGCCATTGGCTTATAGCACTTTTGATTTTGTGACAAACATGAGAGTGCTGGTATATCAAGGCAATGCTGGTTAATAAGGCAAAAAATGTTCAGAAATGTATGCTCGTTAATCAAAATGCTTGTAAACCAAGTTACTTGTTAACCAAGGTACGACTGTAATTATAGTTTGTTTGAATTTCAAACGACCTTGATTCGGGTACAAATATCTGTCATGTCCCCAACCTTTGCAAAACAGACCTTAAAAACATGCACACGGCGAGGTTCAAGTTCCAAAAACTGTTGCAATACCCCCACCCCGCACACACAATGCAAAATGAACTTTAAAGGTATGCACACCCCAAGGATCAGGTCCCTACCTTTGCACCACTTGAGAAATGTACCACAAAAGTTTAAAAAGTTTCAAAAATTGCTACAAAAACTTTCAAAAATGGCAGCAAAACAATTTGTGTTAGGTGTAAGTCGAAGTAGACCGCTGGGGGGTCTATATAGACCAGAGCTGTCCAACTTTGAACAGGCTGAGGTCTACTTTTTCTGGACGAAAATGCCTGAGGGCTATGACACTAAAACCTCTACTTATGAATTTTATCTGTTCCAAGCATATGCTCATAAGTAAAAAAAATTGTAAGTAGAGCAACGGTTTTCCATAGGAACACATTGAAAATCAATTAATCCTTTCTGGAGGGAACATATTTCAATGCATTCCTATGGTAAGGCTGACCATGCACATGCTTCCCTTACACCTGCTTGATCCGGTGTGGACAGGTGCAAGCGAGGCACGTGCATGCTTGCGCAGATTGCTCCTTCTGCTTGCCCAGGCTTCTGGAAGACTTTAAAAAAAAAAGATGCACTTTCCCTCCCAACCCACCCGGGTCCTGACTTTACTCTACTTCTCCACCTGTTTTCCCCCCTTCTCCTTTCCAGCCCCCTTGCTGCCACTGCTGCTGCCTCTCACTCACTTCTGCCATGTTCTCTGTGCAGCTGGGATGGGCCAAGCCAGCAGCGGGGCAATCACATCGCCACAGCGGTGCAAGGAGGAGGGAATGGCTCAGAAGGGGAGCAGGAGGAGCGGCAGGTCACAGTCTCTGTGAGGCCGCTGTGGGGGTGGGAGGAGGATGAGGATGGGAGGAAGGAATTCTCTGGGTGGGGGGGGAGAAGATGGGAACATCACCATGCAAAGGAAGTGGGCATGCCCATGACCCCACCCCTCGCTGTCCCCTCCATTCCTCTTCCTCCACTCTGCACTAACAACTTAATTCAGGCATGACCAAACTTCGGCCCTCCTGATGTTTTGGACCACAACTCCCAGAATTCCAAGCCTGTATTTCCAATGGCAAAGGACTGTGGGAGTTGTGGCCCAAAACATCTGGAGGGCTGAAGTTTGGACATGCCTGACTTAATTGGTCACGAGAAAGTGGCATGCCGATCATCTGGCTGGTAGGGAGAGCAGGGGACTGTGCCATGGCTCTTGAACTGCCCCGCTCGGCTGAGACATTAGACTGGCAGACCCAGAGCTTTGCTGGGGCAGTGGTGGTTCTTGGGGTGGGGGAGGTAGAGGTAGAGAACTTATCCTCTCACATTTTTATTGATGGCTGGTGCGCTACTTTTGAACCCTTCATGGGCTATTGGTAGTCCCCAGTCTACCTGTTGGACAGGCCTGATATAGACCACTTTGGGAACCACTGACTTGGATGGAAAATGATCAAGGTCAGGACTGTAACAGAAATTGTGCCTGAAGAATTTCACAGCCCTTGTTGAACTGATAGCATTAGGCTCAATTGACCAACTCCTTGACTCATTATAAGGCAGGTTCCTCTGTTCCTGCGTTCCTCGGGCTGTGGCCTGTTTTCGCTTCCTTACCATGCTTTTCCTCTTTCAAGTTATCTCACTTTTCAACCACCTTTCATGAATAGGCAACATAATGAGCTGAGTAAAAGCCTCTCCTTTTTCTCCCAGGTTTGTGAGTCAGTAATAGGACAGCTGGATTGGGGTCATAACTCATCTTGCCTCGCCTTTCTTCAAATTGAGTGGTGGCAGTAAGAGTTGCTACCCATCTCTTATTCATACAGATCCTATTCTTCTAAGTAAGCAATTCCAAATTCTTAGAAAATGATGATGGCTGGGATTTTCAGCACCAGAATTCATCCTAAAAAAATGGGTGAAAACTAAAGTAGGGAAAAATCCAAAACCCAAGCAATCCTTTAGAGTTTAATTGTGAAAAGAGAATGGTTTCTTTGGGTTTCATTAAATGTTATCATCATCTTTCTGTGAGGATTTTACATAGGTAAGGTACAGATTTTAAAATAGAATAATACTAATAATATGGAAATATAATGTGTTTCTTTTCATTTCTGGTCCTTCACTCAAATCTAGCTTACACACTACCTTTCTGTATCTCTGTGAAAAGGTGCATACCCAGTTGACTATGCTGGTTGTGGTTACTGGGAGTTGCAGCCCAGTTCTGCCACATACTGAACCAGATGGCTTTCCAGTAATTGAAGGACAGAGACCAGCCAGGTCAATCCCACAGATAGAAAAAATATTCTAATCCTCTATTGGTTCACAGTTTCATAATAAGAGAACGGAGGTGGTCAAAGTGCATACAGCTGCTGATGGTTCTAGAAAATTCATTGGTCTTAAAATATTTATGCACCACTGTCATCGGCAAGATGTCTAGACAGTGTATGTACAGTGTTTAACATTATAATACAAGAGTATATGGTGATTAAAGCAAAACACTGCTGCACCACATAATAAGCAGTTTCTGTTGGGAAGGTGTTGAACAGAGGTGGGCACTTTACATTCCTTTCCCCGGGGAAATGGATTCGCAGTGCCCACCCCTAATGTCGAATGCCAATGGGAAAAGTCTCCTGTGGGATTTCACCAGATGTACAACTGCAGTATGTGCCAATCACTGCAATCAAGCAGGTCTTTTGAGGAAACTGCACTCTTTAAGATATCCAAGGTCATGTTATATCTAGGGATGTTGAGATCTATATCAAAACCCTAAACCTGTCATCATAGGAAATTGGCAGACAGTGCGTAGTATGGCAGTGGCAAGATGCATCACTCTCACCACTGCAAGCAGTGGGCCCTCTATCTTTATTCTTCTCATGCTACTGGCCAACACAACCCCATCCTACTGATCCTAAAGAGAAGACTTGAACTGAAAAAAGGCCCTACGCCCAAAAGCAGGGCAGCAACTGTTAAATCAAGCAACTACTATGTCACCCTCCTAATTTCAAATATTGCAGGTTGTTCATTTTTCATCCCTTCCAATAATGAAAGGACAAGCCACTAGAGACTTTGCTGCATTTGAAACATTGCTACTAGCTCAGAAAATTTCCCACAGGGAATGGCTTCAAAACTATATGAAAGACTAATTGAATCCCACTGTGACTATAAAGTGGGTCTCAAAATGGTTTGTGAAAGTGATATGAGAATGACCATATTTGATCTAAGATGGAACACGATTCCTCCCAAACCAATCTTGTCCAAAATTAAGGAAAATTCTATTACATTTCTGCACATTTGATATTTTACACCATTCCACTTAAACTATATCAAAACTCAGTTCATCCTTTTGGAGGAAATGTGGGAACGTTGGTACATACTTTCATGTGCAAAGGAAGGCCCTCAGATCTTGTTGTTCTGGTTCTGAGTTTTTACACAAATATGATCAGTCATGCTCCACCACCTTACCCAAATAAAAGAGGTTTGCCACTGGTCGGCAATTAACCACCAACCCTGGGTCCAGGTTAGGCTTCTCTCAGCGAGGAGTTGATGGCCTCCAGGACCCAGTTGCAACCACCCTCCCCCCAGCAGATTTATTTATTAGCCATTATGGGCAAGGGTCAAGTTTTGTAGTGGTGGCACAGACGGATCCAAGCACCCTGTTTTTTTTTTTAATAATACCTTTATTGTCAATGTACAACATGTGCACAATGAAATTGGCTGAGTCTCCCTTTCCCACCCCCACCACCATCCCACCCCCATCCCACTAGCAACCACTCAGTCTTATTGCACCCTGTGTACTTGACACATATTATTGCTGTTGTTCCTGTATTCATTTAATAAATATTTTAGAAAGAAAGAAAGAAAGAAAGAAAGAAAGAAAGAAAGAAAGAAAGAAAG